>OZ030020.1:62266347-62866347 GCA_964023405.1 Apodemus agrarius | reverse complement strand
TTCAAAGAGTGGGCAAAGTCGGCTGTGGTGAGATAGTGCGAGCTCTGTTTGACTAATTGCCAGTTTCTGTGGAGTCTGACAGCACCGCTGTGGATGTGGGAGGCTCAGCTCCCAAAGGCTGCCTGCTGGGACAGTGGCCTGGGGCATTGCTGGGGAAGAGGGGATCACCACGGAAGTGCAGGCACAAGCAAGCCTGCTCAGGGCAGAGAGAAAGCCGTGGGTAAGGTAGTGCCAGGTGCAGCAGGTGGACGGAGCCCCCCAGGCAGTGGCAGCTACCTGATTGCTCTTAGCAAGGTATCCATGGAAGTCGGGGGACTGGAACGCGGAGAGTTAGAGGTTAGCAGTAGAATTCCTACTAGAACCCTCTCCGGCCACAGTAACATAAACCTTGCCAATATCTTAGTGTGTCCTTTATAATTTTCTTCTTTCTCTTGATTTTATTCATTAATAGACACAGACAATAAATACATTCTTACAGGATTCAGATCAGAAATTTGAAGTTAATTTTTAATTCAAGCCTCTATGGGCATTAATTTTAAAACCTCTTTTATAACAATTTTATGAATGATTACATAGGGTGGCATCCTATGAGATGAGCCCACTACTTCAACATAACAAAATGCTTTTTCTTTCATGGCCCGAATCCTGCATTTTTTAGGGTATTTTCTCACAACAACATGGTTACGGATACCATGATGATAAGCACTGTTTGTCAACTTGAAACACTAAACTCTAAAAATGCTAAGGAGATGTGCCTCTTCCCATATCTGGAAGGGATTGCCTAGACTTTAATGGAGGTGGGAGGCCTCACCCTGACCTCCCCAGTGGTTTATGGACTGGAATCCTGAACTGAATGAAAAGAAGGAAAATCAGCTGAGCTTGTATATTCATCAGCTGTGTGCGTGGGACCCCCGGGGTCCTCATAGGGAGGGCAAGCACTGACCCGGCAGGTTATGGACTGCACTCACGCTGTAGTACATGCGCATGCAGACAGACAGACATTAAATAACAAATAAATAGTAAATAAATGGTTTTTAAAAAGATGTGTTGTAAATGTAAAATTTTTCATTTTCATTTTGTAGAATTCTTCAGTTCACATTTAAGCATTCACCAATATTCTAGTTTGACAAAGGTTTAATCATTTGTACCTAGCTGTTTGTAACAGTATTTGTACTGTTTATAAATGTTTAATCATTTATTCTTGGCTCTTCAGTATAGAGAATTTAATCAAAGTAGATTTGCAGATAGAAAACAGCAGTAGTGAGACCGGACCTTTCCAGCAGTGGCAGGTTGTCTTCTTGATGAACAAAGTAGTTTTCCATCCATGCCTCCCTTCTGAGGGCTCCAAGCGTGTTAATTATTTTTTAGGTACCTTGTGTTTTATTACTGGTGTCAGGGCTTGCTTTTATTTCTGAATTTTGTTAGCTAGCTGGAGGTACACAGTGAGTTTGTTTTTTGTTTTGTTTTGTTTTTTTCCAGAGGTAGGAGTTGCAAATGTTGCAAGTCAGGGCACTCCTGACCTAACCCCAGCCCTGCCGTTGAGTTTTAGACATTCAGCAAATGCTTGGTTTTAGATCAGTATCTTGTTAAGTCAGTTTGATCATTTGTGTGCCCTGTGGGGCTGCAAACCTCTTCAGCTCCTTGGGTCATTTCTCTAGCTCCTCCATTAGGGGATCCTGTGCTCAGTCCACTGGTTGTCTGTGAGCCCTGGGTATTTTGATCCCCCTTCTAAGAACGATCAAAGTATCTACACTTTGGTCTTCTTTCTTCTTGAGCTTCATGTGGTCTGTGAATCGTATCTTGGGTATTCCAAACTTTTGGGCTAATATCTACTTATCAGCGAGTGTATACTGTGTGTGTTCTTTTGTGATTGGGTTACCTCACTCAGGATGATATTTTCTAGTTCCATTCATTTGCCTAAGAATGTCATGAATTCATTGTTTTTAATAGCTGAGTAGTACTCCATTGTGCAAATGCACCACATTTTCTGTATCCATTCCTCTGTTGAGGGACATCTGGGTTCTTTCCAGCTTCTGGCTATTATAAATAAGGCTGCTATGAATATAGTGGAGCATGTGTCCTTATTACTTATTGGAGCATCTTTTGCGTATATGCCCAGGAGGGGTATAGCTGGGTCCTCTGGTAGCACTAAGTCCAATTTTCTGAGTAACCACCAGACTGATTTCCAGAGTGGTTTTACCAGCTTGCAATCCCACCAGCAATGAAGCCAACAGATTGGGAAAAGATCTTTACCAATCCTACATCTGACAGAAGGCTAATATCCAATATATACAAAGAACTCAAGACGTTAGACTCCAGAGAACCAAATATCCCTATTTAAAAATGGGGTACAGAGCTAAACAAAGAATTCTCAACTGAGGAATACCGATGGCTGAGAAGCACCTAAAGAAATGTTCAATATCCTTAGTCATCAAGGAAATGCAAATCAAAACAACCCCGAGATTCCACCTCACACCAGTCAGAATGGCTAAGATTAAAAACTCAGGACACAGCAGGTGTTGGTGAGGATGTGGAGAAAGAGGAACACTCCTCCATCGCTGCAAGATGGTAAAACAATACCTTTTGAAAACTAATGTTTTCTTCACTATTTTTTCAAAGCTCAGGGCTGGGCATGTGGCTCGGTGCTCAGTCGGTAGAACGTTTGCCCGACAGGCCTGACGCTCTCGGCTTGACCTCCAGCACTGCATAAGCCTGGTGTGGAGGGGTACGCCTCTTATCACAGTGCTTAGGAGGATCAAAAGTTCAGGGTCCTTCCCCAGCTACAGTGCAAGTTTGAGAACTGGCTGGACACCGTAAGAAAGGGTCTCAAAAAATACTAAGTACTAAGCCGTGGGAAGCTGCTGGCTCCGGCCTTTGGTTGCCCTCAGAAACAGCAACTTCACTCAGGCCATCCCTAATGCCGCCACGGCCACACCTGCTTCAAGACTGGCCTGTCTCGTTAGTTTGTTCGAGGAAACGGACTGAGCTTCGCTGGTCCGCTCGCTACGCCATCCTGGTTCTCTATTGACTTCCGCTCTTTCTTATTTACTTCTCCCTAAACATTTCCAATTACAGCAAGAACGCTTAACTCAAGGCCTAGTCCCTGAACAGATATGGAAACAGTCGCTGCAGCCTTGTGAGCTCTGGGCACGGCACGGCAGGGCCCTGGAGGACGGCCACACTGCAGCGGAGTGCTTGCCCGCCGCTAGCCCGGGGCCACCACCATTCCTGGGAGAAATGTCTTTTCAAGTCTTTCAACTACTTTCTAATGAGATGGGTTAGTTGTGGTTTTTCCGGTGAGTTGTATGGATTCCTTTTTAATCTTTCTCTTTATTTTACACACATTGCTTTGCTGTATGAATGCCTGTGAGGGCGTCAGATTACCGGGAACTGGAGTTATGGATAGTGTCGGCTGTCAGGTACATGCTGGGATTTGAACCCAGGACCTCTGGAAGAGCAGCCTGTACTCTTAACCCCTGAGCCGGCTCTCCAGCCCCTTATGTGGGTTTATAACTGTATAGAAGTTCCCTTAACTGTTACCTGTTTACCACCTATATGATTTGCAAGAAGTTTTTCTTGTTCTGAAAATGGCTTTCCCCCTCTTGTGTGTCATTTATACACACCCACATACACACTCTGCCCCCCCACACACACCCATATCCACAAACACACATATCACCCTATTTTCAGTTTTTGGGCAGTGACTAAATTAAGGCAGATTTACTAGGATTGCAATCCTTTTTTTTTTTTTTTTTTTTTTTTTTAACAATATGGCTTCCTTATGAAGCTGTTTCATGGAAACTGTTGGCTGTAGATGACTCACCACTAGGGCACAAAGAACCTGCTCATCTAGAAGCAGAGCTGACTTGAGCATTCAGTGCCAAGCAGACAGGCCATCAGCCAGGGTCATGAGCCACAGATTGATTCCCTACAGGCTTAAGTGCGGGCAGCCCTGGCTGGGAGGTGAGCCCCACAAGTATCCCACCCCGTCCAATCACACGCAGACACCTCACCCCAGACTCAGAGGCCCATCCTCCCGGATAACTTTGTCTATCTAGTAATGCTTGAAGACCAAGGACAGAATAAGCAAGATTGCCCCGAGGGTGTGTCGTCATTCGTGGAGAAGACCTTAATAATGGAATTGCTTCCGCTGCAGATTGAAATCTCCTGCACACACAGTGAGCACTTACTTGAAGCGGTTACTTCAGCACTTCCTATCTGACTGAAAACCCGGTCTGTGGAAACATGTAGAAGTTACAGTCTGCATCGTTAGAGGCGGACTACCTTGATCTACAGTTGGTGCCCCCTGAACTAGGTGAAGCCAGGCAGCCCCTTTGCTGGTGAGTCGGTCAGACATTCATTTAAGTGCTCCAGAAGCAGATAGGAAGGCTGCCGCCCTTCAGCTCCTCAACAAGGAGCACGCCCTAGCTGGGCCTCCCTCCATCAGGAGGAGCAGAGGCATAGTGCAGGGACTCCAAGCCGTAGATGAGTTCTAGCCCATGGTCTCTGTGTGTCTCCGGCTGTGTGCTAACCATCCCGTTGGCCGCACTCGTCTGTCAGGCTGGCTCCACAGCGGCCACATTGGCTGCCTCAGGACAAGGTACAGGACACATGGTTGAACATGGCCACTGCTGACGTGCGAGAAGCAGCTGTCTCATGGTCAAGCGTTGGCTACTCATGTTTGGCCTCTCCGCAGCCCGTCTCCTTCCCAGGAGACGGCATCTTTGATGGGCTGAGACGCTTCCTACGCGGTGCTGGGTGAGCACTGAGACACAGCTGCCTTTTGCTGTGTGTGGGTGTGGGAAGAGACCACACAACAGAAAGCTTTCATATATTTCCACCAGACCATCTTTGGATACAAATGATCCCAAGACCAGCTCTCTAAGGTGTGGTTAGGCGTCAGATATGTGCACTGCATATCTGTATGGAAGAGGTTCAGCACCGGCCAGAAGAAGCTGCAAACAAGGCCTTGGACTCATCCCTTTTATGCTTCTATACCAAATGTCCCCACTGCCTGACCTCCAAAACATACTCTCCCATGGAGCACAGGACCACCCGAAGCCTCCATGCCCAGGAGTATGTAGCAGAACAGGAGAGGGTGTGGAAGGCGCAGAACAGCCAGGAAGGTCTCGGAGAACTGAGCCAGCAGACCACAGGTGTGGGCTCTAGACTGTTGAAGGAGCTCCAGGCCCAGAGCCTGCTGTGTCCCTTCCGATCTGAAGCCTTGCTGAGGGATTGCCTGTCCAAGGACAAACAGTAGGAATGGAAGAGTAGGAGGGGCTGCTCACATTTCTGGAAGAGGCCTGGAAAGTTGTTTCCACCATCTAGGCCCAGCCTTGCACTCCTGCCCGAGGCCCCAGAGACACAGAAGAGATGGAGGAAGGCTGCAGGGGGTGGGGGTGGGGGCTCACTGTGCAGTGGGGGCTGGCCGTGCAGCCAGAGTGTAGGGAGACGACAGCAGTGTGCAGGTGCCTGGCAGGCAGCTGACCCTGCACCCCAGACTAAAGGTCCTTCTCCCTGGTTCGTATTTATACAGATACAAGTTGGATATAAAACATTGAAAATTTTGCACGTATTTGTCAATCAAGAAGAATCTGGGCCAGGCGGTGGTGACGGCGCACGCCTGTAATCCCAGCACTCTGGGAGGCAGAGGCAGGCGGATTTCTGAGTTCGAGGCCAGCCTGGTCTACAGAGTTAGTTCCAGGACAGCCAGGGCTACACAGAGAAACCCTGTCTCGAAAAACCAAAAATCCAAAAAGAAGAAGAGGAGGAGGAGGAGGAGGAGGAGGAGGAGGAGGAGGAGGAGGAGGAGGAGGAGGAATTGGGATGAAGTTACTCTCCAAAATTCATAAGAACACCTACACTACCATAGCAAAAAATCAGTCTGTGTTTTTTAAAAAAAAAAAAAATGGGCAAAGGTCTTGAACAGAATTTGCTCCTTGAAGGTTTACATACAAATGGCCAGAGGGAAATGCAGACCAGAACCACAGTGAGCCATCCCCTGTCCCGTAGGGTAGCTACTATCTAAAGGGTATTAATGTATTTTATAATTCAGTCATCAGCATTTTCATAATCATTTTAAATATTTTTTTATTTCTTGTTAGACCTGTGAGTTATTTTAAAATGTGTTTTCAAACTTGCAAATGAAGCCAAATGCGGAGGCACATGCCTGCTCTCCTAGCAGGGAGCTGGCGCTGTGTTGTTTGAGGTTGGACTGGGGTGCACAGCAAGTGCCTAGCCAGCCAGGCCTGCATAGGAGGACACCACAGAGTCGATGCTGTCTGCTCATGCTCCTCCATGGTGAATAACTCTGGCTTATGCTGCTCCTCTACCTCTAAGTTACATGTTCATCTTCTTTCGGTTAGGAGTGTTTTCATATCTTAGCATACTTGTGTGCTTCCTGCTGTTATCTAATCAGTGAGTATAGTTGAATGGATTTTACTGGAAAATAGTATGGATCCCTTATCTCTGTAAACATGAGGATTGCCTTACCAGTCAGCTTTTTTGTCACTGTGACAGAGGGTTTGCCATAAACAACTTGAAGAGAGAAATAGATCTTAGCTCACAGAGGTTTCATTGCAGGGTCATCTCTGCGCTCATGCAGACTTTTAAACCATGTGTCCTGAGGACAGACATTCTCATCTCATACCCACATATAGACCCAAGAATCTAGCATCTAGACACAACAAAAAGCTGTTTTAGACATTAAAAATGAGAGAGGGGGGAGGGGCAGGGGAGGGGGGAGGGAGAGAGAAAGATACAGACTAGAGAGATGGCTCGGTGACTAAAAGTGCATACAGTTCTCACAGAGGACCCTAGTTAAGCCCCCAGCAGCTCACACCCATCGTAGTTCCAGCCCTGACACACTGTTCTGGCATCCTTGGGTACCTGTGCTCATATGCATATTCCACACAAAGACACACAGATACACACATAAAAGTACTACTGAAAAGTACTTGATTGAAAGAGCTAACAATTACTGGTCAAGTGAGACGCAAGAAAGCTTGGGTAGGACTCTATTGATTGTTCATTTACTTGAGACTAACACTTATCCAAACTTCGAATGATTTAAATAGGCAATTAAAACTACTCAGACTAAAATTCAACTCAAGTCTTTGGGTTTATATTGTTTTATAAATATTTCTTAAAATAACTTAGTACTTATCAAACCTGGCCTCGTACTCCAAAGAAAAATGAATAATAAAGGAGGGAAGCCAGCCTGAGCCCTGCCTTCTTTTATGATCTTCTGACTGAATAAAGATTTACTTATAATACAAATATATTTCATTTTCAGAAATTGAGGACTACATCTGAGTTGCTTCTTGGACAAGTTAGAATACAGTACTGACTTCTGTGAATAACTATGTTTTAAAATGTTAGAGATTAAAAATGAATCTAGATTCTTCTCTTTATCTAATGTCAGTCATATCTTCAAATTTATGAGGTAATTTTTCCACGTATCTCCACAAATAATAAAGAGCAGCGTTTGCCCTGCATTTGAGCTCACATAAATGCACATTCTTTTGAAATGAAAATATTGACAATGAGCACAAAATTAGAAAAGAAAGAAAAGCAATGCATATAAATCACCAGACTCTTGGGAGGGAGTGTAAGCCAACCTAAGAACTGTACTCTTCATGATTATACATTTTCCCTTTAAAACAAATCAGTTTCCCAACTGTGCATGGCTTGACAGGTCCAAGGATGACATCAGCGCTTTCACTGTGCACTATCTGCCTGCCTTCAGATACCTCAACGGCACTTCATCAAGTTTTAATGATTGAGATGAATTAGAAACCAATGGGGGTTGAGTTTAAATTCCCTTAACTGCCATGCATCATGTATTCCTGGCCTTAGAGCTACTTTTGAACACCCCTGAGAATTTATATTGCCCATGGTCTTCTCTGCTTCTTGAAATAGAAGTGAGCAAGTAAAGGAACATGCACTCCTTAAAGTTCTAAGAGTGTCTGTCAGAATGTACTAAATTCCATCAGCGTGCTCCAGGAATCCACACCAACCAGCCCCTTTCCATTCTGTCTTAGCCCAATAAGTATAACAACATTGGCACTGTTGTTCCATTTCAGGAAATCACATACAGTATCTGGTGTAGTACTAGTACCTTTCTGTAGTGGACAAATGCTGACTCAGTAAGGTGAATGTGCAAAGGTCATGTAAGAAATTAGACTGTTGTTCAAAAAGAAAAAAGCAAGCTATGAAATGCACTAACCGCTCTTGCAGCTCCAAAGAACTTGCCCGTGACTGTCGGGTAGTAATTCCTGCACTCTAGGCATCTGGTCTACCACTCAGCTCTTCTACCAATACTGATCACTTTTGAATGGACTTCCATATTGCCTACTTTAGTTGTTTAACATTGGAGCAGAATTCAGAATTTCTTTTTCTTTTCATTAAAGATTGTGCATGTGGTGGTGGTGGGTTAAAGTATGCATCAGTATAAGGAGGTCAGAGACACCAACCAGATCCCCACAAAGTTGGAGTATTCAGGGGGGTGTGAGCGACCTGATTGGGTGCTCGGAATAGGACTTAGGTTCTCCGGAACAGGTCCTCAGAACAAGTAGAGCACGCCCATAACTCCTGAGCCATCCCTCCAGCCTGGAATTCAGCATTTCTGATGAATTTCTAAGTAGTGCCCACCTGAGTGGCTAGTTCTCTGACCACAATGTGAGTAGAGCCATATCCCAAATTTGATGATCCCTCATGTAGATTAAGCCTTATAACTGAATATATTTACATACATATTCTATTTAAGACATAAGACTTTATATTTCAGTGCTGGCTAAGGCCTGGCTCAGTAGTAGAGCACTTGCCTAACATGCACAGGACCCCTAAATTCACTACTGGCACCACATACAAGATCTTAAATCTCACAACTGATTTTTGAAGGGTTTATAAACCCTTCCCCCAAATTCTTGTTTACGTTAGCTCTATAGCAATGTTCATTGTCTTTCTGATTATACAAATGCCAGAATGTTTTTCCAATATTAGAGTAATTGGGTGCATCTGGCCAAAAACACAATTCAGGTCATCTAGCAGAGTGATTTTGAAGCTTGACTTAGATGCATAGTTCTTTGTCCTATTTTCCTGATGTCTCTGCTGGCTAGTCTTATATCAACTTGACACACAAAAGAATTATCTGAAAAGAGGGAACCTCAACTGAGAAGCTACCTCCACAGGTCTGGCTGTAAGGCATTTTTCTTTATTAATGATTGATGGGGAAGGGTCGACCCCACTGTGGGTTGTGCCATCCCTGAGCATGTGGTCCTAGGTTCTATAAGAAAGCAGGCTGAGTAAGCCAGGAGGAGCAAGCAAGTAAGAAACATCCCTCCATGGCCCCCTGCATCAGCTCCTGCCTCCAGGTTTCTGCCCTGTTTGAGTTCCTGTCCTGACTTCCTTCAGTAATGAATAGCAATAGAAAAATGTAAGAATAACACATCCTTTCCTCCCCAACTTGCTTTTTGGTCATGGTGTTTTATCACAGCAATAGAAACCCTAACTAAGACAATGAATGTCCTATGATGCCAACATTCAAGAAGAAGACTTAGGCTCTTGGTAAATGGCAGTGAGCTGAGTATCCACGTGGAAGAGGTTCCCGAATGGAGAGCAAGGCAGTTAGGCTTCTTCCCAGAGGCTCCCTGAGGCTTTGCTTGGGCTGGGGGGGTCTGACTTCCACACAGAAGCTCCCGTGATCTTATACAAGTGCTAAGGTTTGGTGCAGACAAGCTCTCACTGTCTCCCAGAAAGATTTCATGGAAAGAGCACGTGCTGCCTCTGTGTGCCCAAGAGGCTGCTCCCAGCCTTTGCCTCTGTGAAAGGGATGACAGGTCACTCTGGCCCATCCTTTGACACCTGTGCGTTTGTCTGACTGTCAGAACAGTGTCTGAGACACCTATTATTATTCTGTCATTGTGTCCCAGGAGACAGAGAGCATCCTCACCCAGCACCATCCTAAGAGCTCATCCTGTCTCTGGCCCAGCGAGCTGGTCTGTTATCTCTTGAAAATAAAAGCAATTTCCTGGAACGTAAGAAGTGGGTAGACGGGAAACAGGGAGAATTTATTGTTCCTGTATTTTCTACTCAAAGTGTTTAAAGATTAGTGACAAACACTCTGGTCCAATCAAAAGTAAAAGTGTTTTCTATTCAGCGTCAGTTTATGAAAAATAACGGAGGCATCAAGTGGGACTGGAGAGAATGTTCAGAAGTGTAATGGCTCCAGTGTGGGGAGGTGCAGGCACAGATCATTTCCATTCTCCTGTTGACCTAATTCACTGCATGTATTCACTTACAATTAAACATTTGGAAAAAACAAAGGAGAAGGGGAAAAAGCAATACTGTGCTCAGGTTGGACACCATTTCCCTCCCCTTCCCAACCCCCCATAAGTGTGGGAGCTCTGCTCAGGGCCTGGGGGCTGGAGTTAATCGTTTGATTTCTCTACATGGTATAGATCTGTATACTGCCTCGGTGACAGTAATAAATTAGGGTGTCTTGATAAAGACCAAACTCATCAATTTTTTGAAAATCTGTATTTGATTAATTCTACAAAGGTCTAGGTCAAAGTTATTCCTCAAAGCTTATTATTTTAACAAAGAAACCCAAGGTTTCCAGGTTTGTCAGAAAATTCATTATTGCCGCACAATGGCAAAAGGTCACAAAATGCCTCCTTCCACAAGACAAATCTCTTTTGCTCAACAACCCATTCCCCTAGCAGAACCAAGAAAAACCTCTGACATTTCAGATCCTTTTGCTTCGGGGAAAATAAATGTTCCCCAGATCGTAGAGGAACATGACAAACAAATTAATGAGAACCAGGTCCATTCCTTCAGCGTACCAGGCCAGGGCAGACCACATACTCTCAAAGCCAAGCCTTCCCTCTCAGGTCCTACCACCTCTGCAGAGTGCCAGCTTCCACAGTGGCATCAGCGCTGTCCTCACAGAAAGCTGGACACACACTACAGCACTGCGAATTAAAGAATCATGTGTCAGAAAAACAGAAAGCGAAACCCTGGTGTTTAACTGCGGGTGGAACTGTGAACTTGTGAGAACAAGCATTTTGGAAGGGACTCAGCCCCTTCTCAGTGCACACGAGGAACTTGACTAAATTTAGCATGCTAAGTTCTCCCATATCCTAAAAGTTCCTGCTTTTAATTTTGCATTATTTGTACCTCTGAACACATACTTTCCCCCATATCCTCAATTTCCACTGATTAATTTTAATCTTGAGGACCTTCCTTCCTTCTTTCCTTCCTTCCTTCCTTCCTTCCTTCCTTCCTTCCTCCCTCCCTCCCTCCCTCCTTCCCTCCCTCCCTCCCCCCTCTCTTTCTTTCTTTCTTTCTTTCTTTCTTTCTTTATTTATTTATTTATTTATTTATTTCTTGTTTCTTTCTTTCTTCTTTTGAACCAAGCAGTATGGACAAAGCCAGAATTCCCCATGACCCCAGCTGGGTGCCATTGCTAACAGTCTTAATTTGCCCTTTCAGAATCCTCCAGTCAGTCATTTAAACAATATAGACACGTGGAATTGTATACGTGTATGCTGCTTTTCCCTCCATATACTTGGTTTCATATAAAATGTTTTGTCTGCTCTATTTTTTTTTGCCATAAGCCTTTGTGCTTATCAGTTTATTAAGTAGAGTTCAGTGGCTTTCCATGGGGGCTGTTTTGCCTCTGGGGGAAATTTGATGACTTCTAGAAGGCTTTCTGGTAGTCACTAATGGGTAGAGACCAAGGATACTGACAATCACAGTGCACACATCTGCACCATAACTGAGAATCAGCTACACAAAGTGTCAAGAAGGCCAAGCACACCTGTTAGGCTCGGACCTGCAGCATAGCCAGGGGTGCATTCAGGTGGTCGTGCACAGTGGACATCAACTGAATCCTTAAACATGGCTGCCTACACCCCTTCACCACAGCCAGCCTCTTCCCTGCAATCCTCTGTCTTAATCCACTCCTGCTGCTATAACAAAATACCTCATAAATATCAGATATTTATTGTTCACAGTTGTAGAGGCCAAGAAGCCCAAGATCAAGGTATCTGCTGATGTAATGTCTATAAAGGGCTTAATCTCCAAGTCCAAGATGGTTCCCCTTGGCTGTGGCCTCTTAAGGCAAATGGGGCCAGAAGAGCAAAGGTGAAAAAGGGAAGCGTCTCCCTTCCTCAGGTACTTCTGTGAGGTCACTAACTAACCCAGCCATCCTATTCATGGTGGAGGATCCAAATCAAGGTGGAAACCTCGTGACCCTGCCTCTCAGTGCCTTGGGGTCAAGGTTCAGGAGACCATTCCTTCTAGCCGCAGCAATCCCTGCAGGCTACCAAGGTCTCTGAATGCCCTGGCTCCTTCTCGGCTGACCACCTTGTACATTTCCCAAAGCTAGTCACCAGGTCTTCCTTTAGCACTCATCCCACTCGTGGCTTTGCCTCCGACTGTCCATTCCTCCTCTGTAGTACCAGGCTGGCTTCCCAAAACCATGCTATGGAGATCTACTGTGGATGGGTCCTGCTCTGCACACTCTCTGATCTAGCATCAGGAACTGGGCCAGGTTTGCCAAGTGATCTGACTGGCTGAGTTATAGCATTACAGATTGTAGAGGCCAGCGAGGAATGCTTTTTCTTCATGGTTCAGAATTTATTACACATTTTGTCTCCATGACTATCTCTCCTGAAACACACGTCTCGGACAATAAATCAACAGAAATCTCTCTCTCTGCTTACAGCCCCTGCATTGTGACACACTCTTTCTCCCTGCGAAGAACACACTTGGCCTCTACCAAGGCTGAGAGCTCCCTTTGAAGAAGCAGTCTGACTTGTGGGCAGCCGAGGGGAGGGATGGGTGGTCCTTCTACAGCTAGTCTCCTGCCCTGACTTTCAACCTCCTCTGGATGGTGGGGCCTTGAGCTCCTGCGGCCTCTCACTCCTTCAAGGAGACTCCAGGAATGGATTGAGACAAAGGTGCTGGCTGGTCCTTGTCTCCTGGATCAAGAAACCTTAAGCATCTACCGAAGGCCCAACAGCAAAGGAAATCTCAGCTGTAAATCCAACCCAATAAATCCCTTCAGCTTGTCCTTAGTGTTCACTGGGCAGGGTTGTGGGGAAATAGAAAGATAAATGGGGCCGGGCGTGGTGGGCACGCCTGTAATCCCAGCACTTGGAAGGCAGAGGCAGGCGGATTTCTGAGTTCGAGGCCAGCCTGGTCTACAGAGTGAGTTCCAGGACAGCCAGGACTACACAGAGAAACACTGTCTCGAAAAACCAAAAGAAAGAAAGAAAGGAAGGAAGGAAGGAAGGAAGGAAGGAAGGAAGGAAGGAAGGAAGAAAGGAAGGAAGGAAGGAAGGAAGGAAGGAAGGAAGAAAAGAAAGAAAGAAAGAAAGAAAGAAAGAAAGAAAGAAAGAAAGAAAGAAAGAAAAATGGGTTGTCACTCCCAAGAAGCCAGAGCCCACCAGGATGGGAGCATATATAAACAGCCACATAGAATGCAAAGCAAAATGAAGTTAGCACTAAAAAGAGGCATGCGCAGAGTAGCTGGAAGAGGAGGGAACTGTTATAAAGCAGGAGCACGCCTCAAAGCCACTTCCCACCTAAAAACAAGAGGCACCCTATGTGGTGGGTTCTCTTCAGTTTAAACACGAGGAAAGTGGGATTTCTGAACGAAATGAAACAGGAACACATCTAGGTCTCAAGAGTCACCACGTGGTTGGCTGGCCCGAGTAGAAGTGGGAGCTAACATCTGACATCCTGTCTTCGCATATGGGAGATCTACCTCAGATCTTAGGAAGGCTAAGGTTGTACTAGCTCTGCTCAGTCTCCATTGTTGAGGCCAAGCAGCCCATGTTATCCATCAAAGATTTTATTGACTCATTTCTATTGAAGCACATAGCCACGGTACTTGATGGCATCAGGTCTAACTGCGAAGCTCTTCAAGGTCTCTGTCTAGACATGTCTCCATTTATCTCTCCGATGCCCATGGGGTCCCGGGGTCCGAAATCACATAGCTCAGCGCAGAGGACTTTACTAGAGAGGCTTGGGTGAGGAAGCAGATTGGAGGAAGGATGGATACAGACAGGAAACAGGTGCGTGAAAGAGGTGGGCGAATAAATACACTAGTCACAAGCTCTCCTTCCCGTTCACTTTTGCTCTATTAATGACCTCACCCCCTTTTTATCTGTGTTAGAGGCAGAACCTAGAGCCCTATACATATTAGGCAAAGATTCAGCCTATGAATACCAACACACACACACACACACACACACACACACACACACACAGCCAAATAATTATATTTCCTCCTTCTAGGTAGAATTCTAATTGTCTGGACGGCAGGTAGAATGTGGAACTAGAAGTTCCAGCAGGTCCCTGTGCGCAGGTCACACTTCCATGTAGCGTATTTCCAGGAATCCATCTTAAAATGAAGCCCACGACCTACCTCGCGGTCTCTCGGGCCACAGGCTGGGCAAGCTCAGGGTCTCCCCTGACTACCAACAAGTTGCTGATCGGGCTGGGCTCCTGAGGTGGCTCTGCTTCTGAAGCCACATAGGTCACTGGCAAAAGGCCGTGGCTGAGGCCGTAGGACGGAAGCCCTACCCTCTACTCAGAGACAGTCAAGACCTTGCATCCTGGCCTCTCTGGCTCCACCTCTGCATTAGAAAACCGTCCTGCTATCGAGTCTCCTGTACACAAGCTTTCTCACCTCCTTGGCTGCTGACAGCCAGAGAAAACAGTTTTCAGAGGCTCCTGGGATTAGGTTAGCCCCCCCAGGTGGTCTCCCTACAAAGGTCATGGATGGGTCCCTGTATTGTACCCAGGTGGTCTCCCTACAAAGGTCGTGGATGGGTCCCTGTATTGTAGAACACCCTTTGCCCCCAATATAACGCATCAGCACAGCAACACTAGAGGCAAATGCCATGGGAACCGTCTGGGAATCTGGTCACCCACTATCCCAGATGTGACTCTGTCTGATCTTGATACCTGGAAATCAAAGGCCACAGAGCTGGGACTGCAGATGGGATGGGAGAGACACAAGACGCCTCTGGGAACTGGAGAAAAGCTTTTGCTGACTGAATCAGATTACTGAACTGAGAACGAAGCCTTTCATTAGTGAGTGTCTTAGTCAGGATTTCCATTCCTACACAAACATCAGGACCAAGAAGTAAGTTGGGAAGGAAAGGGTTTATTCAGCTTACACTTCCACACTGCTGTTCATCACCAAAGGAAGTCAGGAATGTTCCTGCACAAACATCAGGACCAAGAAGTAAGTTGGGGAGGAAAGGGTTTATTCAGCTTACACATCTGCATTGCTGTTCATCACCAAAGGAAGTCAGGACTGGAACTCAAGCAGGTCAGGAAGCAGGAGCTGATGCAGAGGCCATGGAGGGATGTTTCTTACTGGCTTACTTCCCCTGGCTTTCTCTGCCTGCTCGCTTATAGAACCCAAGAATACCAGCCCAGAGATGGTACCACCCACAAGGGGCCCTCCCCCTTGATCACTAATTGAGAAAATGCCCCACAGCTGGATCTGATGGAGGCACTTCCCCAACTGAAGCTCCTTTCTCTGTGATAACTCCAGCCTGTGTCAAGTTGACACACAAAACCAGCCAGTACAGTGGGCATTACAGTTGAGCAGAATATCGAAGCAGCAGGGTCCTTGTCTCTTTAGCTGTTCCTAGATACTGAGGCATCTTGACTGGAAATGCTCTCCTGATACAGTTTTGGCCTGAGAAATGTATGACGTCTTTCTAGGAAATAACTTTACACAAGGCCCAAGTGCCTGAAACAGGGACCGCAGTTAGAAAGAAGGTCTCAGAGGCTGTGTGGCACAGATCTCAGCCCACACCACCTCAGAAGTTCTCCAGAGAAAATAGCTCCTCAAATGCTTCTCTTTTTCGAGACACAGACCCATTTCTCCATTTCCCCACTTCCCAGGTGTCTTTTGCCTTTATTCACAACATGGCTTCACAGGCTTACCTTTTGAGCATTCCGTGATGTTGTAGACCTTCCTTATTGCCCCTGTTGTCAGGTCTGGACCTGCCAAGGGGCTGAAATCTGATAAAAACTTCTGCAAGAGCTGTCCTTGGGGAAATTGTGGGGAAGGGAATCAGTGGGCTTTCCTCTACCTTTTCCCCAGGCTACCCCAGGCTGCTAACTGCTGAGCACTGCCTGTCCTCCACCTCTCTGCTGCGAAAGCAGGGTCTGGTTCTATTTTAAACAAGACACTGAAAACTTGGGTGTCCTTTCTCTTCCGGATCTGGTCCTCACCATGAGAAGAATAGAAAAAAAAATCTCCTAAACAAAAAGCAGGGATGGAGTGCAGTAATGAGGAGATGGAGAAGGAGGAAGAAGGAGAGGAGGAAGAAGAGGAGGAGGAGGAAGAGGAGGAAGAGGAAGAGGAGGAGGAAGAGGAGGAGGAAGAGGAGGGAAGGAGGAAGGAGGGGTGGGAAGGGAGGCGCCTAGGCAGGGTGAGGGCCCAGTTTAGCAGGAAAGCACGTCCTAACATGCACATTCACCACACAGGAAGAGAAAGGTTGGGGAGACATTTTACCTTTTCAGCAGCCATGGGACTAGAAAAAAATTTTTTTAAACTATCACTTTATATGCCAAAGAACTCCTGAAAATTTAATTGAGTTGTGATACAAAACCGAATCACCCTCTTTTTTTAATTGAATATTTTATTTGTTTACATTTCAAATATTATCCCCTTTCCCAGTTTCCCCTCTGCAAGCACCCTATCCCATCCCCCCTTACCTGTTTCTATGAGGGTGCTCCCCCACTCACCCACTCCCTTCCCCTTTGTGGGGTATTTCAGCTAATGTCATCCCAGGTATCTTGTTTTCCTGGCATCTGGGACTTTCTGGTTGTTACCCCCAGTTCCCCATCCCCCATTGTTATACACCTCTGTTCAATTTCCTGACCTCCTCCCACAAAGGGGAGGGAGAACCTGTCCAGACCATGTCCAGTGGTTAGGCATGGCCCCCAGTTAAGGGATGGCGTCACCCATCCATGTCAAAAATTTTAACCCAGAATGGTCACTATCTAAAGGAAATACAGGGACAAAGTAGAGCAGAGACTGAAGGAAAGGCCATCCAGAGACTGTCCCACCTGGGGGTCCATCCCACAGCTCCATCTCCTCCCATACATGACTCTGCCCCCCTTTCCCCTCTCCCCTTCCTTTCTTCCTCCCAAGTCCCCCCCCTCTACTTCCCTTGATTATTTTGTTCCCCCTTCTAAGTAGGACTGAAGCATCCACTCTTTGGTCTTCCTTCCTCTTGAGCTTCCTGTGGTTCATGAGTTGTGTCTTGGGTATTCCACAGTCTTTGCCTGATATCCACTTATCAGTAAGTGCATACCATGTGTGTTCTTTTATGACTGAGTTACCTCACTCAGAATGATACTTTCTAGATCCATCCATTTGCCTAAGAATTTCATTAATTCATTGTTTTTAATAGCTGAATAGTACACCATTGTGTAAATGTACCACATTTTCTGTATCCATTCCTCTGTTGAGGTAAATCTAGGTTCTTTCCAGCTTCTGGCTATTATAAATAAGGCTGCTATGAACATAGTGGAGCATGTGTCCTTATTACATGTTGGAGCCTCTTCTGGGTCTATGCCCAGGAGTGGTATAGCTGGGTCTTCAGGTAGTATTATGTCCAATTTTCTGAGGAACCGCCAGACTGATTCCCTGAATGGTTTTACCAGCTTAAAATCCCACCAGCAATGGAGTAGTGTTCCTCTTTCTCCACATCCTGACCAGCACCTGCTGTCATCTGAGTTTTTCATCTCAACCATTCTGCCTGGTGTGAGGTGAAATCTCAGGGTTGTTTTGATTTGTATTTCCCTAATGACTAAGGATGTTGAACATTTCTTTAGGTGCTTCTTGGCCACTCAAGTTTCCTCAGTTGAGAATTTCTCTGTTTAGCTCTGTTCCCCAGTTTTTGATAGGGTTATTTTGTTCTCTAAAGTATCCAGTCTGTTAATCTATATCTTTTAATTGGGAATTGAGTCCATTGATGTTAAGAGGTATTAAGGAATAGTGGAATTGTTCATGTGGCTATCATCTTTTGGGTTTGTTGAAAGATTACTTTCTTGTCTATTCTAGGGTGCAGTTTCCCTCCTTGTGTTGGAGTTTTCCATCTATTAACCTTTGTAGGGCTGTATTTGTGAAGAGATACTGTGTAAATTTAGAAGTAAATATGTAGAAATCACATATATGTGGAATATCTTAGTTTCTCCATCTATGGTAATTGAGAGTTATACTGGGTATAGTAGCCTGGGTTGGCATTTGTGTTCTCTTAGGGTCTGTATGACATCTGTCTAGGGTCCTCTAGCTTTCATAGTCTCTATGAGAAGTCTGGTATAATTCTGATAGGTCTGCCTTTATATATGTTTTGACTATTATGTGACAGAATTTCTTTTCTGGTCCAATCTGTTTGGAATTCTGTCGGCTTCTTGTATGTCTATGGGCATCTCTTTCTTTAGGTTAGGGAAGTTTTCTTCTATAATTTTGTTGAAGATATTTACTGGCCCTTTAAGTTGAGAATCTTCACTCTCTTCTATACCTATTATCCTTAAGTTTGGTCTTCTCATTGTGTCCTAGATATCCTAGATGTTTTGAGTTAGGAGCTTTTTGCATTCTGCATTTTTTTTTAACTGTTGTGTCAATGTTTTCTATAGTATCTTCTGCACCTGAGATTCTCTCTTCTATCTCTTGTATTCTGTTGGTGATGCTGGCATCTATGACACCTAATCTCCTTTCTAGATTTTCTATCTCCAGGGTTGTCTCCCTTTGTGATTTCTTTATTGGTTTTATTTCCATTTTTAGATCCTGGATGTTTTTGTTCGATTTCTTTACCTGTTTTGTTGTGTTTTCCTGTAATTCTTTAAGGGATTTTTATGTTTTCTCTTTAAGGACTTCTACCTGCTGACCCATGTTCTCCTGTATTTCATTAAGGGAGTTATTTATGTCCTTCTTAAAGTCCTCTATCATCATCATGAGATGTAATTTTAAATCAGAGTCTTGCTTTTCCATTGTGTTGTGTTGCAGGAAATATTTAAAAAGTATGGCAGATCCCACGCCTCACCCAGCTACTCTTAGCCCCTGCGGTCTCACCAGCCAGTTCATATCTCGTGGAGACTCTCTGACTCAGAGCTCCAAAAATCTCTCCACCCAGCTCACTAAGTTCCCACTGGCGGGTCACAACCACACCAGCCCCGTGCTTCAAATCCCCCATGGCCTTCGTGGTGCACATCTGGCAAACCCACACTTTGCCGCCGTACCTTTCTCTCTTGAACCCAAACCTCCACATGAAGGAAAACGCCACACAAACTTAGTTCAGAAACAATGGTACAAGAATCCTAATCTTGTAAGCCACATTAAATCTAAATCCTGAGGTGTCGATTCCTGGCTGATTCACCATATAAGACAGGAGACACTAGCAGCTACATCTTGCCCTCTTGCTATCCCCATCCAAAAAGCTCCTAATTCTCTCCTGCTTCCTCTCTTCCTCTCACCAACCTGGAAGTCCTGCCTACTTGAGCGGTGATTGGTCCCTTTATTCCTTCAGGGGAAGGCTCACAAGATAATGACTCATTCCTGGTTCCAGATAGCCCCTCCTGGGAAAGCAGAATTAACATCAAAATGCAGGCATCACCAGGGCCATTCACAACAGTGTTATGGTATCCAGGGCTTGCTGTGGTGAGAGAACTGGGTTCTGATGATGCCAAGTAGCCTTGGTTTCTGTTGCTTAGGTTCTCGCACTTGACTCTTGCCATCTGTTTATCTCTGGTGTTAGCTGGTCTTGCTGTCTCTGGCTGTGTCTCAGCACTCCTGGGAGACCAGATTTCTCTGAGCAAAATTTGGGTATGGAGAGCTGTGGTCACAGGGTCAGCTCCAGGTGCAAATGGAATCTGGAAGGATTCTGTCCCTGGCTGTTCCTTGGTTCCTGTGTCCTGATGGCTTGTGTGTGTTTGTGGGGGTCCCTCTTGGGACAGAAATTTGAGCAGAAGTGGTGGTCTCACCTGTGCTCTGAGGTGTGTTAGCATTCCTGGGAGACCAGTTCTCTCCTGGCCAGATTTGGATATGGAGAGCTGTGGCACAGGGTCAGCTCTGGGGCGCAGATGGAAAAACCCACCCTAACTCCTAATTCTGTACATTATTTTGTTTCATTGATTGATGGATTTTATTATTGTTTTGCTTGAGTTTGGGGGGAGGTGTTTGTTTGGGTTTTGTTGTTGTTGTTTTGTTTTCTTGTTTTTATGCCTTTTTATATTCAACAAATACTTGTTGCTACCTTGTGTCTATGATACTGTGGTTCTGGCATACCACACACCATGGTACTTGCTCTTTACCGTATATAAAAATCTCCACAGCAACATGTTTAAAATGCAGCTTCCTTAGAGCCTCCATTTAAATAGCTCAGGATCCCTGTGAGTATTGATCAACACACACACACACACACACACACACACACACACACCGCTCTGAGGTGTGGATGACTTGGGGTCTGCCCTTTGAGGAAGGTTGTCATGAAAAAAGAGTCCAAGCCATAGTTTCTTGTCCAAAGAATGCATTACTGCTGCGTCAGGGCTAAACAGTCGACATGTGTAAGATGAGTTACTAACATCCATGGTGGATGCCAAAGAGCCAAGCAAGAAGCAGAGAAACCAAACGTAAATGGAAAGAAGTTGAGAGACAGCGGGATCCTCGGGAGATTAAAACAAAGGACCAATCCCGCTCTAACTGAGCCTTTAAGAACGAAGGAAAGGATGAAAGGGGGAGGAGTGGGGGACAAGTGAAGGAGCATGATCAAAATCAAAATGCATATTTTTCAATATTCCCACGGATTCCCATTGAGTGGGAATGTATGTGCAGAGGCTGGTCACCGTGTGTGGTTAAGACAGCTCAAAGCAGGTCAGACAGACAGACAGACAGACAGACGACAGCTGAGTGAGATGGCTTCACTGCTATCATGAGCTTTGAACTACAGCCTCGTTCTTCCTTATTAGGTTGCTTTCCAGAATAATTCATAGAGTATTGCACACAGACACGTAAAAAAAAAAAAAAGATTATTCACCTTTGAAATACCTGCAGTGTAGATGTGTTCTTGGAGCCTGGTTTGTTTAAGTGTCTGCTCTATTGGGAAATTCTGGAGACTCCAACAGCATCTGATTATAAAGTTCAAATGCAAAGGCGTGCATTAAAAGCACGTTCCTTTGCCTTGCAGATTTTCCTCCAGCAGTGGCAGCCTCGACGGTGAAAACTTCTCTACAAATCAGTGAAATCAAGGAAAATAGTCTCAAAATAAAACGTGGGAATATATTGTATTTTGAATATTGGAATAAAATTCCTGAAAATATTTTATACCTAATTAAAACCATAAGAAATCGAGAGACCCCTTTTCTTGCTAGTATTCATCATAAAGACAAAGAAGTAGAAAGTTTATAGTGACACAGGATTCTGTCATTGAGAGACAAATCACTGCTGTGGGGTTTTATTTGGTGAGTTCTGTGTGGCTTCAGGTAAAGGAAGTCCAGGGTTTAATTTGCATTGTGTAGAAAAGCTGTTAGTGAAAATATCTGTATTTATTCTGTCTATACATAGTCTATAAACTTTTTATCATCAGTGATTATTATACTCATGTGTGCCCAATTTAAGCACTAAACTCTCCCACTGTATTTTATGCATCTAATCGTGTGTGTGTGTTTTTCTGTGTGTCTCTTTCTCTGTGTTTCTGTGTCTGTGTGTGTGTATGAGAGAGAGACAGAGACAGAGAGATAGAGACAGAGAGAGACAAAAAGAACAGGCTGTCCCTGTGATTCTCTGTAATTTAACCAGCATTTGAGGTGAGATGAATCGTCTGAGCTTTTATTTCTTCCAAACCCCTCTTCATTGCTGTATGTTCCTGATCTAATACGTATATTTATTCCACACACTGATAGGTCTGAAATCTTCCCCAGCCTGGATTCAGATGGTCACTCACTGAAGATTCCATCTGCTCTCCCTTCTGTCTGCCTCACTGTAAAAATTCTTCTGGCAGGTGCTGGGGCCTGCCTTTCTTCCTGTGGGCCAGTCTACATTGTCATGGTCCTCAGGACCTTGCAGAATCTCAAGCACCTGCCTATTGTTGCATAAAGTCTGACCCACACTTCAGAGGAGATTGCCTGTGTGCAGCTCCTGTTTCCATGGTAACCTGCCTATGGGTCACATGTGCAGGTGACCCTGGCATAGTCTTTCCTCATAAGAAGTACATACAAGTATGTGACTCTTTATAATTGCTTGAACAATCAAATGGATCTGAACCTACATCTTTGACAGAGCCTGTGGCAAAAACTTGGACTAGTGAAACCAGTATGGGGTCAGTTCACTTGGCAGCGAGGCCGTGACACCGGGGATGGATGACGGGGTTTCATCTGCACGAATAATTTGCCTTTTTCTAATATTACGTTTCTGCTGTCAGTGTTTTTAGGGATAAAATGTGGTCAGAATTCTATGCTCATTGCTTCACAGAATATATAGTTCCTGAGGTCCTCTGTAATTCTGATGTTGATACACCCCTAGGAGAATTGGCATGTCCCGCTCACACATCTGGTTTGCTTTAGGCAAGGGAACTTTCTCGTGCCAGAATGGCTTTTGGTGAATATAGGAAACCTGCTTTATGTTGAGCCTCTGCAACTCACAGATGCAAATGTTTAAAACCACGGCCATTTCTTCATCTGAAATGTCCCTAGTCACTGCTTTAGTCTAGAGAGAGAGACAGAGAGAGAGAGAGAGAGAGAGAGAGAGAGAGAGAGAGAGAGAGAGAGAGAACCCGCAAAGAAACCCAAACCCCTGACTGTCATAAATCCATTGTGTGCAATACTTACTCACTCATCCCATGGCTCACAAAGGAACGGACTTAACTGTTCGGTGGCGTCCTATGGCGCCCATGTCCTGGTCTGCTCTGCTAGTTTATGTCCTCTTGATGGAATGTGTTATTATTCTACTCCATGGGGAAGGACCTCAGACACATCTGCTTGGGAAGATGATGCAGCCACAGTAACCCTGAGGTGGGGATATGTGGCGGGTGATATGAGGTGACAGGCCTCTTGCCCACTCCAGCCTGCTGTGCCTACAGCTTGAACCAGTTTTGGTTGCAAACTGGAAATTTAACCTAATGCTTAAGTCCTGTATTTTCTATGAGAAACTTAACTTTTCTCATATGCTAATTGTTATACTGGATTTTTTTTTTTAAAATAAAACTTTCTGTGTAGGAAAAAGTTTAACTATGTTAATGTTAACAGCACTCGGTCAAAGATTCAAGACCTTTGAGAGCTTGGGAGGAACCCACCCCCCCCCAGCCATGTTGTAATACAACTGAACACAGGGCTATGTGGCAGAAGTCACTGAACACACACACACACACACACACACACACCACGCACCAAAGCACAGGAAGGCTGACTCTAGTGGATTCCAGTAAAGATATTCAACTCAGTTTCCCTGGCTGCTCTGACTGTTTGCATTATATCTCTTAAAATGCATACAAAATAAAAACTCAAAAGCCATTCAGTAAGAATTAAAGTTTTGTGGCCAAAGGTACAGCCTCAATGGCATCTTGAACGAGAACTGGGTAGCGCCTCCCCAGAAAATGAGCTCACACGGCAAAAACAGACAAAGTCTACCCCCTGCCAAACTCCCCGTCAGCAGAAATCTGGTCCGCTTTTCCGAATGGAATGTGGATTTCCAAACTCTAGACAATCTCTTTCCAAAGCAAATGAGAAACAAATACGTCCTGGGCACCGCTCTGCTTTGCCTCCAGCGCACAGATTTCCCACTGGGTTGTTCCTATTTCCCAACCAGCAAGTGGTCCTGGGACTTAACAGGGTCAAAAACCCCATGCTGGATATAGATAAAATCTCTCTCGCTCTTACCTGCCTCACTGCTCTGGCTCACTGCATAGCAGGCTCAGTGTCTGTCCCCTGGAAACAAATGACCAAGGACTCATGGAAAAGACTGGATCTGGGTCCTGCTTACCTCGTCAGTACACCACAAGCCTCTGTCCACGCCAACAGCCACCTAGTCCTGTCTGTTGCCAGAAGGCCTAAGGCCAGCCAAGATCATAGGGTGGGGAAAGAAGGCAGGTCACCTATCAACAGGTGGGGGGGGGGACAATGCCAGGTCTGCAGGCCAGGGAAGTCCTGTCCCCTGGGCTTATAGCCAGGACACTGTGATCACCGCAGGACCTGGAGTGAGGTGGCAATTGTGACCACGTGTCCCAAGCCATACAGTCGAGGCTCCATTCTAGTCTTAAGCCAGGTCCTGACTCTGGCAACCTCAGCATGATGGCTACCTTCCCAAGCTCATCATGAAAGGTAGGAACTCGTGGAAAGGCAGTCACCTCACGCCTCCACTTCCAACCAGGATGGCCTTTCCTCCACGTTGGTCACGATGCCTGTGGAAAACCCCTCAGTGAGCCCTTGATGTTGAGCCAAGGCAAAGCTGGCACCAGGCCACACTGCAGAGCCTCTGCACGCCTGCGCTCGGCGCAGCCCCGCCCCTTTGCCCCCTGAGCCGTGCGCCCCCCCCCCCCACCTTCGGCTGGCCTGTGTGCCGATCTTTGGCCCCGTAACCGTATTTTTCTGCATCTCTGTGTGGCAAAATTTGTTGAAGCCCTTTTCAGATGGGCTCTTCATGCTGGGCCTTCCCTGCCCACCACCACACTACCTTTCTTAGTAGAATTAAATACTGATTTTACCTCAGCATTTTCTACGCATTTAGCTCATCACGGTAGGGTTATTTGTCCCCAGAGACCTGGAGGCCCGCTCCTACCTCTTGGTGTTTCTCACAGTCCACGCCGGGCACGAGCTTATCTCTCACAAGCATCTGTTTTTACAGTTCATTACCAAGATGGAAGCCTTTGATTCATTAACAGGTCGGCTCTGATTAATTGAGGAAATAAAAGCAGGGCCTGTGGGACATCCGGTTGACATTTATTGGTGACTTCCCCACCCAGCAAAAAGAGTCATCCTGGTTCCTTAAAGCCTAGCATAGAAGCCCATTCCGAGGCAGGAAGATCCTCTGTACTGAAGGCTCGCACTGAGATGGGTCCCTTGGGGCCGTCAAAGGTATTTGGCTTTTGGAAGCGCCCGCCGCTCCAGGGGTCAGCGGACTGCTTTGATGGAAGTTCCTGGTCCCAGAGGTATAAATGCAGCCCTGACTGAATCTTGCTCCACCCAGTACAGGATGCCCCTGCCAGCACCCTGGCTTCTGCCTGACGCTTGCCTACTAGCCACTCACAGGGTCACAGACTTCATCGGAAAAGTGACCAGGCGTCTTGAGGGACAGCTCGGTCTGTATCTGCCATGCAAGCGTGAGGCCCTGGGTCCAGATCTCTAGAACTCATACAAGAGTTACGTGTTCCAGGACGAGTCTGTGGTCCCTGAGCTGAAAAGGGGGAAATGGGTGGATCCCTGGAGCTCGCTGGCCAGACGGCCTAGCAAGAGGTGAACTGCAGGTTCAGTGAGAGACTGGGATCCAAAACCGTAACAAAATAGACCTGAAGCAGAGAGCCAGTCAATTAAAACAACAAAACCAACAATATTGACTTCTGCCCGATGTATACACACACACACACACACACACACACACACATCTCTCTCTCTCTCTCTCTCTCTCTCTCTCACACACACACACACACACACACACACCTACACAGAGATAGAAAATTATGCAGAGTCAGACTTTCAAACACCAATAGAATATGTAAGTGCTGCCGGAGGCGTGTCTACTCATCTTTGCATATTAACTCAATTTTAATGTGGCAATCTTACTGGGATTACAAGTGTGCTTGTTTTAAAATTCTTTTTTTACATACAGACTGAAACAGTTACAGAGGGAATGATGTTTGACAGTGGGTTTGAAATAATATGGGAAGGAGAGACTGAGAAGTCGAGGAAACATGACCACAGGACGGTGTTAGAGCAGGGTTTGGGATAATACTTAGTTTCTCAGTATGTCTGATATTTTTCTTAACAAGGTGGTTTTAGAAGAAAGGCTACTTTGTTCTTGGGCCTTCCTGTCTTGGATTTCGTCTGATTATGTGTCTCTGCTTGTTCAAGGTCACTTGTGAGGACCCTTAGTTAGGAGAGGCCAAATTACTGGCTTCCATTGAAGCCTTTCCTTAAGTTCTGTCAAATAGGTTTCAAAGTCTCTGAAATTTTGTTCCTTCCTCCTTCGCATCGGGGTAGAGGACAGTGTGAAGATCTAGACAGGGGACTAGAACTCTGAACTGTGGGCTGAGGTGTCCCCTTTGAACAGTGGCTTTTAACCTGTGGGTCATGGCCCCTTTGTGGGACGCTGAACAACCCCATCACAATGGTCACCTGAGACCATCAGAAAGCACAGATATTTACATTATGATTCACAACAGCAGAAGATGACAGAAAAGAGCAACAAGAATAATTTTATGGTGGGAGGGGGGTCACCACAACGTGAGGAACTGTATTAAAGGGTTGCAGCGTTCGGCAGGCTGAGGACCACAGCCTTTGAGGTAGGCTTTCTCCCGTGAAGAGCGGCTGTCCTCTGACTACCGCTGATAGAGGAGTGTGCTGTTTACAATGGGCCGGGCTTCCAGGGGAGCTGGCAAAGGGAATGCTTGCACAGAAAGACACTTCAGTAGAACCGAAGCTAGTTAGAAGATGGTCCGGCCAGGACCATAAACTGTGGAAGACAAGCTCCATGCTGAATTATTTAACCTCCCAAACATTTCCATTGTCTCCCTCTAGACCAGAGGCTCTCTAGTCCATGCGCACAGTGTTTTCCAGAGGGGGGTTTCACCAGCCATCTCCTAAACCACCAGCACACCCCGCATGACACAGACGGACACTCTCAGCCTCCCTGCTGTCTTTGCGAGTTTCACCCACCCCGAGGGTGGTTGTTGGCCACCCTCACCTTCCTGGCCCTGCACACAGTAGCTGTGGTGAGAGCAGAGAGACACTGGAGTGGAAGTGTCAGCATGGCGACCGCGTACCAGCCGGAGAAGACACGAGTCGGATGCTGGAGTTCTCAGCGGCATCTACCTATTTCAACTGGCCATCTTTGCTGACTTCCTGTATAGGCTGCTGTGACTACCCAGATGTCACCAGGCAGTTGGGATACAGGGAAGACAGGCAACCGAGAGTTCCCAGGAGGCTGGGATGTACCAGGGTAGGTGACAAAGACTAGGATAAGCAGAATGGCCGGCTGGGAACTGAGAAGTAGGCGCGCTCGTGATGTGGCTCCAGGGTTTTGAAGTCTGGATGCATAAAGAAGACTACACGTGTCACTGCTGTAACAGGCCCAGGAAAGGAGGCTTAATCCAGACACGTTGTCCTGTGCCCGGGAGGCGTCTGAGGAGTCCGTCCCAGGCAGTGCTAGCTGTCAGTGTGAACATGGACTCAGTGTGGTGGCTCATACCACAATCCCAGCCCTAGGGAAGCCAACGCAGGAGGGCCACTGTAAGACTGAGGCCAGCCTGGGCCTCAGAGTTGGATGTTAGCCTCTTCTGCTAGAAAGCAAAATCCTGACTAAAACCACAAAAGAAGAAAAACTTGCAAAATTAAACCAGGTGTAAGACTGTGATGTCCACGGGGGCCCCTGGACCCTGGCTCTTGTCATCCCTCAGGCCCTCTAGTCTGCTCAGGGTGGGATGGTAGGAGGAGAATGGCCCAGAGGAGACAGTTTTGACAGTAGCGGTAAAGCTCAGCGTTCCTCTCTGTTTGATGTCCACCACTTGCTTCCTTACCCCTTGATAGCTGTTCGTCCATTTGGTTCTCACAGCAACCCGTGAAAGTAGGCGTCGGCATTCCCAGGTTTCAGGGAGGAACTCGAGCCATAGGAAAGGTAAGTTGTCTCTGCTCCCAGGCAACCCAGCTAGAGAGAGGCAGGACCGCGGCCCTGAGTCCAGGCTCGGGGTCCACCGCAGTGTTACTGTCTTGGGTGGCTCAGAGTGGAAGACCAGAGGACCCGCGTTGAATGCCCGGCACCACTCCGAGTGGGTCATTTTAGGCCCCCTCCTGACCTCTGTGTGTCGTAGGCACACACATGCTGTTCATACATGCATACAGGCAGGCAAAACACTCACACACATAAAATGTTAAAGTCTAAAACAAAACAACAATAACAACTGGTTTCTTGAGGCGTTCCATTCCTGAGGCGATTCTGCAACCTCTATCTAGATATTGTCTCCGGCCTGCGGAGCCAGCCAGCTCCTGGAGGCTCGGCCTGCGATTTTAATCTGTGCACATCCCAGCTCACCTAGGCAGTTAATTCCCTTATCAGACGACAGACGTGCTGACCATGACTGTATCCCGACATCCCCTCCCTTGTTCTGACTTTTCCTCGGCAGCCAGAGAGAACCGAAAAATCCAGCTCTGACAAGAATGAACTTTGCTTGCTCTCTCAGCAGCACCTCCTACTGCCGTGGCACGGGGGTGGGGGTGTGCATGCTTTTCCTTGAGAGACAGAAGATGGGAGGGAGGGAAAGAACTAGAACCAGAGTAACCAAGAGCAGCCGAGCCTTCCTACCAGCCTCGCTGCTGTGTTCTCTCTGGGCTTGCTCAGCCTTTGTCACAGGCCTGCCGTCAAATCCCAGGGCAGGGGCCGGACGGACACTCGGGCTGCCTGTGGGCCTTACTGGCCTGCTGAGTCTCGCCACAGCTGAGTGGTAGACGGGAAAGAAAATCAGTATCAGATAAACCCGACGTGATTATTGGATTAGACTTTGCTTGTTATGCCGCTCAGCAAACATGAGAGAAGGCCCTGGTGTTTCCAACAGCCCCATGGACATGTGCTTTTAAAGCTATGCCATTGTCCTGGGGCTCTGCCCAGCACATTGTCTGTCTGTCTGTCTCTGTCTGTCTCTGTCTCTGTCTCTCTGTCTCTCTGTCTCTCTGTCTCTCTCTGTCTCTCTCTCTCTCTCTCTCTCTCTCTCTCTCTCTCTCTCTCTCTCTCTCGTAAAACACATTTTATTGTCCTTTAAAACCGTTCAGGGTTTGGTTTTAAATCAGTCTGCATGGCTTTCATCAGTCCCACATCTCCCTCACATGTCAACTGGCTTCAGCCAGCAATACGTTATCAAACTCATTAAATCCAAAAGAAAAAAAAGTTTTGATTTTGGGGAGGAAAAAAGTCCAGTTCCGAGAACAATTAACATTAGTTTTCTTTAAAACAAAATGGGGGCAGTTTTATATCACTTTACCTACCCCTCTCCTCACAAAGAAGGGGGATGTGATTCTGTCTCTGGCAGGCACTGATATGGATGGGTGCCTGCGGGCACAAACCCTCCCAGGAGCACACGATGTGTACTCTTTTACGGAAACCTGTGAGGAACTCCGTGCCTTTAAGAAGCACTGGGTGAATTCTCGAGGGCCCTCCAAGCCATGCTAGCTGTCTCTGCTTGGCACATACTTACAAGGTGTGAGCTGAGCACTAGGTAAGGATCCTGCCTCGGGCAGCTGGTGTCGTCAGCTGGCCCTGACTCTACCCTCATCTGTGGACCTCAGAAGACACACATGGGACCCCCAACAGCACCTACCCATCCCCTAGGAGGGCAGCCATAAGAGCTGCTGTTATAAGCAGAGACAGTCGTGGCTGAGCTGGAACGCCAGTTCTTACCAGCCACCAGTAAAGTAAGAGCCGCCCATTTCTGTCTCCTCTCCAGGATCCATGCTTTGGAAGCATTTGGGTAATTACAGCCTCCATTGCTGCCTTTGGCTGTTAGTTTTAGTGGATTAATTATCTGCCATGTCAAGAGATTTCCCCTGATCCCTTTGAGATGCTCTTTCCCAGCTCTGGCTGTTTTAGAATTTCAGACTTGTCCCATCTTCTGTGAAGGGGAGCCACTCCCAGCCTCCCTTTCTCCTCCAGCTTCCTTTCTCAGAGAAGCGTAGGTGGTGAGGAAAGAACTCGCCTCCCTCAGAGTTCCTAACCCACCGTGCGCTGGGGTGAAGCATGGCCTCTGTTTTGGTTCCCTCTGCAGCAAGCGATGCCAATCCTCAGAGCCTCTCCTCCCCGGCATCCCTGGCTTACTTTGCAAGAGCCTACCTAATCTCTGTGAAGAAATAATCTGAGCGAAACCCAGTTCCTACCCCAGCGCTGGACACAGGGTAGCAATGCCCTGCCTTTCATGGGAGAAAGAGCTCCAGTCGGTAGAGTGCTCGCTCACATTGTCTGAGACCTGGAAGGGATTTCCACTGGATAAGGCAGGGAAGAGTCACGAGCGACAGCCAGCCAGCAAGTCTGAATGGTCCGTGCTCCCGCCTCCTCCTCCCACTGTGCCTGGGTTACAGGTCCACGCGCTCCCACACACCACTTTTTACATGGGGAGCTGGGAGATTTGAACTCAGGTCCCCATAATTGCACAGAATCACCGTTAGCTATTCCCGCAGCCTGAGTGTTTTCTTTACATTTGAGTCTGCCTGCAATAGCCCCTCCCCCTCTGCTCTCCCTACTCAGCCTCTGCCCATTGTCATCACCATCAAATCCCACTGTGACTTCAGAACTCCCGCTCACTTTCTATCCAGTGATATGTATCAAACGGATAGTGCCTGACAAAGGGATTGGTGGGCACCTCCTGAGGGTTTTTATAATATTGTGTCCCAGAGCAAAAAATATTTGGACAGCGGCAAATAAAGTTCGAGAATTAAGAAAGATACTAACAAGGGAGAATGGGAAGAGGTGGGCTGGGAATTCTGCAACGCCAAAGAGCCCTGCTGTGCAAAGACAAGACTTTGGGTGTTTGACCTTCGTTACCTTAGCATGGGCCTTGGGGGCTCATTTCCATGTCACATCTTTTCTTCACATGCTTTGTCACGCGTAGCTCTGCATACAGCTTCCTGCAGTGTGCATCTCATCAGCATCTTCAATCTCCACCCACAGGTGTGTCTTTTAGGATAAAGGTTCAGTCATGTTTGGATGCTGGAGTTCTCTCTGGGCCAGTGAAGGTGTTCATTTTACAGTTGGCTTCAGACCGCCTCTGCCCAGGGTCACCTCTTTCCAACTACTGTTCAAATCCTCCTGGCCCCTCAGTGGGAGCCCTTACCCAAGTCTCACCTTCTCTGGTAGAAATAAGCTGTCACAGGAGTTCAGGAGGGCTTATTATGCAAAGACTTAGATAATGCCAACAGTATAAATCATGCCAATATGATAAATCCCTTTTATAGTTAATAAATAACCACTACACATCACCAGTCTTTGACATCTTTCCTTCCGGTTCACTCTATGCTTCTTGAATGTATATGGTCTCCCTGGTGTACCTAGCACAACCTCAGAGCACAAAGAAGAAAGACGGGGAGAAGGAAACGAATTATTATTATTAATAGTTGTCTTGTCATTCCTGCTCTTGAACAACAGAGATAAAAAAAAAATTAGTCTTTGCAGTTTTAACATGCAATCCCTTGTAAAATGCACAGCCTTGGGCAGTTTAGGGGGGATTGCCTTTCTGACCCCAAAGGAGGCTTTGAGCATGTAGGGGGGGAAGCGGAGATCCGCGCACAGCTCCGGCCTGTCTGTGAGCTTCGCCAGCTCAGGAAGTGACTTTCATGGAGTGTTCAGCGATAAATATTCTGACCTTAATATTCACAATCCTTTTTTCCTGACAAGCAAGAAGTTGCAAGAGCTCAGTGCTTCCCAGAGAATCTGCCTTTTATATTTTCTATGTTATCAAGATTGATTTTGCTTTGTTTGGGGTGTTGTTCGAAATAAGGTCTTTAGTATTGTTGTTGTTATTGTTGTTGTTATTTTTTAAAGACTTTTTATTGAAAGAGGAAGTAAAAACATTTTATGATAAAATTGAAGATTTACATGGAAAATATTTCTGATAAAATTGAAGAAACATATAGAAAAACGTTAAAATTGACAATTTTTATAGAAAACTAAAGAGTAAGATGGAAGACATAAAAAGCATTGCTAAATTAATTGAAAAAGGAAGTAGAAACGTTTTATGATAAAATTGAAGATTGAATAAAAATTGAATATTTCTGATAAAATTGTAGAAAACTGTAGAAAAAGATGTTAAAATTGAAGATTATCATAGAAAATTATACAGATAAAATGGTAAGCATAAAAATATTTCTAAGTTAATTGAAAGTAGAAATATAAACATTTCCTGATAAAATTGAAGATTTACATGGAAAATATTTCTGATAAAGTTCAAGAAATAAATAGAAAAACACGTTAAAATTGATGATTTCATGAAAAATTATACATATAAAATGGTGGACATAAAAAAAACATTTCTACTCTGAGGTAGTGTTTATCCATGACACTGAGGTACGTTTCCTGTATGCAGCAAAATGCTGGATCCTGTTTATGTATCTAGTCTGTTAGTCTGTCTTTTTATTGGAGAATTGAGTCCATTGATGTTAAGAGATATTAAGGAATAGTGATTGTTGCCTCCTGTTATTTTTAATGTTATTTTTATGTTTGTGAGGTTACCTTCTTTTGGGTTTGTTGAAAGATTACTTTCTTGCTTTTTCTAGGGTGTAGTTTTCCTCCTTGTGTTGGCATTTTCCATCTATTATCCTTTGTAGGGCTGAATTTGTGGAAAGATATTGTATAAATTTGGTTTTATCATGGAATATCTTGGTTTCTTCATCTAGTAGTCTGGGCTGGCATTTGTGTCCTCTTAGGGTCTGTATGAGATCTGCCCAGGATCTTCTAGTTTTCATCATCTCAGGTGAGAAGTTTGGTGTAATTCTGATAGGTCTGCCTTTATAAGTTACTTGACCTTTCTCCCTTACTGCCTTTAATACTATTTCTTTGTTTAGTGCATTTGGTGTTTTGATTATTATGTGCCAGGAGGACTTTCTGGTCTGGTCCAGTCTGTTTGGAATTCTGTCAGCTTCTTGTATGTTTATGGGCATCTCTTTTTTTAGGTTAGGGAAGCTTTCTTCTATAATTTTGTTGAAGACATTTACTGGCCCTTTAAGTTGTAAATCTTCGCTCTCTTCAATACCTATTATCCTTAGGTTTGGTCTTCTCATTGTGTCCTGGAATTCCTGGATGTTTTTTGGGTTACAAGCTTTAGGCATTTTGCATTTTCTTTGACTGTTGAGTCAATGTTTTCTATGGTATCTTCAGCACCTGAGGTTCTTTCTTCTATCTCTTGTATTTTGTTGTTGATGCTTGCATCTATGACTCCTAATTTCTTTCCAAGGTTTTCTATCTCCAGAGTTGTCTCCCTTTGTGATTTCTTCATTGTTTCTTCTTCCATTTTTAGGTCCTGGATGGTTTTTTTTTTCAGTTCCTTCACTTGTTTGTTTGTATTTTCCTATAATTCTCTAAGGGATTTTTGTGTTTCATCTTTAGGGGCTTCTACCTGTTGACCATCTTCTCCTGTATTTCTTTAAGGGAATTATTTATGTCCTTCTTGAAGTCCTCTATCAGCATCATGAGATGTGATTTTTAAATCCAACTCTTGCTTTTCTGGTGTGTTGGGGTATCTGGGACTTGCTGTGGTAGGAGAACTAGCTTCTGATGTTGCCATGAGGCGTTGGTTCCTGTTGGTAGGGTTCTTGTGCTTGCCTTTCGCCATCTGGTTATCTCTGGTGTTAGTTGGTCTTGTTATCTCTGGCTGGAGCTTGTCCCTCCTGTGGGCCTGTAAGCCTGTGTCCATACTCCTGGGAGACCAACTCTCTTCTGGCAGGGTCTGTGCATAGAAGACCATGGAGCCACCTGGCTCCCTGGTGCAAATGGTGACCCAAAGGCTCCTGTCCCAGATGCTCCACTTATTGTATGCTCTGTGTGCTCCTAGCTATCCCCTTCCCCACCCCCACCCCCAGAGAGATATTGGAGAGAAGGTGGAGAGCTCACCTCTGTGCTCAGAAGTGAAAGCACTGCTGGGAGACCACTCTCTCCTGGCTGGCTCTGCGCAGAAGGCTATGGAGCCTCCTGGCTCACTGGTACAAATGGTGACCAGAAACTGCTATTATTATTATTATCATCATCATCATCTTCATCACATTATTATTATTATTGGCATTAGCCACAATGCCCAGTTTAAAATTTTGTTTCTTAAGACAGTCTCACAGTATAACTCTGGCTGTCTTGGAACTCACTTTGTAGACCAGGCAGGTCTTGAACTCACAGAGAAATTCACTTGCCTTTGACTCCTGAGTGCTGGGATTAAATGTATTTATCACCATGCCTGGTTTATGAGATTTTAATTAACATAATTGTCCATATTTATGGTGTAGACCATTATAATTATATATATATATATATATATATATATATATATATATATATAATATATCATGGTCAAATCAAGACAGTTACCATTTCTATATCCTTGAACATTATCATTTGTCTGGGTTGAGAACCCACAGACCTATCTCTGGTCATTAGAATTGTAGAGTGGATTGCTAAAGATCATAATTGATCTCTATGGCATCTCCTTTTATCTGATTGTATTTTGGTAACCAATAGCCACCAGCCTATGGCTGTCATGTGACACACTGTACCAAAGCCAAAAGAGGGCATCAGACCAATAACCCATATTTCAGAGTCCACCACACTGATGGGCTTTTGCTCCTCAGACACTCCGCGGGGCACCGTCCTCTGACAAAAAGGGGTCCCCAATGTGGCATAGCCCTCTATGCTGTTTGTAAACCTGCCTCACTCTGTCAGATGGAAAGCTCAGTTCTATTTAGTTTTTCTCCCCCTCTTAGTTGATTTTTCCAAATGCAGGTTCAGAAGTAGGAGTCTGCTGAGTGCACACTCCCCAAGTGCAGGTAAGGGGAAGGAGGAGGGGGGAAGTCTCTCCTACCTGCTTTGATAAAATGATATTCAAGAGAGGGAGGGAAGGAAGATTCTCTCTCTCTCTCTCTCTCTCTCTCACACACACACACACACACACACACACACACACCCCAGAATAGCTTAGCCAGCACAGTCTCAGAGTCTGCCCTTTGGTGAGCCCTGTCACAAGTATGTGTGAGGTGGCTCAAAGCTAACGTAGTTTAGGTAACTCAGGATTGGGTATGCAGAAAGAAGTCAGCTCCGGCTATCAGGAAAGAACCAAGTCTTTGGAAACCTTAGGAGAACTGTCTGTGGGAATTCGTAGTCACAGGTGACAAGTCGAAGCAGACCTGCACTTCGGGGACCATGCAGGCTGGTGTTCCCTGAGACCGAGCTTTCCAAAGCAGACATGAAGGCTTGGTGGCAATTCTTTAGTATTTTGTTCTCCCCGAATCAGCTGAGGGGCAATGGAGCGACCTTCGCTTACTCTGTCAAGCGTGCTTCCAGCTTTCCTTGGAGAAAGATCCTGTTCTGGGTCCTGTGAGAGCCTGATAGCTTCTCAGAATATAAAACTTCCTTCCTTCCCACTGGGCTATCACCCAGAGCCAGGGAAGGCAGAACGAGCCATCTTGCTATTGGTGCTTGCACCTTTGGCACGCAGTACCTCATGGGCCCCCTTGCAGTGATTACGGGTTTGAGTAACACTGGGATTTGGGCAGTGGACAGCAGTCCTGTGGGGGGCTGTCCTTGGAAGCGTGCCACCCAGCCTCAGTTTTCTGCACCTTAATTGACACTGCTGCAGCCAGAGTGGGGGGTTCCTGGGAATGCGATGGCTATGCCCTCCCCAGCAGCACGGAGGCCAGGCCCGCCTGACAGCCATCGTGGCTGAACCACAGGCAAAGCCCCCTTTCCAAATTAACTATTAAATTCGTATCATTTCATCCCTGTCCAAAAATGTGCTCAGAGTCCAGACACGTCTTTCCTGCTTGCTGGGATATAAACTGTGCCACGCAAGAGAAGCTCGGTTCTCAGCGAGGCCTTTGGGTCCTCTGAAAGGATCTGTGGTTAGGATCTCACTAAATGCCATGGTGGGGGTGGGGAAGCCTTTTCTTCTTTCATCGTAAGCCAGAAAACAGACGGCCCAGCCTGTTCTATGCTCATCATCTTAATCATAGGCTGAGGGAGAATATTTTTGGTTAGTTTCCCTTTTTTTATCCACACGATGCCTATTTATAGCCATTTGTTGTTAGACTCTACCAATTACTTGAAGACCGTGTATTTAGAGAGAGACAGACTGAGACTGTGAATTAGATGAGTAGCCATCACTGTGCGTTAGACTGGACCATGTGCGGCAGGATCAGAGTGAGGCGTGGTTGGCACACGGATGCAGGGTCAGGACAGACCATCTGCGAGCACTTCACCCCGAAGATGGCAAGATGCTTGCTCTCTGCCTCGGCTGCCTTAGCTTTGTTGCTGTAAGCTCATTGGCCCCCAAGTTCATGTTTCTAAGGGCATTCTGTGCAAGAAGCCCAGTTTAGCCTGGGACCGGGGAGGGGGAGAGGGGGGGAGCATAACCTTGCCCTGTTCAGTCACAAGAAGAGAAGCCTCCTCCTGCAGCAGACGGGGACAAACACAGAGACCCACAGCCAGGCATTGCACAGGGAGTGAGAGGCCTAGGAGCACTCAGCCCTAAAAGGGATGCCTCCATCAAATCCTCTCAGGGCTCAGGGGATTCGGTAGAGGAGGAGGAGCCAAAGGGATGGGGGACACCAAGAAAGTAAGCCCTCTAAAGCACCAGGATCTGAGCATGGAGAAATTTAAGATAGAAGCAGCAGCGTGCACAGGGCCCACGTGGGTCTGCACCAGGAGACACACCTCCCATCCTGAACCCAGGAGCAACCTCCAGTTGATAACCACTTGCAAATGGGCATTTACTTTTCTCCAGGGGAGTCTCACTGCACGAACTATCCTTAAGGGTGGGCCACATGCCCAGCAGGAGAGGCCAACAGCAATGAGCTCAACAGCGTCTCTGGAGGCTCCTTGTCTCAGAATGTCAGGTCAGGGCTTCTCCTTTTTTAAAATCGTATTTTTTTTTTATTTTATTTGTGTGTGTGTGTGTGTGTGTGTGTGTGTGTGTGTGTGTGAGTGTGTATTAAACTTTTTCTTCTCTATTTTTACCCTACAGGTAGTTTTCATATGCATTATGACTTCCAGTTTAGTGTTTCTATGGGATTCCCGAGGGTGGGAATTGTGCTTTTCCTGAGATTTTTTTTTCCTGTTTGTTTGTCCTATTCCAATACATTAGTTTTTGTTTTATTTTATTGTATCTTACTCCATTATTACTTGTTTTTATTTAATATTGATTTATTTCATAATGTTTTATTATTATATATTATTGTTTGTTTTCTAATGAGAGACAAAAAAGGGAGTGGATCCAGATGTGAGGGGAGGGGGGACTGGGGGAGTAGAGGGGGGACTGGAGGAGTAGAGGGGGGACTGGAGGAGTAGAGGGGGGACTGAAGGAGTACAGGGGGGACTGAAGGAGTACAGGGGGGACTGGAGGGGCAGAGGGGAGACTGGAGGAGTAGAGGGGGGACTGGAGGAGTAGGGGGGGACTGGAGGAGTAGAGGGGGGACTGGAGGAGCAGAGGGGGGACTGGAGGAGTAGAGGGAGAACTGGAGGAGCAGAGGGGTGACTGGAGGAGTAGAGGGGTGACTGGAGGAGTAGAGGGGGGACTGGAGGAGTAGAGGGGGGACTGGAGGAGTAGAGGGGGGACTGGAGGAGTAGAGGGGGGACTGGAGGAGTAGAGGGGGGACTGGAGGAGTAGAGGGGGGACTGGAGGAGTAGAGGGGGGACTGGAGGAGTAGAGGGGGGACTGGAGGAGTAGAGGGGGGACTGGAGGGGCAGGGGGGACTGGAGGAGTAGAGGGGGGACTGGAGGAGTAGAGGGGGGACTGGAGGAGTAGAGGGGGGACTGGAGGAGTAGAGGGAGAACTGGAGGAGCAGAGGGGGGACTGGAGGAGTAGAGGGAGAACTGGAGGAGCAGAGGGGTGACTGGAGGAGTAGAGGGGTGACTGGAGGAGTAGAGGGGTGACTGGAGGAGTAGAGGGGGACTGGAGGAGTAGAGGGGGGACTGGAGGAGTAGAGGGGGGACTGGAGGAGTAGAGGGGGGACTGGAGGAGTAGAGGGGGGACTGGAGGAGTAGAGGGGGGACTGGAGGGGCAGAGGGGGGACTGGAGGAGTAGAGGGGGGACTGGAGGAGTAGAGGGGGCAGAAACTACAAAGGGGATATATTATATGGGGAAAAATCTCATTTTCAATGCTAGGAAGGAAAAAAGAGAGAAGCCAGTGTAGTCACTGTCTCTGAAATGTCCTGCCGCAACGTCCTGCGTCTCCTCCTGCCTCCTCCCGGATCCTGTCTGTAACCACGCTCCCGTACATCGGTCTAGTTCCCCGGGTCTCTTGCCTCTGCATCTCTGCCCAGGCTCTCCGCAGCTCCCATCCCTTGCCCCTTTCCCTGCCGGGCTTATGTAATTCTCCCACTTTAGCTCCAGCCGGCAGAAGCTGGGCTAAGGCGCCTGGATGGGGAGTCTGGAACACCAGAGGTGCTCATGGGAGCTTCTTGGTGCATCCCTCCAATACGAAGGATTTTTCTGACTTTTCTACTTCTCTTGGGCCACAAGGCTAACAAGGCCTGTGGCATGTGGGCACAAAATAAAGGTTAGGAAGCCAGATAAACCACAGAGAGCGGGAAGGGCTGAAGAGGTTGAACCTTACTTTGAAGCCAAGCCAAAATTAAGAGATCAATGGTAAATTCCTTTTCTGAAAATGCAGGGCTGGATGGAAGGGCGATGAGTGAGTGCAGCGAGAGGGTGGGATGCGGACCACGGGGTACCTGGGTCGGTCCTGCGGTCAGAGCCATGAGGATTCCACAGAGAGAGGAATGAACATGAGTGGGTGGTCAGACCAGGACGTCTAAAACGCCAGGTGGGATGTCGAGTTCCAATCTGGAGAATGAAAACAGTTAAAGAAGGCCAAAAAAGAAAAAGAGGAATCTGGGGTGTCTCCGTTAGGGTTTCATTGCTGTGAACAAACACCATGACCAAGGCAACTCTTATAAGAACAGCATTTAATTAAGGCTGGCTTACAGGTTCAGAGATCCAGTCCAGTATCATCAAGGCAAGAGCGTGGCAGCATCCAGACAGGCGTGGTGCAGGAGGAGCTGAGAGCTCTACATCTTCATCATCTGCAGGCACTTAGGAAAAGACTGACCCTCACATGGTTAGGAGGAGGGTCTTAAGGCCACACCCACAGTGACACACTTCCTCCAACAAGGCCACACCTCCAAATAGTGCCACTCCCTGGGCCAAGCATATCCAAACCATCACTTGGGGAGATGGTTTAGTGGATGAAGCCCTTACATGGAATGAGGAAATGAGGACCAGGGTCCCCACCTTCATTATCGAGTTAAAATGGGTTGGGCATGCCCATCACTGCCTAAACACCAGCTCTATGGACACAGACTCCTAGGACAACGTGGCTGGTTACTCTTAGCCAAGCAGAATGGTACGGTACACCCCCAGGTTCAGAGAGAGAAAAGTAGAGAACGCTAGAGAACATTGAAAGGAGACCGTTGGTATCAATTTCAGGCTTACATACATACATGTGTGCCCTGTCCACACACACAGAGAGAGAGAGAGAGAGAGAGAGAGAGAGAGAGAGAGAGAGAGAGAGAGAGAGACCCTTTGTAAGCCTCTTTCACTTGGAGATGGAAAAGGAAATTCTGAAAGGACAAGACTTTTGCAGAAAGAGAGATGGTCTTTCTGCCAGGATCCCAGCCCGCCTTTTCCCCCATGCACATGGTCTTGCTCTGTAGCCCAGGTTGGCTTCAATTCTCCATCCTCCAGCCTCAGCATCCAAGGTACTGAGCTTACAGGCATGTGCCACCATGCCCGATCTTCAGGCTTTCATAACCTGCCATGTACATCTTGTCCAGAGCCTAGTTCTCCCTCTGAGCCCTCCCAGGGACGTCATATCTCCTTTGGACTTTCCCTGGCCACAGCGTTTATTGTACATTTTACAACGTGGGGTGTTTGAACCAAAGCATCCTTTCATTGCTGGTCACACTCTGCCTTCTTTTATTTTGAGGATTTGGTATATAGCAGCCACAGTGATCAAGATAGGCTCTCTGCTTTCTAGATAAATGAATGTATCAAATGAATCCTTCGAGATTTAGTACAAAGTAAACGTGGAGTCTACTTTGGGTACCAATGGCGACGGCTTCACTTTTCAGTGTGGTCCCCAGCTGACAGTTCAGGGACGCTCGCTTTCTGGTTCCTGCCTGACACTGCTCAGTGGACACTCCTGGCCAGTGTCAGACACTACCCAACCGCTGAAGTTCCCCATAAACAGGCTCCTTTCTGAGTCGTCACCACGCACGAGTCGACCGTGATTACCAGAGCTCTGTAGGTTGAGCCAGCCACATCCGAGTCGTCTTTTCACGGGGACTTTTAGAATATCGACTACCGACTGAATGAGTAGGTGTCAGAGAAACTGACTTTGTAAACTGAAAATTATGGACTTAGATTCATTTGACACACATCATATGAAGTGCATATATAAGAATAATGAGCATTTTGATTTCCCCCCGTAGGTAATAAATACCATCTGTAATGTCCCTTCCCACCTTTTTCTGATTAGCTTCGTGTCTGGCATATTTTCCCCGACACTCCTGTTTCAAGTTGTAAGGATTTCGCCAAGGACAGACGGGGTTCTCAGTAAGTAGTGTGGGTGTGACAGAAAACCTGCACTAATCTGGTGAAAGTCGAGGACTTTCTAATTAGACTGTCTAATGGCAGGCAGGCAGGCCGCCCTGCTAAGGGTTTTGACAGCTTGGGCTCCACACCCTGAGTGAGCCTCACTCGTGCCCCGTGTCTTCACCAACAGGGGAAAACTGACAGGAAACAAGGCAGGGAGTGGGGGTGGTGGTGGCGGGGAAGGAACGGCAGCACCGTTGCCAAGCCCTCTGTGCTTGCACAGGGGGCCCAGCCGTCTTCCCCACTGCTTCCTCCTTTCGGGGTGCCCTCCTCTTGTCTCCCCAGCACCAACACCTCTCCTTTCCTGTTCTCTCTCTGCTCTTCCTTCTGGTCCAGTCTTCTGCCTTCCAGCATAACACTGGACAGGTCACCCGTGCACCCACGGCCTGTGCACACCAAGTTCTCACCCCTTGTCATTGTCTATGTCGTGACTGGTGTGGCAGAGATAACAGTCTAAAGGGACAGACTTTTGAAACAATAGACCCCCACGAAACGGGAATTTCCCTAGGAAATCTCATACTGAGGGGAGGAAAGGGGACCGGACAGAAGGGAACTGGGGCCCTGTCTCCCTGAAAGGGATTTCACAGTTTGAACCACTTGTCAGACCACCTTACAGGATGAGATTTAAACCAGATTCTGATAGGTCGGCAGAGGGTGGGGCCACACCTTGCTTAGCTGTGGGTTAGATTCTTGGCTCTCCATTTGAACTTGATCTTACTTCAGAACCCTGAAGAAGGACCAGAGAAGTAGCTGTCCCTTCGCCGTCTTCATAATCCAGCCACATCGGACAATTTTTTTCTGATTCCTGCTTTTGATTTGGTTCTTTTAATGGGTTTATTGAGGACAAGCGTCTAGGTCTGAATATCATTTACAGATTGGGACTCCCAAGTTCCAAAACAATGTGGCCTCCCTAAGTCACTTGACTTCAAGCAAATGCAAAGGTCCTTGAATCAATTCAATGTTTTCCTCCAAATGTATACACGAATTAGAGTTGTCCTTCTGAGGTGGCCCTGGTGTCATTGGGACAGTCTGTGAGACTAAGCTTGAAAAACCAGTACTCGAAACAACAGCAGGCAAGTGGAAAGCCCACAGCTGTGCCCTGGGCCTGCAGTGAGCCTGAGCTGCAAGCCCCCACAGTGAGACAAATCCCAGCCGCGGGTTTAGGTATTTCAAACAACCTCAAGAAAATCTTGATGAAGCCACTCAAGTTTCCGTGGAAACTGTAAAATGACAGTCTCTGATGTCTGACTGTGGAGATACGGCAAGGTCTGCCACAGCTCAGCACGCCGAGCCCATTCCTGCCCCACACCTCAGCCCACAAAAAAGTCATAAAATACAAGCCTTGGCAGCGACTGCCGGCTCCCCAGCTTCATGCTGGCCACTGTTTCTTTGTGGGGCCTTCTCTCCCCTCCTGCACTAATCAACACTCCCCACTCTGCTGTCCTAGAGTCCCTGCAGCCCACACTCCTGGCAACACTCACCATTGTGGCTTATACACAGTTGTCCTTCTCTACCTGACTGTGCCCAAACACAGCACTAGCTCCAAAAGTTCTGTTAGGGCCGCTTGTATAGTAGGTACTTATTTAGTATATGTAAAGCCCCAGGCACCATCCCTACCTAGTATCTGTCTGTCTGTCTGTCTGTCTGTCTGTCTGTCTCTCTCTCTCTCTCTCACACACACACACAGAGGTCAACTGGGTAAGTGAGTCTGTTTCTGAGGGGCAGTGGCTGTATGTAGTTCTAGGCTGTCTTCTCTCAGTTCTCTTCCTTTCCTGTCTGATTCCTAAGCGATCCGGAAGACATTTCTCCATAGGGATGTGCAAGTAGTTAACAAGCCTGACTGGGAGGATGTTTTGCAAGAGGGTGAAGAGAAACTCCCTAAGATGATTATCTTATGAATCAGGACACAGAATCCAGAAATACATAAAGAAAGATTATATACTGCGATCATGTCAGGTGAAGATCAGCTTAATATCTGAAAATAATAGAAGATGCCATGTCAATAGACCAAAGACACAAAAAAGATAACCTAATAGACCCAGAAAAGCAGTTAGACAAATGCAACACTTCTTCATTGGTAGGAGCGCTCAGACCATCAGTATGAGTCTTACCTGAGAGTCTTACCTGACTCAGACTGATAGGTGAGAGGTCTATTCTGAAAGTCCTACAATTATCATCATAGATCAGGAGCTACAAGGACTGCATTCTGCTCTCTTTGTTTGCATCAGCATTATATGGAGAATTAGGCAAAGCAATAAAACATGAAATGGGGTAGGGGGAGTAAGACACCCAAATGGTCTGGGAAGTAAGTCTGTCATGATGTTGAATATTAAAAATGCTGAGCTCCTCGTTACCAATTCTGGTGACCTGACTTTGATCACCAGGACCTACATGTTGGCAGGCCTAAGAGAACCAAAGCCCTCAAATTGTCCTGCTACTTCCTGGCATGCACACACGTAAACACACACACACACACACACACATACACACACACACATGCGTGCACGTACAACACTAAATAATTATAGATTATTGGAATATCTGGATAGATTATTGGATAGATTGTAGATAGATAGATAGATAGATAGATAGATAGATAGATAGACAGACACAGATGATAGATGATTGATTGATAGATGACTGATATAGTTTTTAAAATCATGATCAAAATGTAAAAGCCATGAGAATTAATAAAAACAGCTTCAATCAGTTTGTAATAAAAGAACATTTATCACATACAATAGATGTGAACCAAACAAACATGAAAATTTAGAAAGACATTTTAATAGCATCAAAAAAAGAGTAAAATTCCTAACAAATGTATAAGGCTTAGAGTATAGCTGGGTGGTAGAATATGTATTAGGTTGAAAACATGTGTTGTGTAAATAGGCAGGCATGGTGACACATGCCTTTAATCCCAGCATGCGGCGAGTCAAAATCAGGTAGATTTCTGAGTCCAAGGCCAGCCTGGTCTACATAGCAAGCTCCAGGCTAGCCAGGGCTACACAGAGAGACCCTGTCTCAAAAAGGTAAACTGTAAAATCAGTCCCTTGGCTGTACCAGCCATATTTTGTATGTTCCACAGCCACACAGCCCAGCACAGACACAAGCCATTGCCAGCATGAGGGAGAGGCCCCCGGTACTGGAGCTTTAGGGACAGACTCAGCCCCCGGGGGCAGTGGGCAAGGGCGTCAGGACATATGGGGGCAGAGGAGACCGCCTTTCACTAGATGGTGTTTAGATAGTGAAAATCCATATCCGACAGAAGAAAAAAGGAGCATTCTTGATTCCTGTCTTTCTTCATAGACAAAAATCACCTCCACATGGGTTTCAAAATGAAACATACGATGAAGCTGTGGGCTTTTCACCAGCGGACTGTCTCCAGGGATAGCAGGGGCAAAGGGTGCCTGCTACCAAGCCCGACAACCCAAGTTCAATCTCCTGGATCCACAGGATGGAGGGAGAGAAATGACACTTTCAAGTTATTCTCTGATCTCCACATACCACAGTGACACACACACACACACACACACACACACACACACAAATGTGTAAAATAAATAAATCGTAATAGCAGTTTTTGAAGGAAATATGGCAAAATATTAACATCTGTTCACATGGCGGCGGTTCTAGGAAGTTAGTATCCTTTGACATGTTCTCTGTGTTCGGTCACTCAAAAAGAGAAAAATTGAGATAATAGTATCATTCATCCTTTAGTCCTAGACTTGTTGTTTAGGTATTTTCTGTTCCTGTATATATGTATTTGTATGTGTATGTGTATTTGTATGTGTATGTGTATGTGTATATAAATGTAGGTAGTGCTGAGTTAGCAGTTCCCTTCTTCTGTTTATGTTCACAAAATGATGCTTATTTTATTTAATACCCGAAATGTTTGATATTGAAATGTGCCCTTCATACAAACTCGTGAGGGAGATGAGAGGACTCATGGTTTCATCACAGTCTGCATGCCACGAACCCCGTTCCCGTGAGCACACCCCCACCTGTCTCCATCACCAGAAGCATCCGTTTGTGTTATAGCCAAAATATTTGCAAGCAAAGGAGCAAGAAATCAGCCAGGTTTTCCTTGTGGGTGCCTATTAAGACTAAAACCGCTGATGTGTCCTGGATCGGTGCCCAGACTTGGAAAGGCTGGCGAGGGATAGGACTTTCACCTTCTCCATGGCCTGCAGAGCCTGTGCCAAACCTTGCATCAAACCCAGGGAGTCCTGGCACAACACACAAAGTTTTGTTGTCGTCTTGACCGCCCACCTGCCTTTCTCTCCTTGCTGGGGTGAGGACTCCTTGCTTTGGTGTCTGCTCTGGCCGGTGCTGGGGCCTTGACCACCTTAGGCAAGGGCTCTGCTCCTAAGCGCTGCCTCTAGCCCTGTTTTGTTTCATTGCTTCTCGAGTCTGCACTTTTCCAGGCCTAACCACACAGCCTGCGTGGACTTACCAGGCCGTCTACTTGTTCAGATAGAACAAGGGGCCTTCTGCATTGTCCCCAGGACAACTGCCTTGACTATATTTGAAAAGTTAAGAAAGAAACATGACCTTAAAAGAGACCAAATAGTATTCAGTGAGGTCCAAACACTGAAGCTTATAGATATGTAAATATGAACTCACGGTCATCATTCCTTGCCATCACGAGACAAACGACGTCCTCAGCTAAATGGACTTCACCTGTGCAGATGAGAGAAGACCTCAGCCAAACATGACAGACTGAGTGTGCTCAGCTGAGACTCTTTCCTGGGTCTACATTGAGAGCCAGCACGTGTCCTGGGGGTTTGCAAACAGTCTGAGCCTCATCGTGTGCTCTGAGGGAGCCCTGAGACTGTCACTGCAGACAAGCGAAAGCCAAGGGCCAGCCACCAGCACACTTTTTTCTACTGTGACCCGAAGCCACGTCCTCTAGAGGCAATTCTATCAGCACAAAGGTGATAATTTAGCTCAGGCTATCTGGCTCTGGCTCATAATTGGTTCTAAACTCCAGAGGAGGATGAGTATTAATAACTGCCCCCTCAGAAACTTGATCAACTGCTCTAAGACCTTAAAATGATAAATCAATATAATCCGTGTGTCTTAGTAGGCTTTCCTCTGCTGTGAGGAGACACCAGGACCAAGCGTCACAAACTCTTATAAAGGACAACACTTCATTGGGCCTGGCTTTTGGTTTCAGAGGTTCAGTCCATTTTCATGGCAGTGTGCAGGCAGGCGCGGTGTACAAGGAGCTGAGGGTTCTGCATCCTGATCCAAAAGCAGCAGGAGACTGTCTTCCCCAGGCCGCCAGGAAGAGGCTCTCTAAGTCCACTCTGGGGAAAGCTTGAACATTAGGAGAACTCAAAGCCCACCCCCACAGTGGCATGCGTCCTCCAATAAGGCCACACCTCCTAATAGTGCCAAGCCCTCGAATGCTTAAGTATATGGAGGCCAAACCTATTCATTCCACCACGACTTTATATACTCAAATGGTTCCTATACCCTTAGTTATTCTACTGAATAGTTAAGAAGGTTGCTCACTGATGTTTGAATTTCATGAATGGTTAAAAAAAAAGTGTCTGTAGTTTTTTTTACTGTGCTTAACCTCTCCAAGCTTGACAGAAACTTCAATAAGATGTGCATTTTATAATTTTATGTACTATCTGCAAAGGTACAACCATCCACAGAAACGGCATTTCACATACATATGTGCTCGTGCTGTGCACACACAGCCACTGCCCAGCTCGGTTGCCGTGGCAGACACTGCTATGCACATGGCCTCTGCATGTTGGCGGGACACAGTGATTTTAAGGATGGATTAGTCTTCTAATCTCCTTGGGATTTCCTTTTATATTTGTGGTGGTTTATGACTGACATCTAATGTAACTATACTTTCTGTTTGTATTTAATAAAAGATTCGTTTCTGTGGCAGGACGCACATTTGTACTCTGGTGTTGAACAAAGACTACTGTTCTGCAGGAAGGGTATAAAATGTTGATTTATAATGACACAGGCCAATAACAGCAATCTAATTCTTCCAAACTATTTCTTCCCAGGTCCTGGCAAGAACATGACTCCAGCAAAGGATTCTTTTCCTTTAGAACATTCTGCCTTTAACACATCTATCCACGCTGGGATCCGATACAAAAATTGGAAACTCCTCACAGGCCACCCAGGTAGAACGCTTAGCTCCCCTTCCTGCGGCCACCAGAGTAGGGCTGTGTCCTCAGTCTATCCTCTGGGATATTCATTCCCTGGGCTATTTCCATAGAAAGGGAAGTCCTTATCACTGTGTTCTAAGCCCTCCTCCTCCTCCTCCTCCTCCTCCTCCTCCTCCTCCTCCTCCTCCTCCTCCTCCTCGCCTAGCTGGCTGCTCAAGGCTCCCTGCCAACGCCTCCGTTTGCTCGACATCTGAAATGTCAACTAGACCTTCAGATCTTTTACAGTCCCTGCAGATCTTAGGAAAGCAGCTATCTGCTTGTGGTTTCCTGGCTTTCTTTTAAGCCTCTGTCTGGTCCATATTATACAACTTCCATTGTCGGGCTAAGTAGACTTCCCACCCAACACAACAGTGAGAGAATGCTCGTCAAAATGAGGGCTCTAAAGCTGCGGGGTGGAGGGACGGCTTCAGATGCTCATTCTGACCCTCCTCCAAGTTGCTGCTGCTGCTGTTGTTGTCATCTGTAGTGGGGGTAAGAGAAGAGAAGCCCCACTTGGGTGCTTCATGAACATATATGGATTTTTAGACATGTGTGACTGTCAGACATAGCACTGCCAGCTAGCTGTAGATCTTCCAGTGCCCGCTGGGGCAGAGTCCCGAGGAAGGGGCAGCCTCACTGTTTCGTAAATGTGGCATATTTACTCAGGCTCTGATGCAGCTTAGCGATGCTTAGCTCCTGAGTGTTCTTGCTATTTACAATGGCAGTTCATTGTTTGGGGCTGTCCCGCGTATTGCAACAGATCTTAGAATTGCTATGCTGTTGCTTGATAGCAGGAGAACCCTCATTGCCCGCAGTCATCGCAACAACTAAGACCCCGTCCTGCCACTACCCCACACATGGTTTTTCATGCCCCTTGCCGTAAAGCTATAGGATCTGTATCATTATGGCATAGAAAGCATAATTCTGAACTCAACAGCAAAAGGCACATGATTTTTGTTTGTTTCGTTATGTATGACCATACCCACAAACCAGGGAAGCCTTGTCCCTAGATTCCTGAGATTAGAACCCACCAACAGTGTTTCTCCCCCCCACCCCCACTGAAGTTTAATTTCTTTGCCAGGCTGTGGTTACTGGTTCCCGCCTCCATCTCAGACCAACGTCTCTGAGATACCTTCAGTGGACCCACCGACCAAGACTCTCTGGCTCTTTGATATCAATCGGGACCCTGAAGAAAGACACGACGTGTCCCAGGAGCATCCCCACATTGTCCAGAACCTCCTTTCCCGCCTACAGTACTACCACGAGCATTCTGTGCCTTCTTTCTTCCCACCTTTGGACCCCCGCTGCGATCCCAAGGGTGGTGTGTGGAGCCCCTGGATGTAGGGCTCTCCGAGGCGTGGGGGGGTGGGGTGGGCTGGAGCACATTTCTGTGCAGGTTAGACCTCAGGACCCTTCTCCCCTGGCTTCTCTTCTTTATCATCCCCCCACCCTGTCTCCTGACCCTCATGCTATATAACCCACCAAAGGAGTCCAGTTTCAACCCATAGTGCATTTTAAAAGCCAGTAAAATCTGGAAGGATCCTGCTGTTGGCTGGAGTTAGCGTCTGGGGCCAGGGTGGCTGGGTTCATCCTGCTTCCTAAGCTGCACACGCTGGGAACTTGACACAGGAAGTTATCCCTGAGTCCTGTAGGCCAGGGCAGCTGGTTCTTTTTGCTTTACAAGTCAGCTGTTAGAACTCCCTCTGCTCATAACCAGTGTTGTTGGCAAGTCACATTCCTTGTAACAAAGGCAGGGAGGGAGCAGATGGTTGCTAGTGGTGCTGTTGGCTGTGAGGGCTCCCTGTCTGTGAGCCCCTGCTTGGCCTTTCCACATCCATGACTCGCCCACTCGCTCACCTCCTCATGGAGCACACAGCCCACTGCAGTAAGCCAGCATGGAGGCATGCCTGTACCTTGGTTTTGGTTTCCACAGTAACTGAATGTGTTTTTAATCCCACCTCCGCCCCCACCCACTATTACTCATTCTGCCTGGACTTCTGCTACACAGCCTGTGTGGCTCTGGTCCTGTCATGCCTTTGGACGTCACTGTCGTGTGCCTGAGGTCTCTTTCCCCTCTGCTCCACCCATTCTGAGCTTTGGGATAGTCCTAAGCCCTGCCCAGAGAAGGTGGACTGGTTATTCCGTGGCCATGCTAACGGGAGTCATGGGTCTGTGACATCTGCTAAGGAGGTTTATTCACAGTTGCATGGAATCCGTCAAGACTGTGGCTGTATCTCCCAATATGCCGCGGTCTGTGCTGTTTTCTCAAGCATTGGCAAGAAAGGCCAGGATAACACCTCTTTGCCCTGAGGTGACGGATGGAGCAGTCTGAGAAAGGAAGTGGCCAAGGTCTGGAATGTTGACCTCCACAGAGCAGAGGAGACACCGTCCGTGAGCCTTTCCTGGTCTGTTTCACTGCCGAGTTCTGGGGTTGGAGAATGAGGATACACTATTTTACCTTCAACCCTTTCTCAGACTCTCATAAGTCCTGCTGATGTGAGTCCACCAGATTCACCGCAGGGTGTAACAAGCCCAGCGGAACTTCCCATCAGCACCACTGCCACTGCCACAGTTTATCACCAACGTCATCGGCTGTGTCTGTGACATAGTAGATAGCCAGTGCTTTTTTTTTTTTTTTTAATTAATGAACAGAGTAAATGAGAAAGAGTCACCATGAGCCACAGTCAGTCCAGGGAGCTGACTGTAAGGGCAGTGTAAATACCCTCCAGCCCTTACTATTCTGTCCCCAAGCTGTCCTCTCCCACCTCTGCACTGCAGGAGAGTGATCTGTCCATCTGAGCAGATCACTCATCCATCGATGAATGGCAGGTCTGTGACGTCCTCCGCCGGTGGACAAAAGAGAATTGTTTCCCTGGAAGATCTCCATTCCCATTCTTGACTTCACACTAGAAATTAAAGCCACCAAACAATAGGATATGTGCAGTCTTCTTCCGTTCAGTAGCGGTGCCTCCTGGACATTAATATTCTGTATTTTATTATGGTAAGAGTATTATAAGAAAATGGTGCTATGGCTAACGACATCGTTTACCAACCCTTCCCCAGCTGGGCTGGCATAGAGCCTGCCTTCAGGCCACGTCCTACTCCAAAGACAGTGGCAGTCTGAGCGACAAGAGTCTGGATCCCCGTGCTGTGTCCTTCTGTAGCTATCGGTGGCCTTTAGTATTCCAGCCTGGAGGTTCCCACTTCATAACACCTATTCGATCTCTCCTTAGTGTTCTCAGAACAGCCGTCCTCAGCTCCAGCCGTGACAGTGGGCAGTGTTTAGAACGTTAACATACTAATGGGCTTAAGAAGACTTTCAGAAAGTGATTTTTAAAAATGACTGGAGGTTTTGTCTGATAAAAACAGAACGGGATATGTCTCCGATTACATCTCATTGGGTCTTCATGTTTTATACAGAAAGGAAAGATTGATAACCTATCTTCAGAAATATTAATGTTAGTTCTTCCCGATTTTGTTTAACCTTGAAGGGTTTTATTTAGCTTGTGAACTTGTTCCTTTGTTACTACATGATTGTCCCACATTTGAGGGACAAAATAAAATCTTTCTAAAACTGTGTCAGTCAGCCTTGGACATGGGGCCTCTCCTGTTGACAGTTCAGGAGCTTGGAGCGGTGGTCGTTGAATGTCATGAATGTCCCCGATGTGCCGGTATGCTTTAATGAAAGGGAAGAGGCAGGGCTTGCATAATCTGAAGCACTGCCACCTTCCCCCCCACCCCGGACTTGCCAGCTTTATATTATGTGAATTACATCTCAACATATATGCTACACAAATACAGTAAATATTAGAGGATTTTTAATATGTCAGGGCCACTGAGACTGCTCAATGGATAGGCAGCTTAGCCCACACGATGGACACCTGACCTCATAGAAGAGTGGGGAGAGAGGGCTGACTCAGAGATGTGCCCCCTCCCCGACATTGGTGCCATGTCATAAACACCCCACGTCATACACACATACACAATGAGAGACACACACATGCGTGGATGTACATGAGTGCCAGAGACGCCAAAGGGTGTGAGAGCCCCTCCAACTGGAGGTAACAGACTGCTGTGAGTCTCCTGCCGTAGGTGTGGGAGCCGAACCTGCGTTCTCTGGAAGGCTAGTGAGTGCTCTGAAGAGCCGCTCCATCATTAAAGGCTCAGAGGTTCAGTCCATCATTTTCACGGAAGGAAACATGGCGGCATCCAGGCAGACATGTGCTGGAGAAGGAACTGAGAGTGCTGCATGTGGATCCACAGGAAGCAGAAGGAGACTGTGAGCCACTCTGGGTGTAGCTCTGAGACCTCAAAGCCCGCCTCCACACAGTGACACACTTCCTCCAACAAGGCCACACCTCCTAACAGTGACACTCCCTATGGGCTACGCATTCAAAGACATGAGTCTATGGGGGCCGTTCCTGTTTAACCCACCACAGCTTTGGAAACATTATGATAAATGCAAGACATTGAGCATGAAGGGCAGATACTGTGTAATCCCACTGGCCTGAATTAAGAACAGGAAAACACAGGGCCAACGAGTAGGCGAAGGTGCTTGCTGCTGAGGCTGGTGACCTGAGTTCAGGCCTCAGGACCTGCTCGTGGAAGGAGGAAGGTGACCCCCACGACTTGTCCTCTCACCACTGAAGGGACTCTGGCCAGCTGGGGGGGTAGTGAGCACGGCTCTGGCAGGCCTTGCCCTTTCACCCCATTCCCTCTGCCTTGCTAAAAACCGTTAGATTGCATTCCCAAGGCTAACCCCGAAGGACTATTCTCTTATTTGACTGCTTCCTCCTCCTGACGCTGACCACCAAGGCCCAGCATCAAAATACTAAAGTCTACCAATCAAAAGCCCCGTAGGCTCACCTAATTAACGTGTCAATTAAAATTAGACACCTCATCCTAACACAGGTTTCCCCTTTTACCTTTATAAGCCGCCATTTTCCTGTGGGCCATGTCTGTCCCTTCTCTATTCTGAGGCAGTCCTCCTTACCCACTCCAGGACAGACACCCCTCCCCCTCTCCCTTGTTCCTTCCCCTTCTCCCTCTTTCTCTCTCTCCTGTCCTTGTCTCTTACTCCCTGCCCTTTGTCCCTCTGGGGCAAATAACCGTCCTTTGACCTGAGAGCTTGGTCTTGGGGGTCCTGAGCCGACGTCGGTCTCTCCAGCCACAGCACACACTAAATAAATACATGTATATAAAAGAAAAGAAAAGAAAAAGTTTCAAAGAATAGGCAGAGTCAAATTCATAGAGAAAAAGAAAAGCGTAACTTGTTATTGAGGGAGTGGAGAGTGGAAAGATACTGTCCATGGGTACAGGATTTCTGAAAAGGTTTAGTAGGAGTTGGTGATTTCAATTACCTAACACTGTGAATATAGCCAGTACCATCGAATTGGTCACCATAATGGCTGGCCTTGTCATCTTGATTAGATCGACAGGAGACTGGCAGGGCATGCCTCTGGGTGAATCTGAAGACATTTCCACAAAGTGTCTGCTAAAGAGGGAAGGCCTGCCTTGTGTCCGTGGCCGTGTCCCAGAAGCTGCAGATCTGGATGGCGTGGAAGGGGGTGAGAATGCATCCTGCTACCCAAGCTGGTCAGTCACTCTGTGGCGTCACCATGAGATGACAGCCTCTGTCACATTCCCCCACCACCATGATGCCCTGCCTCAACACAGAGCCATAGACTGAAACCCTAACGTCGTCAGTCAGAATAAGTTACTCTGCCTCCCCACTATCCTATTCGTTACAGTGGCAAGAAAAGTGGCCACAGGTCCAGTGAAAAGCTTTGTGTTTGTGTGAGGTGTGGGTATTGGCATTTAGTCTAGTCGCCCCCCACACAGTTACCTGGCAACAGCCAGGTGTGTCTGACTCACTATAAAAGGGGCTCCTTGCCCACTCCCCTCTCTCTTTCCATTCCTCTCCCTCTCCCTCTCCCCCTCCCCCTTACCCTCCCACCCTCTCCCTCCGTCTGTCGTAGTATGGCTGGTCCCACAGAGGCACTCCCTTTCCCCACACCTGACTGCACCTCCAGTGGGAGGGTGTGTTTTATTACAATATAAATAAATTGGAAAGGGGAGTACACCAGAGTACAGAACTGGGCAGTAGAGAGAGGCAGAGGTCAGCAGAAGGGAGGGCCAGGGCTCACTGGACCCAGGGCCTGAATCCTCCTTCTGAGAAAGCAGCTGTGCCTTCATTTCACATGCAGGTGCTGCATCTAAGGGATTAACTAGCTAGTGGTGATCTCGTCAGGTATAACAAGATGCACTGATATTATATACTTATGGAGTACATCCTATACCCACTTACAAAGCTTTTTTAAACAAAACCAGGACACTTCAAACAGAACAAGGGCTGCCTATTTCTCTTTTTAATAAACAAAGTGGGGTTGTAAATATAGACACATATAAATACAGCATTTTCAGTGTTGAGGGAAAGCTTTTTTTTTTTTTTAAATTATTTTATGTTTAATCATGTCTGTGGTGGGGAGGTGTGTGCACATGAATGCCAGTGTCTGCAGTGGCCAGAAGGGGGCGACAGATTCCCTGGAGTTAGAATTGCAGGCAAACTGCTCAGTGTGGGTGCTGGGAACCTAGCTCAGCTTTGTAGAGCAGCAAGCCATCTTTCCAGCCCCCAAACTAAGTCTGTGAGTGTGCGTGTGTGTGCGTGCGTGCGTGCGTGCGTGCGTGCGTGCGTGCATGCGTGCGTGTGTGTGTGTGTGTGTGTTGGTTTCGGGGTGCAAGAGTATTCACACCATGATGGGAGTGTGACAGTGGGAGGAAACTTTTGGGAATCAGTTCTCACCTTCCATCATGTGGGAACTCAGAGATTGAACTCAGGTCATTAGATTTTGTGGCAAGCACTGAGCCATCTTGCTGGCCTTGAAATTCGCTTTTGAAGAGACCTTTTTTTTTTTTCTTTCACTTTTTTTTAAAATAAAAACACAGATAAAACATCAACTTATGTTTTCCAAGCTGAGCTGCTGCTGCTTAGGTTACCCTGGAGAGTCTACCACCCTTGGTGAGGGGCTAGACATGTGCCTTTAGGTACGGAGACCAAGGAGGGATACAAAGGACCCCCAACGCCAGGCCCGGGCCTGGGAGACTGGCATTCTAACTGTGCTCAAGAGTTTTCTCTAGTTTGACTGCTTTTAACGATATCCCAGCCAGTATGTCAACTCAATATGGTAACTAGCCACTGCCCTTTAGAGAGGAATGAGCTTTGTGAAACCAGGTGTCAGCAAACACATTATTTTCCCCTCTGCCCGGTTGCCATGACAGCCATCCCCAGGATGGCACAAACACGGGAGGGGAGAACGCTGAGCTCCATGGTTTCAGGATATGAGACCACCAGGAAATCAGAGGGGTTTTCCATTCTCAAAGTAATTTGCCAAAGGAACTATGCTGACCAGCTTTTATGTCAACAGGAAACAAGCTAGGCTCATCTGAGAGGAGGGGGCCTCAACTGAGAACATCCCTCCCTAAGATAGGGCTGCAGTCAAGCCTATAGGGTATTTTCTAAATCAGTGATTGGCAGGAGGAGGGCCCAGCCCACTGTGGGTGGTGCCATTCTGGGCTGGTGGTCCTGGGTTCTATAAGAAAGCAGGCTGAGCATGCTACGAGGAACAAGCCGGCAATCAGCATGTGCTACACACACACACACACACACACACACACATACACACACACACACACAGCCTCTGCCTCAGCTCCTGCCCCCAGATTCCTGCCCTGCTTGAGTTCCCGCCCTGACTTTAGTGATAAGCAGTGATGTGGACGTGTAACCAACCAACCCCTTTCCTCTGCAAGTTGCTTTTCGTCCTGGCGCTTCGACATTCCAATAGTAACCCTCACTCAGACGAAAATCAATCACTGAACTCGGGAGGCTTCCTTTAATAACTTATTTACACTTCAATCAGTGGTGTTAATACAGTACCATGGTGTGAATTTCAAATATCTAACACAGAACCTCAAGCAAGCCATGCAAGAGCACTTGAAGACAGCTGGTGATGCTTCTTTGACACCTTGCTAAGAGAATAATCAAGTGGCCACGTTCCAGGTTGGTCTTCTGAGCCCACTGTCCCCAGCTTGTCTCTACTGTGCATTAGTAGAGATGGTTGGTAAGTAGAACGTCGCTGCATCAGGTAATCTTCAATTTCCTTAAAGGAGTACAGGCATTCTGAGACTTCTTATTCCGAAGGAGTATGACTTACTATGTGTGCACCCACTCTGCTGATCTCTGCCATGGGCTTCAAGAGTGACTTGGATAGCAAGAGGCCAGTGTGCCATCAGTGAAGCCTGAAAGCCTGGGGTATGGCTTTACCACACAGAGTCCTACACACACACATCACTCAGCTAAACAGGACTAACCTGACTCTTATTTACACTCAGTGAATCAAATCTTGGGTCCCTAGTGGTGGAATCACGCAAGTCTATGCTGTGACATGCTTTGTGACTGAAGATGGGTACAGTGCCCAAGGCTGGTGCCTGCCCCCAGCAGGGTAAGAGAATGCACGGGCAGATGCTCCAGCTCCCAGGAGTGAGAGAAAGTTCCAGAATGGGGCCCAATAGAGGCGGGGATGTTAGGTGCCACTAATACAGTGACTGTTGCTTGCAGGCCCCAAAGGGAGTTCAGTTTCTCTTACTGTTGGCTATTTTGTTTTTCAGCTCGCTGAGAGCATGAGTTCCTTCTGTAAGGACTGCTGCTAAAGCAAAGACCTTGGTTAGCTCACACTTCAAATCCATGACGGAGACAGCTGGTTTGATATGAAAGGGTTACAGGCATTAAAGGGATACCTTTGTACTTTTGGTGGGACTAAGTGCCACCAACATCCAGGACTGCAGGGCAAGGAGAAAGGTCCACCAGTATGAGTCCTCTATCACCAAGGCCCACAGGGACAGCTGCCCTGTCCCTAAGGGTAGCCAGTAACTCTGAAGCTGGCCAGGGTGTCCAGCCCACCCCTGCTATTCACACAGACCCTCCCCCTGCCAGAAGACAATATGGAACTTCTTCCTAAATTCACGCTCTTCACCCGGGAAATACTTTCAAGTAATGGTTTTTAAAATCGTCACAAGAAAGGAAAAGTAATCATAGAAATACAATGAGTACAAATTACTCTTAAATGTTAGCTCAGAATTACTCCAAGCCTGGAAGAAGGGAGAATTGAAGTGTGAATAACCTTTCACCCGGCGATTTGGTGTCCCTAATGCCAAGTCTGTGCCTTGGCAACCCCGCCTGAAGGCTAAGAGTCAATTACCAAGGTGCAGAGGCAGCCTGCAGTCAGGAGAGGGGACTTGTACCAACTACCGGATATAGGGTTAACATCTAGAGTATGAAAAGAACCTCAAGGAAGGCTATTGATTTGCTTGAGTTGATTTTATAACCTGCCACTTTGCTGAAGTTGTTTATCAACTGTAGGAGTTCTCTGGTGGAGTTTTTTGGGTCACTTAAGTATACTATCATATCATCTGCAAATAGCAATAGTTTGACTTCTTCCTTTCCAATTTGTATCCCTTTGACCTCCTTACGTTGTCGAATTGCTCTAGCTAGAACCTCAAGTACTATATTGAAAAGATATGGAGAGAGGGGGCAGCCTTGTCTAGTCCCTGATTTTAGTGGGATTGCTTCAAGTTTCTCTCCATTTAGTTTGATGTTGGCTACTGGTTTGCTGTATATTGCTTTTACTATGTTTAGGTATGGGCCTTGAATTCACATTCTTTCCAAAACTTTTAGCATGAAAGGATGCTGAACTTTGTCAAATGCTTTTTCAGCATCTAATGAAATGACCACGTGGTTTCTTTTCTTTGAGGTTGTTTATATAGTGGATTGCACTAATAAATTTCTGTATATTGAACCATCCCTACATCCCTGGGATGAAGCCTACTTGATCATGGTGAATGATTGTTTTGATGTGTTCTTGGATTCGATTGGCAAGAGTATTGTTGAGTATTTTTGCATTGATATTCATAAGGGATATTGGCCTGTAGTTCTCCTTCTTTGTTGGATCTTTGTGTGGTTTTGGAATCAGCATAATTGTGGCTTCATAGAACGAGTTGGGTGGTGTTCCTTCTGTTTCTATTTTGTGGAATAGTTTGAAGAGTATTGTTGTTACATCGTCTTTGAAGGTCTGATAGAATTCTGTACTAAAACCATCTGGCCCTGTGCTTTTTTTGTTGGAAGACTTTCTATGACCCCTTCTATTTATTTAGGGGTTATGGGACTGTTTAGATGATCTATTTGATCCTGATTTCATTTTGGTATTTGGTATCTGTCTAGGAAATTGTCCGTTTCCTCCAGATTTTCCAATTGTGTTGTGTATAGGCTTTTGTAGTAGGATCTGATGATTTTTTTGTATTTCCTCAGTTTCTGTTGTTATATCTCCCTTTTCATTTCTAATTTTGTTAATTTAGATACTGTCCCTGTGCCCTTTGGTTAATCTGGCTAAGGGTTTATCTATCTTGTTGCTGGTTCTCAAATGCCCCACTTCTAACGAATAACCTGCTCCTGTCTGTTCTAGAGAGAGTATCAGGAAGTAGGATCTTCCCTGTGTCAGATGTGGCACAGGTCTACCACATTTGATGTAAAGGGGCAGTGGTGATTAACCTGCTCCTGCCAGTTCTCTAGAGAGTAGCAGGAAGTGGGATCTTCCCTGTGTCAGATGTGGCACAGGTCTCTGGCAGAGCTAGCCGCTTTGTGTTCCCTGCACACCTGGCCAAGCTGGATGCTTGGCCACAGGGGCCAAGATGGTGTGAATAACCTTTCACCCAGTGACTTGGTGTTTCTAATGCCATGTCTTTGACTTGGCAACCCCTCCTGAAGGCTAAGAGTCAATTACCAAGGTGCAGAGGCAGCCTTCAGAGTCAGGAGAGGGGACTTGTACCAACTACCGGATATAGGGTTAGCATCTAGAGTATGAAAAGAATCTCAAGCCAGGCAGTGGTGTCACGCACCTTAAAGGACTTGGGAGGCAGAGGCAGGTGGATTTCTGAGTCCAAGGCCAGCCTGGTCTACAGAGTGAGTTCCAGGAAAACCAAAAAAAACAAAGAACAAAAAACAAAAAACAAAGATATTAAAGCAAGTCATCCTATCAATAAATGGGCTGAATGGTATGGTTCTAAAAAGAAGCAGTTTGGGGCTAGGAAGCTGGCGTGGTGGCCAAGAGCCTGTGCTATGCAAGCAGTAGGACCTGATTTCAAGTCTTCAGTACCCGCCTTTCGGCAGCCTCAGTTCTGTCGCAAGGAGAGACAGGCTGGCTGCCAGCCTCACCATCAGTGAGGGATCCTGTCTCAAGGGAGCAAGGCAGAGTGTGAGTGATAGACCGGAACACCTGACATCTTCTGGATTCTGCACACATGCACGGACGTGTGCATACACACACACACACACACACACACACACACACACAGCATGCAAACTAACCAGCGTTCAGCATCCTCAGCCACCAGAGAGCATTGAGATCATGTTTGGCATGGCAGTACATGCCTTTAATCCTAGCACCCAAGAGACAGAGACTGGCATCCTTCTGCAAGTTCTAGGTTAGGCTAGCCAAGGCTACATGGTAAGACCCTAAATGCCTAAGTGTCTCATGTCTCATGTATTGAAGAAATACTTGTTGGCCTCAAACAATACAGTGAAAGTGTTCCATTTGTTGACTGTTTGTGACCTGGCTTCTTCCTAATTCAGGGAGACATTTAAGTCCTCGATGTAGTGTGGCCCTTGCTCCTCACCCTTGCTACCTGCGGGCTCTCCACTCAGCCCCTGTAGCAATAGCTTTGTGCTACTCCCTGCTCTAGGGACGTAGGCATCTAGAACCGGGGTTATCAGTGAAAACCTTGCTTGTGGGAATGGGAAGGACCTCAGAGCCGTTGTCAGAGCAGGGCAAACCTCAATGCTCTCCAGACTTCTCAGACCAGTGTTTATCCTGGACGTCCTCCAGCAGGTCCGCTCAGGACTTCAAACCCCTTTATGGTCTCCAGATTGGTCACATTTAGATTTTCCTTTTTCATCTTCCATTCTTTCCCTCCGAGTATTCCAAATGCTTTTTCCATGTGTGATTTTTCCCTACAGAGTACTGGCTTTAGAATTTATACCCAGTGCCGAGACAATTCTTGCAAAGTTAAGGACAAGCTGTGCAGAGCAGGCAGTGCATTTCCAACATCTTCTAGTTACTGCTCCTAACCTCGGAGGCTTTTCTTCTGCCACAGGTTAGCGGGTAGTTTGGGAGACTAGAAACTGCTGCTTTTAACAAGTGACATCCTTAAGGAAGGTGAACTTTGGGAGGAAACTAAAGGCAGACATCTTGGTGAAAAGTATAAGATGCTAATATGTTCATCAAGATCATTTAGAGATTCTGAAGTTTTCTCCACTGTCCTCAGAAATCAAGAAAATGGCCCCATATTACTTTACTATACAAATTATCTATTGATATGTGATAATGTACCACAATATTACCTCTAGAAACAAAAATCACATTGTCTCCCCAGTTTCTGAGGACCAAGAATTGAGGTGTGGCTTGACTTGGGGACTCTCATGAGGCAAGCATTTGGACTGGAGGTGCGGCTGGGATGAATGGGGTCCTGAGGATAGTGTGGGTACCCATGGTGGACTGCATGCACCCATAGCTTAACCTCTTAGAAATGGCATCCGGTTATGGTCTGAATAGGAAATCTACCCCAAAAGTATCAGGTGTAGATGTCTTGGCTCCTAGCTGTAGATTAACTCATGGATAAATTCATGATTTGTCGGCATTTGGGGAGAACAGTGGACATTGGGAGACAGTGAATATTGTTTGGGAAGCAGTGAGCCTGTTTTTAGGAAGTTACTGGGGATATGACTTTGGGGGGCACGCATCTTGACCCAAGTGTGTGCATATCCCTCCTTCCCTCCCTCTCTCTTTACCTCCTCCCTCCCACCCCTGTCTTTTTCCTAGTTGCTTTAAGGCAAGCCGCCCTGCATCCTCACACTCAGCCGCAATGAATTTCGGTCTTGCCATAGGCCCAGAAACAATGGAGTTAGGCAGATGTGAAGTAAAACCTGAAATTACATCTTCCTTCTTTAAACTGTTTGTGCCAGGCACTGGTCGGAGCAGTGAGATACAGTCTGGCGCATGCCCCCTGCTTTGTCGTAGGTATCTGTTAGCAGTCAGCCACTGAACCCAGCATCCGCTCAGAAGCTGGGATCCCTCAAAGGTATGACATCAGAAGGTAGAAATCCCAGAGGACTCACCCAGGGACCCAGGGGCTGGGGACTGGTCCCCTCGGATCTCCAGTCTGTGTTTGTACTTTCCTCTTACTCTAGTTCGGGACACACCCGTGGAAAGAACAAATCCCTGCTCCCATCTTTTCATTGTGTCACTAAGAAAATGACCTTCCATTGGTAACAGTTTGTGGCTTTTAGAACCACAGAGACCTGGCAGTGTGAGCAAAGACTTCTTCCAAAGCAGCCAAGCCAGTGCTAAAGTGACCGATGGACAGCAGCGAGGGTCAAAAAGAGGTCACTTCCCGAAGTCTGGGCTGGAGAGGAACACTTCTGCAAAACAGGGCTTGAAGCTGGGAGCTGTACCCTGATGAGCCATCATCAGAGCTCAGAAAAACCACAACGGCACCCAAAAGCACTGTGCCCGGCATGCTGATCTCTTTGAGCTGAAGTGAAGGGGCACAAAGCAGGACGTCTCTGAGCCCTTTCTTTCTCTGCGGGGTTTCTGCCTTCCATCTCTTCACGATCTGATTCCCTGTGTCCAGTTGGGATTTCTATGCAGCTGTCAGCCTTCATGAAGCCTAACCATAAGAATGAACAACTTTCTGTGAGCCCTGGGGTCTCGTTTCTGAAGACCCCATGAAGCTGCACCTAAACCGATTTGCTTATCTGCCTCTTGCTATGGTGTGTATGTTGTTCCTTGAAAACTGGGGACTGAGTCACTATCTTATCAGAGGACCGAGCCTGGCCCAGATGGTCACAGGTCAAACTCCCTCCGACTCCCCTGCAGAACCTTCGAATGTTTTTTCTGGCTCTGTGATTCAACACACTCCCCTCTGCTGAGCCCCCGTGAACTCCCTGCTGGCTCCAGGCAGTCTTTATCTCCATCTTGCCTGGGACACAGGACACACGGAGGGCATATCACCTCTCTTTAGGATAACAGAGGCACCTGCCTTCTCCAGTGTTTGACATGTAAGCTCCAGAGTTAGTGCTTGGGAAAGCACATTGTCAGAACTTAATGTTGACTGATGAACTCCTCCCCCCTCGTTTTATACAAGGTATCCCTATACAGATACTCTGCCCTTACTAGACCGTTCTTTCCCAGGCACCGCCTCTGGTCCTGCTGATTTTCCAACGGTGTGAGGAATACAGAAAGATAATGCAAAACACAGTACTTGGATAAAGCAGACAGTGACGTTCAAGAGCTGTTCTCTCTCCCTCCCTCCCTCCGTGTGTGTGTGTGTGTGTGTGTGTGTGTGTGTGTGTGTGTGTGTGTCTTTCTGTCTGTCTGTCTGTCTGAGTAAAATCTTTCACTAAGAAGAATCTGGCAGAAACTGGAGCAGTCCCCAGCAAAGGAGCGCAAACTGACAGGACACAGGGCGCTCCTGAAAGGAAGGTGATTTGAATATCAAAGGTAGAAGAAAGGCTCTCAGGAAACTGATAAAACACTTGGATGGATTTTTGGCAAAAAATATTTCTCTTTATCTTCCTGTCTTTGAATGTAAAATGAAGGAAGACATCATACAATAACATCAAACGGCTAATGCCCCAAAATGGACTCATTTTCAAGGCTAAGAATGAATAAATACACCATTATGCATCTCACGCCCACTTTATAAAGTAGATAAGAATGATTCTTTCTGATTCCCAGCTCTGTGTGAAGAGGAAGTTTCCCTGTGATTCACTGGCATTTCAGTAGACCACGGCTGGCGGAGGGTGAAGGGGGGCCAGACTGAAGGTAGATCCAAGGGAGGAGAAGAAAAATGACGGGTGGTAGCAACAGCCAGCAGGAAGTGGACTGGAAGTCATCCTGTTGTCTCAGGTGTCTGCTGCAGCTTCAAAGTGGACTGGACGAGAGAGCAGAGAGCGTTCTGAAGAGCTGAAGGAAGCCCACCCGCTGGCCAGGGAGGGGCGGGACGCCGGGGGTGGGGGGGGCTGCAGGAGTGAGAGCTCTGGGATGGAGACTGAGAAAGGGAACAAGCTCATCACCTCGTTATACAAAAGGGGGATCCCCTCACACAAAGCAACCAAAGAGCCCTGCACTCGGGGATTCGTACAGGAAGGATTGACTAATTGGCGTCTCACTTTGTAGGCAGGAGACTGTGGAGAGGTCCAAACGTGGACCTGGATAGGGACGGTGCTGAAGTGAGTGGGGGAAGTGAGTCTCCCCCATTCTCCCCACTTGGCAGCTGGATCTCAGGGAGTCTCTGGAAGTGGGAGGCTAGATGGACCCTGATGGCAGGATAAGGGGTGATTGGGAAGTGGAGTAGCAGATTGTTCCCTAGCCATTAGCCCAAGCCAACCCCTAAGTCCGTGTTCTTTACTTGGTTGGGATGTTCATGTCCTCCCAAATACGGGCAAGGAGTTAAGAGCCAGGACTTAGGAGGCTCCATCCTTCCGGGGCTGGCCTCATGTGTCACATGAATGCCTTGTCAAAGAGCTGAGAAAAGAAGTTAGGACTGTTTGTCCTTCTGTTCCTTGGCCATGTGAAGACATTTGTCCCCTCGAAAGGAGGCAGCATCTCCATAGATGCAGGACCCAGCCTTCACCAGACACTGACCCTCCTGCCTGGATCTTGGACCTCCACGCTCCAAAAATATAAGCTTCTGCTCGTCCTGATTTACTCAAGCTTCAATATTTTGTTATGCCCAGAAGAGACAAAACTGAGGTTGGATCCCTTGAGGGAATTCAGACATCAATTAGTCCTTTTCTGTCTTAGCAATTCAACTCCCTGCCCAGGAGCAAGAGCCAGCTTCAATTTGACAGGCCAATGCTCAGTTATCAATCATTCAGAGATCTGTTGCCAAAAATGATGTTGACCAAATCCAGCTCTATATTATAGGTACCTGGTGCCAGCTCTCGGACAGATCCAACCGCAATTCCCTAACTTAATGGGTATCAATTTGTCATAACTTATGATGATGACTCTTGACTTGTACATCTGTTTACATGTCTGATATTCAGATAGTCACTCACCTCCCAAAGGGATTGGGATGGGAGCCAAAGCTACGGTTCTGCCAGTCCTGTGCAGTGATCCCATGGTTGCTTGGTGGTGCTGGTTTTCTGGAGTTTCCATGGGGGGGGGGAGTAGTACCATTAACATATACAAAGGGGTCTCTTGGGTATCTGTTCATGGTATAAAAGGGACAAAGTTGAGGTTAAATGTTACATAAAGACAGAAAATTTCACTGGATCAAGAAACTCCTCTATGACAATCAAGCCAGGTGACATTTCCCTGCTCCTATTCAAGGCATCTTAAGGACTACTCTGGAAAGACTTTAAAAATGACATGAACAAAGTGACTCCGTTTGAATAAAAGATGCTCTCCAGACCAGCATTTCTTTGGGTTATATATACATTCTAATGAGACTGTTTAAATGTTCGTTTTTCCTGGGCATGGGAGGTATCCCTGTAATCCCTACACTCAAGGGACTGAAGCAAGAGGATCATGAGCTCAAAGCCAGCATAAACTACCTCAAGAAATCATGCCTCAAAAAGAAATAAAAGGAGGTTTATCATTTTATGGCCATAACCTATACAGACTTTCATGAGGGGCTTTGTAAGAAATAAAGCACTTCTAGCTGAGATGAACAAATACACCGATTCAGAACAGGGCCTTCGTGCTAAGCATCTTCAAACTCACCAATCCAGAAGAAGGGGGAGGGGGAAGTCACGATGTGAAGCAACAAAGTGTTAGTAAAAAGTCATAGGTTTTAAAACTCCAAAACAGAGGTTTGATTTCCGCTCAAGAGATAGATCTTGAAGCTGGAGAGATGGTTCAGCAGTTAAGATAGAAACTTGTCTTGCAGAGGACCTGATTCAGTACCCAGTGCCCACACTGGGCAGCCCCAAAAGATCCAGTACCCCTTCTATCCTCCATGGCACTAACTACACTCACATACAGATATACATGATTAAAAATAAGTGATCTCAACTGGACAGTACACACTAAAATGGAATGACACAGAGGTTACCATGACCCCTACTCAAGATGACTTACAAAATTTTGAAGCATTCCATATTTTAATAAATAAATAAGTAGATGGTGGCTGGTCAATGATTGAGAGCATTGGTTGCTCTTCCGGGGGACTAGGATTTGCTTCCTAGCATCCACATAGCAGCTCATAATTATCTGTAACTCCAGTCAAAGGGGATCCACCACCCTCTTCTGGCCTCTATAGGCAACCAACACATGTGATGCATGTCTATGTAAGCAAAATATGCACACACACATAAAAATTAACTTTAAAAAAAAAAGCTAAATCTTTTCTTTTAATGAAGGTTAATTGATCTTCTTGAGCCCAGAGGTGGCTGAGGCAGGTGAAGCAGCTGTATGTCTGGATACAGTATATTAACTTAAGTCAGAGCCATCATGTGTCAAGCGATCCTTAAACTGCAAACCTAGACTCTGCTCATCTCAGAGAACCGTCCTGAACTCCCTCCCATCCTTTCTTTCACTTTCCACTCATCTTAGCATTCACTCCAGCAGATTCGTCTTCTTTGCACTCATTTTAGTATTCAGTCCAGCAGATTCGTCTTATTTGCCATCCGTTTCACCATAAGGAGGGCTGGATCTAGAGCTAAGCTTCCCCAGGCCTCCCCGGTGCACCCAGAGTACTAACGGCAGATGGCCTCCTGCCTTCTTGCTCTTGGCTGCTTCTGGAAGCACTTCACAGCACTTACACCAGGCTAAGTCAGCTTTCCTAGGGAACAACCAGAAAATGTCGCAATCTGGGACTCCTGTGTTGACCTCAGAGTCAATAGATCAAGTAGATCAGCTGTGGCAGGGAATAAACAAAACACATTTCTACAATAATGTTGAGGTGCTAATCTCCTTTCTTCCCAGAAGGTATCTTCCCAAAGAAGCCAGTCATAGCACATTTTCTGTTGCTATAACAAAATACATGAGGCCATGTACTTTGCAAAGAAAAATGTTGCTTAGCTCCCAATTTAGGGGATCCAACATTAGGGGCAGTAAAGTGTGGGTAAAGGTACTTGGTGCCGGGCCTGATGACTGGAGTTCCATCTCTGAAACCTACATGGTAGAAGGAGAGAATGCACCCTGGCTGATTTTCCACTTCTGGCATACATGCTCCTTATTTCTGCTGCCTGAGAGCACGCCCAGCTCCTGGGTGGAGCCAGTGCCTCTCCTAGTCCCCATCTGGATGGTGTCAGCAGCTCTTTTTCCCTCATGAAAACCGCACATGAATATACGCTTCGGTTTTTCCACCTCTAAAATTTGGAAGCAAAGCAAAGCTTGCAGGGTGAGGATCCAGTGAATTTGCCAGGCTGATTATTTGGCTTCTGTCTAACTCTTAGTCTCAAGGGAAGCAGAGAAAAGTAGCCTTGGTAAAAATTAGATCAGACGGTTTCCTTTCTATAAACACAACCTGAAAAAAAAAATGTAAACCAGCAGAGCTGGCAGGGTCTTAGCCTGCCCAAATGCAAGCATTTATGGTATCAACGTTTACTTAGAAACGTTTCAACTTGGGTTTCTGTGGTGGTTTGAATATGCTTGGCCCAAGGAGTGGTACTATTAGGAGGTGTGGCCTTGTTGGAGTAGGTGGAAATGTGTCACTTTGGGGGTGGGCTTCTAGACCCTCTTCCTAGATGCCTAGAAGACAGCCTTCTCCTGGTTCCCTTCAGAACAAACGTAGAACTCTCAGCTCCTTCTTCAGCTCCATGCCTGCCTGGATGCCGCCATGTTCCCACCTTGATGATAACAGACTAAACCTCTGAACCTGTAAGCCACTCCCAACTAAATGTTCTTTATTAGAGTTGTCTTGGTCATGGTGTCTCCACATAGCAATGGAAACCCTAACGAAGACAATTTCCTTTGGATCAGTGGGGAAGATAGAGATGGGACAAGACCCAAACAGAACTGGGCTCTCCTACAGTCCAGTGGTAGAAAACGGTGGGGCTTGAATGGGAGAGTGGAGGGAACCTCGTGCCACAGAGCTCTGTTTGTCCCAAATTAAAATATGGCTTCCCCACCCCTGGGCTTCTGGACAGATGTTGCACCTGACTTGATATTTCAGAAAAGTTTCTGGACAGCAAGTTATTCTTCTCAAAACTTCCCGAACTAAGTCTGAAATGAGTAGTCATGATTACTCAGCCTTCTTCAACAACAAGAATTAGCTAGAGTTAATTGGCAGAACACTGCATTATTTATGACCAGAAGCAGGTGACGCTCTTTGGTCAGATGCTATATTCTGCAACGGTTCCCAGCACAGAGAGTAGCCACTGAGTAAAGCATACACTTTCTGTGACAGACAGACAGTCCAGGCTGTGCTTGAAAGATAAAGCTGCTTGGAGGTCCATTGCTTTTCTCTCTAGCCCCCAGAATGTTGCTTTTCTTCACACACGACAGTCAGCACACCTTTAGAAAAGCAGTACCTTTCAGGCTGGCCTAGAATGCCTTTTGTGGTCCTTGCTACAGAAAACTTCATTAAGGAGTCACCAAAGGGTACTATCTGTCAGTGAACAATTGGAGGCAGGAAGTGAGAAGGGGGGGCAATCTGGAGAAATGTAGAGAGAGGACTGAAGGAGACATGAGGCTTGCCGTTCCTATGGAGACCCTCCAGTGGGAAGAGCTTGGAATAACAGGAAGGAGGATTTGGGCTCATCATCAGAAAGAACGGCCCGGTAGAGAATGCAGCCCATGGAAGTCACCTGAGGCCTACTCACAGGTGAGTAACTGTGTTTTGGGAAACCTGGGAAAAGATCCCACTGTCAGAAAACCAGGCAGCCCCAGAGTGACTTGGAGCCATTGCATAGGGGCTACTTTGGCCTCCAGGCCTCCTCAGTGCTCCCAGCCACTGTCACCCAGTATCTGCTCCCTGGAAGAGCCCAACCCATAGCAGAGCTGTCTCCATGGCAACAGAGCCCACCCTACTTAGCTAAGGATCCAAGACGGATGTGTCCATGGTATGATTGAAACTGATATATTTCCCCGAATGTAAGTTTTACCTGGAAAAGAATCCAGATAATATTACTTCTTGGACTTTTGGCTAAAACCAAAAGGTGAGGGAAAGATCTAGATAAATATATAAATATGAAAAACACTTATATCTGTCATTTAAAACATTAAAAAACGTCAAGGACGAGGGTCACTTCAGCAACACAGGAGGGCCTGCCAATTTGTGACATGTATTTCGTATTTTAAACAAAACAAAGTAAAAATATAAGGGATGGGTGATGGCTAAGACAGAAGTATACAATAAAACGTGCCTAGCAAATGTACAGTTTTCAGCTTTTCTGTATGTTGGAAATTTGGATGATAGAATAACCTGGGAATAAAAATAATCCATGGACTTGACCATGGAGGAGCGTAAATGGCCCCCAGCTCGCTCAGACCCGGAGCACTGCAGAGTGTAAGAATACAGGTCTACTGTCCGCTGGGACTCTTACCTCATCTGTTCTCACAACCATATAGCAAGTCCCAGAACCTTCACTTTGTACAGGGTAAGCTTAGACACAGAGTGCGGAGGACATTTCTCAGGGCCAGGGGCCTGGTCAATGCCAGCATCAGGATCTGACTGGTGCTGACCACCCCTGGGACCCAAGGCCATGAGCCCTAGCATGAGCTCCACATCATACCTGGCAGCAAATGTGTTTGCTGTGGCTCGGCCAAGGCTCGGGGGAAGGTAGAGAGGGGGCCAAGTGGGACTGCGTCAGGACCTTTCATTGTCTTCAGTGCGCCTCACCTGGAACTGGCCCTCGAGTCGGTCTCGATCGTGGGCGGTTATCCAGACCACACTTTTCTTTCTTTCTTGTTTTAAACAAATTTACGTATGTAACTTTTCAACATGAAGGAAAGGCTATGTCATATTTTTCAAGAGTGATTTGTCCTCCCTGTGACTCGTACATAAAAGCTATAAAATTGTCCTTGCTTTTACAATGATAAATGTAAAACATCAAAAGTCTCCGGTGAAACAGGGTCTGCAAGGGCTTTTTTATGGTTGCTGGGTTTTGTTTTTAATAGTAAGAAGGATATAATTTACTGGGCTTCAAGACCAAATGAGCATATCCTGTAGAAGAGCAGTATTTCCACAAAGCCAGCAGCTCTCCTCAGCCCATCTCCTAATATTGATAAAAAACACACCATGAGCCATTAAATGTGATACGCTTGTCCACATGCACCATATGACCCATAAGGGTGGGGGGCGGGGGAGAAGGAGAGAATGGAAAAAGCTGTTTTATCATAGGATGTGATGTCCAGAATGGTGGAGACTGGATTAAAACCATATTCTTGCTGGGTAGTGGCAGTGCAGACCTTGAATCCCAGAACTCTGAGTAGGAGGCCAACCTGGTCTACAGAGTGAGTTCTAAGACAGCCAGGGTTACACAGAGAACCCCTGCCTTGAAACAACGGTAACAAAGACAGTGTTCTTCTCATTTGTAGGAGCGGTGTCGGGAATGGCATCGCAGGCTTGGGATTTAGGAGACAGGTCTGTTCGGAGGCTGGAACACACCAGCAGCTACACTACGCAGCTTTCTCTGTTGTTGGCCCCTCCCACTGCAGTCTGATCACCCTCACTGAGAAGCCATGCTCACAGACGGCTTTTGTGGCTTGTTTATTGAGTGGTGTGTAGCTGTGCATCACCTGCGCCACAGACACACACTTCCCAGACACCTTCAAACCAAAGAGGTCCTTGCCCTAGGATTCCGCTTGTGTGCTCCTCAGTTACTACTGCCTTACAAAGGAGGTATGAGACGCCTTCCAAGTGTCCCCTGGTGTCACTTCCAGTGACAGTGTGAACTGGGAAATATGAGCAGCACACTCTGATCAGCTCCTTGGCATAGATTTTAGTTCCCCCATAGTTTATGAAAAGAACAGACCTCTATTATTTCCAAATCTCTCCTGCTTAGGGTTTGTACTCTTACAAAGTCCCTGGAGAGACAACAGTTAGCACAGGTATCCTATCTGAAGAACTGGGAACCCCGGGTCAGGTGTGGGCCTTACAACATACAGGGCATCTGTGTGACAACAGAAAGCAACCTGTCCCAAAATTCAGTTCGTTGGGGGCTTCTGTTACCCATTTCCATCCTTTTCTACCTCTCAAAAGGAAGGGCAGGGACTGCTCCCAAATTTAGAGAGAAAGAATTAAGTCCAATGCAACCTCAACATCTCTCTGTCCTGGAATAATGTGAAAAGAATTCCCAGTTCCCAGCACAGAGACATGATAAATGTTTACGGAGATGGGAATTATAATTACCGTGATTTGACTGGTATATGTTATACATGTTATGATTTAGATATGACAGGTACCCCAACAAAAGACTTCTATGTTAAAGGCTTGGTCCCCAGCTGATGGTGCCACTGAGAGCAGGCTGGACCACAAGGGACTTAGAAACATGAACCTGGGAATATCCAATGTAACCATTTTCTCTTAGAAAACATATCCCTTTAAACATTTCAAACATACCATTAAATTCCCTGGATTTAAGCACACTTACCATATTGTACAAGTGTCTCCATTACTCTGAAGAATGTATTCAGCATCTCAGACTGACTCTACACCTGGGCTGCCTGGTTTTATGTCAACTTGACATGAAGTCATCTGAGGGGAAGCAATTTCCATTAAGAAAATGCCTCCATAAAATTGAGCTAAATGCAAGCCTGTAGGGCATTTTTTTTAAATTAGTGATTGATGGGGGCGGTATGTTGATGGGAGAGGGCAGGGAAGGCCCACCTCATTGTGGGTGGTGCTGCCCCTGGGCTGATAGTCCTTGGTGCTTTAAAAAAAACAGCTGAGCAAGCTATGGGGAGCAAGCCAGTAAGCAGCACTCCTCCATGGCCTCTGCATCAGCCCCAGCCTCCAGGTTCCTGCCCTGACTTCTTTCACTGATGGGCTACAATGTAAATAGCCAAATAAACCCTTTCCTGCCCAGTTTATGTTTTGGGTCATGGTGTTTCACTACAGCAATAGAAACCCTGACTAAGAAAATACCCGTTAAACAAATACAACCTCTTTTTATAACCGAGGTGAAATCTAGGCTGACTTCATGTCATAGCAGCTAGGATGAGGGTTCTATCCCTTATACAATCTGGTTCCTTAAAATGAGTGAGAGTTTAGAGAAAGCGCAAAACATTTCTCTTTCTAGGTCTGGTTACTTTGTTCAGAATGAATGTCTACATTTACCTGTGACTATGATAATTTCATTTCTCTTAGCAGCTGACTAACATCCCATTGTGTACATGTACTTTACTTTCATTGTCCGTGTTGGTGAGCATCTAGGCTGTTTCTAACTTCTGGCTATTTTGAAAGAGCAGCAGTGGCAGCCGGGCAAGTGTCTCCGGTAGGATGCAGAGTCTTTGGGCTGTCTAGTATTGGTATAGCTGGATCCTAGAGATCAGTCTGAGTCTTCCTGGGGGAACTTCACCCCAGCGTCTGTAGTGGCTACACCGGTTGTCACTCGCAGCAGCAGTGAGTGAGGATCCCCCTTTTCCCACATTCCTGCCAGAATATATTGTCAACTGCTCTTCTGGATCCTAATCATTTGGATTGTGGTAAGATGGCATCTTAAAATAGTTTTAATTTACATCTCTCTGATGGCTAAGGATGTTGAATGTGTTTTTTAAAAAAAAATATTTCTCGTCCATTTTTCTATCACCTTTTGAGAATTCTGTTTAGTTCCCTGCCCCATTTTAAAAACTGGGCTATTTATTTTCTTACTATAGAATTTTTGAGTTCTTTGTATATCCTATGCACTAACCCTCTGTCGTACGCGTATCTATAGACCCCCCCCCCCCTTCACTAGAATGATGGTGTCCTTACATAAGATTTTCAGGTGCTCACACGAAGCTGAAGATGCTCTGGGGGAAATGCATAGACTGTTTGGCTGTCGCTCTCTGCCAACTGGCGCCTGAGCCCTGCGGTGGAATGATTGGTGGGTGTGCCCAGCAGTCTTTTAAAATGAAATAAAACTGAACAGAACATCTCCGAGTACAGCACACAGGATCCGAGTTAGCAAGCATTTCCCAAGAGCCACCTTCACCTCTATTGTGTGCCAGGTCAACGTAAAATACGTGGTTTTTACTGTGGGTTTAATTTTTATTTCAAAAATAAAAATTTTGTTATTAATGCAAAAAGACAGAAACGTCTTGGGACTGGGTCACAAGTGCTGTCTTAGCACTGGGTGTTAGCATTCTGTCTAAACTCCACCCCATAGTTACTTGGCAACAGCCAGGTATGCTCCTCCCCACCATTACCTGGCCAGGTAGGCCTGACCCACTGTAAAGAGGGCTGCTTGCCACCTCCTCTCTCTCTTGCTTCTTGCTTTCTTGACTCTCCCTCTTCCCACCTCTCTCCACATGGTCATGGCCAGCCTCTACTTCTCTACTCTCTCCTCCTCTCTGCCTTTCTCTGCCTCTACTACCCTCTTAACTCCCCTCCCTGTGCCCTGAATAAACTCTGTTCTATTCTATGGCTGGTCTCTCAGGAAGAAGGGAGGCCTCAGCATGGACCCCCTGAGACACCCCCTTCCCCCATACCTCACCACACCCCCATAGAACATATCTTATATACCTCTTTTTCTTTTTATAAAACACATCACTCTGTCACAGGCACTCTCTTAGCACTGGGTCACAAGTTCCTAGAGAAGTCACAAGTGGAATGGGTGACAGAGGCTTCCGGGCCGAACAGTTCCAGCCATCTTCCTCCTTGGCATCTGCACACTGTGAGGCTCATGCCTATGGCGCAGCAGACAGACTCACGGGATCTGCATTGACTGAGCTGAAAACAGAACCAACACCTCTGCGCCCCGAGGGGCTGAGAGACCGGCACACCTGGTTCTGTTTGATTGTTTGTTGTTTGTTTTGTTAATCTTCCCATCTTGTAAAGGGATTGTCAAGAAATGAGAGTAGGTCTCCAGAGAGAAAACTTGGAGACAGAAAGTTAGATGTGTGTGCAACTCCTACACAGGGAGAGCACCCAGATCCTCACAGCTGTGTGCAAGTATCTCACCCTTCTTTCCTTAAATCAAGGACTTAGGTGTCCCTGGGACAAGGCTGTGCACCTAAGCTGGTCAGATTCCCCCTAGAGGCTGTAATTGCCAGGGAGCTGCCAAGACTTTCTAGAAGAGTTTGGAATGAAGAAGTAGATCAAGGAGTACAGGCAGTACTGCACAGAGGATCCAAGACCGCAACAACATAAGTGGGTTTTTTCAAAACCAAGCCCTGTGTCCTATGTGGGCTCCTTTCCATGATGTAGCATCTGCACGCTGGATCTCCATTTTTAATCCAGCGCCCCTTCCTGATTCTGACAAAGCACCTCCATCTGCCACTTCCCACGGACAGTTTCTCAGGCCTCCTATCCCTTCCTTGTGGTTTTCTTGGAATGGCCAGTTACACCTCCTTGCCCCATCCATGGGCTTCAGCGATGGTCCACGAGAAGGCAACAGACCCACGGTCTCTCCAGTGTCTAATACATGGTCACGATGTGGGCAAGGACTCTGTCTTTTCTGTGGGAAACCAAGCTCCAGAGCTCTGAGTCAAAGCTGATTTGGACTCTGTTTTCTTCCAGTCACACAGAAAAAGGCCCACTGGCCAAGTCAGAGAGCCAGAAATGTGTGTGTGTGTGTGTGTGTGTGTGTGTGTAGGGGTGTTGATCAGGTACAAGCAACTTTCTCTTTAAAAAGGAAAAAAAAATAAAAGGTCTTTTACCCTCCGTCGGCCCTCAATCTACTCTACCAAGCTCTGACTTTTATCATCATAGATTGTTGAAGAAACCTGGATTTGAATTCCAATGTTGCTATTAACTAAATGGTTCTCTAGAGCTGGCACGGTCCTTCTCAGCTTCAGAACGCTTACCCTGGAGGGTTGTTGGAAGCACGCTGGAACAGTATGAACTTGCCAGTGAAGAGCCTCAGCATGGGGTGAACCAAGGAGCAGTGGGCTAGCTCCCTGTCATGAAGCCGCCTGGGACAGTCACTCTGGACTGGTGGGTGGGTTAGACCTTCTCCACCAACTCAGCCTACGAAGAAGAGGAAGGAAAGCTGAGGTGGTAGATCTGTCCTAAGGGGTTTGGTCTGAGGGATGGCCTAGAATTAACCACCACCTATCAGGCCTGATCATATGATCTCCGCTAGCTTCGAGGGAAGTACAGTTCAAGGCAGAATGCCCACGACCCATCTATACCTCTTAGGGAAAGAGTGCATAGCATTTGGATATTTGGTATAGAGCAGTGCATAAAGGGTTAAATGCAAGTCAAGGTTTAGACTAGTCCCTGAAACAGAGCAGAACTCTGTATTCATGGTTTCAGTATTAATCTCTCATTCAAGAGGAACTGGGAAAGAAAGCTTTCTCAAAACCTGCCACAAAACGACCCTTTCTGGGGAAAACAAACTAACAAAAGGACCTGATAGCAGGTTTTTTTGTTTTTTGTTTGTTTTTGTTTGTTTGTTGTTGTTTTGTTTTGTTTTTCGAGACAGGGTTTCTCTGTGTAGCCCTGGCTGTCCTGAACTCACTCTGTAGACCAGGCTGGCCTCGAAGTCAGAAATCCGCCTGCCTCTGCCTCCCAAGTGTGCTGGGATTAAAGGCGTGTGCTACCACCTCCGCCTGGCCTGAGAGCAGTTTTATTTTCGACCTTGGGACAAGGGACAAGGGTTGCATACTTTACATATCAAAGCAGATCTGGTCTCCAGGTTCTACCTGCCCTCCTCAGTCCCCACCTGGAATACCCTGCCCCCAACCCAGGGGCTGGGCTGCCCTTCCTCCAGAAGCTCTTCCCAGACATTTTGGTCTCCTCTTCTTCCTCTTCTTCCCCTCCTACCCCTCCTCCTTTCCCTCCTCCCCTCTCCTTCTTCTTCCCCTCTCCTCCTCCCCTTTCTCTGTTCTTTCTCCCCCCCCCCTTCTCTCTCCCTTCCCATGATACCTTCCCTGACCTCATTCCAGGGACCAAGGAACTCACCTGAGAGCAGCTCCCCAATAAACCTGCATTTAATATAACCTAATCTGGCTTGAGTTGGCTCGTTTCACCAGTGGAGAAATAACGTATCAGACCCTACCTCATGATCACAGCCTGCTGGTTTCCAGTGGACGCTCTGAGCACATTCCTCAGTCCCAGTTTCCTCTGTCCTTAGAAACTTCTAAAATATTCTCTAGAGTGACAGTCTTGAGAGACAAGTCCTAGAGAAAGACCAGGTTGATCCCTGATGAATGTTTCTCTTACTCGTGGGATGAGCTGAGGATAGAAGATAAGTTCTGAACGTGGCTGGGTGTAGCTCGGCCTCCATGCCTGTCTGGCACGCCTGAAGTTCTGCACGCACCGCCACGTGTGCCAGGTGCCGTGGCTGCTTCGAATCCCAGTACTTGGGAGGAAGAGGCAGGAGAATCAGAAGTTCAAGGTCATGCTCAGCTACTCAGCAAGTTCAAGGTAGTCCATGTTACATGGAGAGCCTGTCTCAAAGAAGATGGTCATGACGGGCACCAGATTCCCTACATCTCCTGGTGGAGCTTTGACCGTACTATGGATTCCTGTAAACTTGGCAATGATCCCTCTGATCCTGCTGACAGACTGGTGGGAGGGGCTGTGTGGTGGGTAGCCGAGATTGATAGACAACAAGCCATCCAGTGCTGAACGCAGGCTTGCGTCCCATTAGCCACAGAAATTTGCAGCAAGAAACAAATGAAGTCTTTAATTATAAGTCCTAGCAATTTAGTATTTGTGTGGCTGGTGGAACGAGCCTGAGAGACCACCCACAGGGCAGCTAGAATGTGTCTTGCTCATGACCTCAGCAGATGGGTTGCCAAGGAAACAGAATTCCCTTCCCTGCCCCTTAACCCACCCAACCCCCCTCCCCCCCCCCAACTAACCAGATGTGTTCAAGGAATTGAGCCCTGGCTAGGGATAGGCCACCTGATCTTGGCTTACCCACAACTTCTAAGCATCTCCACGAATAATTGATCCACAGTTCACCTATTAGATCTTAAGTAGAACTAGATTTCTTCCCCCTTGTGGTGAGACTCCAGCTGTGGCCAAAGCATGAATTGCCTGGAAAAGTAAAAGAAGTAGGAATAATTATACCTCTATTTGGAATATGGGGGAAGCTGGGGGTGGGGGGCTGAAGCATTTCTTCCCGAAGTGTACTCAGGAAAGGGGTGTCCAATTTAAGTGTGAGAGGGCTCCCACGGCTGGGCCTGAACAAACAAAAGGAAGTGGAGGCCATTCCGGGGTCCCAGGCTGGGATTCTCACTCAAAGGTGCACAGCGGAAGCTTGCTACTCCTCATTTCTTTCTCACATCAACTAACCTAGATATTTTCTTCTTAATTTCCTTCCTCGATTCACTGCCCAGCCAACCTAAAGGAAGCTCAACTAACTTCCTTTTCTCTAACAAGGTTCAGGTTTAAGTAGCCTGGCTCCCAGAATATCCAAGCTGCCCGGCCCACCCCAAGTCCACCAACCCAGCGACAGAGGGGTCTGGGCCACACTGGAGGGAAGATAATTGGGCAAATGTCACGTGGTCCGAAAACTAAAAGCCAGACAAACACTGACACAGATTTCCAAGGGATGTACCCAAAGAGAAGAAACCTACCCTGGCGTGTTTAAAACACTGCTGTGGTTTCCATGGAAACTGGAGGACAACCTGCCAGCCCTGCCTCAGGCTGTGGTGGCGAGCCAGGGAAGAGCTGAGCTAGGCTGTGACAGTGATGTCCCTGCAGGCTGTCAAAACACACACGCTAGGACTGAAGAGTTTTGACTTTGGCCTGAAACCCCAAGGTCTTTGGAGAGATCCTGAGAAACAGAGCAGTAGTGGAAAGTGGTTTGTATCAGTGAAATCACGACATTTTAATCAAAAGCTGGACTGAACTAGTTAGTGTTTGAAGAAGTTCTAAAAAGAAGTTCCCAGTTTTCCTGACCATGGACTCCCCTTGAATTCCCGAGCAAAAGTTTTGAAATTGTGCTACATAAAAGGCTACAGAGGGCGGATCAAAGCAACTCAGTGGGATCTTTTAAGGGGTGCCTTGAAAATCAAAGCAACAGGAAAGACTTTAGGTTTAAGGCACCAGGGAGGAGCCTTTCGTTAGGGGCTAGAGCACTAGCTTAGTGGGGAGGGTGTTGGCCTAGCTTGCACACAACCCCCAATTCCATCCCTAGCACCTGACTGAGCACTCCGGGAAGTAAAGGCAGGAAGAGTAGAAATGCAGGACTTTAGAGAGACTGCTTAGCTTTAGAGAGAACAAGCCTAAGGTATTTGAGAACCTGCCTCAAACAAACAGAACACTGTCTTCTGGGGCAGGGGGTGGGGTCTACCATACAAGTATGCTTCAATTGGTAAGAACAAATTTAAGAACACACAATATTTTCTGATGTTTTCAATGCCACAAGTCTTCACATTTTAGGTGTCACCTTAGATGACAATTTTTCTCAAAGCTTCCTGTCCATTGGCTCTTAGACCAGCCTCTCCTGGCTTTCTCTGCCACAAAATTACACCCAGTGTTGCACTATTATAGCTGCTTTCTTCTATTACGTACATTTTATTTTTATATAAATACATATTTTATATATTCTAGTGTAAGACTAGAAGTTCATCTTGAAAGAACTTTCCAGCCTCAAACCAAACGCGGGGCTTGAGGGTGTTCTAGAAACATCTATTGAATGAGTGCAGTGAGCGGTGCTAAGATTCCAGCTCTTGCATAGGAATCTGACATTTCCACGGGAGTCAATGAAATGCTCGTTTTGTTTTGTTTTTCTTTTCTCTCGTTCTAATATGACAGTCTCTACTGCACGTGTCCGTTCCGAGGACGTACAGAGTCACACTGGTCTTGTGGTCTTGTGCTACGGTACTTTTTGATCTTCAGCTGGGAACCCAGAGAACATGTCGTTTGCTTCATGGTCTTCATTGAAAGACACTTGCCTCTGCACCCCCAACCCCCAGCTCTTGGCTCTGACAAAGCCTTTCCTCTCCTCCCCTTCTCTCCTCTCCCCTCCCCTGCTCTCCCTTCCTCTGCCCTTCCCACTTCTTTCTTCCCTTCTTTTCCCCTCTGCTTTTCTTCTCTCCTCTCCTCTCCCTTTCCCCTCCCCCTCTCTTTCCCTTTTCTCTCTTCTACTCTTTCCCCCTTTTTTCTTCTTCTTTCCACCCCTCCCCTCCCTTCCCCTCTCCCTTCCACGCTTTTCCCTTCCTCTTCTTCTCTCCTCTCTCCTTCCCTTCCCATTTCCATTTCTGCCAGGTCAGCATTCAGGAAATAGAGGTCTCTTAGGGCCACAACAGAAAGTATGGTATAGTCATATTCATAGGAACAGCACTTATATCCTAAGGGGGATGACATTCACTGAGCAGTGGCTCTATGTCCCTCCTCAGCTAGTGGTAGATCCTCGCAAGCTGAGAATAAGAAACTGATTATTCAGTTATAGATGGGGCATCTATATAATCACCCCCCACAAAGGATCTGGGGACACTCAGGAAAACAGGGATGGAAAGACTTTAACAGCCAGGGATGCTGTATAATGCTATTTTCAGGGCCGGGCCTGGCTGTTGCACATGTGAACACATAGCAGCCGCAGATATAATGTACAAGACCAGCAAAAGATCAAGCCAGCTAAAGGTCTTTATATGGCAAGGCTGTCTAAGAGACTCTCCACACACATCTTATTGTTGTTGTCCTTGGATGCCCAGATAGGAGATAAGTTCCTATTGCTGAAGACATCATGCATTTCAGAAACAGATCCCAGAAAGCCCTGATCTGGAAATGACCCGAATGCTCCCTCCCTGAGGACTGTCTATCATGGCTCTAGATGGCACCATGCACACTCCCAAATGGTGGAAGCAATGAACAATCCTACCCAGCTGTAATACCTATGAACCAAAACAATGACCAGCATGGCACAATAACCCTAAGGGTGCAGTAGTGGCACACATGCTTCGGCAGTAACCAACAGCTCTCTAATTGGACGTAAGACCCACTCGACAAGAGCGAAATGATGCCTGGTACTAGAAACCTAGCCAACTACCCAGAGCTAGTGAAGTCATGGTTACTGGAGGAGAACCAACAATCACTGATTTATTAAACCAGCATAATCTCTAGCATTTGTTTTTATGTGCACAGGTAACTATAGTCCTTACCCATCATCAAGAAAACATCTTTGCAACAGACAGAGTCTCTTACAGAAAGCTACAACCAATCAACATGCAGAGTCATGGAGCCCAACCTTAATGGAGACCTCTCGGGGCTGGCCACTGAGAGTTTGACCATGCTCCAATGAGTATATAGGCAACACAAATTGGACTTGGTGCTTTTAAAACAATCCTATAAGGCTCAGGAAGCATTGAAGAAGTGGCAGAAAGGGCATCAGAGCCAGAGAATCAAGGAGTTTGCAGAGAGATTGTATCTCTCACAAAGAGGAACATGTCATTGCTGAGCACGGGGGTGGTGGGGTGGTGGTGGGGTCCTCGGGGCACCGGCCCCGCTTCCCCTGCCATCACCCCCTAGGCCTGTGCCACAGCTTGGCCCAAAGGCCAGTATGGCAGCCAGAACTGAGGACAAGGTGGTGTACAGCAACTGCCGGGCTCTCACAGCCCCTGGACATGGTGCCCAACTGCAAGATGACCCTGACTCTATGCTATAGCATATCTGAGATGAAGACTGGCTCCTTTTCTAGGTTAACTCTCTCAAAAGGCTTTGGTGGTCAGTCCTGTGGAAAACCATGTAGGTGTCCATGATCCATGATCCTGCGAGCCACTGAGGCTTCTTTTACAGTGCAGTCAGTGAGTGTAGACTCATAACGGAGACTGAGAGACACTGGAGGCTTCTCTTCCCCCAACCCTCCAAAATAATGGTCCAGATGGGAAACCACTGAAGAGAGTCCTTAAAAACTACAATAAAGATGCTGAAGTGTAGCTCTTTGGAGTTGATGGCTTCTGGCCATGGGGTGGGAGGACTCAGTTTTCTTTACAGGGCTGGGCACTACGAGTTTGATCATGCTGCAATGAATATATGGGCAACACAAATTGGACCTTTTTGGTGCTTTTTTCATTTCTTTTGGTGGGAGGGTGGTTTGGGAGGGCATGGAGCACACCTTTAATCCCAGTACTCAGAAGGCAGAAGCAGATGGATGTCTGAGTTTGAGGCCGGCATGGTCTACAGAGCTGGTTCCAGGACCGAGAAACCCTGTCTCTAAAAACAAACAAACAAACAAACAAACGAGTGGGCGAGTGTACCTGGGAAGAATGAGAAGCAGCTGGGATAGGGGTGCATTGTATGCAATTTCCAAATCATAAGAATAGGATGTTGGGAAAAAGAAAAAAGACTCTACTCTCATTACATTTTGAGGAAAATATCTATACAACCAGAATAGCAACTAACAAACGACTCACATGTGGTCTGGTTAGTAAGAAGCAGAGTGGAAAGAAGGGAGGGAGTGTGGGTTCTTTGGTGAGTCAGGGGGATGGAAGGCTTTGCCAAGTCACGCTTCGCTCTCATGTAACAGAACGCTAATAAGTAGCAGCTAGCACGTCAGAGCTGAGACGCTTCCCTGTCATAATTCCCCTGTGGTGTGGGACACTGCGACATTCCACACTGTTCAAACTGTTCTCTGACTTTTCATGTAACTTCATTTTCTATTCAGGAATTATTCAGAGCACATTCCTTAAGTGTCATACATAACAGTCTGTAATATTTTTTGTTATTGGTTTCCTTTTAACTGCAATAAAGCTAAAGAACTTATAGATTCTGTAACTTTAGTGCCTGGGAATTTGTAGAAATTTGTATCACTTATGAACATTCATCCAATCAGTGTGAATTAATGCTGGCCTGGTGACTCGGGCTTATAATCCCAGCTACTTGGGAAGATGAGGTGTAAGAGACTTAGCAAGTTCAAAGCCAACCTGTGCAACTGAGCAAAACCCTGTCATAAAACAATAAATACAAGTAAGGACTCTGGATGGAGTTCAGTAATAGGATGCTTATGTAATATGTGTATGGTTCTGGGTTCAACCCCCCCCCCATCTCATAAATAAATATATACTCATCTCCATTGGAAAATATTCTCTGTAATTTAAGTCCACCAGAGACAAATTCTACCAGCTTTTGTTTAAAAAATACGTGTCTCATTCATTCATAACACATTTGCAGTCATTCTTTCAGTCCTGTTGAGATAATATTCCACATATTCTCTGTGGCTGTTGAATTCAGTTGTCTGTTCCATTGTTACTCTTTTAAACGCTGTTGGCACCATCAGTGAGAGCTGTTTCAAATGTTCCTCTTCATTTCCTAGTTTACAAATCTACTACAAAATAAGGCAGTTTTTTCACTACTTTCTTTTTGGTGTATTATATTTACACGAAGGAAGGGTTTATTTTGGCTTATAGTTTGAGGTCCCTGGCTCACTGGCCAATGAAAAAGCGTGTCTTAGAGGAGGTGAGTGCCATTTCTGACTCTCTTAGTTTGGGTTACCATTGCTGTGAACAGACACTATGGCCAAGGCAACTCTTAAAAGGGACAACCTTTTAACTGGGGCTAGCTTACAGTTTCAGAGGTTCAGTCCATTATCATCATGGCAGGAAACATGACAGCGTCCACACAGATATGGTGCTGGAGAAGGAGCTGAGAACTCTACATCTTGATCCAAAGGTAAACTAGGAAAAGGGTCTTTTCCACCCTGGCTAGAGCTTAAGCATAGAACCTCAAAAGCCCATCCCCACAATGACCCACTTCCACATCTTCTAATAGTACCACTTCCCATGGGCTAAGCATATTCAAGCTATCACACTGAGGATGGCACCTGATGGTATCCTCTGGGTTTTACATATGAGAGACCAGACTAACTCCATCTTGGATTCAGGCTTCATCTTAGAGAACCTGACCTAAGGTTGAACTCAGAGTTAACCAACAGGCCTATACCTAGCACTGGTCTCCAGGTCACTCCCTAACAAACATCAATCAGGAGGAAAGCTGAAGTTAAAGTTATGGTTTGGTTCCCAGCACCAGCCAATCATTTTAAAGGCAGAAAATTCTATAGTAGCCCCTCAAACAGAAGTGTGCCTAGCTGGATACCCCTTTCTTGTTTGCTTGCCTCTATAAATGCTTGCTTGAAACTGAGATCAGGGCTTCACCCTCTTGTCCTGCCATGTTAGAGTTAGCAGTGAGCCCAAGCTGGAGCTTGAGTAAAAACCCTAGTGCAACTGTGTCCGAATTGGCTCCTGGGTGGTCTTTTGGGGTTTGTGAATGCTTCCTGAACAGGCACAACACACACACATACACATTTTCACACGGAAAGACACACTCATAAACATGCACACAACTCCATACAAACATATATTAAAATAATTTAATTAATAAACTATAAAATCAGGATTTGCTTGGGAGGGACAGTTTGTTGAGACTTTATCAGTGTGGGGATCTGGCACAATCATTTCTCCAGGTGTCACCATTGATTCACTCTATCTCTCAATGTGCAATGTCCTCTCCACCATCTCTTATTCACCTTTGCTCATAGGTGATCTTACATCAACTTACCTCTTAATGATTCATTCTAAATTATTTCTCGTGAGCCATCTTGAGTTTTGAAAAGTTCATTCCCCATCTACATCAAACCTATTGTGAAGACCATCTATTCAATGATTTATTTCAGTTCTGAAGTTTCATATGTGTGCATGGTCAGACCCTACACCTCATTTCCTCCCCTTCAATTTTTCCTCTATCTCCCCACTTTTCCCTCCCAACTCCATATGCTCTCTTTTTCCAATCTGCTGAGTTCATTCCATGCTGCTTAAAGGCACATAGTTCAGGACTAACTACAGGAGCACAGGCAGTCTCGTAGGATATGCATCTCTAATGAAAACTAACTGTCCCTCCCCTGGGAACCACTACTTTGCCAGTAGCTCCTTGGGGAATGGTAGAACCTCTTGAGCCCTTTTCATCTCTGCTGGGATTTGAGCTGGCTTGATCTTATACAGGTTTTGTGATTGTGCTTGCAGTCACACCACAGTGACCCATGTATGCTATACCCTTATCATACCCAGAAAACACTATCTTGTAATCATCACTGTCTCTGGCTCTTACAATATTTCTACCCCCTCCCTAGATATTCCTCATATCGTGGAGAAGGTGATTGTGATATAGACATCCTATTTAGAGTTGACTACTCTGCACTCTCATTCTCTGTACACTGAGGGTCTCTGCAGTTATGGGTCTTTGTATTAATCACTATCTGTTGCAGAAAAATTAATCTCATGTCAAGGTTGAGAGATACAGTAATTTGCAGATATAAAAATAAGTACTTAGGGGCCAACATAACACTGGGCACATTTAGCAGAATAATAGTAGTAAGATTCCTAGGGCCTATGACCCACCTAGCCATGGGTTCTTGGCCCAGTGAACAGTACTAGGCATGAGGCCTTGAATTCAATCAGAAAGTCATTGGTTATCACATAACATTCGTGCCACACTGCACAATGGGCATGGCTTGCCAGGCCAGTGAATATTACAACTCCCAGAGTCTGCAGCTGTAGGAGACTGATGATTACTATTCTTCCCTAGAAATACACATAGAACCTTCCAGCTGGCCAGAAGGAATAAACGTCCTTCCGGGTCAGTACAAGTTTGATTTCTCTGTTTTATGACCCCAAATACTTTATAGTTTACATGATTGTTATGGTTTTGTTCAATTTATGTCTAGGAAAAGAATTTTGTTTTGGTTTTTGGTTTGTTTTTGTTTTTGTTGTTGTTTTTTAAAATTGGACAAAAAAGGTGAGATGTAGGGGTGTTTCTGATGCTAAGGTCCTGTTCCCCCAATTGGTTCTTTTTTTTTTTTTTTTTTTTTTTTGGTTTTGGTTTTTTTCGAGACAGGGTTTCTCTGTGTAGCCCTGGCTGTCCTGGAACTCACTCTGTAGGCCAGGCTGGCCTCGAACTCAGAAATCTGCCTGCCTCTGCCTCCCAAGTGCTGGGATTAAAAGCGTGTGCCACCACCACCTGGCTCCCCCAATTGGTTTTTGATCTGTCAATAAAGATGCTAGTGGCTAATTGCTGGGTGGAATGGATAGGATTTCCGAGTCCCCACGTGCCAGCTAGGAGACACAGGGGGAGAGGAAAGGAGTTTTTTGCCATGCTTCTGAGGGAGGAAAGCTAACCAGCCATGTGAGATCTCGGGTGGAGTGTCGATAGGCTGCTTCTCCAGGTGGGGGGTTGGGGTTTGAGCTGGGACTAAAGGTAACTGAGCAGCCAAAGCCAGGGCAGGTTGAGAGGTGCTGATGTGAGTATGGGGAGGGCATGATAGCAGCAGGAGATTAGCAGTGCACAGCAACTGAGCCAATAAGGCAGGTCAAAATTGGGCAATGTGTTTTTCATCCTCGGATCCAAGGTAATCTGGGTGGGGGCCCGTACCACAGTCCACCCAGAGCTTAGCAGGGTAGCAAAAGCTTCCTGCTACATCTTCCTTCCTTTCCTTACTGTCTCCCCTCTTTCCCTTCCTTAGTTTAGAAATAGTTTTACAGGACAAAAATATATTGCCATAGAGTTGAGTAGTTTGAGGATTGACCTTTAGTACTTTAAGAAAACACTGAAAACAGTTTTGCTTTTGAAATTTTCAACTTCCTTTTCCAATTCTGTGCATTTAAGATGTCTGCTCTGTCTTTCCGTGGTACTTTTTGCTCATTTCTTTTGGCCACTATCTTGTAGCAGAACAGGCAGGAATTCCCACTTTAAAGGGACCAACATTGTGTCAGAAGACAGAGATAAAAGTGGATCATCCCTGGGATTGGCACTTACCGGAGTCTCTGAAGTCTCTAGAGATTGAACAGTTGGTGAACCCAGCGTCTTGTCAGAGCAGATTTGAGAGTGCTTTCTGCTTGACATAATTCTCTAAGTAACCGTATATACTGTGCCTCTCACAACTGCACTATTAAAGTTGGGTTAAAGCATGTGAGGTTTTCTCTTGAGAAAATCAAGCACCACATTTTTTTGGGTAGTTCAGAAGATGGGGGTCTGAGCAGTTTACCCACTACAGACCATGTTCCCCTGTGGGACATAAGGGTAAGAGTGAGAAACTCCTTCCAAGTGGACGGTGGTCCTTTTTCCTCATATAGGATACCTCTAGCTAGGCAAGTAAGTGGTTGGGTAACTATAACTTCTAGAATAAAGTCTTGGGATCAAAGCATAATAATTGTCCTCATTAGGGTTACTAGTACTCTGGGTCACTACTCATTACTGAAGAGAGTTAAGATAGGAACTCAAACAGGGCAGGAACCTAGAGACAGGAGCTCATGCAGAGGCCATGGAGGGGTGCTGCTTACTGGCTTGCTCCTCCTCACAAGTTGCTCAGTCTGCTTTCTTTTAGAACCCAGGGCCGGGCTCACAGCGAGGCTGCCATCTTGCCTCGGGACACCGCAGACTGCTGGGGACTGAGGTCAGGTGCGTAGACAGAGACCTAGCTTAACTTAGCATAGACAACCAGATCAGGCCCTTGCTGGCGCCTAGAACCCAGGGCCACCAGCCCAGGAATGTTCTCACCTACAACCAGCTGTGCCCTCCCACGTCAATCATGGAGACAATGTCTTACAGCTGGATCCGATGGAGGCATTATCTCAATTAAGGTTTCCTCCTTTTATATAACACTAGCTTATGTCATGTTGAGCAAAAACAAACCAGCACAATAATTTTATAAGCACAGAATAGAAAAGGAATTGAAGATTGGCTTATTCAGTGCCAAAACCATTTTTAGTCTTCCCTAGCTGGTTGGCCACAGTCACAGACCAAGCAGTCCCAGTAAGAGTTCCTTACCCATTGCAGTCATTAAGCAACATTTGCTGAGTACCCCTGATGCACCACACATTCGGATAGCAGCAGTGGAAAGGTAGATCTGGTACTTGGGATTACATCATAGTGAAGTAGGCATGATTATAGAGTAAAAAGTACAGCAAGTATGTAAAATTATATATAAGTATACGAAAGTATATCATGAACAAGATGATTACGGGTTGTGCTGTGTTACCCAAGAAATAAGCAGGATGCTGTGCTATAGAGAAATTCACAGGGCCACTTTACATGGGGAGTTAAGCAGAGTCCCCACAGACATTACTCTTGGCCTGAGAGATGAGAATAAGCTAAGGGAATGGAAGTCCAGTCAAAGGGAAGGACTTATGGGAAAAGGTTTGGCATTATATTAATGTATTAGTAGAATATTCATATATTAGATACATTGTATTATAATATAGATTATATATGAATAGAATATTAATAATATTTTTAAACACACAGACTAGGACATGCTAGTATCTAGAACAGAATGGAACAGGAGAAGAGGCTGGTAAAGTGTTTGGGATTGCGTTTCTAGAGACATGAATACTGGAGACTTTAGTAAAGGTTCGAAGTAAATCTTGGAATCCTCGTATGTGTGACTGGAACAATCCAATAATTCTCCCCATGGAGCTGAGGGAAATTGTCAGATTGGTCTCTCATAAGCTATACAGACTTGGGTAGTCTGGTCAGGATGCTCAGGGCATGGGCCTGTGTTTATGGAAAAATGGACCAGCCCACCAGTCCATTTGCCAGACTCTGAGCGGACATGGGTAACATGATGTAAGCAAAGACCCCGGTCTACACAAGAGCCGCGTGGAGGGCACAGCTGTCCTTTTCATCTCTGGTTCTGCCTGTGTCCTGTAATGACCCACCCTCCCTCCCTCCAACACCTTCTTTTCTTCTTGCACTGGGGATTGAACCCAGGACCTCTTTTGTGCTAAGCACATGCTCTACCACTAGGCTGCATCCCTAGTCCTTTTAACGAGATTTCAACTAATGAGAAAGGAGGCCACAAATTTGAAAGAGAACAAGGTGCAGAGGGTGTATGGGAGGGCTTATAGGGAGTCAAGGGATGGAGGAAATGGTGTAATTGTAACCTCAAAAATAAAAAGACCATTCAGACAGACAATGGACAATCAGGACATTCCATACTGGGTGAAGCACAGGAAATCATGCCGTGTGGTCTTGGGGAAAGGTGAAAGGGATTTGCACATGGGGATGTACCACTCAAAGTGCCTAGCCTAGCAGTAATGGCCCACAAAGGGTCCCTCACCTCAGCAGACTTGGTTCAGTACTCTCTGCTTAGAATATTTTTCTATGTCATCCCTGGTCCCTACTTCAAACTTACCTGTCCTGTGACCTGTGTTCTCAGGTTACTATGAAAAAAAAAAAAAAAAGACGATGTATTATGTCCCCACCAAGCCCATCTCTCCACCTGGATTTTTCTATACTCTGTAATCATGGTAGGTCGGTAGCTGCTCTTCTGCCCACAGTAGTGTCTGCTGCTTCCATAGTGTCAGACAAAAGCAACACAAGAGCCATCCATTCTCAGTGCACATCCCTCTCAATTAGGTCCCATGGTGACAAGGGCCATTTTTAGGTCAGGCGTCCCAGGGCTGGTGGTGTTTGAAGACATGGTCTCACATATCCCAGGATGGCCTGGAACTCACTATAAAGCTGGGGACAACCTGGAACTTCTGGTTCTCTTGTCACATTACCTTCAAGTACAGGGATTATAGGTGTGAATCACCATCCTTGGTTTATGCAGTGCTGGGGATTAATTACACTCAGGGCTTTGTGCGTGCAAGGCAGGCACTCTACCAACAGGGTCCCAGATCTCTGGCATAGCCCTTTCCATAAATCTAATGTTTTGAGCTGTTTTCTTCTTCCTCCTTAATAGGGAGCCCGTAGCTTGGATGACCTTAAGTGCCAGCAAAGGCCTGGTTTCCCTGTTTGACCAGGTGTAACTACTAGTAACATCCCTTTGGCTCAAATGTGTGCTAATTGAGAAAACAGGCATTAGGGTAAGCCCACCTGGGGCCGAATGTCCCCCCCCCCCAGCTAAGAAGCAGGTGTAGGCCATGAAAGAAGAAGAAAAGGCTCCAGAGCTGTCAGGGCAAAGGAAACACCAACTGGACCTTTATATAGCGGCATGCTCCTGCACCAACCCTGCGCAGTACTCACAATGCAGACAGCAGGGACTAGGCAAGTTCTCAAGAGCCAGTCAGATGATCATTTGACAGCAGGAGATTTGCAGGGAGGGATTCAAGGTGGAAAAGCAGAGGGAGGCGTCAGAAGGCTGGGCAACCCAAGAGGACAAGGCAGGGAGTGTTTCAGGGCATCCTCAGGATTACAGGGAAAACCCCTGCATTCTCCAGAGGCTGGGCTGAGCTCTTTACCGACCCACTTTTTCTGCCAAGGTCCACTGCGACTCCCTCCAGGCAGCCTGCCTAGATTGGACTTGCCTACCTTGACCAAGAAGCCAGACTAGAGCTGTTGCTGTTTCTCCCTGTGATTGATAACGTGCTCACACCTTGATGGATGAGGTTTTTACCCGCTAAGATTTCTAGTCAGCTGTTCCCGAGGGCAATAGTTCAAGTTACTTAAGTGCTGTGTGTTCTCCAAAGAACTGAAAATCAGCCCTTTCTCTTTGCAGCTATAAAAAGTTACTTCAACAAAACGTATAATTTCCAGCATGTAATACGTAGACATTTTTAAAGCTCCTCACATCATTTTAATGTTCTTCTTACATCGTTAAAAATGTACTCAAATGGCTGTTCTATATCTGCTATTACCCCCTTCACACTGCACCAAGTTTTTCTCCAGCACTAGGTAACTTTACACCTGTTTTACATAGAGTCCATTCCCCTCCCCGGCAGAATATTATGTTTGGTGTAATACATCCAAATGCTTGAACACTTTTTTATTTTTTAAATCACTTTATCATTCTCTGTAACAAAGGTATGTACACCAACTGCAATTTCTTGTGACAATAAAGCTCAGTGATAGAAATAGTTCAGACAGAGTTGCCAGCGCAATTGGTTTGACCAACTGTCATCATTAACCATAAGGGGGGGTGCTGGGGGGGGTGAGTCAGGCTCTGCAGTTAAGAGCACTGGCTGCCCTTGCAGAACCCAGGTTCAGTTCTCAGCGCCCACATCTATACCTCTAGCCAGAGGTCTGACTCAGTTCTGGCCTTCAGGGGCACGGGCACACAGATGTGTAGATACACACGTGCAGGCAAACGGTCACATGCATACTAATGAAAATAAGTAGACTTTAAAAAAAATTTAAAAAACACAATAGTGAAAATTTCTCAAGAATGTGCCTCTTGGGAAGATGCCCATCTGCTTCGGCCTTTGAGAACAAACAGTGAGGCATTTTCTATAACACACCACATCCAGTTCATTCCCCCTTAATTTTAATCTTGGCAATACTCGGCAATATGAATTAAGTAAGCAGAAATGGAAAGAGTTTCTTAAGAAGTTCTATCATACATTAAAAAAAAAAAAAAAACAGACCCAGGGATCTATTATTGTAATCATCTTGTCTGGGAAGAATTAATGCAGGCTAAAATGACATCTGTAGCCCTCTCTGGCTATCAGACTACAGAGACAGTAGACTGCACAAATCCCCTCAAGGCTCCACTGGGAGAAGAAAAATCTTAAAGTGCTGGGGCGTCTGAAAGAGGAACTTGTCTGCTGGAGGGTGAACTCGGGTGTCAGAGGAGAAAATTTACAACTTCTCTGTTGACCCTGTAGGTGACCCTTGGAGGTTAGATGGTGACGGTCAGGGCCACACGGTGGCCAGACTGCTTAATTAGATGTCTGCTTTGTCTTCTATTTAAACCTTACCCTGTGTTAGGACCCTGAAGATGGACTTGGGGGGGATGTGGGGTGTCACTGGATCCCTTTGCCTCTCAAGTGCGGTCACATTGAACAAATCACCCTTTTCTGCTTCCCACTGTTAATTTGGTTCTTTTGGTTGACTTATTGAGGACAGGTGGCTGCACCTGCCTTATTAGGGCATGGGCTGTGACTACAGGTCCAGAAACATTTTCAAAAATGAGAACCCAGTTAAGTCCTTTTCTCATCTTGGACACCAAAGCTTGGGAATACCACGTGCAAGCTTTAATTGGCCTCTGAACGTTCCCTTCCCCACCTCTAAAGTTGCAAGCTTTCTCAAGGCCAATGCCAGCATTTTGAATTGTTCTTTTGTTCGACTTCAGGAGGTCTTTCCGCCCCGGGGCAGCACACCAGGATAAAAGGCAAGTCCTGTGCATTTCTCACTGGCCTGCACTTCTAAGATACTGAGTGTGGGCTTTGGGCCTCCCTGGACCACAGTGCACACTCTGTCAAGAAAGTTACAGATCCTGAGGTGCCAGGGAAGGCAGTTCCCCTAGCAGTCAGCCTTACCGTATGAAATAGAAACGCTACCCTCAAGTTTTCTTTTCTTTTTAATGATTTTTTTTAAAGAATTAGTTATGTATCTTATGTATAAAAGTTCATGATAGCTGGATTCAGGCACCCCAGAAGAGGGCATCTGATCACTTTATAGATGGTTGTGAGCCACCATGTGGTTGCTGGGACTTGAACAGGAAGAACAGTCCATTTCCCTAACCACTGAGCCATCTCTCCAGCCCCCCTCAAATTTTCTTACCTCTCGAACCCATTAAGCATGATGCTTTAATGGCTTTCAAAAATGAGCTTCTTTTTAAGTATAATCGAATTGTGCTTTTAAGATTGCATTTCTCTGAGCATTTGGTGACTATCCCTTGTGTGTCTTCTCCTCTATGAGTAGTTGTGTCCTCAAATTTTGCTATTTTTCTACTGGTTTGTAGCTCCCTTTCTGTAAGAACTGTGTGTGTGTGTGTGTGTGTGTGTGTGTGTGTGTGTGTGAGAGAGAGAGAGAGAGAGAGAGAGAGAGAGAGAGAGAAGGGGGGAGGGCAAAATTAATTTTCTGCCTTAATGTGAGCTACATTTTTCTAGTTTATTATTTGCCCTTTGAATTGCTAATGATAATTTCTTCATAAAAATATTTGGGGACAGATTAATTAATTTTCTCATGATTTTTTAAGCATAAGTGTGTGCATGTGTGTGTGTGTGTGTATTTGCTTTAAAATATTTTATCTTTAATATGTTTAGTATTAATTTTATCCCAAAGTGTGAGGTAGGAATTCCCCCATGGCTATCCAAGTGATTAGAGATGTGGAATTTATCAGATGAAATTCTCAGGGCTGACCAGGCAGTGGTGGCACACGCCTGTAATCCCAGCACTTAGGAGGCAGAGGCAGGCGGATTTCTGAGTTCGAGGCCAGCCTGGTCTACAGAGTGAGTTCCAGGACAGCCAGGGCTATACAGAGAAACCCTGTCTCCACAAACAAAACAAAACAAACAACAAACAAACAATTCTCAGGGCTGGTGTTTGTATCTAGTATATTTACGTGCTCTCTGTGTGATGATGGCACAGAATTGTAGCCTGGGGACATATCATCTGGTAGGTGACTTCCCTTATGTGTTTTCATAATTTTGTGGCTATTCATGTGTATTTCCCATGAACACAGCTTCGCACTCGTGGCATGGTGGTAGCACTGGTCCTGAGATGCCGCTAAGGTGAATGAGCTTCGCTGGGCTGTTTGGATTTTTCTGAACATAAAAGAAGGAAATGGGAGGTGACCTGGCACTCTAAGAAGAAGCCCGCCACTGGAAGAGAGATGTCAGCCTCGGTCTGCTGACTGTTCCAGGCTACACGGATACTAGAATGGGAAAGACCCACCTGGCAAAGACTATGCAAGGTCCTGATTCTTCCTCCTGCACTGAAAACGAAATCTAATGCCAAGTATCCCAAGGTAGGTTCTTTAGTGATTAGGAGTCCTATTTTATATTTGCTTGTGTGACCTGTGGTGTCATTTCTATATAATTTATCATGCCTCTCCCCGCTGCTCCCCCCCCCAAAAAAAATGGAAGAGAAGGCTGAGTGAGATTCATTCATTACAGACTTTATTCACCCCTACTGTTAGACTTTTTTTTCAAAATTTTCAAAAAACCATTGTATCTGATGCAAAGCTTCCAACACCTCATTTCTGTTACAATTGTACTTCCGTTTCCAGCCAGTGAGCACATTTCTGTGTTGTGACTAAGGGACAAAGGACACTGAGCACACAGGACCTGGCTCTCCCTGCAGCTCTGTAGCCGAGGGATCAAAGGCATTGGCTTCTCTTCCTTTCCCGCTCCCTGGGGATGCCCAACAGTTCTACCGCCTCCTGTGGAACATATCCGTAGAATTCCTTGGATTTGCAATTATGCTTTAATAATGAGCTTCAAGACTTGAGGAATTCTGTCAAGGGGAAACCCACAGCTCAAAAGCTCGAGGTAAGCAAAGCCGAAAGTCAAACACTAATTGAGCATGTGAAGACCCTGGAATGGATTGAACTGTGACCCCAAAATGGTGTTCCAAGTTTCAGCCCCTGGTACCTTGTTTGTTTTTGAGGTTATTATATTAGTCCAGGTTCTCCAGATGAACAGAACAGAAGCAACTAAAGTGTGTGTGTGTGTGTGTGTGTGTGTGTGTGTGTGTGTGTGTGTTTTATTGGATTAAGTTATACCATAGGAGGTTATATAGTTCAACAATAGCTTATTACATGCTAGAGAATCTGAGAAGCCAAAAACTTCTTAGTCCAAAAAGCTAGAGGCCTCAGAACAAGGAAGACAGATGATGTAATGCAAGTCCAACGCTAGAGACCCCAAGGCTCCCTGGAGAATGACTGATGTGTGTCTACACTGGAAAACAGAAACTCTGGCGTCTACACCTCTGCTTCAGGAGAAGCAGCAGATATACTTACTCAGGAAGAATGAAATTAAAGGTATGTGTGTGTGTGTGTGTGTGTGTGTGTGTGTGTGTGCGCGCGCGCGGTACATGCTGGAGCTGTGCATGTGTGCTCCTGCATTTGTAGGTCAGGAGACGGGGTTTCTCTGGTGATAGAACTCAGGTCCGCAAGATTGTAAGCCATCTGTCTGACCCATCTCCCCAGCCTGTGGGCTTTCTCTCTCATCAATTTTATTCCACTTGGGCCCTCAGCTAATTGACTGGTGTCACACATGTTCAGGGCAAGGCTACCTTTCTCTGCTGCTGTGCCACATGCCAGGCCTCTCAGGTACAAAGCCCTTTACTACTAGGCATGTCTCACGCTCAAGTTAACAGTATAGTGCTAAGATCACAGTTGTCACTAAGGTAGGTTCTGGAGCTGAGACCATCCCACACTTCGAGTGAGCCATCAGTCCAGTGAACCAGGTTGGTATAAGGAGAGGAAGACCTCACTCACAGAGAGGCCAGAGCTGCAGAGACGGAAGTGACATGTCTACAGGCCAAAGAACGTTAAAAGTTGCCAGAAAACTTCCATCAGATAAAGACAGGCATGGAACATGTCTTTCTTAGGGGCTTTCAGAAGGGACCAAGCCTATGACATGGTATGTATTTCAAATGGCCAGCCTACAGAGCTGTCAGGACAAAGGTCTATTGTTTGGGGTCACTCAGCTTGTGGTCATTTGCTATGGTCATCAGAGGAAATGAATACAAACCTACCACGGAGAGGCAGTCAGCTTTTGTCCTGAGTCCAGGGAAACCGAGAGGCCAAAGAAAAGCTTCCTGGGCAACCCCCTGCCTCAGCTCCCTTCTATTCCGCCTGCCCTATTTAAATCCAATTTAATTATATAAGTTAAATATACAAATTATATAAAACAATGTTGAACTACTCTTCCAGAAGCTTCTCCCCTTCAAGACCCAAAGTGTTTCTCTCATCGCCTCACAGGTCTCCTGTGCCAAGGCATCTACTGCGGAGCGTCCTACAGCAGCTCATGAAATTGTTCACAGCGTGAGGGAAACCAATAATGCGAGGGTTTCCCTGCTCAGGAATCTTCTTATTTTTAAAGTGGTGGGAACAGGCTTCTGGCAGAAGGAATTCTCTCAGCAGCGTCTTTGGAACTGGCCTAAGTGGAGGAGGATTTTGCTCTTCTTCCTCACCCCCAGCCTCTGGACTCTCCTCCTCCACCTCTCCCCCAGAGGCGCTGGGTTCTGTGAGTTTGTTGGAGCAAAAGTCTCACCAGCAAGCAGGGCCAGACTAAACTAAAAGTTACAGATGAAGGGGAACCATGGAAACAGGATTTGGAGGAAGAAAGATGTGTGAGTCAGGGTCTGATAAAATGTAATTATATCATATGAGGAGAATTCCCACAGTGGCCTGAAACTTATCTGGACTGAGTAGGACAATAATAGCAATCTAGATGCTCAGCCCAAAGAATTGGATATTTCAACCGTCCCGGATCTGCTATTGAAGGTCTCTTAGAAGTATCCTGGGGAGTCTCTGGTCTTCAGATTACATTTAAAGACCAAGACGTTAGAATACAGCAGCTGCCAAGACATAGTGCATTCACCAGCGAGCAGCAAAGGCATGCAAGCAGTATTGCATTCCTCTCAGACTTCTTCATTTCTGGGTGCTGCACAAGGTACCGCCCATTCTGGGGGAGGGTCCTTCCCCTCGGTTAGCCTTTTCTAGAAATGCCTTCACAGACCAGCCCAGAGATGTGTCTACTAGTTGATTCCAGATCTTGTCAAAAAATTAACTACTTGGCCTTTGAGAATGGTCAACCAGTAAAGGTGCTAACCACCAAGTTGAACTACCTGAGTTCAATTCCTGGCATCGACATGAAAAGAACCAACTCCTGTAGGTTGTCTTCTGACCCTAGCATGCGATGGCATTTAGAAATCTTTTAAAGGTTAACTTTCACAAAAGGTATTTCACAGTGATCAAATGTGAGCCCAAACTAGTCCATAACTGTAGAGCCCAGTGAAAAATGAAAACAGGAGACGTGTTGTTTAAACTCACAGGGGCTTCAAGGTAGCAACAGTGGACCTCTGAGCCATATGCGAGGCTTTCTAAACGTGCAGCCTTGTGCCTCCATGTTGGATGGCCATCTGCAACACTGGCCTGAGTGACATCACCAAACACTTTCAATCCTAAGCACACAGAAGTTCACATTTCCCCTAAGCATTGCATGCTTGGTCTGATGAAGTAAATCGGAAATAGGTTAGAAGGAGGGAAGGCATAGAAACAACTGTAAGTGTGTGCATGCACCTGGGAGCCACGCAGGTATGAACCTTACAAGGAGGGGGAGAGGAGATACACAGACATTTCTGATACCAAATGGTCAACCCTGAGAACCTATTCATATAAGTGACATTATATGGACTTAGTAGGCTATATTCATTATTTACAAACACACACGCTCACAGACACTCACACATGCTCACACACGCACACTCACACATGTACACACACCACCAACACCAATACAAGGCCATAAGAGAGAACAAGGGAGGTACATGGGAGGGCTTAGGGAAAAGACAAAGAAGGGAAAAAATATGTGTTATATTCCAATCTTAATATACACACAAACACACACACACACACACACACACACACACACACACACATATAAAAAGGAGGCAGATAACTGAGGCTTAGATGTTCTTCGTAAAACAGATGATGAAGGTGCTAGAGACACTTTTAAAGGGAGAAAGGCAGTGACTTTGGGAAGGTGTCACCCTACCTAAAGAGCAGACATGGCCTGTGACCGGTGGTCGGGTTCCTCTGGGTCCTCTGGATTTTCAGTCTCTTCTGGGGGATTTAATGTTTTGGGCGTGTTCTACTTATAAAACTGCAGTTGCACTTATTAAAACAGGCCAAAGGTAGTCACCATTTGAACCTTCAAACTGTCACAGGCCTTCAATCCCAGCTACTGTAGAGGCTTAGAGACATGAAAATCAATAGTTCAAAGCCTACCTGGTGATTTAGTAAACTCTATCTCAAAAACCTTTAAACCAATGGCAAGCAGGCCAAAGATGTGACCTAATAGGAGGAAGAGTGTTTGCCCAGCGTGTACAGGTGCTGGGTTCAATTCCAAGTCATGGGAAGGTAGGGTGGAGGTAGGGAGGGACGACAACAACAACAACAAAAACCCCAGCATGCTTGATTCTACATCTGTAACTATCAGAGTTATGTGTGTCATGTGATACCTGAATGGGTATGTTCTGCTTAAAATCATTGCCTATTTTCTTCTTTTATGCTTAGTGTCTACCCAGCACTCCCCTCTTACCCACCCTACATACACAGGCCAAGAGAAAGGCTGAGGAAGACCAGGTCTCTCATTCTACTGTTTAAGCAGTGTCCTGTCCATCAAATCAAATATTTTTTTTTTTTCGAGACAGGGTTTCTCTGTGTAGCTCCGGCTGTCCTGGAACTCACTCGGTAGACCAGGTTGGCCTCGAACTCAGAAATCCGCCTGCCTCTGCCTCCCAAGTGCTGGGATTAAAGGCGTGCACCACCACCGCCCGGCCCAAATCAAATATTTTGAATTTGGGTTTGTTTGGTAGAGGCAAAAGCCCAAACTAGCCATCTTTCAGTCCATTCCATATACCAGCTCTCCCCAAAATAACAAAAACCAGATAATTCTTCAAGCTAAGAGGCCAGCTGTTCTCAGCATGCCCCACTAAAGCTAAATCAACCTCCATCTGGTCCACGGTCTTCAGATACCAAGCCACCACAGTGGGACAACCACTGCAGCTAGGTTTGTTCATCTCACCAAATGTCTACTGAGTATCTACTATGTGCCTGGCACTACAGCTACAATCAAGACTGCTTGTGTGGACTCAGTAGAAAGACCACAACACCCAATACTCAAAGAGGCATGAGGACACTCTGAGAAAATACAGCACCTTGTGATTATCACCAACTCTGCTGGCCGTCAGTGCTCCCTCTTGCAACTGTCTTGACAAGAAAGTAGTATCAAGCCAGGCAATGGTGACACATGCTTTTAATCCTGGCACTCTGGAGGCAGAGGCAGGAGGTTCTCTGTGAGTTCAAGGTCAGCTTGGTCTACAGAGTGAGTTTCGGGACAGACAGAGGTACACAGAGAAACCTTGTCTCAAAAAACCAAAAACAAAAACAAAAACAAAAACAAAAAGGAAAAAAAGGAAATAGTACCAATCAGAAGTTACAGCTTCTAGGAAGGCTGTGTCATCTGTGTCCCCAATACCCTCCCCTCCCCACCCTTTTCCCTAGAGCTATCCAGGGCATGATGTCACTTCCCCTCCGTGATGTCTCTTCTCCTTCATGGCCACTTTCTTAACACCAGAAAGCCTCTGCTGTATTTCTGTTATATTTCTTCTCAGGAATGTGGTGACAGAGAAGGATTGCCCAAGGGCACCTTCGGAAATGTCTGGGCTTTCCTGGAATGGCTGGGGCATACTCATTGGAAGTCTGTTTACTGAGGGCTGGCTAGTCAGTCCAGCAAGGAGCAAATGTGAACTCAGCTGGGTATTATTGTGTGTCATTAGGATCCAGATCCTTGAGGAAACAGCTTTACAGGAGAAAAGTCTAATTTTGGCTCATGGTTTCAGAGGGTTTGCCTGGCCCCGTGTGCCTGGACAGACAGTCCTCCTGGCAGGAGTGTGTGACAAAGGAGATGATTCACTCCTGGTGCACAAGAAGCAGAGAGAGACTAGAAGTGCAGAGCTCAGCCTTCAAAGGCAAGTCCCCACACCCACTTCCCCCAGGAGGCCCCTCTGTCTAAAGTTTCCACTATTTCCCCTAATAGTGCCTTTTAAAAAAAAAAAAAATCAATCTTGGGGTCATAGACTGTACACTGAGAAGCCAAGTTTGGCTACCTGTCCTGGAGAAGCCAAACTGAAAGAGACTAATAGTAAAAAGTGTATGTGGTGGAGGTTGGGGGTCGGGGGTGGGGTGGGGAGATTCCTTCAATGTGGCCATATTGGGAGAGGGACAAGAAAGCCAGTCCCTCCCTCCACTCCATCTTCAGGTTCCCAAAGTGACATTAAAGTTTAAACAGGGGGCCAGAGACAAGCATTCCTGGTCAAGGTGTGGCCCCACCCTCCACTGACTCATCCATCATCCCCTGGGGTTCCGGCTCACCCTGCGGGGTGGTCTGACAAATTGTTGGAACTGTGTGAAATCTCTTTCCTGGGAGGCACACTTTCCCTCTAGCTGCACTAGGCTTTAGTCTTTTCTTTCCCAACATGAGTTCCCTAAGGGGAATTCCAGCTTCTCAGGGTCCGATGTTTAAATGTCTGATAGCCAGATTAAGGGACATGGGTGTCACATTAGAATACTCTCATTTCTGCCAGGCCAATTGCAACACCTTAACTACATAAACCCATGAGGGACATTTCAGATTCAAACTAGAATGACAGTGGGAAGAGTTAGAATGAGGTAGCATGTGACAGGATGTAGCCTTGATCCCTGGAGAAAAGTACACAGGGGTCCACGCTGTCCAGAAGAGCAGCAGTCTGTCACACAGCGTGGCCTGGGTCTATAGGACGGGGAGGGGCGATACTGGTACTTTCCTGGGAAGTAAGGTTATGAGTAACCATACTGTTTCTGTGTTTTGAATATTTTTGACAAGGAATGCACGAATAGAATTGTTAGTAGAGAAATCGGGGTCCCTCCCTGGGATTCTGAGTCTTGTTTGTAAAAGAATTTTAAGAACTGACTCAAAAGGAGCCTTGAAGACATTTCTGTTAGAATTTAAAAGAAAAAAAAAAAGATCCCAGAGCAGGTTAGCCATAAATCTTGGCAGCTGCCTGGAGGAGGAAGACGGGATGGAGAAAGAGCCAGGGCTGTGCTGGCCGAGTTAAGCCAACATGGAGGTCAGCCAGATGGCATGGAAGCAGAGAGGGAAGCTTTAAAGAAAGATGGAAAGAGCCATAAGACCCAGAGCAGCAGACCCCACCCACACCCACCCACACCCACCCACACCCACCCACACCCACCCCACCCACCCCCCACCTCCCCACCCACACCCCCACCTCCCCACCCCCCACCCCCCACCAACCCCCAACCCCCCGCCCATCCCCCACCCCACCCCCGGCCAGAGGCTGGCATCCATAAGAAAACGACGGGGATGGGGAGGGGTACGCTTGTTTAGAGCTCAGAGAAGCAGCTGGCCCAGCAGAAGCTCAAGGAAGCTCAGAGACCTCTGTAGGTACCACTGGGGGTTCTAGGAGGAAGAGTGTATTGTCTGACTAAAGGGACAATCATTCCTCCTATCTCTTTAGTAAAGCTGAAGGTGAACCTGCCTCCTTGAGGGTTGGTCCTTTGCACAGGTCGTTGGCTGGCCTAACTGGATTATTAACCCTTAAGGAACAACCCAACACCTTGTCTTCAACCTGGGGCTAGATTCCATTCTTATGACTAGCAAGCGGCAGCCTTTCTCTTTAATGGACCTTCCTGGTATTGTGAAAGAATAAAACTTTCTTTAAAAACAACAACAACAACACAACACTTAGAAACTGCACCCCACAATGCCCAACTTACAAGCTTTCCCATTCACCAGCAGAACAGAGAGGTTCTTTAGTTGTTCTAATAAAGCAACATCAGGAAATGTGGTAGGCAAATATGCGCTAGAGCAATGCTCTCTGCAATATTTTTTTTGGAGTTTATCCCCTTCCCCTAAAAGAAAACATCATCTATCACTGCCCCACTCGATACTTTAAAATTATTTATTGGGTTAAAACAAAACAAACAAATAAACAAGGATGACGACGACGATGACGACAATGACAAAATAAGTACCCACAAACCGTCATTAACATCTGAGGTATTTAAAAGAACTGAAAAGAACCACAGCAGAAGCCCATTCCACGCAGGACTGTGCAAGGTCTCTCAGGAGAGCCCAAGCCCAGGGCATGGGAGTTCCTGGAGACGTAAAGACTGCTTCTTAACGCATAATCACACTCAACTATGAATGTGATTATATCGCCTTTCAGGTGTTCGAGAGCTCTTGAGAGCTGATCAAAGTCATCCACAAATGGAAAACTACCACCTAGACAGCTCGGGTTATACTTACAGGATTTAGGGAAATAAGAAGTCTGAATTATATTTGGAGCCAATGGTTATTTCCCAGTAAGCATCTTGATGCTTTGAAAACTATAAATTCTGTTTCCCATAACTCTGTGGTTGAGGCAGTCATGAGAAACGGTGTCTTCCTAACACGACTAAGAGATCATACAAACATCTGATTCTGCTACTGGCTTTCTGATTATCAGATGGAGATGTTCTTAAGACATTGGCTTTAAGGTGGTTGCTTGAGATTCCTGCTTCCTGTTGGGCTGTTGGATGGGGGAGCATCTCCTCAGAGATGGAGGCCCTGAGAAGTTCATAGGGCAGAGCCATGAACTTGCTGGACCCTAGCAAGACTGCCTTTGGTCTAGGTCTTTGCTCTTTGAATATTTTAAAACCACATTGAGGAGAAGATCACAAAGATTATTGCCTTTATAGGAGTCAGACTTTTTCTATCCCAAACTCTGATTTAGTTTTCTATAGTGATAACAAATAGATTTTCTCTACCAACAAAATGAGCCAATTCAAGCTAAATTGAGAGAAAACGAGGCAGGTCTGTTTGGGGGATCTGGAGTGGGTTCACTGTTCCCAAGGAAGGAGGCCAGGGAAATCACCACACGGAGAGCCCGAAATGCTTGGATTATTAGGGAAGAGCCTCTGGGGAAGGGGAAGCCTAGCCCCTGGTCTGGAAAGTTCAGGGCAGAGGGTGGGGCATGCCAGCCACATCTTGTAACAGGTGGAGATTGAAGGATGCTGAGAGAACTTGGATGCCTGGCATCTCAGGCATGATTGGTTAGAAACCCAACAGTGACACCTTCACGGTTCCAATAAACTGGTTGATAGGCAAGTGTTAAAATAGCCGTTTACCTATCCATAGGTACAATTTCTTCTGTGTTGTTCAAAGTGTTTTTGTTAGCAGTGTAATTTACTGTTCAGAAATCCCAAACTCATCACTCACGAGTTATGTGTCCTTGAACTTCATCTGTGTGCTTTGGTTTTCCACTTCTAAAGAGGAAATAGCAACAACGACCATAGCTACAATATACAATTGGTGTAACTGAGTTAAAACATACACCATTGAGGATAGTGCTTGGCTTACTGCAAATGCCATGAAACAGTTCCTTCCCAAACTAGGTGGCCCTTGCCTGTTATCCCAGCACTTGAGAGGCTGAGGCTGGAGGATCAAAAAATCCAGGCTAGCTTGGATTATGAAATGAGATCATGTCTCAGAAAAAAAATAGATATCCAATTATTTAAAGTGTTTAAAGAAAAGGAGAGTAACCCCTATTAAGGCTGGGATATAGCTTAGTGCAAAGGGCTGGCCCGGCAGACAGGAGGGCCTCCGTGAGGGCTCCATCCTGCAGAACCAAAGCCTCACTGTGCAACTTAAGTTACTGTGGCCTGAAAGATAAGCACCCGCCACCCCCTGTGAGGTTTCTACCTTATTATCAAAGCAGTATTAGAAAGAATGTGGTGGCACATGCCTTTAATCCCAGCACTGAGGCAGAGGCAGAGGCAGAGGCAGAGGCAGAGGCAGAGGCAGAGGCAGAGGCAGAGGCAGAGGCAGAGGCAGAGGCAGAGGCAGAGGCAGAGGCAGAGGCAGAGGCAGAGGCAGAGGCAGAGGCAGAGGCAGAAGCAGGTGAATCTCTGAGTTCACAGCCAACCTATCCGGTCTATGAGCAAGTTCTAGGGCAGGCAGGTGACATGAAGAAATCCTGTTTCAAAAATAAATAAATAAATAAATAAATAAATAAATAAGAACAAAAAAGGAAAGAAAGAGGAAGAAGAGAAAGAATGAAATTCCACATATCAGATTTTTTAATGTGTTTTTTTTTTCCAAATAAGACAGATTTGACTATTTACATGGAATGGCATGTGTGTACATGTGTATATGTTCATGTGTACATGTGTGTGCATAGGGGGATGGTTGTGCTTGTGTGTGTGTGTGTGTGTGTGTGTGTGTGTCCCTGCTGGGGAACCAGCCCAGGCCTTTATGCACCATAGACAAATGCTCTCCTCCTGAGCTCTTCCAGGATCCTGCTTGCTTCGCACGGGAGTCAGGCAGAAAGTGGGTCAGGGTTTTTTTCCAAGCCAATAAAGTAAGGAACCTAGGTGAGGTTTTCAGCTAAGCCAGCTTGAGAAAATAAGGTGTTTCCTATCGCCCTGTGTCACCTTCCAGATCTGTCCAGCCGCTGGTCCTTTTCCTGCAGTGCCGGTTGTTGGTTGGGTCCTGGGAAATCCCCTGCTAATAATAGCTCCTTAGCCCTTCCTGAATGGAGATAGCACCGGCTGGGGAAGATGAGCGTCTGCTTTTGTTATTTACAAGTGTGCATGCTCACATGAGCACACACACACACACACACACACACACACACCCCTTCTTGACTGTGATGTTCTCTTTTTCACTTCCCTTCCTCTCCCCCTCAGTAATGACTTGGTGCAGCTCTTTAGAAGCCTGGTCATCTGAACAAGTCACTCAAGATAGAGACTGAGTCCTATTGACAGGCAACTCCATTAATGCAGTCCCCGCCCCACCCCCACCCCCCCACCCCCCCACCCCACACACACACAGGTCTGTAGACATTTACTTTTCTGGTTCTGTGTGTTTTACTGCAGGCTGTGGAGGTGGGCTTCAGAGCTTTAAGGGTTCCTGTGTTTCCAGAGAGCAGCACCAGCTCGGTGTCATGGAGAGAGCTCGGTGTGGGGCTAAGAGAGACTGCCGTGGGGATTTAAGAGCGGGTGTCTGCTCACCTGCCCTGGCTCCGTGAGAAGACACAGCCATGCCTGGAGACAGCTGTAGCCTTGCCTATAGTGAGCCACTGTGGTGCTGAAGGTACCCTTGTGCTAGAAAGAGAGAAACCCTGGTCTGAGTGGATTTTTAAAAAAGAATCTAGGGTCATGTCCCTGTTGTGACAATCAGACAAATTCGGTTTGTACAGGAAGCTTGAACTGTCCAAGGTCTCTTCTAAGTTGAAGACCTAGGGAGGGGTCATGATCTCGGAGTGCCAGAGGCTGACACCAACCACAGGTCTGCAAAGGCCAAGAAAGTTCTAGCCCTGGGCAGCTTCCCAGCTCTGGCCCTTGTCACATGGTCCCCCTGTAGAGCCAGCCCTGGGATCTGTGCTGCTCAGCAGCCAGGACTGACTCCAGTCAAAGGATCTCCTTACCCAGCTGGAAGTGAGGCGGGGTACTGAGTCTAAATTCCTCACTGCATGGGTGTGCAATCAAAGAGCCCTGGAGGGGCCGGAACAGACTTCGCAGGTGCTCTGACACAGGGCAGGGTCCAAGGGTGGGGAGTTTCTAGGTCACAAAGGACCAGATGATGCCTGCTCATGTGACCAGAAGGAGTAAGCCTAAGTGAGAAAAGAGTGTATTCCTCATCACAAGGGAAGAAGGAAGCCCCGGGGTTCCAACCACAACAACAACAACAACCACACCCATCACACCCACCACCTCCACCAACAACAACCGCACCCACCAGCAGCAGCAGTAGCAGTCCCAGGAGGCTTACCCACTCCTGAAGAGGCCTGTTCTTCCCACCCCGAGTATTCACCATCAGACTGGGTTCTCCCTCCTCATCAAATAGCTCTCCATATTAAGGGGCTCCGTAGCAGCCACCTGCTCTCCATGCAGTCATTTCCCAGGTGATGGGCCTTGCTGTGTTCCAAAGGCTCATACCCCGGCCCTGTCAATACCTAGCTTTTCTAAGTCCCCACCCCACCCCACCCCCACTCCACCTCAGAATTCCTTTCCGACCCCTGCAAGGTCTTGCATCCCCTTCACTCATCCCACAGATGTAAGGCAGCCCTTGCCGCCCTCGCTTTACAGAGGGGGAGACTGAGGCACGGGCAGGAGACAGGACTTTCCCGCAGGCTCACAGCTAGTGACTGCCAGCCTGAGACCTTGGATGTGTATCACCCATCTGCAAGGTCAACACCGAATCCACACTCGTACAACTGTCAGGAGGTAGAGCCAGCCAGGGCAGGAACTCTGCTCAGTCTTCCTTTGAAGAAGGTTCCCTCCTCCCTCAGCAGGGCAGCAAGTATCATGGATCTTAAATGTTTACTGCTCTGAGACTCCTGGCCCTTCCTCTCTAATGGTGGGAAAGAAGATGAGGCAGGAGCTCAGGGCAGCAGCAGGCAGCCGCTGTGGTGGCCAGCCTCTCCCTGGACTGCTCCGATGGAACATTCTGTGATGCTCTCGAGTTTAGTTCGGAAAAGATATCTCAGGTGGGAACATGCTTACCTCTAGAGCAGGATGGCCTGAGTTCAACCTAACTCACCTAAGAATGTAAGGCTCACGGTGCATGTTTGTAAGCCCAGCTCAGGGACGTGGAGACAGGACCTGACCTGACCTGACCTAGCCTAACCTAACCTAACCTAGCCTAGCCTAGCCTAACCTAACCTAACCTAACGATTGGTGACCTGCAGGTCATTGAGAAACTGCAAATAGTTAACACTGTGCACAATTACATGACACTAGTGAATTTACCTTTCCTGCTTACTAAAGTATTAAGTATTAGAAGGCATTCCTGAGAAGTATTTGCCATGCCTTGAATCTGAAATGCCCCTCACAAACGTGCATTTGAATGCTGGTTCCTGGCCGAAGGCCCCGTTTGGGAAGGTCTGGGGGAACTTTGAGAGACCTTGAGTGTGCCTTTGAAGGTTTTACTCGGACCCCACTTTCTGTCGTTCTCTGTTCCTGTTAACCATGAAGTGAAACCCCCCCAACACCCACACTCCCCCTCTCTCCTGCTGCCAAGATGGCCTGTCTAAGCATATGGACCGAGAGACCATATGCCGAACCCTCTAAAGCCATGAGCCAAAATGAATCCTCCCTTGTTTAAGATGCGGTTCTCAGGTATTTGGTCAGTGTGATAAAATATAGTCATTTACACAGAGCTTAACACAAGGGGTTGAGCGCACATGTATGACAGCTTACACCAGCTCCAATGTATGATTCCCATGTTCTTGTCAAATTACCACCAATATGCCTTTTTTTTCTTACTTCTAACCGGCAGTTGCTAGAGCAAAGAGAACCCCCAGTCCTTACAGGCCTTCCTTCCATTAGGCCACTCTCATCCTTACACCTCTGTCTCACAGTTCGCCCCTCTCATCACACGAATTCCACGTAATATATAACCACAGAACCGCAGGCCATTGGCCTGTGGGTCAGTAGCTGGACTGGGCAGCTGAGTCAGCCGGCTGCAGGCTGGATGCCTGGGCTCAGCAGCCTGCATCTTGCCTGGGCATGTTTCTTAGAAGGGTAAAGAGAGTGAGTGAGATCATGCCAGACACCATTTGATCTGTCCTGCTGCTATGGTAACATTCCACTAGCAGCAGAGTCACATGGCCAAGGCCAGATCCAAGGGCTAGGAAGGTGGACCTCTTCTTCATAAGAGAAACTCAGGTGCCGTGGCCAAGACTATTGGGTGCAGGAGCACTGTAATATCATCCTCCTGTGGCTCCAGCCAGTGCTGGCCACAGTCTATGAGCAGATAAAGTCCCCTGACAGCAGCTCCAGCATAGTGACAGCCTGCCACCCACAAAGCTAGATCTTCACCCCCATAAAAGGCCACCAGAAAGATCTCTGTTGAGTGTTTACAGCAAAGCCTGTGGACCCCAAGTTAGGTTTTGTTTGTTTAGCTTTGTGGGGCCAGTGTTAGGAGATCATTGTCCCCCATGTCTTCATGTCTTACCAGGCATTAACTGTCATGTGTTCCTAAATATAATTTCAAGTGTTTGTAGCATTCCTGTTGACACTGGGAGCTTTTTCCATAACAGTGGCTTCTGCCAAGAGCAGCTGTCACCAAACTTCTAAAGATGTCAGTGTCTCCCTTGTACAGAGGACTTCCCTCTGCCTGCCAAGGGATGTGGCACTCCGGTGGCACCTATTGTCCTGGATAAGAGCCCGTGCTGCATCATCCCCACCTAGCTGAGCATTCTGACCACGTTGTCTATACTAAGCCAATGCAATTCCAGTGCTTCTGCCTTACTCGAGCGCATTATTTCTTACTGTGATCTCAACTCGCATCCCAGCTATATGACAGAGACTAGATTAAGGGCTGGCAGTGGACAGGAGTGCTCTGCGTGTTGGGGGGTGGTAGAGGGGAGGGTGGGAGTGAATGCAGCCTCAGAGACAGGAGTCCTGCCGAGGTGACTGAGCAGCTCTCCACCCGGACTGTGGTAGGGATTACACAGATCTGTTTTGGGGCTAAACTAGCACAGAATGAGCCTCAGGTCCGTATAAACTGTCCTATGGGCCATAGTATAGACAAATAGTTCATCAATGTTGATAGTGGCTTTATTGATAATTACCAAAATTTGGGAATGACCAATGGAATATTCAGCTGGTGAACATGTCCTATGTCACGATAAGAAATGAGGTTTTCAAACATAAAACGACATGGGAGGGGAGCTTAAACATATTATTAAGTAAAATTGGTGTAGGTGAAAAGCTACGTACCTTAAGGTTCTGTTACAGAATCCATGAGAGCAGAAGTGCTTTGGGCTTTGAATGCTTTAAATGTTGGAATATCTGTATATTCTCTATAAAATACCTTGGGAGGGGACCCCAGTCTAGAGGCTAATTCGGTTATGTTTTATTTACTCCCCTAGGCAGAGCCCAAAGACGATTACACAAAATACACTTCTGCTTCTGTGTTTTAACTGCCAAAGCTCACATGAGATCAGGGATGTATTTTCCCCTAGTGGTATCAGTGGTGCATGTAAAAGGTCTGAATCTTGGAGCGCGTAGACTTCTCAGATTAAGGGTGCTCAGCCTGAATTTGGTGTCAGGCTCAGAGAGTTCAGGGACTCTCTCAAAATCTCCAGCCGATGAGTGGCGGAGCTGGGCACACACCACCCCAGAGGATTACAGTTTTTGTTCTTTCCCTTTAAAACTACTATAATACCTTGTGTCATCTTTCAAAAGGAAAGGAGGAAATCTAATTTGCCTATTTACTTTCTTATCCAGTTTTTTTTAAACTCATCCAATCTTGCTCTATATAGAAAATAAACATTTAATAATTTAGTTGGATGTGGTTACAGTTATTAATTAATATTGGAAGCACTGTCTTGAAGGATGTCCATGAAATTGCTCTCTGCCTCATGGACTGCTTTGGGGTGCTGTGAATCAAGCCCAGGCTCGCATACATACTAAGCAAGCACTTACCACCAAGCCACATCCTTAGGCTGCATTTAAGAGATTGCAAGACATTTCTCTCTGCTCGCCACACTGGGCAACGGTTAGTCTTTCCCTCAGCCTGAAAAACAGTGAGTAACACTAACCCCAAAGTCCCAGATGAGACCTTTCAGGCGGTAACTTCATGCAATCAATCAATCAATAAATAAATAATCAGTCCTTGGATTAAGGGTGCTTAATTATCAAAGCTACGGAAATATCCACAAAGATTTTTAAAAGCATTTGAAAGGGAAGATCTACGGGGTATAAATGACGTCACGAAGAGCTTTCTCACACCCTCGCCTCACTTCACAATTGCACAACAGGATCTGCGCACCACATTCCTAGCGTGAGCTTCCTGGACCAAATGTTCGTGATGCGGTTAAAATCCGAATAGATCTTTTCCAAGACGTTTTCCAGAAAATGAAAGGAATCAGGCTACCATCGCCAACCAGCAGGACAGTTGCGTCTCAGCTGAGGCTCCACCCCCTCCGTTCACCCAGGATCTCTCTATTAGGTGAAGGCAGCATAGTTCCCTCAGAGTTCTCGTGGATAAGGCTGATCATGAGTTACCGGTCTTTCGTTTTGGTTGGCTTTAATTGGAAACATGACACAACCAAGAATCACCTGGGAAGGGAATCCAGAGGGACTGTCTGGACTGAGTTGACTTGAGGGCATATCTATGGGGGGGGATAATCTTAATTAGTGGGAAGATTCACCTGCTGTGACTGAACCCTTGCAGGAGGGGGAGGGGGAGCTCTAGCTCATGCTTTAGCCCTTGCTCTCTGCTCTGACTAGGGAAGGAATACAGCTAGCTGCTCCAGTGCTGCCTTGGTTTCCCCAGAAGGGAGGGTTGCAACCTGGAGTCCTGAGTCAAATACACCCTTTTCACGTAAGTTGCTTTTCCCTTACCACAGATACAGGAACAAAAGCCCGGACTCTTCATATGTTAAAGGATTGCTTCTTCTGCATCAAGTATGCACTGCTCCCTTACTCAGCTCCCTTGTTAGGATATATTTCTTTAGACTTTACTTGTGCAAAGGGCTCCTGTGCAGAAATAATTTTGCTTTCCTACAATCAAGGTTGTCTATCTTGAGCCTTATACAAAATACCCTCATACAAAAATTTTTGTGACTACTACAAAAAAATTACCTCTCAAAATCTCCCATCTTCTAGTGACTATACAGTTCTTTCCAGGTCTTCAACTCTCTAGAATTTATCCTTGTTTGGATGACTATCCAATTGTCCCAATGTCATTTATTTTAAAATGAGGCACGTACCCTCGCGCTTTGAAATACCTACTGGTTCTATTTGCATACATTTCTGGACAAATTCGATTGTACTGAAGGGCCTTTAGGCCTGCTTCCTTAAACTCTATGGCTGCCCCCATGACCGCTCATTAGATTCTGACAATGTATTTTATCCCCTGAGACCGAGTGCCCCCCTCATCTCTCTCGTTTGTGAGGCATTGGGTGTGTTTGTTGTTTTTCACTCCCTGTGAGGCTGGGGTTAGGCCTCCCTCAGGGTCTCCGGTGTTGCCCCACACTGCTCCCTGGGCCCATTCCTCCAGGTCATATTCTCCAAGCCTTTGCCTGAACAGTTAACAAGCAAGGTGAGAAAGATGTGAGGCCTCCTTCCCCATTTCCTAGGGTTGGTGTCTTCCTGAAGTTTCTACTAACCTACTAACGGGATTTCCGACCCTCCTGGGCCAAGCAAGGAGTTTAAAATCCCTTCCCCCATCCCGGTTCTTCACAGAAGGTCTGAGGTTTGCTGTTTTTCTCCAACTAATGTCAAATAGCAAGCCTGTAATTTTCCTAAATTTAAGAGTATTTTCCCCTGGCTTCCTGGCTGGCCCAGACTTGTGAAAATATTCTCAATTTCAACTTCACTTCCTCTGACATTGTGCAAGACAGCCAGTGGCACAGCCTCAGACCGTTAAGTGTTTCTGACAGTCTCACTTGGGTTTGCCAATTTCTCCTTCGATTCCTTCTCCTTTTTATAAAGACAAATTAGAAAGCAGTCGCTCCGCGACCTTTGGCTCAGTTATTTCTTTTGCTCTGAGCTACCCAGGCTTATTTCCCCATCTATCATTCTTCGGTATTGATTTTGGACGGTTACGGTGTTCGCCTCTGCCCTTTGCAGAGACTCGTTGGTTTCAAAACGATCTGGAAATGTCGGGAGCATTTGGACACATACCCACTCTCAGCGTGGCTACTGAAGGCATGGGACCAGCCGTGAGATAGGTTTACCGTCTCAGTCTGTAACTGTGAAAATAAAGACCGCTGACAGCCGTCGGCAAAGACCTTCAGAGATGTCACCTGTCTACTCATGACAATAAGAGCCAGGAGTGACTGTCAAATGTCCCGCCGAACCAATGAGAGCGTGTGTTCCGCTTTATGGTCACCAAATACGAGGGTATGGTGTCATGGGAAGAGAAGCTTTTGGGAGAGCCAGGAGGCCCAAATGTACTTGAGGAGAGATGGGCAGGATTCCTCCTGAGTCTCTGGAGAGACACATGAATAAGCCATGAAGAGGAAATGATAGAATACAGACCATTCTAGATGGTTCTGGAATGACAAGGGTTAATGTGGACGATGAGGAGTATCTCACTCTTCGCCTTTCTCAATCATTCCCTGTCCCCACCCCCACCACACTCCCCCACCCCCAGAAGACCTACAAGAAATTAGGTGGCCAAAGAGCAAACAGTGGAAAAGAATGATGGGAAACATGTAAGCTCTCTGCCGGCTGGGCAAGGAGATACTGAACAGTCGAAGGTTGCCTCAGAATATACAGAAGGGATGATGGGGAGCGGTGAATCAGTCCCAGAGACGTGCCATGAAGAGGACCACAGGGAAGCCTTTGTCCAGGTGTCTCGGGTGCTAGCTGAAGACTCACCTGGAGCCTTCCATGTTTGTGGGTTCAGCCAGGTGCCTCCCTTTCTAAGACCACGGCCTCCAGTAGCTCTGCCAGCAGAGGAATAGGGAGGAGGCATTCCTCCGTGGGGAGCACTCACACACTTATGAGCAACAGTACGTGGGGTTTCCAGGAAAGGGAATATACTAACCTGAGAAGTATAACTGGGCCGGGGAGGCAGAGGTAGGCAAATCCTTTAGTCGGTGAGATATAGGTATAGAGAGTTTGTCTCAGATAATAAGGCAGAGAGTGATCAAGGAAGAAACCTGATATTGACTTCTGGTCTACACAGACACACACACAGACATAGACACACACACACACACACACACACACACACAGAGAGAGAGAGAGAGAGAGAGAGAGAGAGAGAGAGAGAGAGAGAGAGAGAGACTGCCCTTTGACTCAACAGTTATCAGAGAGAATTCATGTGAAAATGTGGTTTCATTTACTTGGGGAGCACAATGACACCCCCTCGCATACCTCCCCACCCCCCAGAAAGCATCTGTGCATTCAACAAGGGCGTGTTTGGCAAAATGGGTGGCTGTGATAAAACCTGTGGCTAACTAGTGAGGGCCAGAGGGATGAGTCACAGGTCTGTGAGCTGACCCACCTGCAACTGGGCGGGACTGCCCGTGACAAGCCCTCCCGGGAGGAGGGGACAATGGCAGGTGGAATCATCCAGGGTGAGTTTCAAGAAATCCAGGGTGTGTATTGTCCAGGCTATATGGGATAAACTAGTTAGCTTTGTTTAGCTACCAATCACCATTTTAAGGTCACCTTACATTAAATTTTTAACTCCTGTGCTCTGCTCACACTGGTGGGTCACTGTGTCCTGGGATAGCCCTCGGGTGCTGTGGTCCTGTTGCCTCCTGCTCCTCTGGGCTGAGAGATGGGGCCTGAAGAGCCATCCCTCTGCTGAGATTGAATACACCAGGCCACCTGTATCACACGCCCTGACGCTATCCCCTCTGTCTCCCCGTGAGGGAGTGATTCATGGTCACTCTTGGCGGAGTGTGTGGAATCCCTTTTGTGGGATTTTATCTCATCTAATTCGAGTCAAAGAGCACAGAAATGTGGCATCCTGGGGACGACCTGGGGTTAGGAAAAAAACAGTCTTCTCTAATTTAATGAAGGGCAGCTATGAAAATCTTACCAAGAATGGATAACCACGGTAAAGTAGTTTTTAGCAACAAAAATAAATTACAGTTACATGAAATAAAATGGAACAGCTTAGGCATACGTTCAGTGAAAAAGATCAATCCTAGACTCTATGCACATGTTTAATTATTTGGGAAAGGTTAGGTCCAATAAATGAACTACATAGATAGATATTTTAGTAACATGTATTTAATGCTATCTCAGTTTCCTGTGTGACTCCTGTAATAGATGACCACAAACCTGCAGGTTTAAAACAAAAAGTAACTATTCTCTCTCATTTCAAGAGGCCAGCAGGTAAAAATTAGTTTTACGAGGTGAACTTCATGGTGGTGTGCTTTCTCTACAGGCCCTGAGTATTTCTTTCCTCTTCTTGGCCTCCTCCCTCCGTGGCCCCCTCGGCCTCCTCCCTCCGTGGCCCCCTCGGCCTCCTCCCTCTGTCATCCCCTCGGCCTTCTCCCTCCGTGGCCCCCTCTGCCTCCTCCCTCTGTCGTCCCCTTGTCTTCCTTCCATGTCACATATTCCCTCCATTTTACTTTACTAAGGCACTTGTAGTTTCACTTGGGCCCACACGGATAATCGGAGCAGGTTTTCTCAACTCGACACCCTCACCTCAGTCCCCCTGCCATGTTTGTTATAGGGGGTCACATCCACGCGGTCTGGCTGTCCTGCATCACCCTCACAATCCCCACTCCTGGGCTTGTTTCTTCTGAGAATCTCCACCCACGGCCTTGCTCCTCTTCTTGGGAATTCCCTCTCAGTCTGCCATGTTCGTGGAACTTTCTGGCTTATTCACTGTGCCTTACAGGGATAGTCTGGCATCTAATCTTTCTATCACTATCTGTTCCTCCACACAGGAGCAAAGCCTGCTTCTCCTCTGATTGGGACCTGCTGGAACTTTCCTCTGTGTCTTGTAGCTAAATCTCTGCCCAAGCCTGCCAGGCTACCTGTGGTCACCAAGCCCAACCCAGGGCAGCAATTTAACACACTGTGTGGGAAAAGCTGGGCAGGGGAGGAGGTGTGGGAGGGAAGGGGAGAGGAGGGGGAAAGAGAGGGGAGAGGGAAGGGGAGGGGAGGGGGAAAAAGAGGGGAGGGGAAAGGGGAGGGGAGAGGGGAGGGGAGGGGAGGAGAAGGAAGAGGGAAGGGAAGGGGAAAGGGAAGGGAAGAGGGAAAGGGGAGGGGAGGGGAGAGGGAGAGGAGAGGGAAGGGGAGGGGATGGAGGAGGGGATGGAGAAGGGGAAGGGAGAGGGAGGAGAGAGGGGAGGAGAAAGGGGAGGGGAGGGGAGAGGGAGGGAGGGAAGAGGGAAGGAGAGGGGAGGGGAGAGGGAAGGGGAGGGATGGACTTTCCACTGGGACTTGATGTGTTTCTTCTTTGTCTTTTAGTGTTATATTTAGACATTTGAATTCACTCTGTTCCTCTCCTTTCTCCCCTCTCCTCCCCTGACCTCCTCTTCCCTCCCCTCCCGTCTCCTCTTCTCCCCTTTTTCCTCTCCCTCTCCTCCTCTCTCCCCTTTCCTCCCATACTACTTGACCCTCTTCTTTTCTTTCTTTCCAATAAATGAATTCTAGCCAAAATCAATATCGTTTCTGGTGGGTGGGGTCATTAATTAACTTATTCGCTTTATATCCCTGAAGCAGCTCCACCTCCCTCCTCTCCTCCTAGTCCCACCTTCACAAATCCCTCCTGAATTACTCCTTCCCCTTCTTCTCAGAGATGGGGACCCCCCCCTTGGGTGCCACCATTCCCACTGAGGCCCAACCAGGCAGTCCAGCTATGGGAAGGGCATCCAATGAGAGACAACCATGTCAGAAACAGCTCCATCTCCAGTTATTAGAGGACCCACATGAAGACCAAGCTGCACATCTGCTACAAATGTGTAGGGGCCTAGGTCCAGCCCCTGCATGCTCTTTGGTTGGTGGTTCAGTCTTGGTGAGCCTAATAACATTTCTTGAGCTGACCAGGAAATCCCAGTTTTGATAAAATATTCAGCAGCGGACTTCCAAGCCAGGGCTTCAAGTGGCAGGACATTCAGAACCCTGGCCTCTGGGTAGAGGAAGCCTACAGCCCCAAATCCGATCAGGGCATGGGACCTGTGGGACCAAGACCATTTCAGACTCAGCACTCCTCCCTCCTACCATTCTGCCTGCAGAATTTCTTCTACTGGGAACCATCTGCTGATGAGGTTTTATGTCCTCCATGTTCTTCTCTCTGTAAACTATCTCTCTGTGGCTGGGGACAGCATTCCTCCACCTCCCATTTCCATCATGTACCTCAGAAACAGGAATGGAGCCCCGTCAGGTTTCTGCTAGTCATTAAACTTTTACTTCTGTGACAGACGTACCGATTCTGGATATCCCCTCTTGACTTTCTAGCTTACCGTGGAGTGGGAATTTAGCTTTCACTACCTCCCTGAATCCAGGAACATTTGAAAAAAGAAATTAATTTGATGTTTATTTATACAATTTTATATTAGGCCAGCCAAGAGGTATGATATGATTATATTTCCAATTTTTTTTTTACAACTTTCTGTTTTGTCTGCAGTTATTATTTGCCCTTCTGTTTTCTTAGCTTTGTCCGTACTCACCCCTGTGTTTTTCTAGACGGTCCCCCAGCCCTGTATAATTTACCTTGGAACCGTTTCTCACATGCTGGAGCCTACCAGATTATCTCCTTGGTTTTGTTTTTAAGCCTGGATGTTGCCTCCTGGCTTCTCTTAGGGATGAACATCCCTTATTCGAAGGTTTTTCTTTCCATCTTCCCTGTTACTCCCTGGGCAGTTGCATTCTTTGAGAAAGATTAAGGTAGAAGTAAGAGTCTCAAGACTGTATCTGTGAAATACAGAGGATAGAGTTAGATTGTGCTGGAAGAGCTGAGCTTCTCAGTGTTACAAACCCGACCAGGAATCTGATAATCCAGTGGGGAATGTCAGGGCAAACATTATCCCTTTGGGGAGCCAGGATAGGGAGAAAGGATTTACACCTTGCTCAACTCTAAAAAAAACCACTCTAAAAAACACTGAGGCCAGCTACAAAGGAGGGCCAACTTGAGGCAATCTGTTAATGGCACTGTTTTCAGTTGGCCCATGGTTATTTAAAGGAACCTGACAATGTCTTATTTTCAAATCAATGGATCTGAGTTTCTGAACTGGATGGCTTTGTTTTTGTTGTAGATGCACACTTTGGTGATGCATATTCTCATAAAAGACATGGTATATACATTCCTGAGGCCTTAAATCTCCAAAATCTTCCTTACTCCAGCTTCCTCCTGGACAGTTGAGTTGGGTGTAGAACTCCAGCTCCCTCCAACATGGTCTTGCTGCTGCTGCTCTTGCATTCTAGATCGGGACGCTGCCGTTGGTCAGTCTGAGGCCACTCTATTCCCACTCCTCGAATTCTCTATTTTCTTCTTTCTTTGTCATTTCCATTCTCTTTCTGGAAACTTAAAACCTGTTTTCTTTCTTGCTAGTGAAACAACCACTATAATAGAATTGATGTGACATGATAGTTAGTCCCTTTCATTTATTAGATCAGGCACATGACGGTTCTGCTCATTCTGATGGACAATGCCATTATATACTGAGAAATACCTTATTTGTTTGCTGGTTATCTTCACTTAAGATTTTATGATCTCTCATCCTGGAACTTACTCAGATGCAGACATTTCCAGATTTGGTGTCTTACAATTTTTATCTTTTATCTACTCATTGCTTATCTTTTTCATCAAATCTGAGAGATATTTTACATTTGTCTCTTTGATTCTTTAATTTAAGCTGTTTATATTTTATGACTGTCATAAAACACAATCATGAACTGTCATAGTTTATGTTTTCAAGGGTATATTTTCCTTAATTTTTTTGAAAGTGTAAAGTGATTAAATTATAGGTGTTAGTACCAAGACCTATGACGTCATATAGGCGACAGCACTGCAAGCATAGGCCTGTTACCAAGGCAACGGCCACCATATACCCAGAATTCAATGGGCCCACTTTTACCGGTAACTTACATTACCACCACTATATAATGGGTAGCGTTTCTTCCTCTCTCTTCTTTTCCTTCCTTTCCTACCTTTCTTCCCGCCCGCTGCACCTTTACCCCATCTTAAATAAAGCCACGTGGAATTGTCCGGTGTGGTCTGGTCCCTCATTGTGGCCCACATCTCCGCCGCTTCTCCTCTGTGCCCTGCGGCCCGAGTGGCGGGCATACAGGTGACTCGCGTGGGCTGCAGGTCACCGAACTGAGTGGAAAAACCAACAATAGGTCCTGCTCCAAGCACACCACGTGATCCACTGTGTGTCCTTGTCTTGTTTTTGATGCTGGAACAGAATACCTATAGCAAAAGGACTTCCTAAAATGACATTTATATAGAGTAAACAGTTTGGGATGTCCAAAAGCACAATTCTGACATTGATTTCTGGTAAGAGTATCATGGCACGTTGTATGTGGATTACATGTGAGAGCATATGAAGATGTGTACAGGGGTGACACAAAGGGGGGGGAGCAATGGAGAAGCCAAGGAAGTTGCGCTCACTCTGTAACATCCCATTCTCAAAGTATGAAACCCAGTCCCAAGAGGTGTGGCCCCGGGGAGCAGTAAAGCATTTGCTCAAGTCTGGGGGCCAGAGTTCGAGTCCCAGCACCCATGAAAGAAGCATGTATGGTATCAATTGCTTGTAATTCCAGCAATTAGAATTGTAGAGGTAGAGACAGGTACATTTCTGGGGTTTACAGGATAGCCAGCCTATCCTAGGGAGCCCCAGGTCCAAGGTTGATAGCCTCGAAGGGCACTCAAGGTTAACCTCTGACCTCTATGCACATGCACCCTCATATGCATGAACATCAAGATGGAGCGGGTGGAGAGAGACATCACCCATTCCTGTAAACAGTTGTTAGTCCTGCCTGAGGCAGGGCTTCATGATTGAATCACTTTACACTAGGCTCCACTCCATGATGGTCCTACCCTCTGTTATTAAGCTCCCAGTGTGTAAATTTTTGTGTGACAAACTATGCTCAAACTATGCTGTGCATATGTGTATGATGTGTGTGTGTATGTGTGCGCATGTGTGTGTATGTTTGTATATATGTGTGTGTGCATCTATGTATGTATATATATGTGTGTGTGTGTGCATGTGTGTATGTGTGTATATGTGTGTGTGTGCATGTGTATATGTATGTACATGTGAGTGTGTTTGAGTGTGTCTGTATGCGTGTATATATGTGCATGTGTGAATGAATGAATGCCAGTGTCTATGTTTATATGTGTATGTGTGTTTGTGTGTGACTTTGTGAGTGTGTGTGTAATGTGTGTGCATGAATGTGTGTATAATGTGTGGGTATGTCGGGGGAGCGTGTGTGATGTGAATATATGGGGGGTTGTACTTGTGTTTATGTGTGTTTGTTTTATCTATATTTTCCCACTGGCTTTTCAGAGACAAAAGATGTAATTGCATGTATTTAATGGAGCTTGTTTGGTTGAAGGCCTGACACAAGTTTCTGGTGTGCTTACAGGAAGATAGTAGTGTTTTCTTTTTGGCTTTATCCCAATTCTTGTGAATATTTGGGCATTCTTGTGACATGTCTAGGGGAAATGAGCCTCAGCGTCCCATGGTGCCCTGGTGGAGTTGTTTTCTTAATTGTTCCCATTGCAACAGAGTGTTCTTTATGCATGAATATGTGTCAGTGAAACCTGCTTGGCTATTTTCTTTGCATCTTGCATGCATTTTTCACAACTTCCTTTTGTGATTCATATTCCAAGCTTTGATATTAAGGGTAGACTGTGGTGAGCATTCTGTAATGTCATAACTTCCCAGCAGAAAGCCGGATCCTAAGCTCTCAAGAGTTTACACTCTGAGGCTGAGGGTTGACTGCCCAGTGAGAGAAAATATTTTCACTGCGAACAAAAGAACTGTCCTTCATAAGTACAGGTGCTGCCTCCTCCAGAGTACAGCAAGATGCCTGCGGAGAAAGGACCTCGAATGTCCCCCCCCCCAGCCCCAGGGCACTCAGAGCCCCCACTCGCCATCCCCAGCAGAGGCCGAGCTGTGTCACCGTGGGGAACAAGAGCCTGCCTTCACTGTGGCCCGTCCTGGAGCTTGTTGAACACTGACAATGGCTAGCTCTCTGCTAAAGCCTCACAGCCATGGTGAGCCATCCTCTGCACAGCCTGGAAGCCTTATACTCATCTGCAGCGGAGGGAGCTCAGAGGGCACCATGACTTCCAAAGCCTTCTGGCCAGGGGAATGCAGGGCCAGCAGGTAGATGACATTTGCTCTGGGTGTGACTCCTCCTTCTTCCTCTGTTTGCCCTCTTGCCCATCCCATCACCACCACCACCACCACCACCCCCTCCCTTCTAAAATCCCCACCTGTTAAGGGCATTTCTGTCCTTTGGAAACACGGAGGTAAAACGTCAAACATCTTTTCCACATGATCACTCTTCAACTATTTCAAGATACTTATCTGATGTTCATTCTAGCCTAGGCTAAAGCTTTCTTGGAGGGGGAAAATTACTGAATATGGATATCTGCCTCAGGAGCACTGGGCATACACCTCCTCTGGTTTCTAAACTCGCCTCCCATTCAAATTACTGTCAACCTTCTGAAGGGCACACAAGAAGCTGAGACGGGAGCCCGCAGTGGGGATTTACAGTGACCCTGCCCCCCACCCACCACTGATCCCTCTTTGACCTTTCACCAAGCACAGACATACATCACCCCATTGCTAATGGGATCCCGTCAGGAGGAGGCCTAGCTGCGTGTCAAGGCCACAGCAATTGCCAATAGAAATCATTTTTCAAGGTTGTTGTTTTGTTTTGTTTTTTGACAATGTCTCACTATGAAGCTCAGGCTGGTCTAGATCACCCAGCCTTCCCTTCTCTGCCTCTCTAGTGCTGAACTTAGAGGTGGAGACCACCACCCCCAGTCAAGGAAAGGAGATTTAAATAAATTTTGTTGAAGCAACTTCAAATCACAGATTGACTTAAAGTCAACATCACAGAGAGAGGAGAGAGAGAGAGAGAGAGAGAGAGAGAGAGAGAGAGACAGAGACAGAGAGACAGAGAGACAGAGAGACAGAGAGACAGAGAGACAGAGAGAGAGAGAGAGGTCTTCCATGAGCCTAAAGACTCCTATCATCAGCTGTTTGGCAAGCACCACTTTGAGGAGCCCCTTGCCTGAAGTTTCAATCTCTAACGGATGTTATCTTTCGAGGTTTGGTTTGGTTTGGTCTTTTTGAGAAGGTCTTATATGAAGTTCAGGCTGCCTCTAGATTACCTAATCCTGCTCTCTCTACCCCTCTAGTACTGGATTTATAGGTGTATACCATCACCACCACCCCCACACCCCGACTCCTCCAACCTCCTACTCCCTAAGGAAAGGGGAGAGGAAGAGGGCCCACTGAGGCTCACAGTGGCTGTGTTTACATGGGTCATGCTGTCCAGATAGGCAGTCAAAGGCTCTCCTGGGGCTTTCTGTGGGGTGTTTAGAACGAGACTAACATTTAGAATGGTGAGCCATCTAAGGCAGGAGCTCTAAGGATCTCTGTTTTGTCTTTGGTTTCTTGAGATGGGATCTCACACCTGTGGCCCAGGCTGCTCTCAGACTTGTGGCCATCTTTCTGCTGCTGCCTCCTGAGGGTTTCGATTACGGTCAGGAGCCACTTCCCCTGACTGATCATTCACCATTTAAAGTCACGGGTACGGGGTCAGTGCGATGGTCCAACAGGTAAGAGCAGTGTATATTACTCTCACAGAGAACCTTAGTTCAGTTCCCAGCACCTACCTGTAACTCCAGCTCCAGAGGGTCTAACGCCCTTATCTGTTACCAGAGTCTTACATATATATACTCCACTTATAAACACATACATACACATGATTTAAAGTATTTTTAAGAATTTTTAATAGATGAGATCAAATGTGTACATTTTGGTAAATGTGTTTTCTTGCAACGCCACTCCAAGAATTAAGATGAAGACTGTCTCCATCACCCTGAAGCTCCTACTCTAGTCAGTTCCCTCGTTACTACTGCTCTAGCCTCAGGCCTGCTTTCTCATGGTGCCCCGGAAGTTTTCAGTCCTCTGTGGTCCATTAAGTGGCGTCATACCGAGAGCAGCTTTCTGTGTGTGGTCTCTTTTCCTCAGTGCAGCACGTTTGAGGTTCACCTGGCCTGGTTTCCTTGGATTGATGGTTTTCTTCCGTGTTACAGAGCATCAGTATGTGGTATGAATGGAGTCTGTTCGCCAGTTTGGACAGTTGGGCTGTTTCCCTGAGGAGGATATTTCGAGTAAAGGTGCTACGCGTATTCCCACTCAGGTTTTGACATGGACATATGTTTCTATTTCTCTAGTGTAAATATTCAGGAGAGGGATTGTTATAGCGTATGAAAAGCATGTAGGGCCCTGTGATTGCCTTTGTGAGAAACTGGTCAGTTGTTTTTCTAAGTAGCCAGACCATTTCCTATTTTTATCAGCAACACACCACTGATGGTTTCTTTTAGGAAAAAAAAACATTTTAGACAGAGTCTTAATATAATATGATGCTCTTATTTTGTGCCATTGGCACAGACATGGGATTGGTTTTGTGTAAAGCACTACTTTTAAGTGCTGGGAGCTAGATGGTGGTACATGTCTGCAATTCTAGCACGTAGAATGCTGAGGCAGGAGGATCGCACGTTTAAGACCTCCATGAACTGAATAGAAGGTCCCTTTCTCACAGGAGAGATGGTGTGGGGAGAGGAGAAGAGGGGGGAGAAAGGGGGGAAAAAGAGAAAGAGAAAAATGGGGAACCAGGAGTCAGGCTGAGCTGAATCCATTCCCGGAGTCAGCGAACTTGCTTCCACAGCTTCGTGCAGGTTGTGTATTTTGCTAAGCCCACCTGCACCCGTCTCGTATATAAAAGAGAGGAGATAGCAGAACCTCTCTTTGTAGGACCATCACAGGGATCCAAGGAGACCAAACACATGGAGCATTTAAAATAGCCCCTGGTACTTGACTGATGGTCTGCGTGAGTCACTCCTGCTAGTTCCTCTCATTAGAATAGCATTCCTGGCAACACCAGAGTGTGTATAAGAACATAAACCATGGACTCTACATTTTTAAGTATAGTGTGTGTGTGTGTGTGTGTGTGTGTGTGTGTGTGTACATGTGTGACATGAGTACAGACACCCAAAGAAGTTAAGAGAAGACAAAGAATCTTTTTAAATGGCGCTGGAGTCACAGGTGATTGTGAGCCACCGGGGCGCAGGGACCCAAACTCCAGTTCTCTGGCAGAGCAGCAAGCAGTTGGAATGGCTGAGCTAAATCTCCAGAGATTGAGTCTTGACAGAAGATGGCCCTAGCTCACCTGGAACTTGCTCTGTAGATCAGGCCAGTCTCAGATTCAGAGCAATCCTCCTGCCTCTGTTTCTCGAGTGCTGGGATTACAGATGTATGCCCTCGCGCTGGCTGGATTCCGCTTCGTTAGGATGGTGATTTGAAAACTGGGAATGCCACAGAAAACTAAAGGATGGTTATCACAGCAGAAAGGTATCTATAGTTACTTAAATGAACAAGCGTAGCATTGCCTTAAATCCTCTGCAAACTTTCTGGCCGGTATCCTAACTTGTAAAACAAATAATTGCATCCTGTCCCTCCCACAGAGGTCAAAACTGAGCATATGAATGTACAATGCTATATAAATGCTCATCAACAGTAAAAAGTTTTAACAATGTCTTTCCTTATGAGTTAGTTAGAAATGATAAGATCTTGCTCCCTGTAATGATGGCTAGAAAAAAATAATCTGATAGCAGGAGCAAGTTGCAATTTTTATATAAAAATAAAGGCTGTAAGAAATGGATTCTGCTTGCATGTGGTTTGCCTTGTCCAAAATGGATGATTAAACTGTTAAGTTCCTCTCGCCCCATGATGCCATAGTCAGAAGTAGCAATTTTAAGAGGAGATTAGGGCTCTGCCCTCGTGGATGGACTGATCCATCCTTATGATTGATGAACTCATGAGCTGATAGGTTATCATCAGTGAGGATCTACCCTAGAAGCCCATTTGGCTAGGTCTCTTCTACACTTCCAGGCCCATCATATGATGCCCTGCTCTGCCCAGGACTCGGCAGCAGGAAGGCCACTGTCAAGTACAGCCTTCTGAGCTGGGACCAGAACCACAAGCCTCAAGCCTCCTCTTTCCTATTTATCCAGTCTACCCCATTGTGTTATTTCCAACAGGAAACAGATGACAGACACCGTGAAGACTGAGCACCACATGGATCTGAGGCCAATGCAAAGGGAATACACGCCACTTCCACGTGACAGAGCCTCACATGCTGAGTGTGACCCAGTAGTTAAGTGGCTCGGAAGAATAGCTCATCTGCATACACATCCAGACATCTGTGTTTAGTTGCCTAGATGACACAGTTTCAACATACTGCTTGGAACCCCTGCTCCCTCTGCTTTCTTCCCCTCCCCCTCTTCTTCTCTCTTTCCCTCCCCCTGTTCTTCTCTCTTCCCCTCCCCCTCTTCTTCTCTCTTTCCCTCCCCCTGTTCTTCTCTCTTCCCCTCCCCCTCTTCTCTCTTTCCTTTCCCTCAGACTGCGGGAATCAAATCCAGGGTCTTGAGCACAGTAGGTAGGCTCTCTCTACAGACCTACTGTCCCAACCCTTGAAATTCTTTTTGAGACCTTAATAATTACATTTTAAGAGGATGTGTTGGAGCCGGGCTGTGGTGGTGCACGCCTGGAATCCCAGCACTCTGGGAGGTAGAAGGAGGCCGATTTCTGAGTTCGAAGCCAGCCTGGTGTACAGAGTGAGTTCCAGGACAGCCAGGGCTATACAGAGAAAACCCTGTCTCAATAAAAACCAAAAACCAAAATCAAACAAACAAACAAACAAAAAAAAAAAACGTGTTGGCCATACCGGGAAAGGTTTAATAGACATGTAAATTATTGAACCTCCACTGGAGCCCTGTGGGAGTACAAAATATGAAATCTAAAGTTACATTTGGAACAGAGAGAGTATGTGTACTTGGAATGGAAAAGATTTAATTGTGCCATCCATAATGTACGAGCAATGCCGGGCAGTCAGCCTACACATCTGAGTCAGGTCCTCCTTCTCCAGACCTGGCATGTCAGCATTTGGTCCAACTCAAGTCCACCTCATCCACCAACGACAGAGGAGGCAAGGAAGGGGCCTTTGACACGGCTGTCGGCCAACCTACCCAACTGACGTGGGTTTCCAAGTAGATACTTGGCACACCTCAAGGAAGAAATCACTTCTCTACTGGCCAGAGACTGAGCATTTGTTATACATTGTCTCTAAAGCCTAGCAATAAGGGGCCAAGCCATGTTTTTCATTTGCTGGTAGATCTGTGCATTCATCCATTTTCTCATGTGTTTTAGCATAGATGCCCTGATAGTTACAGTGTGATTGAAAGCACCATCCATGGGCACACATACAGAACTCACACCTCAACAGGCTCCAGCCTAGGATGACACCGGGCAGAACATCTGCAGGGTGCCACCCCAGGATGTCCACTTCACAAGCACAGCTGCAGATCACGTTCCTTGCCATATAGAAGCATGTGGCTATAGATTATATCTTGATGCACATAGAATGGAATTAAAATAGCAGATGTTTTAATAAGTAGAACCTAGAAGATCAAGCTGTGACGTAGAACCTAAGCGATCATCCATGTAACCCCAGTGCTGCCTAGAACTGGGCTGTATCTCAGCCGAGCCTGCGCCTAGAAAGAGCAAGAGGCTAGGACAGGTCACCAGGACCATACGACAACCCAAAACAGAGATCAAACACATAGTTCTTTCCACATGCTGTGCTAGCTCAAGAGGCTGGAGCCACTACAATAGCTTAATAACTTCAAGGGAACAACTCATCCTTCTCTTTGGTAATGATAGATATACGAGTACATATTTAATCTTAAGTATCCATATGATGTATATGATATATCATAAATATACATATAGATCTTTTTTTTTTTTTTTTTGGTTTTTCGAGACAGGGTTTTTCTGTGTAGTCCTGGCTATCCTGGAACTCACTCTGTAGACCAGGCTGGCCTCAAACTCAGAAATCCACCTGCCTCTGCCTCCCAAGTGCTGGGATTATAGGCATGCGCCACCACACCCGGCTATACACATAGATCTTAAACATATGCCCAAATAGATATGGATACATATCCTGTATATATTATATATAGGGTAAATATATTTATAATGGATGAAAATATACTATATATTTATATACACACATAAGCATATATACATATATCCATGTATAAATATGGATGGAGAAACCAAATCCAAGATTGATAAAATACCTTATCCAACCAATGGTTTTCACATATATGGAACAGGGGGAAAGAATGGAAATTCAGGTCCTACAGCAATCCAGGGTTGCTGACACACAATAACTCTATACCTCAAGGAACTTAGACACCGTAAATCTTGATCTCTGAACTCCAGGGAAGTGGCTGGAATAATCTATTCTCCTCCTAGGAAATCTACCGCCAGTGAGGCATGTGCCCTAGATGTCACCTTTCTCAACAACTAAACAGATCTGTGATATTTAGATTTCTTAATGTCTTGACTTCATAAGAAGGCCTTTAAGTTTGTGACTAGATGTTCTGTTCAGAAACGGCTCTGTTCTCCATATACCTAAAACATCTTTCAAACTTCAGCATTCCTGGATGCCAGCGGTAAGCTGCACCTCACCCTCCCACACCTACAGATTTTATAGTATTTTGTATCAGCATCCTCCTTAATTGAGGGCGTTTCATTTTTGGGTCTGTCACGGTCTGTCCTCATCAACCAACCTTTGGATTGCAGGAGCTGACCCTGCGCAGCCTGAAGGGGAGGGAAAGGCTCAACTGTGTTCTCCTGCACTCTCCCATGGCCTGCCTGTGCTGGGCGGATCGCCACATTGTGTGTGAGCCTGCTACCACAGCCTGAAAGAAGACAACCTCAGCCATCTCTCTCTCTCTCTCTCTCTCTCTCTCTCTCTCTCTCTCTCTCTCTCTCTCTGTCTTTTATTCTGTCTCTCTCTGTGTCTCTCTCTGCCTCTGTCTCTCTGTCTCTGTCTTTTATTCTCTCTGTGTCTTTGTCTCTGTCTCTCTGTCTCTGTTTCTGTCTCTCTGTCTCTGTCTCTTTCTGTCTCTCTCTGTCTTTTATTCTGTCTCTCTGTCTCTGTCTGTCTCTCTGTCTCTGTCTCTCTCTGTGTCTCTCTCCTCTCAAGAGAGACTCCATGCCCTGTAGACTCGAGGTTCCTTCTGGCACTTTCTGGCACTTCAGTATCTCCTAGAGGAGAGACCGTAATTCCTCTTACCTTTCTGTTGAGGTGTAACACTTGCAGCTTAGGGAACCGTTCTGTAAGGAGACAGTTCTAACCAGAATCAAGTGACAGTTGAACAGAGTGAGGAACTCTGACCAAAGCCCTGCAGATGGAGAGTGTCATGGGCACCTAAAGACCTAACGAGACCAAAGGTCAAGGCTGACAGGAGTATGGCTGAAAAAAACACAGTTAATTGGTTTTCTGGAGGACTCTCCCATGTAAGTGATCAGAAACATGTGACATCATCAAGCCTGCCCCTTCTAGAAAGAGATGTTTCTACTGACGTAAGGCTCGTGTGGTCCCTGTGACTGATCATGAGGACCGCTAACACCAACCTGAAAGGAGAGTGATAACCACTGAGCTTCCTGACCACTGTTTGGAGAAAGAATCATAAGCTCTTTTTCTGGAACTTGGCAGGAAAGACTGATATGATCACATATTCATGGCTGCGTCTCTAGGGAACAAACAGAAAACCATTTGGCCCAACAGAGATGTGCATAACTGTCCCTATGCACAATCAGATAATCCCCCCCAAATGCCTCTCTCCTGCTCTAACTCAATTCGGATAACTGCATTTGTCTGTGAGAAACCCTCAGAGAAAACATCCAGGCCAAATGATCTCATGCCTGGATTTTGCAAAACAATATGTGCACAAGAGCAGAATTTATATCACCCAGTATGTCCCATTCCCACACCCAGCCCTGGGATGTTCTTCCATGGCGTGATTTCTTTGCCACAACTGAGTCACTTCCTAGGCCTGGGTCCAGGACAGCCTGCAGACCCCTGGCCACCACTCAGTCCACATAAGAAAGCAGTTCTGTTCTATTTCTAGGAACAGAGTTTCACATTTATTTTACACTTCTCTTACCCATTTTGCTTCCCCAGATGTTTTTCTAGAAGAAGCTGTGAGCATGAGCAAAAGTGATGTGTGTCTTCCCTCAAAATAATTTAAATTTTCTACTGCACCCAACTGAGAGCAAATGAAATCAAAGGAGAAAATAACTAAAAACCCTTTGGAGACACTGGACTAGTCTTGAGGAAAATTCTGGAGCTCCGTGTACTGCCCTGGGTAATTAACTGCCTTTGCATTTCTGGTGTACAATCAGGGTTCTCTAGGGAAACAGAACTTATAGAACACGTACACACACACACACACACACACACACACACACGCACGCACGCACACATATATACATGAAGGATTTATTACAGGCTGTGGTCCAGCTAGTCCAACAATGGCTGCCTACAAATAAAAGGTCCAAGAATGCAGGGTTTGTTCAGGCCATGAGGCTGGATGTCTCAGTCGATCTTTAGTACACGCCAGAGCCCCAGAGCAGGCTCTAACCCCAGTGAAGGCTTATCAGCCAGAGTGGGGGCAAGCCGGCACAGAGACCTTCGCCCATGTCCTTTCTACAGGGTGCCAGCAGGTGATGTGGCCCAGATTAAAAGTAGATCATCAATTACCCTCAAAGGTCTAGATTAGAAATGGGTCCTCCCAATCAAGCGATTTAATTAAGAAAAAAGACCTGGCGTACCCAGCCATTTGGGTTTTAGTTAAATCCAGACGTAGTCAAATGACAACCAAGAATAGTCAGCCATCACACTGAGATTCCATCTTTCCCAATCCAGGGAACAGGAGAAGCAGGAAACAACACACAAAACACACAACACAACACAACAATAAAACCTCCAAATAAAACTCAGCTGGGAGGTCAGAATGTCTTTCCTATAGCTCCTGTTATCTGCAAATCCTATAAAAATCAGACAGCAGCTTCTGCAGACACCCCCCACCCCCCCCCACCCACCCCCCGCAGCCACGGCTGACTTTCATGAGCTCTTTAAAGCATGAGCTCTTTGACACTTGTTTCCTGGTCTCCTTCATGAAGACACATCACCAGGGTGGCTTCTTTGCACCTGGCACCTAGTCCCATCTTCTTAACTATTTGTTGACGAAGCCCCAGGGATTTCAACTGGAAAAGGCTTGCCTTGAGGTTCTTGTCCATTCATGTCCAAATGCAGGTAGGCTGTAATACAGTGTGCAAGTAGAAGTCACGATACCTTAGCTAGAAGTACACGCAGGGTCCCCAAAGGGCCACACAGACTGTGCCTGTGTGCTTTGCTCTGTGACACAACTGAGAACTGCACAGAGAACACAGCTGCAAGGACTTAGTGTGCTCTTTATACCGAGGTCCGGGCTCTGTGTTAACCGGAAAGGACTTACGGTCTGTCCCCAAGAGCAGGTTATTTTATAGAATGAATAACTAGAGACTGGAAAAATTAGCCGCTAAGGCTCACATAATAAGTTCAATGGTGTGGTAGGCATTCATTAATTAATTATTAATTATTGTGATTAGAGTCTGAGGAAGTAAGAAGCAGGAATCTGCCCAATGCCTGTATAGATTCCTATAGACAGGAGCTCCGTGAGGAATTGTAGGAAGAAGGCTGTTGCTTCCTCCCCACCCACAAGTCTCCTTTCCAGCTAACTACTCACAGCTGTGTGGATAAAGATGGAAACTGATTCAGGCTTCTGGCTCAGAGAAGAAAAGTCATGGCAGACTGGCTGTGGGACTGCCAGAAATCTGGACAGACACTGAGAAGGGTCTTGAAAACCTGGGCAAGGAGGCCACACTGAACCATGCCTTAAGAACCCACGTCCAAGACGAAGGCCCTCGTCCTTGAATGGCTCAGAGCAGAGGTCATGATGTTACCAGGTTCCGTCTGTGTGCTGTGATCAACTCTCAGGAAGGGTATTTCATGTAAAGTATAGATGAAATATAACAGGAATGGACATTGTTGGAAATTAGTGCCCTTGTATTTAGATAACACTGAAAACACAAAGGGAAGAGACAACCGTGTGTACTTCAGCAAATGCCTGGGCTGGGGCAATGAACCCGCTGTCGTCCTCGGGTTCCCTGGAGGAACTCTCTGGGCAGTGCCCATTGTTCAGGGGCATGATGCAGGTGTCTTAGGAGCGCTCAAAATGTCCCATGAAAATAAGTCACTGGAGAATACATTTCAGTGTCCTGTAAATGTCCTGTAGAAAAGGACCCATGTGTAAGATGAGATGGAGGAGGTGACAGCCATGGGGTTTTGATGAAGTCAGGTGACAGACTTGGCTGTGGCCAACAGTTCACCTACACAAGGTTTTCTTTGGCACAGGTGAGAGAAAGGCAATTAGAGATAGTATTTCCCCTAGGAAGGAAAGACTCACAGGGAAGCCAGATCTTTGTGACAATATAGATGCCCCTGTCCTTTTAAGATGTGGGTGTGAGAGAGCTTTACATTTGTTTGTTTGTTTGTTTGTTTGTTTGTTTGTTTGTTTGAAACAGAGTCTCACTGTACAGTCCCGCCTAGCTTAGAACTTATCAACCAGTCTGGCTTCAGACTCTGAGACCTGCCTCTGCCACCTAATGTTGTGATTTTTTTTTATTTGGTTTTTTCGAGACAGGGTTTCTCTGTATAGCCCTGGCTGTCCTGGAACTCACTCTGTAGACCAGGCTGGCTTCGAACTCAGACATCCGCTTGCCTCTGCCTCCCAGAGTGCTGGGATTACAGGCATGTGCCACCACCGTACTGCTCTAATGTTGTGATTACAGGAGTAAGTCAACACACACACACACACACACACACACACACACACACACACTTCAAAAATGAGACTTCAAAGATCTCGTTTATTACTGAAGACTCTAGAGCAAAAGTCTGGCTCCAGGAGTTCCTTCAGGGTAGGCCCCGTCACCTGCCCCCTATTCTGTTTAAGGAAAAGAGTCAATGGTGAGAAGCAGAGCTGCATTCCGTGTGGTCACAGTGGGAAAGGGAACAAATGCAGGAGCCCAGATACCCCAGCTCTACCCTGGGATAATGGAGGAGACAGGTTTACAGGAGAAAGAACTAGGTCATGGCAAGAGACTGGCGTGACTCAGCGTCCTGGTCATGCTGTGCTCTGGTCAGACATCTTGCTTCTGGTTCTGCTAGAGCTGTGACCAATGCTGTCATTGGAGGGGATCAGGCTCCAAGGATGATTACTTCTGCTCGGGCTGTAGCCTTACCCTCATGTGGGGTGTGGAGGGGCTTATTTTCAAGGTTCTGCTGTTCCAGGAATCCAAGGGGACTGGGGGGGGCGGTCCTTAGACAACGAGTTATCTCTGTGTCTGCAGCCTGAGTGGAGATAAAGTAGATTAGACAGGCACTTCCTGAGCAACAAACGTGCCTACGTGCTTAAGCGAGCCTCTGTACAGGAGACAGACAAGACACGGATTCCAGGCTTTTACCCGGCACTCGGTTACCTCGCTGGCTCAAGGAGGGAGGAGTGAATATTCTAATCCAGTGGTTCTCACCCTTCCGATTGCTGTGACCCTTTAATACGGTTCCTCATGCAGTGGTCACCCCCAACCATAACATTATTTTTGTTGCTACTTCATAACTGTAAATTTGTTAGTGTTATGAATCATCATGTAAATATTTTTGGAGACATAGGTTTGCCAAAGGGGGGTCTCAACCCACAGCTTGAAAACTGCTAGTCTAATTAGCCATAGCATTCGGGGCAGAGGACGGCTCAGTGGAGAAAGCTATTTCCCCACAAACCTGGAGATCTGAGTCCAATTCCCAGAACACATGCTAGGGTAGGAAGAGAGAACTGATTCTGCAAAGTTGTCTTCTGACCTACACACACACACACACACACACACACACACACACACACACACAGCATCTGCTTCGCTCACACCATCACAATTTGTCAAGCCACCGTATCTTAGAGCTAGAAGACCCTGTAACCCTGAGGCCATTTGCAGAGGATGATGTACATCCCTATGGATGTACAACATTTATGTGAATCTGAAAGTCCACTTATTGCAGATTCCCATTTGTGGCTGGAACCTAAACTCAATTTCTGGCTCTAATCTTCTACAGTCTGAGCTCAGGATCTGCCCGAACATTTCTGGTCCATTTCCAAGTCTACATATTTGATTTCTAGTGATCAGTCCTCATAACTCTTAATCGTTATCCGAGATTCTTTATTCTTTAAGCTGTTTGTTGTGTGGGGAGCCTGGCAGTGCTGGTGGTCTCTCTTTCTGACTACTTCACTTTCATAAATAAGATATCAATATGCGATACTCTCAGGCAGTGCGTAATGGGCACCATCTATCTTTCCTTTAATCAAAGGCTGGGTGAATGCCTACAGCAAAGCAGGCATTGGGCTAGACCCTAGACATTCAATAATGACCACTACCAGGGTCCTAACTGTCTAGCAGATGTCTCCTCAAGACATCTAACTAACTACTATTAACTATTGAGGCACCGTGGCGCACAGGACTTGGGAGGCAGAGGCAGGATAATGAGAATTTGAGATCATCCACAGCTATATAGTGAGTCCCTTTCTCAAAACAAAACAACAGTGTGCTGACTGTAGAATGTGATGATTGACTTGATTGTTGACTTAGCAGAACTAAAAATCACCATGGAAACAAATCAATAGACCTGTCTCTGGGAGATCTTCTAGACTAAGCATAATTGGGAAGACCTCTGATGAGTGTGGGCGATAGCAGTCATTGGCTTAGGTCCTGGACTGAATCAAAAAGAGAAAAGAAGCTGTGGTGGGAATGGCCTCCATAGATTCTTGTGTTTGAATGCTTGGCCCATAGGGAGTGGAACTATTAGGGGGTGTGGCCTTGTTGGAGTGGGTGTGGCCTTGTTTAAGGAAGTATGCCACAGTGGAGGCAGGTTTTAAGGTCTCATACCCCCAAGCTCTCATACCCCATTGTGGCTCTCAGTCTCCTACAGTCTCAGCCTGTGGATCAATATGTAGAACTCTCAGCTCCTCCAGCACCATGTCTGCCTGCATGCTGCCATGCTTCCTGCCATGATGATAATGGACTGAACCTCTGACACTATAAGCCAGACCCAATTAGATGTTTTCCTTTATAAGAGTTGCCTTGGTCATGGTGTCTCTTCACAGCAATAGAAACCCAAACAGGAGCTGAGCCCTGACTCTCCCTCTCTCCCTCTCTCCCCACTTCTCTCCCTCTCTCCCTCCCTCTCTCCCTCTCCTTCCCTCCCTCTCTCTCTCTCCCTCTCTTCTTCTCTTTCTCTCCCCCTCTCTCTCCTTCTCCCCCTCCTGCTTCTTCCCCTCCCCTTCCCCCTCTGTCTCCCCCCTTCCTCTAGGTCTCCCTATCTTTCTCCCTCTCTCTCTCTCCCCCTCTCCCTCTCCTTCTCTCTCTCTCCTTCTTCCCTCTCTCCCTCTCTCTTTCCCTCTCCCTCTTTCCCTCTCCATCCCCTGCTTCTCCCCCTCTCCCTCTCTTCTTCTCTCTCTCTTCCCCTCTCTCTCCCTCTCCCCCTCTCCTGCTTCTTCCCCTCCCCTTCCCCCTCTGTCTCCCCCCCTTCCTCTAGGTCTCCCTATCTTTCTCCCTCTCTCCCTCTCCTTCTCTCTCTCCTTCTTTCCTCTCTCCCTCTCTCTTTCCCTCTCCCTCTCTCCCTCTCCCTCCCCTGCTTCCCCCTCCCCCTCTGTCTCCCCCCTTCCTCTAGGTCTCCCTTTCTTCCCCCCTCTCTCCCCTCACCAGGCCCTGCTCCCACAGATACAGTGTGACCAGCTGCCTCAAACTTTTGCTGCCATGACTTGCCACCAGGATGGATGGCATCCTTGAATTCTTGACTCTGAGCCAGAACAAAACCTTCCTTGTTTCTGTCAAGTAGTTGTCTGAGTAACAGGACACATAAGTAATGCACAGCATCAGTCCAGTTGGGCATAATCGGCAAGAAAAGGTTTGCATTATCCTCAGATTTCCATAGAAAACATTCTAATATATCTTCTCAGGGGTTCATGGCATTCTTTTAAACATGAGATTGTTTCTTCTTACCCTCAGCAATGAAGAGGGCTTTCTGCTTAGCATTTTCTGGATGAGAACTCTACACATATCTTAGTGAACAGCTCTCCAGTTGAGCTATCCTATTTTCCCATTATGTCATTTATATCCTAAAGGGTCTGTGCTTCGGAGCCCTTGTATGTCTCCTGGATACCACTAAACATCTCCAGGAGACTTCCCTTCCTGAGTGGAGCATCAGCATATACTGAAAATTACAACGGAATGGACCTGAAGGGTGATTTTCAGTTTCCAATATTCAATATTTCAGCGTAGAATAAAAATTATACTCTGTACATGTCACATTCATGTATTTTGGGGAAATATACAGGGATGGCTAGGTTGAAGAAGATGAGTCTTGAGCAACTTCAAAATCAGGTCAATGTCTGACCTTACACAAATGAAAGGTGTCATTGCCTGGGTTGTGCTGCTCTTGTGTTCTCAGTTGACGATAGCTCATTGCCAAGGCTCAACTCTGCTTCCTGGGGCTCCTCCCATATTGTGACTTCACCTCCATGACCTGCTGAATCCCCATCTCCCCTCACTCCTGGAGGCAGAGTAACGATATGGACTATAACCCCAGTGCGTTTACCTTTGGGTCTTTGAAACCTACTCTACCAATTTGTAGATCAAAACCCAAGGACTGGGGACAGGGTAGATGGGAGAAGGTGGCGTGAAAAGAGAACATATAAGAGCGAGCTAGAGTGTATAGTATGAAGTGCCATAGTTGAGCCTGTCATTCCAAAGCTAATTTTGAAAATGATAAAGCATAGGAGAATCAAGGATTGCCTACATCTCGGCTGCTTGCTTCTCGATCTAAGTGAGCAAACGTTCCTACACTTTTTTCCTTTGCTCTATCTCCCTTCTTTCCGCTCCAACAATAGTATGTGCAAATCTATGAAAAGTCCTTCTCCAATGATACCAGACTAATTCTGTGCTATCTCCTGGAGGTTTGGGGCTCAGCACTGGGGTAGTCAGTGCCAGCCGTTCTGGGGCAGGATTCAAAAGTGACCTAAACCTTGCATTTCGCCAGCAAGTTAGACAGGAAGGCAATGACCCTTCCTCCAACCACGAGAGAGCTAGCTGGCATCTGCTGTGGAAAAGCTTTCTTATCTCACAGAACTTCTGCCCTCCTCAAAAACCCATCAGTGGCTCCTCGCTGTATCAGCAAATGTGTCAGCTATGGGGCTGCCTTTCAAGTGTGAGTACACATGACCGAAAACTAAGCTGCTTCCTCGCTCTCCTCAGAGTAAAGCCCCTTGCTTCCCTGCTTTCCGACCACGGTTGGAGCTGTTTCTGAAATGTCTGCCTCACCAGACCGGAATGTCTAATCGCGTAACTCAACTCAGTCACCCATGATACCTGAAAGGAGAAAGAAAAAAAAAAAAAAGGGAAGAAAACGTTCTGTAACCACTCCCCACCCTGGGCTAGGCAGCATGCATTTCTTCCAACTGTGCTATTGACTGCTTTTAATTTTTGATTCAAGTCGCATCTCTTCCAGGAAGGCTTGCTTATGTCAGGCCAGAACAGCCTTCTTGGATGCCATTACGATCCCCTCGGTGGTAGTCATACAACCTGCTATGGCTCTGCTCGAGCTTAGAAGCTCGTGGAAGTCGAGGCCAGACTTGGAGGCCGCCACTCTTGGGCCACCGTGGCAGCCTCTCGCCCAAGGCAACCATCATAAACAGCTGTCAGTCAGCAACTCCAGGCCCGAGAGGCAAGTCTGACCCACGGTGGGTGTGAAACCTGTGGCTGGCTGATGAAAGAAAACCACTGGCAGTCCAAGGCAGGGTCCGAGGGCAACAGTGACTTCTGTGAGACTGTAGCCCTGCCAGCAAAGGGGAACCGCATGAGAGCCAACATTAAAGGCCTAGGTCTTCCCAACCCAGCTAACTCAACCTAGGAAGTCCTTCACAGACATGCTCAGAGGACTAGGAAAGTCTACATCCCGTAAAATTGACAATATTATGATATGTGTGTGTGTGTATATATATGTATGTATATACACACATACATATGACATTTATGTCATATACATATATGTCATATATCTCATATACATATATATGTATATCACACACACACACATATATATATATATACATGACATATATATTTCCCTCAATCACCATCATCTTGGACAGCTTCATTCTGTTATTTTTGGCCACTTCTGGCACAGCATCTATGCCTGAAGACTCTTGCGAGTATTCTCAGTCCCTAGAGACTAGACTACAGCCTGGACAAAGGGGGTCAGGGGAAGGAGAGGAAGGACACAGACCAGCCTCCCAGACTGATGGACATCAGGAATGATTTCTCAACCATCTGTGAGTTAGCTGAGTACTAGGCTTGCATATTAATTGATTACCTCTAGTTCCTTCCTGAATTCCCAGGGCACTAGGCACTTCCCAAGGCCCAAGGTCCGTTACATGCTCCTCTGCAAGGGAAAGAGCAAGGGTCGGGCTGGCTGCCAGCCTCTCATCTGGTCTCCGAGTCCCACACTTTCAGGGCTGGGTTAGGGCTGGCCAGGCAGGAATCACTAAGGAAAACTCTATAAAGGAGCCACCTGGGGTGCCTGTTCCATCAGCAGATCTCAAGTTTCTGTGATAAATATTTTGCAAACAGAGGAACCAGATCTCTCTGATACAACATTCACTGAAACATTCCCACCCTACCGCAGCAGGAAGATCCTCCAGGCAGAACATTTGATTAGAAACAAATGAAGAAACTGAGCGTTCTAACATCCCGCTGGCTGGTGCGCTCCCTTTCTTCCGGTTGGATCTTGGGGTGCTAGGTATGTTCTGGAAGGCACTCTACTCTGGATCCAGGACCCTGACGAGGAACCTGGTGGTTCTTCCTTCCTTCCCTGAAGACCCTCAGTCTCCTCCAGCTCTTTTCCTTCTAATTAACTGAACAGCTACTCTGTGAGGTCACGCTTGGGGACTGTAAGAGGACTCTAAGATGCAACCCTATGTATGGTTGTAAGTAAGCCCTAAAAGTTGCTCTGCTCAGAGCCCATTCAAAGCAATCCTTGCTGGGCGTGGTGACATGTGACAGTCATCCCAGCACTTGGGAGCTCGGGTGGAGGATTACACACTTGAGCCCTGCTGAAGCTGCAAAGCAAGACAGTCCTGAAAACAAAACCAAGGAGTCCATCAGCGGTGGCGCACACTTTTAATCCCAGCACTTGGGAGGCAGAGGCAGCCAGATCTCTGTGAGTTCGAGGCCAGCCTGGTCTACCGAGTGAATTCCAGGACAGCCTTGGCTATAGCAAGAAACTCTGTCGCGAAAAGCCAAAGACAAAACAAAAAAGCAAAAACAAAACTAAAAGTCCAGCTGGGCACAGGGCATAGTGGTAAATCTCTAACCTGGTATGCCCATGCGCCGAGTTCAACACGGGAGAAAGAAGAACAGCCAATCCTTACGGCAACCCTGTGGTGTTGCCAATGACATGACATGCAGATGCCATGACAATTTGAAATGGAGGAAGCAGGAAGAGTAAGCAAGTTGCTCACTAACACTCAGGGGCAAATAGAAAACTAGGGCTTTCGATCTAGGGGGGGGTTGATTTTAATCAATAACAGCTAACAGATGTTGAGCGTTTACTGTGAGCCACACCCTGTTTGAGGCTCTTTGCATGAATTCCCCACAATCAGTCCCTACAGGGTGAGACCAGTGGCTCATTTCCTGCATTTGCTGATGAGAAAACTGAAGTAAAGGGATGACAGTGCGAAGTGACATGGATGGACCAGAAGCCAGGAGTGCATGCATGTACATGCATGTGGACACGTGTGCATGTGTCTCTGGAAGCCAGAGGTCAACTTCAAGTGTCATTCCTCAGGCTGTTTTTGTTTTTTTGTTTTAAGAACCCCCCTGGCTCCTCTGCCTGCCCCTCCCTGATGCGGGGATTACAGGTGTGTGTCACAGTGCTTGGCTAGTCCGTGTGTATTCTGGGGGTGAACTCAGGGCCTTGAGATTCCCTCACAAGCACGTTACTGGCTGTGCCATCCCAGGCCCTCAGTATTTACAGAGTTGACTGATATTTTGACTTTAAAATGGCCGACCTTGACAGTTCCACTTCTCAGAAGTATTATTGGACAAAACAACAAACGCCTGTTTAGGGCCCTCTCAGAAAATGATGCAAATTCTATCCCAACCCAAGCCAAAATTCATTGCAAGATCTGTCATGGAACTCAGTTCAGCAGTTCAAACAGTAAATTTTAAAAATCAAACATTCAAACACAGTACACTCCAAAGCTATGCTAAGTTGGTCCATAGTAAGGAACCGTGACAGGGAAAGGCTGGTTTTGCTTTCTTTAATTAAACCGTTATGTTTCTGTGAGAGCAGAAAACTTCATGTGTGGAATGAAAAGCTGTGATTGCAGTCAAGCGATGAACTGAGCACAGGGTCCCCAGTGGAGCAGCTAGAGGAAGGACCCAAGGAGCTGAAGGGGTTTGCAGCCCCCATAGGAGGAACAACAATATGTACCAACCAGAACCACCACCACCACCACCACCCCAGAGCTCTCAGGGACTAAACCACCAACCAAAGAGTCACAGGGAGGGACCCCTGGCTCCAGCTACATATGTAGCAGAGAATGGCCTTTTCAGACATCAGTGAGAGGTCTATGGTCCTGTGAAGGCTTGACATCCTACTGTAGGGGAATGCCAGGTCAGGAAAGTAGAGAGTGGGGGGTTGGCAAGCAGGGGGAGGGAGGATGGGATAAGGGGGTTTTCAGAGGGGTAATGAGGAAAAGGGATACCATTTGAAATGTAAATAAAGCAAATATCTAATTAAAATCTAACAACAACAACAACTACAAAAAGCTGTGATTCAGAACATCCTTCTTGCTGTGAGGCCCTCTCCTCCATGGTGGTTGTGGAGCTGAGGTCACTAGTCCCCAAGTTTCTGGACTCTCTGTTAAGTGTGTCTTGCTTTTCCCTGGATGGTGGCTGAGAAAGTGCGTGGTTGCAAGATGGGACATGTGTCGAGATGCAAACTGAGATACTTAGCCATCCTTGTGGGATCGCTGGACTTTTGAACTGCACGGACAGCAGGATCTCCGTGGGAACCGCAGCCTGTGTTTCACTACCTGGTAAAGATGTGGGTTGTAGAGCAGACAGACTTTTGCTAACAGGGGGAAATGTTTCAGTTACGTGGATAAGTTCGCATCGCTAACTGCATATGAGCTCACTGAGAAAAAGATGCAGAAAAGATGAAAGAAATGTAGGCTTTGAAAGGGCTTTTAATTTTTTTCAATATTATCATGTATGTGTGTGTGTGTGTGTGTGTGTGTGTGTGTGTGTGTGTGCTCACATACTGTAGAGTGTACATGTGTGTGCCCCTTACGTGGAAGCTGAGGCCATCCTTGGGTGTTGGTTCTCAGTAGCTATCTACCTTTTTTCTTTTGGTTTTGTTATTTTGAGACTCTCTTGTTGGCTTGGAGACCACTGATGCCTCTAGAGCAGCCATTCTTAACCTATGGGTCATGACCCCTTTGGGGGGTCCAATGACCCTTTTACAGGGGTCGCTTAAGACCATTGTAAAACATGAATGTTTACATTATGATTCATAACAGTAGCAAATCCAGTTATGAAGTAGCATTGAAATACATTTTACGGTTGGGGGTCAGCACAACATGAGGAACGGTAGTAAAGGGTCTCGACAGCGAATCCCAAGGAGCTCCACCTCTGCCTCCCTTGTGCTGGAATTGCACGTGTGTGTCCGCCTGCCGCACTTTTTTCCTGAGGGTTCTGGGCTCAGGTCTTGCTGCTTGGGAAGCCATCTCCACAGTCCCCTCTTAAAAGGCTGCCCCACCTGGGGATCCACTATACATATACAGCCACTAAACCCTTCCATTATTGTGGATGCTGGGAAATGCTTGCTGATGGGAACCTGATATGGCTGTCTCCTGAGAAGCTCTGCCGAGAGCCGTACAAATACAGAGGCAGAAGCCAACCATCGGACTGAGCACGGGGTCCCCGATGGAGGAGTTGGAGAAGGGACTGAAGGAACTGAGGGGTTTTGCAGCACCGTGGTGGGAGCAACAGTGTCAACTGGCCAGACTCTCCCCATACACACACACACACACCCAGCTCCAGGGTACTGCACCACCAACCAAACAGTACACATGACGGGACCCATGGCTCCAGTCGCATATGTGTCAGAGGATGGTCTGGTTGGACATCAGTGGGAGGAGAGGCCCTTGGGCCTGAGGGTATTCAATGCCCCAGTGTAGGGGAATGCCAGGGCGGGAGGACAGGAGTGGGTGGGTGGGTAGGGGAGCACCCTCATAGAGGCAGGGAGAGGGGGGATGGGATGGGGGTTTCAGAAGGGGAGACCTGGAAAGGGGAAAATATTTGAAATATAAATTTTAAAAAATATCCAATCAAAATAAATAAATAAATGAATTTTTAAAAAAGAATTAAGTCAGGTAACAGAAAATTCCTCCCACTTATGCAGTGTTTTCCCAATTTAGCATAGTTCAAAGTCTGATTTTGCTTTTGTTTTGAGACAATCTTTAGCTAAGGCAGCTTAAAACTTCTTTGTAGCACAGGATGACCTTGAACCTCCAATCCTCCTACTTCTGCCTCCTAAATACTGGGATTACAGGTGTGTACCACCTCGCCCAGTCTACAGGATCCTACATTCTCAGCCTCCAAAGCAAATGTCCAGGCATCCCCCATGCTGGGAATCCAGTGACATCAGGTCCTAGCATTGTCTTTGGAAGCTGTATTCTGCTGGTGGCTGCTGTGAAGTCTTCTTCCACCATCACAGTCCAGCAAAAGCCACCCAAACACCGCCCTGGCTGGCAGACGTTTGAAGCAGGCTGAGGGCTGTGCTGTGTACACCCTATGGTCTCCTCACGGCACCGTATGCCTTCATGGGGCCAAATCCCGTCCAGTGTAAGGAAGCTTAGTGTTTGTGAACCAAAGTAATCTCCGTGCCACTCAGCATAGACACTCCTTAAGCTGAACAATTCTATCGCTACCCATGCGCTAATGCTGGGAGACCTGGCCTTTCCCATGTTTTGTGTATAGCACACACAAACTGCTGCCTTTCAGTCTCACTATGTGGCGATTGACTTGGCCTCCTAGCCTACACTGGAACCAACCTCTAAAATCTACCCCGTACAGTGCCAATGTTTATCCAGAGAGAATATTAGATTCATTCCCTGCTCCGAGTACAAAACCGGGTGCTGCAAATTTTCACGGTGTACTTCAAGCAGACAGAACTCACACAGCAGGCATGAGCACACTGCTCTTGTCCACTAAGTCATATGTGAAGGCAATTCGCAAAGTTACATAGCAAACCAGACATGGTGGTGTTTGGTCCCAGTGCTCAGAAGGCTGGGGCAGGAAGACAGAGAGACATTTATATACATACATACATACATACATACACACATACATACATATACACATACATACATGTATGTGTATAAATATCTCTATGTGTATATCTATTTTCTCACATGTGTTTTTCAATTTTTAGAATTTTATTATTTCATTACTTTTTGAGATTATAATATAAATTATCACACAACGCTGCTCCACAACTCTGCATTTTGATTGGTTGTGGTTTTCTGTAACGATCTCCATCTGTTATAAAAAGAAGTTTCCTTGATGAGGGGTGAGAACTACACTTATCTGTGGGCATAAGGATAAATGATTAGAATGCTGGTTTAGTAAAGTTGTGGTTGTAGACTGTCCTACGAGATTCATGACTTCAGTAGACCTGGGTGGTTGGCTGGGTTCCCAGTACCTCCTATGATTTCCTCCTCATTCAGTGGGTCTTAAGTCCACTTAGAGAGCTGTTGGTTACTACCAAAGCATGTATGCCACTACCACTGATACAGACACCATGAAGGAATGCTGCTTATCGGTTTGCTCTTCATGGTTGTATGGCCTGATTTCATGTAGAACTCAAGACCACAAGCTCAGGAGGATCCTCACTCACAGTGAGCTGGGCCTATTCCCAGAAATCACTAAGAAAATGCCCCAGAGGCTTCCCTTCCTACAGCCCGATCTTATGGAGGCTTTTCTCAGAGCTCCATTCTATAAAGCTAGCCAGGACAGATGTATAGCTAGACAAGATTCTCTCCCCTTCTCTGGGCTAATTGTTTACAAAGCTGTGTAGAAGCATTTCAGTTTTATGAAGTCCCTGTCCCGTGCCACCATGCCTGGCTTGCTAAAGGTATGGGGATCAAAACCCGGAGGAAAGGAGGATCAACAGCTTGTCAGTTGTTGACCTTAATTCGTGGGAAGGTGGAGTCCTATTCAAAAAGTCCTTTGCCATATGGAGCTGATTATGTTTCTTCCAGCAAGTTCAAGGGTTCGGGTTTCATGTTTGTGTCATTTGAAATTAGTTTTTGTACAAGGGTCTAATTTCATTCTTCTGCACATGGGCGTCCAGTTTCCCAGCACCATTTGTTGAAGATGCTTTCTTTCCTGCACTTATGTGGATGAAATCTGAATACTCACATTTGTGTGTGTGTGTGTGTGTGTGTGTGTGTGTGTGTGTGTAATCAAGACAAGCTTTCTCTGTGTAACCTAGGTAGGAGAGTATCCTAGAACTCTCTCTGTAGACCAGGCTGGCCTCAAACTCCCAGAGATCCGCCTGTCTCTGCCTCCCAAGTGCTGGGATCAAAGGTGTGCACCACTGTGCCAGTTTTGTTTTGCTGTATTTCTTTTGTTTAAGGGCTGTCAGGGTGGGGCTCAAGTCATAGCTCAGTGAGTGAAGTGCTCACTGCGCAGGCGTGAGGACTGGGGTTTGGGCCCCACCGACTACTTAGCACTCTAGGCCTGGTGTCATGGGAGTGGGGTAGGCCATTCCCCATGGGAATGAGATCGGAAGGGCTCGCAGGCTAGCTGGTACAGCCAAACAGCCAGCTCCAGGCTTAGTGAGAGAAACTCTGCTTCGAAAAACAAGATGAAGAGCAACAGAGGAAGACACCAACATGCACCTCTGACCTTTACATGTGCACACATGGCTGTGCTCACCTGCATACTCACATGGGGAGGGAACAGGGAGGGTGGGGGACATGTCAGAATGAGGGATTCAATTCAGTGGTAGAATATTGTGTATGAGGTCCTAGTTTCTATCCCTAGTACAGCCAAAACAGAATACCAGTGTGCGTGTGTGTGTGTGTGTGTGTGTGTGTGTGTGTGTGTGTGTGTGGTATGTGTGGTGTGTGTGTGTGTGGTGTGTATATGTGAGTGTGTGGTGTGTATATGTGAGTGTGTGGTGTGTGTGTGAGTGTGGTGTGTGTGGTATGTGTGTGGTGTGTATGTGTTTATGAGTGTGGTGTGAGTGTGTGGTGTGTGAGTGTGTGGAATGTGTGTGGTGTGTGTCTGATATGTGTGTGTGGTGTGTATGTGTGTGGTATGTGGTGTGTGTGTGGTATATATTGTGTGTGTGAGTGTGGTGTTTGTGTGGTATGTGTGTGTGTGGTAGGTTAGTGTGTAGTGTGTGGTATGTGTGTGTGAGTGTGGTAATTGTGTGGTGTGCTGTGTATGTTGGGGAGAGTCTGCTATGTGTGTGTGTGTGTGTGAGTGTGGTGTGTGTGTGTGTGTGTGTGTGTGTGAAAGTGTGTGTGTGTGTGTGTGTGTGTGTGTGTGTGTGTGTGTGGTCTCATTCTGAAGCCCAGACTGACCTTGAACTTACTGTATAATGAATGAATGTTACTCAGCCTTCAGAGTGATGAAATTACAGCCTGTACAACCAGGACTGAAAAAGGCTTTTTCTTGAGATTAAAATTCACACAACATAAAATTCACAATTTAACCATATCTTGAATGACTGATTAGTTAATTTACTATATTTCTGGGGACTAACGGTCGACTCTGGAGCCTTGCCTCTGTCAGGAGAGTTCTCTGCCATTGAATTACATTCCTAATCTCTTATGTATTTGTTGTTTACTTTGCTTTTTATTCAGAGACACAAGCTCTTGCTAATTCTCCCAGGCTAACCATGACCTCGCTCTAGTTTAGACTGGCTTTGAATTTACAAGCCTCCTGTCTCAGCCTCCCTAATAGCTGGAACTATAGGCCTGCACCACCAGTCCTGGCTTACCCATATTTTAGTTTATAATTCTGTGGCTTCTGGGACATTCACAGGGCTATGTCATCATTACTGCTATCTACGCTCAGACTATTTTGGCATCCAAATAAAAACCTCATAACCATTCGGCCCCAGCTCGGCTATCCAGTAATTTGCTTTCTGTCTCTATAGATCTGCTCATTCTAGACATGCCATATAAAACCGACACAGGCCATGCGTGGGAATGAATACCTGTAATCCCAGCACTATAGAGACTGAGGCAGGAGGAGTGGCACAAACTCAAGCCAGCCTGGGCTACATCTTAAGTTCCATGCTAGCCAGGGCTGTATAGCAAAGACGCTATCTCAAAATACAAAATAAACCAAGCAATCCTCATACAGCTGTGGCCGTGTGTGGCTGGATCTTTAGCTACTTTTCTTTTACTACGAGGAAACAGCATAACCAAGCCGACATGTAACAGAAAGAGCTTATTGGGGTTCGTATTGCAGAGGGCCAGAGTCCATGATCACTGTGGCAAGGGTACTGGTGCCAGCAGGCAGGCGGGCAGCCATGGTTTTGGCACAGTAGCTGAGTACATACATCTTGTTCTACAGGCATGAAGCAGAGAGAGAGAGAGAGAGAGAGAGAGAGAGAGAGAGAGAGAGAGAGAGAGAATGCAATGGACCTTTGGAACCTTAAAGCCCACCCCCAGTGACACGCCTCCAACAAGGCCACGCCCCCAATCCCAAACAGTTCTACCAAGGAGGGACCAAACCTTCAAATGTGTCATCCTAGGTGGTCATTCTCATCCAAGCACCACATCAGATATGCCTGAAGTTTGCTTTGTTGTCTAGGATGGCCTTGAACTCCCAGAGACCCACCCACTTCTGCCTCCAGGATGCTGGCATCCACCACCAGACCTAGCTTTAGTTCACATTTCACATGGCATTATACACAGCTCCAACTTACTCTTCATCTTTAGAGACTTTTAAAAGTTTAATCATGCGGTATTGACTATCAATATCAATACTGATGTTGAATGATACTTGGTTCGGGTCCCTTAGTCTCTGCTGGAACTTCTTACTCAGCAAATCTATTTCATAACCGTGTTTTCTCAAGATATAAAGTGAACTTCATTTATGAATGAGAAAAACAAAATGAATCTCTGTCTCTCTATCTGTGTCTCTGTGTCTTTCTCCTGTGTGTGTGTGTGTGTGTGTGTGTGTGTGTGTGGTGTGGTGTGTGTGTGGTATAGTGTGTGTGGTATGTATATATGTGTATATGTATGTGTGTGGTATGGGTGTGATGTGTGGTATGTGTGGGTGTGTGTGAGTGTGGATGGTGGTGTGGTGTGTATGTGTGTGTGGTGGTATATATGGTGTGTGTGAGAGTGTGTGGTGGTGTGGTGTGGTGTGTGTCTGTGTGTGTGTGTGTGTTCAGGCATGTAGTGGCCAGAGACCAATCTTGGGTATTGGTCCTCAGGAGTCATCCACTTTGTCTTTTGTCTTTCTCTGGTGGCACTTGGCTAGGGAGGCCAGCAAGTTCTGGAGACACACACTTGTGTCTGCTTCCCAGCACAGGAATCACAAGGACAGTTCCTCACATCTGGCTCTATTTCATGGCTTCTGGGGCTCAAACCCAGGTCTTTCTGCTCGCCGGGCAGCATGTTAGCAACCAGGCTATTTTCTTACCTTTTAAAATCAAACCCTTTAGAAACACTTTCTTGACCTCCTCGGCATGTGGGACACTTGGTAAAGGTACTTTCTAAGAACAAGGGCCTACCGCCTACCATTAAGTCCAAGTCCTGGTCCTGGTCAGAGCAGGAGCCTGTGAGGTAAGAAAGCTGTGCTCCCCCTCCCCCACCTCAGGATCTCAGGGCTCAAGGTCCTAGCAGAGCCCCTGCTTGTACTTCACAAATGCTATAAACAGTTGCTAGTTAGTTTTGCAAAGGTTGTGAGATATAATAAAGCTGAATAATTAATCTCATATGCATAAAATGAATATGCATAACACCGAAATCATTGGCGTAAAATGAATATGCACACGCCGAATTCATTAGCATTTGCGAGCACTATTGCATGGCTTTATTTTGTTCTATAGGGAAATTAATACATTATTCTCTCCGACTCACTTCATGAACCCATTCCTTGAAAACTACAGCAGTACCCTACCATCTCTGCCTTCACGGTGGTAGCGGATGCTGCCATTGTTACCTAAAAGCACAGGCAAGCTTCCTCCTTTGGCTGTTCTGGGAGCCCCGGGAGCTTCAGAAAGTGTTCTGGGCTGAGAGAAAGACGCTACACTTCTGGGTCACTGCCACAGTCAAACAAAGAACAAAAAAGATTGAACAAATTGTTTTCCGCGTTTGCAGTGTTTCCCCTGAATTCCTCTTGTGTTATCAGCAAACACCAAAGCTGCTTTTCCTCGGGAGGTCTCTTGGGCCGGCAGAAAGGCGCTTTCAGCAACTGTTTATTTTTGAACAGCATATCATATTGTTTTCCATCCCAGGCTGAAGTGCCTGCTTTCTATCAGGTCAAAGAAAGTTCAGGTTTCTAAGGGAGCTCTGAACACACAGAATCCTGCATTAGAAGCCAGGGATGCTCTCAGAGGTGACTTTATTTTTAGGGTATGTTTATTGATTATTTTGTAACCTTAATTTTATCTCATCAGCAATCTATAAATGCATTAAAACTTTAAGTTGGCACGGAAACCAGTACTTCTAATAGGGTTTGATGGCGTTTTCTCATTTATAAAGCTACAAAGGTTTCTAAAGTACCTTGGGGCCAGTGAGAGGGATCATCAGGTAAAGGTACTTGTGGCCAAGCCTGGTGACCTGACTCCCAGTCCCCAGGCAGGCGGTGGAAGGAGAAAGCCAACTCCCCTAGGTAGTCATCTCATACACACACACACACACACCTCATACAAGTGCCTGTGTATACACATACAAATGAGTAGATAATTGTTAAATAAAATTTTAAGGTGGTGTTTTACATGCTTTAAAAGACTAATTCAAGCCAGGCATGGTGGTGCATGCATGCCTTTCATCCCAGTACTCAGGACAGAGGCAAGTGGATCTCTGTGAGTCTGAGACCAGTGTGTTCTTCATAGTGAGTGAATTCCAGGAGTAGCCAAAGCTACATAGTGAGCCCCTGTCTCAAAAATAGCAACAAAAGAGTCATTCGGGAGCCTGGAGCTATGTTAAAAGCACATTAGGGTTCCATTTCCAGCACCCAAGTAGCAGCGCACAACCATATGTAACCCCAGTTCTAGGAACACCAAAGCCTGCTTCAGAACTCCACGGGCACCAGACCCATACATACATGCAGGCAAATGATGTAAACATGCAATAAACACATCTGTAAAAAGAATCATTTAAAAGGAGAAGGGTGGGATTTTTTTCCTTCCTTCTTTTTCCTTCCTTCCTTCCTTCCTTCCTTCCTTCCTTCCTTCCTTCCTTCCTTTCCTTCTGTTATTGGTTCTAGAGCTGATGGAGGTGGTGAGTACCAGGAGGACAGATTTAGACCCCAGCTGTGCATCTGTGTCTCCATGACACATGACTGTGAAACTTGAATCAGTCTAACCTGCAGTGATTTCTGAAATCTCTTAGCTTCTGTCAGAGCCTGGATTTTGATATCCTCTGAGAGAACATTTCCATTCTTTTGATTACCTGACAGTCTTCGCTTGACCATAAAGCATTCCGTAAGATACATCAGTACCACATGACTGACATCACCGCAGGCTGGGATTCTGGTTGGTTTCCTTCAGAACTGAAGGCTTGTCCTTGGCATGGATAGCAAGGAGAGCAAAAATCTGGGCCCAGTTCTCCATTCTGGTACCTGGACATCGGAATTCCCAGCTTCAGTTCTGCATATCTCAGGGCCTATAACCTCTTCTGGTGTTCACTTAGGGGACAACTAGGTCCCAATCGCCAAGACTCCACAAGAACTGGGTCATTGTCCACGTTTGCTGTCCCCATAGCTGACATAGCCTGTCATACATGCATTGCTCGGTCTGAAAACCTGAGGCTAAGACTGTAGACTGCACTGTTACCCAGATAGTATTGTCACTACTGGTCAGTTTGGCCTCAACCACTCCCAGGATTCTCCGCCATCTCTCTCTCTCTCTCTCTCTCTCTCTCTCTCTCTCTCTCTCTCTCTCTCTCTCTCATAGCAGCCAGGGCATAAATTCAAATCATTCCTGAAAGGGGACAAACATACTGTGGGGTGCTTCCCTCTGGGCCCAGATTAGTCACAGACCACACCCAGACTTCAATTTCAAAGCACAAACCAAATGCACAGAGAGCCATTACTAAGCAAGGCAGAGAAACAAGGTGCTGAATCTGAAGTGGGCAGAAACAGCAGAGGATATAGCTCTGCAAGTGTTAATTTTGGGGAAGGTTTGTGTTAAAAATAAGAGTTCATGCTGGTAAGTTCTGATTGGGTATTTTAGTTAGGTTTTAGTCAAAATAATGAATTTTGATTCCTGGACCTCGATGTTTTGATAGTTGGACCTTGATGATGAGTCTCAGGAGGGGGGGATTGGCCAAATAAGGGCACAGACCTTGGGGGCTAGCATTAGGAATGGAATCTAGTGTTTTTTTAACAAGACAAGAGGGAATTGGGGAGAAGGACAAGGCCCTCAAGCTGGCCAGAGTCCCTTCATTTCCACCTTCTTGTTTTGTTATTGGGTCCCTGGGTGTTGGGTAAATGGGTGTCTTTTTCTCTGGCTGATTCCTGTTGACAGCAGGGATTTGTCATTAGGGAACCCAAGAAAGCTGGTTAGTTGGTCAAGGCTGGGAAGGAAAGGCTGTGTCCGTTGATGTCTGAGTTCAGAGGGCCGTCTGAGGCTAGGGAAGTGTAGTCTGTGAGGCTGGATCAGGGTGGAGACTCCACGAAGCCAGCTGGTGCTGGCACTGGAGCCGCTGAAACAGTCTGTAATGGATTTGAAATCTGTTAAAGCCTGGTGGTGGTGGCGCATGCCTTTAATCCCAGCACTTGGGAGGCAGAGGCAGGCAGATTTCTGAGTTTGAGGCCAGCCTGGTCTACAGAGTGAGTTCCAGGACAGCCAGGGCTACACAGAGAAACCCTGTTTGGGGGGCAGAGGGGAAACGAAATCTGTTAAGACAGATGATAGACTAGGGTAAGGAGTGTTTCTCCCCCATTCCCTTGGCTGTGCTAAAAACTGTTAGGTTACATTCCTAAGGCTAGCCACCAAGGTCTATTCCATTATCTGGCTATTTCCTCCTCTGAGGCTGACTACCAAGGTCCAGGAATCAAAGTATTGAAGTCCAGCAATCAAAAGCCTCCTTTGACTCACCTAATTAACATGCCAATTAAAATGAAATATCTCATGCTACCACAGGGTTTCCCTTTTACCTTTATAAACCACAATTTGCCTGTGTTCCCCTCTGTCTCCTCTCTATCCAGAGGCAGTTCTTTGTCCCATGCCCCTTTGGGACAAATTCCTCTTACCCCTCTCCCTAGCCCCCTTTCTCCCCTCTCTTCCGTCTCCTTCCTCTTCTCCCTCTTCTTCTGTCCTTGTCCCTTATTCTCTGTCCTCTGTCCCTCTGGGTCAGATAAACATCCCCTGTGCTGAGAACATGGTCTTGGGGTCCTGAGCAGACACTTTCCTAACAATTTAACACTTTTGGCTGTTCCCCAGGACTCACACTTCAAATATCTTCTTGTAGCCTGGCTTCAGTGCTCATGCCTGGAATCCTAGAGGACTTGCTATGAGTTTGAGGCCAGTATGCTCTTCTAAATGAGTTCTAGGTCAGCCTGGGCTACGGAGTAAAATCCTGTCTTGAAAAACAAAAGAAAGAAAAGCAGCAACAGCAACAAAACCTCCATCAAACCTCATGGTACTAACGGGTTTGTTTATCTACAGCCTCACCAACTCCTGTTATCACCGGTTGTCTTTATTTTAAGCACTCTCGTTCTGACAGCATGTTGTTTCTTTGTAGACTTGGTTTGCCTTCCCTTGACAATTAGTGAGACTCAGTATTATGTGTTCTTTCTGGTCATTTCCATATCTTGCAGAAATATCCATTCTTATCCTTTGCACATATTTAACTGACTTGTCTTTTGGGTGTTGATTTGTAAGAGTATTTTATCTATTCTGGTTTCAAGTCTTTTGCAAAGAAGTAGTTTAAAAAAAATTGGCACGCAACCAGTGTGTTCTTTTCAATTTCTTGATGGAATTCTATAAATTTTTTAGTTTTGAATAGACTTGGTTTCAGTTTGAACAGGTTTCTGTATCTTTCCCCCCTTTGGGCATTTATTCTTCTGGCAATGTATCTAAGAAAGTAAGACTTAATCCAAGGCACACATTTGCTTTTGTATGTTCTTCTGTGACTTTTGTAGTTGTTTCAGGGCTGAGATATATTTGAGTTAACTGGGTATGGAGTAAGAGGTGGAGTTCATATTCTTTCTTTGGCGTGTGTAATGGCTATTCCTGGTTGTCAACTTGACTATATCTGAAATGAACTACAATCCAGAGTTGGAGGGCTCCCCTGTGATCTAGATTTTAAGGCTGGAAGACACAAGTTTCTGACCTAGATCTTGAAGCATAGTGGCTATGAAAAGCTTAGGCCCAGGCAAAGTAGTACATGCCTTTAATCCCAGGAGTCCGTGGCAAAGAGACCTCTGAGTCCAGGGTCAGCCTGGGACAAAACAAGTCCCAGATCCAGGGGGTCGTGGTACACACCTTTAATCTGGGCCACGCCTTCTGCTGGAGGCCAACGCAAGGACTTTGGAAGATTCTTCGCCTGCTTCCACTTACTTGCCAGCACATGTGTTGTAACCCACTTCTACGGAAGACCAGCTAAAACAACTAGCCTTGTGGGACTGAGCAACTACTAGATTCTTGGACTTCTCACCCCTAACTGCTCACTGTTGGGTTAGTTGGACTACAAACTATAAGTCATCACAATAAATTCCCTTAATATATAGAGACATTCCATAAGTTCTGTGACTCTAGAAAACTCTGACTAATACAGAAGTTGGTACCAGGAGTGATTCTAGAGGAACAGAAGTATAACGATGAATCTTTTAAGAATCTGGAATTGGATTAATAATTCGCCAGGACCTTCTAATTCACCAGCACTTTCAGCTACTAAAACATCTCCAGATACTCTCTCTCCTGAGAACTCAGTGAATATGGAAGGCCCATGGTGGAAATTATATTTCAAACTTAAAGAAACTAGTGCCTTTGATTATCTTGATCCATCAATTGTAACTGACAATGAATGAGGTGACCTAGTATACTAATTTTCTACAATTTGGGGGGAGGGTGGAGGGAGGGGGAGGAAAATGATTTTGCTGGCTTGTTCTTAGTAGCTCTGGACAAACTGATGAATGAAAAGAAGGAGCTGTATGATAAAAATCGACACAAGTAAACACTCTAAAGGTTTCTAAGTGTGTCCTTGAAGAGAATCATCTCTCCAGCAGCCATAGAGTTCAAGTTGCAGAAAACCAAACTGAAGCCCTCATTATAAGGTTGGCTAAATTACAGTGAAAATTCAAGTCTCAGCCTCAGAGGGTGTCAGCAAAGTAAGGGCACTAACTAGCAAAGAATGGGATCCTAGAACTTTGGGATGGGGATGTGTGGGAAAACCCAATGGAAACTGAGAACTTTGAATCCTCAGAGTCTCAAGGTTTACCTCACCTGAAGAAGTAGTACCCTCAACCCCACCCCTTGAAATGACGCTCTTTCATATGAGGAAATTAATCCTTCAGAATCTGGTAAACCACCAGTGGCTTTCTCTGGAAAAAAAAAAAGCCAGGCAAGACAATACTGATGTTCTTAAGGCCCACTAATAGTTTCTTCTAGAACTAGGACCAGACTCAGGCCCCTAGAGGGGAGATAGAAAGTATATAGTCCATGAGAAAATGCACTACACACCAAAGGAGCTTAATGAGTTTGCTAATTCATTCAAGCAGAAGTCTGGGGGATGTGTGTAGGAATGGATTTTAAGGGGTGGGATAATGGTGGAAGGAACATAAAACTAGATCAGGCTGAGTTTATTGACATGGGCCCTCTGAGTGGAGATTCTAGGTTTAATATGGAAGCTTGCACAGTTGAAGAACATGTCAGAGTTTATTTGAATGATTGGCTGAAGCATTTATCAAAAGATGGCCTACTGAAAAGGAGTTGGAGATGCCTGATATCCCTTGGCTTAGGGTTGAGGAAGGGGTTTTAAGACTCAGGGAAATTGCAATGCTAGAGTGGATATGTTATGTAAAACCTAATCCTCCACAATGGGAAGGCCCAGAAGATATGCCCTTCACAAATCCTATAAGATGCAAACTCGTGAGAGGGACACTAGCACATTTGAAGAGTCTTTTTCTTGCCCTTTTCCTTGTGCCAGACCTTAGGGTTGGCGGTGCTGCTGCTCACTTGGATGAATTAAATGCAATGGGTTTAATTGGGTCCCAAGGTAGCAAGGGCCAGGCGGCAGCATCGAATTGCCAGAGACAAGGTGATCATAGTTATTATAATGGGCAATGTAGACAAAACAATGTTCATAATGACCTAGCCCATAATGATTAGCACAGAAGAGGTGAAATTTATAATAACATGATTTGTATGGACCTTTCATACTCAGTCATGGTTTTCCCAGGCATGAAATAGGTAGGAAGCCTACTGCATATCTGTTGGATCTGTGTAAGCTGAAAAATTCTCAAGCAAATGAAAGAAAGGCTACATTGGGTTGTGGCAAAAGGCAATCTTGGCCAGTGAATCAATTTCCAGACTTGAGCCAGTTTGCAGACCCAGAACCCCTTGAATGAAGGGGTGGCCAGGTCCCCCTGAGGAAGGATCTTGATAAGACACCTTAAAGTTTTGCTGTTAGCCTTTTTCTGGTTCTTCCCCAGAGGGACCTACGGCCTTTTACAAGGGTAACTGTACGCTGGGGGATAGGAAATAATCAGACTTTCTGGGGTCTATGGGATACTGGTTCTGAATTGATGCCAATCCCAGAAGATCCCAAGAAACATTGTGGCCTTCTAGTCAAAGTAGGGGCTGGTGGAGGACAGGTGATTAATGGAATTTTGACTGATGCCCGACTCACAGTAGGTCCAGTAGATCCCTGAACACATTCTGTGGTCATTTCCCCAGTTCCAGAATATATAATTGGGATAGATATACTTAGAAGTTGGCAGAATTCTCACATTGGTTTCCTGGCCTGTGGAGTGAGGGCTATTATGGTTGGAAAGGCAAAATGGAAGCCTTTAGAGTTGCCTCTGCCAAAGAAAATAGTGAATCAAAAACAGTATTGTATTCCTGGAGGAATTGCAGAAATTATTGCCACTATCAAGGACTTGAAAGATGCAGGGGTGGTGGTTTCCACCACATCTCCCTTTAACTCTCCCATCTGTCCAGTGCAGAAGACAGATGGATCATGGAGAATGACAGTTGACTATCAAACACTGAATCAGGCAGTAACTCCAACTGCAGCTGCTGTCCCAGATGTAGTTTCGTTACTTGAGCAAATTAACACATCTCCTGGAACCTGGTATGCAGCTATTGATCTGGCAAATGCCTTCTTCTCAGTACCTGTCCATAAGGACCACCAGAAGCAATTTGCTTTCAGTTGGCAAGGCCAGCAGTATACCTTTATAGTTTTGCTTCAAGGATATACTAACTCTCCTGCCCTTTGTCATAACTTAGTTAGAAGGGATCTTGATCATTTGTCTCTTCCACAAAATATCATATTGGTGCACTATATTGATGACATTATGCTGATTGGACCAAGTAAGCAGGAAGTAGAAACCACTTTGGACTCACTGGTAACACATTTGTGTATTAGAGGATATGAAATAAATCCAACCAAAATTCAAGGACTATCTTCCTCAGTGAAATTCTTAGGAGTCCAGTGGTATGGGACATGCAGAGATATTCCTTCTAAGGTGCAAGATAAGTTATTGCACCTGGCCCCTCCCACCACCAAGAAAGAAGCACAACGTTTAGTGGGTCTATTTGGATTCTGGAGACAGCACATTCCTCACTTGGGTGTGTTACTCAGGCCCATTTACCAAGTGACTCAGAAAGCTGCTAGCTTTGAGTGGGGCCTGGAACAGGAGAAGGCTCTTCAACAGGTCCAGGCTGCTGTGCAGGCTGCTCTACCATTTGGATCATATGATCCAGCACATCCAATGATCCTTGAGGTGTCGGTGGCAGATAGAGATGCTGTTTGGAGCCTCTGGCAGGCCCCTATAGGTAAATCACAGAAGAGACCTTCAGGATTTTGGAACAAAGTTCTACCATCATCTGCAGACAAGAATTCTCCCTTTGAGAAACAGCTCCTGGCCTGCTATCGGGTCTTAGGGGAAACTGAACACTTGACAATGACAATAGGACACCAAGTTACCATGCAACCTGAACTGCCTATCATAAGCTGGGTGCTATCAGACCTTCTAAGTCATAAAGTAGGACTGCACAGCAGCAGTCTATGATCAAATGGAAGTGGTATATTCACAATTTTGTCCAAACAAGTCCTGAAGGCACAAACAAGTTACATGAAGTTACTCAAATGTTTATGGTTTCTACTCCTCTTACAATGCCATCTGCTACCCAAGCATGCACCTATAGCCTCATGGGGTGTCCCCTATGACCAGCTGACTGAAGAAGAGAAGACTAGGACCTGGTTTACTGATGGTTCTGCATGTTATGCACGCACAACCCAGAAGTAGACAGCTGCAGAAACCTCTTCCTGGAACAACTCTGAAAGATACAGGTGAAGGACAATCTTCACAGTGGGCAGAACTTCAGGCAGTACACATGGTATTACAGTTTGTGATGGTCAGGGACTTGGAAAGATCACAATTGGAAAATTGGTGAGAAAGACATCTGGGGAAGAAATATGTGGATAGATCTCTCCAAATGAGCAAAAGATGTGAAGATATCTGTGTCCCATGTAAATGCTCACCAAAAGGTGACTTTAGCTGAGGAGGAGTTCAACAATCTAGTGGATAAGATGATGTGTTCTGTGGACAGTCAGCCTCTTTCCCCAGCCGTCCCAGTTATTGCCCAGTGGGCACATGAACAAAGTGGCCATGGTGTCCGAGACAGAGGTTATGCCTGGGCTCAGCAACACGGACTTCCACTCACCAAGGCTGACCTGGCTACAGCTGCTGCTGAATGCCAGATTTGCCAACAGCAAAAACCAACACTGAGCCCCGATATGGCACCATTCCTCTAGGTGACCAGCCAGCAACCTGGTGGCAGGTTGACTACATTGGACCACTTCCCCCATGGAAAGGACAATATTTACTGGAGTAGATACTTATTCTGGTTATGGATTTGCCTTTCCTGCATTCAATACTTCTGCCAAAACCATCATCCATGAACTTACAGAATGCTTTGTCCACCATTATAATATTCCACACAGTATTGTTTCTGACCAAGGAACTCATTTCACAGCCAGAGAAGTGCAACAGTGGGCCCACAATCATGGAATTTACTGGTCTTACAATGTTCCCCATAATCCTGAATCAGCTGGTCTGATAGAAAGATGGAATGGCCTTTTGAAGACACAGTTACAGCACCAATGAGGTGGCAACAGCATGGAGGGCTGGGGCAGAGTTCTTCAGAAGGCAGTATATGCTTTGAATCAGCGTCCGAGATATGGGACAGTTTCTCCCATAGCCCGGATCCATGGGTCCAGGAATCAAGGGGTGGGAAAGGGAATAGTTCCACTCACCGTCACTCCTAGTGACCCACTAGGAAAGATTTTGCTTCCTGTCCCCAGAACCCTAGGTTCTACTGGACTAGAAGTTTTGGTTCCAGAGGGGGGAGTGCTCCTACCAGGAGCCACAACAAATATTCCATTGAACTGGAAGCTCAGACTTCCCCCTGGCCATTTGGGCTTCTAATACCCTTAAACCAACAGGTTAAGAAAGGAATAACAGTGCTAGGAAGGGTGATAGATCCAGATTACCATGCAGCAATTGGATTGCCTCTCCACAACAGAGGTAAAGTAGGATTACGTCTGAAGTGCAGAAGATCCTTTAGGGAGTATCTAGGTACTACCTTGTCCTGTGATTAAACTCAATGGGAAACTATAACAGACTAATCCAAGCAGGATGACAAAGGGCACAGAGACTCAGGAATGAAGGCATGAGTCACTCCAAGAAAAGAGCTAAGACCTGCTGAGGTGGTTGCAGAGGGCAGAGGAAATACAGAATGGGTAGTAGAGAAAGGTAGTTATAAATACCGTCTAAGGCCACATGGCCCAGCTTCAGAAATGAGGATTATTAAGTAATATGAATGCTTCTGTTTTATTTTGTTAAGAACACATTTATATAGATATTCTTGTATAGATGTGCTTTCTTCCAATTTCTTTAACATCAATTGGTATTTAATTTGAGATACGAAAAGAATGTTCCCAAGAGACATTGGCCCATTATAAATTTACAAATGCATTTGTGACTGAACGAGGAATAGTTATTTCATGTTAGGTGTATCTTGTTATTGTTTTATTTGGACATGGGATATGATTTGTGTCAAGTTCACTAGGGATGGATTTTAATGGCCACTCCTGGTTATCAGCTTGACTATATCTGGAATGAACTACAATCCAGATCTTGTGGCTGGAAGATATAACTTTCTGATCTGCATCTTGGCATGGTTGAGGCATAGTGGCCATGAAAAGCTTAGGCCCAGGCAAGGTAGTACATGACTGTAATTCCAGGAGACTAAGGCAAGCAGATCTCTGAGTTAAAGGTCATCCTGGGACAAAGCAAGTCTCAGATCCAGGCACGGTGGTATACACCTTTAATCTGGGCCACACCTTCTGCTGGTGGCCTACATAAGGACATTGGAAGAAGGAAGACTCTTCTTCTTTGACTGCTTACACTTACTCGACAGCACATCTGTTATAACCTGCTTCTACAGAAGACCAACTTAAACAACTAGCCTTGTGGGACTGAGCAACTACTAGATTCTTAGACTTCCAACACACAACTGCCCATTGTTGGGTTAGTTGCACTCCAGACTATAAGTCATCACAATAAATTCCCTTAATATATAGAAATACTCCATAAGTTCTGTGACTCTAGAGAACTCTGTCTAAAATAGCATGTGTCTGTTCAGTATAGGAGTTCCACTTGTGGATTAGCTATCCCTTCCCTTCCAAAGCACCTTAGTGCCCTTCTCAAAAACCATTGACGATAAATGTGAGTGTCTATTTCTGGACTCTCAATTCTCTCTTGCTCCCTTGAGTGTCTGTTTGTATTATCTATGGCATAGAGTCTATGCCTTCAGTATCATTTCCTTTTAAAAAGCCCTGTCATAAAGTCATGAGACTGACCAGACAGGAAGGATGACTGCTCAAATCCTAAGTAGGGAGAGAGTTGGGGTGTCAAAGGGAGAGCAAAAACCCTCACCTGAATATCTCCTTCTTCCAGCCCTTTGTATGATTGTATGGGGATTGTCCCTGGAAGGGCTGGAATTTAAAACTCTGTGTAGCCCTGAGGAAGCTGTCACCTATGCAAGGGTCACCCAATCCCTGTCCATACCTTCTCACTAATACTTTATAAGTAAGCCTAATAAACTCTCTGGTTCTCCAGGGTGGGCTTTGGTGGACTGTGCAGAAGAGGCATCTTCTATAATTACATCGCCCAGGAGAGAACATCTAAAGTGTGTGAGTCTTGGTAATAGGCACATTGACATTCATTGGAATAATAACAAGAGAATAATACCATGCAGAAAGTAGCATCCTTATTTAAAAGTGAGGAAACTGCTAAGCATTGTGGCACACACCTCTAATCCCAATACTCAGAGACAGAGGCAGACAGATCTCTGTAAGTTCAAGGGCAGCTTGGTCTACATAGTGAGACCCTTTCTCAAAAGAAATCAAAGTTAAGGACAGTGAGGGTTGGAGAGGTTAACTAATGAACTTGAAATCATTTGGTAACTGGTGGAGGAAGTGACTTTTTTTTAATATTCATCCCCAAGACTCCAAAGCCCATGCTTTTTTCTTATCAATGATGTTTTCTTTCTGTCCATCTAGAAAACACATCTATAAAGCATCTGTGACTTGAATTCATGACACTCTAGAAAAGAGAAGGCATTTGTAACTTTGTTTTTGAGTTGGCCAAACAGATTTCACACAACATTTAAAGGAAACATCCCATCAATAAAACTTAGTTTTGTTTTCTTGATGTTACCCTACTGCTGCTGGTTCTCTACATCTTAATTTTATGGTTTCATTTATAGGACCTTAAAGAGACTGAACACTATCTGGTATAATTCCCTTAACACATGGTGTTCTGTTGGACAAAAGACTAGCACTAACCCCCAGCTTCCTCCTTAGTTCTTGCTTTGACTACCACCTCCCAAGGTTGTTCTGAAGGGAGCATAGGTCATTCGTGGTGACGGAGTGCCTGGAGTAACTGTAGATTTAAACCTGCACTTCATTTGTGAAGTAAATGATGATAGCACCATTTTTGTATAATTGCATAACACAAGGCTCGTTCATCATTACTAGGTTTTCTTCTCTGAGGACTCCAGAGTCTGGATGGAAGTTAAGTTTAGATGATGTAACTTCAGCCTTTTCAGCCCGGTCAGAAAGGCAGTCTAGACCATTCTGTCATCCCAGTTAATTTCTACTTTCACTTCTAGAGGAAGAGTCTGTTGCTTTCCCTGACTAAAGGTTCTGCATCGATATGTTTAGACTGTCCATTTCTCTGGTGTGAGGATTTCCATGATTCAACTCCTTTTCGAAAGCAGCACTAAGAAAAGTTTGTCTGACCTGCGGGACAGCCAGCACTGTTCACAGGACTCTAAGAACTACCGTGTTGATTCTAGACTGTACTTGGGTTAACTCTGGAAAACCTAGCCTGACATCTAATATTTAGCTAGGGTAAACGAGAACACTAGCAGGAGGTCCCGTATGCTCTGCTGCTATTTCCTGGAAAAGGGAGATTACCTGGGTCCGTTTGGAAATATGCAAAATGCATGCAATGATCTTCGATACTCAGGATATTTCTTATTAACAGAAGCTGATGTATTACCTAATTCTAGCACTAACTAAACTATGATGTTTAAACCAGTAATTGCTACAAATGTATCAGCCCATTTCACAGATATATCAGTCTGCTTTTGTTGCTATAACAAAATACCCAAGACTGGATACTTTAAAAAAAAATAACTCATTGCAACAAACATTTGAAAGTAAAGCTGTTTTGCAGAAGAGCATACTGTGTGACACACTGTGACACACTGCCACTTAAATGGTGAGGTTGCGAGGGCAGATATGAAGGGACACGGAGATGAGTGGGATTGGGGTGCATGGTGTAAAAGCCACAAAGAATCAATACAATGTTTTCAAAAATATTTATTTAGCTCACTGGTTTAGGGTCTAAAAGCCTGATGCCATTGGGTCTGGGGCCACAGGCCTTTATTCCCTCTACTGTGGAGACTGGGGACTGGGGTCACAAGGTCAAGGCTTGTCTGGGTGTAACAAATGGCTTCAAGGCCAGTCTGTACAATGTCTCTAGAATAAAAAGTAAGAATAGCCCTGGGGGTATAGTTTAAAGGTAGAGCAGTTGCCTAGCATGGGCGTAGAGGCTCAAGAGGAAGGCAGTGAAAGGTCTGTGGCTTCTGCTCACCTCTGCAGTGGGTCCCCATGGCTGGGTCACCTGGAAGATGGCAACATTGTCCTGGAGTATGGGAAGGACAGATGACTTGTTGAGGCAGGAAGTCAAAGCAGAGAGAAAGATACTTTGTGGATTTCTCATTTGTAACATGGTAGAGACTGTGGCTGGCTGATAAGTATGCCTACCAGCCGTCATTTCTTTCAAGAAAAGTGCACACACACACACACACACACACACACACAGAGAGAGAGAGAGAGAGAGAGAGAGAGAGAGAGAGAATATATGTTTATATATCCTCCCATTACACACACACACACACACACACACACACACACACACGCATGCATGTATTTGTGGCTAATCTCTAATTTGAAAATCTTATCTACAGAGAGCACATCTTTTACTCCCCCTCCCCTAATACGAACCACACAAATGGGCCTCTGGGGCTCTGACTTGGAGATGGCTTAAATACTACCCTAAAGATTTGTGTGTTGGGCAGGGCGGTGGTGGCGCACACCTTTAATCCCAGCACTTGGGAGGCAGAGGCAGGTGGATTTCTGAGTTCGAGGCCAGCCTGGTCTACAGAGTGAGTTCCAGGACAGCCAGGGCTACTCAGAGAAACCCTGTCTCGAAAAAAACAAACAAACAAACAAACAAACAAACAAAAAGATTTGTGTGTTGGGAGCCTGGAGCCCAGGGTGGCAGTGTGAGAGATGCTGGTACCTGGTGAGAAATAATGAAGTCATTGGAGAGATTGACCTCCAAAGGAATTGACGCAGTTACCATGCAATCTTTATTAGCTGGCACAAAAGATGGCACACACAAACACACACATACATTGTATATGCATGTATGTGTGTATATATACTATATAGATATACGTATATATTCAAATTCAATCTCGGCCAAATTAAACATTAGTTTTTACCAACGTCTCATTTTTTTAGCCTTGCTACTGAATCACGCTAAGTATGCTTCCAAGTTTTACTGTAAGTGCCAGCGAGGGAAAGCGCAAAACTTTCCCTTGTAGAAGTCTTGACAGCAGCACATGATTCCTAAGAGCTGAGATAAGGTGCCAGGAAGTACAAGTCGGAGACCAGACGCTCACAGTGTGCTTACAGCGGCGAGAACTTGCTTCTCTGGGTGGTTTTGTGCCTGTCATGAGTACTGTTAGACGGCTAATGCACACAGGCTTTCTTGTATTTTTATTTTTTATTTTTTTTACTCTTCTGAGAAAGGTTTTGCAATCCAGGAAAATGTCTGAAGGAGATTAGGACTGACTAAAGAGTTGGTTCATTGATCTTACCAGTTACGTGTTATTGAGCCGTTAAGAACCCTACAGGCTTTATGTAAGCTATAGTGCGGTTCTGAGGGCCTGGAGGATGGGGTGGAGCTCACACGTTGTGGATAGTTCCGCCTCATTTCTGGGGTCACCTTAGCTGGATGAGGGCCAGGTGGATGTGTTCACGCAGTGGTGTCATAATGGGAGGCAGTCACTAGAGACCCTTCCAGGATGGAGTTTTGTCAGTCACCTGCAGTCTCACTTCCGGATTGGTGTCGGCAGTGCAGACTCCTTTTAGCAGAGTGAAGGAGCAAATGAGAGTTATTTTCTATTCAGAAAAAAAAAAAAAATCAATGAGAGTATACCCACTAGCCCTCATTTCTTCCAGGAAGAGTGCAAAGGCCCAAAGTTTGGGGTTTTCTTTGGCTGGGCCGGAGTGAGGACTGTGTCCTTAGCGCATCCGTGAGGAATAAAGGAGTCTCACAGAGACTTCAGTCTCCACTGAGGAGTTTTTCCCCTGAGGAGCCCATGGCCCTTCCTGTCTGATGTACCTCTACTCTCCTGACTTTGATGTGTCTATCCAAACTTGTGGTGTCCTGTCCGTTGCCCACTGGAGACCTTTTGGTCAGCTTTCTTTAGCCAGCAGCTGCGTGCCTCGATGAAGGAATTTCGGGAAAAATAGAAACGTTCCTTTTGTATGTATACGCTTAACTTTTACCATTGCCGTAGAACCTGCCACACCAGGGCCAAGGTTCAGATGTGGTATTTCCAAGTCTCTCGGTGTCTTTGAACGTCCTGTTTCGCATTGTCACAAAGGTGGCCTCTGTCTCAAAGAGTGCTGACTTTTTCTCTTTTTTAAACCAAAGTAGAGAGCCCTTTAGGTCTTGGTGTTCAAACTAGCCTTTTCTCAATGCTTATTGGTAGAAGAAAACAGTAGATGTGTAAAATTTCAGATAGCTAATCTATACATTACATCCATGAGTTAGAAGGGCAGAATGGCCGGTTCTCAGCCAGGACCCCTTGCGGAGCCCACAGCAGACCTGTCACTCTGCTTGATTCTTGGGAGAGATTTGAAGCCTAAATCCACTAAGTTCCTCCATTCAAGATCTTCAAAAGCGATAGATTTCAAATTTGTGCCTCTCTAATTATATAATTTTGGGGAGTATCCGATCTTTCACAGTTGTGTGTGTATGGGGTCAATTTAAGAAGTCGATTTTTACAATTATCAGGGAAACGGAAGTTCATCAATATCCAATACACTGATGATCAGGAAAATAGGCTGCCTTCCTGAGATAATTGCGTTCTTTCTTTAGATACCGTCCCGATTCCCCCGAAAGAATATGATGCAGAGAGTTCCCACGGGAAGGACTCTCTAGCCTGGCCGATGGGGTGTCGTGTCCAGATGTTGAGTGGAGACATCTGTACGGGCAAGGCAGTTGGCAATCACGCTCCTTAGTCAGCACCACTGTCATTTACCTTATGACCTGTGCAAGTGGCTCATAATGATCCTCCTTCAAGGCCTCCTTGTCATTTGACTTTGTAGATACTCTTTAATTTCCTCCTCACTCATGCCGTCCTCTCTCTCTCCCTCTCTCTCTCTCTCTCTCTCTCTCTCTCTCTCTCTCCCCTCTTAAATCTTTCTCTGCTGCTTCCTTCCTTTCCCCTGGCTTTAATGGGTACTTTGTGTTGTTCTACACTGTGTGGCCACTCCCTTAATCTCCCATTGAGTATAATTTTATCTGACCTTTAGACCCATATTATTCTATCTGCAAATACTGGCTTCCATGTTAGCCCAAGGAGCTGTGCACATGGTTGTGAAGAGAAAGCACTCGAGTAAACAAACAACAAACAAACAAACAAAATAAAACAGTCGTTCTTCTATGAACTCAACACAGAGTTGGGCCCTAGCCCAGTCAACTGGGCATAAACACCTTAATGTACATGTCCCCATGGGTGTTTACTGTGCCAGCACTGTGGGAGATGTGAAGGTGTGGAGCCTGTAAGCCACAGACTGTGCCCTTCAACTAAACTGACACAGAGACGAGGCCCCAACTCAAGCTAAATATGAAACATAAAACACCACCAAACTACATGAAACAACCAGTGATGTGTCATTCAAGTACCCACGCTTCACAAGGGAGGCCATGTTTGCACTTCTTGTTCACTGATACGTCCCTGTGCCTGCAATAGCCTCTAACATAAGCCGTAGATAACAGTCGAACAGAGGTGTGGAGCACGGTGCTATCTACTCTGTATGCACAGGGCTACTGGGGACTCACAGGGTGGCTCTGGGAAGCCTAACGAATGACCTTATCCGTGGCTGCTTCCACGTAGGGAGGGCTTCTAATAGAATGGAGGTGGCAGTGCCGCTTCGTCGCCAATTGTTCCTGGCACACACATTTGGTACCACCAATGGACAACAGCTGCCTGACTGGGGGTAGGACTGGGGGGGGGCGTGTTGTGAACACAGTGTGGTGTCTATCTGTGTTCTTTGACTGGTTCAGCCCTGAGCTAACTTGGGAGGGCTCATAGGAAGAGGGTACAAGGCAAAGGTTTCTGTTTCTAAAATTTGTTTGGGTTTCTTCTCAACGAACTCATTGACCTCAAACAACTCTCCCGGAATTACCTCCACTGTCTTGGATTTACTGTAACATTTATTAGGAATTTAGAAAGCTTATAAACTCCGTTAGTATGTTCTTTTGAATGGTTGCTGCTTTTTTTTCTTATCTCTGATTGCAATGCTATGTAGGTTTTTAAATTTATTCTTAACCCCGTAAGCCCTCTTGTTATTTCTAGCACGTGATTTTGCAAAAATAGAGAGAACACTTGACACTCTTGTAGAATGTCTTCCCAGAAAGCTTCCCCTCCCCCCACCCCACCCCCCACCCCCCACTCCCCCGCCCCGAGGGATTCAACCGTGGGAGATGTCCTGGGAACAGCATCAGTAGCTTCAGTGTGGATACAGGCATGGATCCTTCAAGGAGCCCATCTGGATGAGGACCAGCGTCATGAGGCATTTGTATTTGCAGCTATTGTCACTTGCTGATAGATAACCTTTGCATGGGAAACATCCCGACTGCCATTTTACTTGTGTGTTTCTCCACAGATCAGCGGTCACGGATTACTTAACTTATGCTTTCTACCACTCAGTCCATGGGCCAGCTGTGGGATTTTCAATAGTGGAACTGCAAAGAACTCAAGATTTTTTTTATTATTATTACTTTTTTTTTTCCTGGCCAAAATGTCTCAGATACCTTCTCACATGACCCTGCTGAGTGGCGTTCTGGAGACGTTAGCCTTGTAAGGCTGTGCAGATAGGTGCAGTGCCCACAGCCAGAGGTGTTTCAAAAGCAGGAGGGGACCACTGAAGCCGACAAACCCAAGTGGATTTGGAAATAGCGGGTCAAGTGCAAAGACTTTCAAGAGCAAAGAACACTTGCAAGTTGCTGGGGGGGGGCGCTTGGGAGGGGGAGGAGAGGAAACCCAGATTGGCTGGTTCTGTGCATCTGGTGGATAGACAGATGTCTGAGAGTTTGGGGGCTGAAAGAAATTTGACGGGAGAGGGGTGGTGGAGACAAAGGAAACTGGGTTCCGTCCTTACACAATGAATTCAGACAATCCAGCCCCTGGCTATTTGACTCTGTCCTCTGTTCTTGCCCTTGGGGGCAGTGGTGAGAGTAGTTGGTGGGTCTCCTCTCTGGATCCCTTTCACACTGGCTAAAACGCCTTTGATATCTATGGTATCTACTGGAAAGTGTATCTTGAGTGTCGGGAAGACGTGTCTGGACCCAAGCATCCAAGCTGGGAACACTCTGTGAAAGTTTGCACAGTGTCCCTCAGCAGACATCAATCAGGACCTGTGAACTTGTGCTTCCAGACTCCGCTTGAAAAGCACCGCAGCCCACTCTGCAGCTTGCGGTTCTCCTGGGCCGCGGCCGGACTTTCTTCCCGCCCCCCGCCGGCTCCCGTCCACTACCCGCACTCAGCGTGAGGGGAGAACCCGGCAGGGCTCCGGAACCCCTTCGCGGGGATCTCGGGTCGCCCACACCCTCCGGGACCCTGCAGGACCCTCCCCCCGGGGGCCGGGCTTCGCCGACCCCTCCCCGCGCGGCGGCCGGAGGCGGGGATGCTGAGTGGCAGCGGCCGGCCAGGGCTGCGAGGTTCGGCCGCCTCCTCCCGCTGCGCCCGCCCCTCGGCCTCCGCCCCGGCGCCGCCGACCCTCGTCTGCTCCCGCCCTCGCCCCTGCGGGTCCGCCGGGGCCAGATCGAGGCTGCAGCGAGGAGGCGGCACAGAGAGCCCGGCTGGGGAAGGCTGCACGCGCCCGGCCCAGAGCGGGGCATTAGGAGCAGGCTGCCCCGGCCAGGTAGGCGCTGCGCGGGGAGCCCGGGAGGGGGCCGGGCTCCGACAGTGCTCGGGGGTGGCGTGGGGTGGGGGGGCGCGGAGGGACCGGCGGCGGGTGCCGGCGCGGGAAGGAGCGGCTGCAGTGCCCGCCGGCCGCAGACCTGGAAGAAGTTGAGCCTGGGAGCGCTTTTTCCCGCGGAGCTGTAGCGGTCTCCTCCAGCCCCGGTGGTGCCGCGTGGGTCTCAGCGGCCACAGACCGCAGCTGCATCTCAGACCTGGGCTGCATTATTGTGGCCGGTGCAGAGGGGTGAGGGCTGGAGAGGAGGTGGGCGGGGAGTGGGGGAACTCCACATCTGGCGTGGATGAAGGACTCGGGGAGATGGGTTTGTATGCAGTCCCTACCCCCACCCGGCCGCGCTTCTCTCTCCGTCTATTCGAGATCGCGTGCTCTCTGAACTGAGAAAAGCGAAAAGGGTCAACTTTTCTGTTATTTCAGGAGGTTCGGGAGTCTATACGTGGGTAGTGAGTGAAAGGCAAAGACTCTCATCCTCACACCCTACCTCTCTCCCGCCCGGGCAGTTTCCTGTACTCTGTGCCGTGATTGTTTTTGTGCTTGTAGATTACAGCTGGTGACCCATATGGAAAAGTGGAACCGCTGCCGGCGAGTGTGTGTTGGAACCAGAGGGCAGCAAGGTGTGGGGGACCGAGCCAGAGTTCCTTCGAAGGGGCTTTCATTCTCTGAACACTCTTCCCGCCCAGCCTGGAGAGAGGATGGGATAAGGGATAATTTATCTTGCTCTTTCTGATGCTCTTCTAATCAGTTTTAAAAACTCCCTTTCAAATTAAGAGATAGAGGACACGTGTGCAATGGTTAAATCATTTAAAGACAGGGAAGAAGAACCTCTCTCTCTCTGCAATCAGGCAAATAGGGTTAGCCTAGGTTGGAAAATCTGACTCTGGTGCAATAATATTGGGAAGGTTTAAAGCAATACAAGCCAACATCTTATTTTATAATGGAGTTACCTCAAGAGGTCACACAGAGCAGTGTGGCCTGTGATCTGCGACGGGGGTGGGGAGGGTGGGGGGTGGGGGGGCGTGGAGCATTGTAAGCTTCCAGGGAAGAGGGTGGGGAGGGGGCTGCTCATCTGTCTCGAGCCAGTCTCGTTAGGAAGAGTGATTACCCTGCAAATGAACTTTGTGAATATAATTTGAGTCATGATACATGAACCAGTCGTTTGAAGGAAAAACAAAAGGGATCTTTGTAGATGAGAGCAAAGCAGTACCTTATGGGGGGGGGGGAAGCATACTGTTTATCCATGTACATGGCTCAGAATTGACAGCACCTGCTAACAACAGAGACTTCATGGGCTTAGAGATTTTGCTGTAAGCAAGGGTTCAGCAGGGCAGGGGAAAAAGTCTACAGCAAAATAGTGGCTAGAAAACTTCGTGTGTGTGTGTGTGTGTGTGTGTGTGTGCACGCGCACACACACACATACACACACACTCGTAAATGCTTGCTCCCAAAAGTGTTCATTTTCTGTATGTCTTTACTGCAAAGAATTGCCAACATAGGAGGATTAAAATTTCGGAGAGTCTTGGGGCCCGGAGAGATGACTCAGTGGTTAGGAGCACTGACTGCTGAGGTCCCGTGACCCAAATCAGACTGCTCACAACAACTGTCTGCAGCTCTCGCTCCTGGGGACCCAGTGCCTCTGGCTTCCACAGATGCTTGCACTCATGCATATACCCAGATGCAGGCGCACAACTAGACATAATTAAAAATAAATCTTAAAAAGCTTTTCAGGAGACTCAGATGTATAGTCTGTTGAGTCCCCGTTGTGTGAGACCTATGTGAATGTTTAGCGAGCTCTGTTCTAGCACTCGGCTCCGGTCTCTGTGTCTGTCTAATGTAGTGGGGGCTGGGACCTTGGCTCTGGTGCTGTCTCATGAGGCCCGGGGTTCTGAGCCCAGCACCCATACCAGATGGCTTACAGATGCCTGTGACTGCAGCTCTGAGGGATTCTATCCCCTGGCCTCCTCGGGCACTTGCACACACATATGTGCATACACTTAGACACACGCACAAATAATAAAAATAAATCTCGGGGGTTGCTCGGCAGCCGATTGTGCGGGACTGGAGTTTGATCGCCACCTCCCGTGTCAGGTGGATCATAATTGCCTGCCACTCAGGCTCTTTGGGATCAGACACCCTCTTCTGGCCTCTGCTGGCACTGCACCCATATGCACAGACCCATACACTGGACAAATGTACACAACATTAAAAGGCTAATAATAAAATATTTTTTTAAAAAAATTGAAAATGGTTGTGAGGGTTCACATGAGTGTCTCTGGAAAGTTAAGTGGTGTCTTTGTTCGGGTTTGGGACGGTGCCCACACACAGGAAGTACTCAGAAAACATTAAGGATGGCCAGCACTCGTAAGTCCCCAGGGTCAAGGGGACTCGAGAGTACCCGATTCTCCGTCTGAGTGACTGAGTCGTGTCTTGCCTCTGATAATCAGCATTTAGAGGTGCCCACTCTTTCTAGAATGTTCAGGCTGCATCCTTTTGGCCTCTTGGGGTGAGCCTTCCCTGGGCCACCTCTTCTAGGGAGTTTGTAGGGCAGTGTGTGGGTCTCCCAGAGCTGAGTGCTGAGTTGGCTCTTAGCCCCAGGCTCTTCGAAGTAGCAGATTCTCCGGTCCCTTCTAGCCACATTCTATTTGGAAAGAAAATAACAATTTAAAGTCTTTTAAAGGTGGATGTGATACATGCTGCTGAAGAATACTAAAATCAATGTCATGGTCAAAGCTCACTAGTCTTAGAAACAAGTGATCTGTAAATGCCTAATTTCCAGAATTCATTCCATCAAACAAACAAACAAACCCCCACCCTAAAGCCCAACCAACCAAATAAAAAAATCAGCCTTAAAGTATGCCTTTACTCAGGTGTACAGACACCAGAGAACAAAGTGAACAGACATCCTTAACTAAACAGTGTACAGAGGAGCTGTGCATGTGTCTTCCTCCTGCTACCTTCCCCCTCTGCCCCGAGCGTGTGTGTGTGTGTGTGTGTGTGTGTGTGTGTGTGTGACAATGCCAGCTTACTCATGTACCCTCTCATTCAGCAAGTGTCTTTAAAGCTTCTCCTCTGGGACAGGCTCTGAAGTCACATTGTGATTTCAGAGTTCCATGGTCTCGGGGTAGGCTGGGGGACGAGGCAGCCAACCAGTGCTGTAGTGCAAGAATCCTGGCAGCATGGGAGTGGGACCGGGAGAACCAGGAGATGATGAGCCTGCTACCTGTTTATCCCCCACCCCCCCAGGGTAGGCTTTCCCTCCATAGAGTCCTTGGGGACTGGGGACCCTCTGGGAGGGAGCACTTGTGAGGACTCCATTTGGAGACAGATGCCAAAAGGCAGTCTTTGAGTTTTGAGTTCGCTTGGAATGAAAAATTGAATTTTGGCCGTCCAGAGAGGTGTGCAACGTAGTATTTGTCTACAGGGATGGGAAGACGAGTTGGGTTGTGAGAGAGAGAGGGAGGAGGACGTACGTGTGTGACACAGTAGTGTCTGGTGGCTGCGGGCTACAACCTCCTTCTCTTGCCTGGCCAGTTAGAGCAAAGCGAGCCAAGACTTTCTCAACAAAGCAATGTTTCTTGATCAGGTGGCTCTACCCTGTGTTGCTCCTTCTAATTTTGGGAGCGTGTCAACTCATTCATTCATTCATTCATTCATCCATTCATCCATCCTGTCCTTCAGGTAATATCTTCTGAGTTCTGCCGGTGAGAGTCATTTGTGTCCTTGTGACTGAAGCTTTTGAAATTTCGTCTCCTTTCATCAGGCCCAAATGGCACTAATTAAGCTCCCAACCCTTGGCCTCAGTGGCCAAACTCATACTGATGCTATCTGGCAGACTTGATAGGATCTGTTGCTTTGAACTGGAATTCATGTGACACACAGGATGGTTCTGAGCCTGTTTGGGAGAGAGGATGTATAACTAATGAAATGGATTCTGTACCTGCACACACGTGTTCTGTACCTGCACACACATGTTCTGTACCTGCATACACATGTTGTGGCAGATATTCGCATCTCCCTGTTTGCAGATGTTGAAGCCAGACACCCTTGAAGGAGGACATAGGTTTCATCAAGGTACTGAGTATGAGGGGCTGGGGATCCCCGTTCTGAGAGCTTGGGCCTCTTCTTTCATTCTGAGGACACATGAGGAAGTAGTGTGTGTTCCTCTACAGCATGCAGACTATAGTGTCTGTTAATAGCAGCCTGCACAGTCTCACATACACCCACAGTGTATGCACACTGACCTTCATCAGCTAAGAGAGTGAGTTAGTTTTATGCACGTCTACACTACCCTGAACATAATTTAAAAGGTGTGTTATCTGCATGTTTTCTTAGTTTAACCTTAAACCATGGGGTCAAGAGAAATACCCAGGTTCTACTTTGTGGTTTGGCTGGCCAGAAAGGTGACCCTTGCTGTGTTTTTACTATTTATTCATCCTGTAGATTGGTTCTGATTTTGATTTAGCACCACATCTTATTGATTAGGTTGTTCTTATTGACACTGATAAACTATTTCTATGAAACTTAAAGAGGCTTTCAGAGTTGTTTACTTAGGGGTGAACTTGTTAGGTTTAACAAGACTTTAAAAAAGGCTTCATGTGGTTTATAAAGTAAGAGGCTGAACCTTGTACTGGGTTACAGTTATAACATCTAAATGAAGAGCATTGGGTATTTTATGTCACTCCTGAGGAATAATATTCAGCATTATTGAGGTAATGGTAGCAGCACAAACAGTTATTGTACTTTCTTCATAAGGAGAATTTCAGCTAGGCATAACCAGGCTTCAGCCTCGTGGCTTGGATAATACATGGAATTGTGTGGCCCAGTCCCAGTTAGTGGGATGGCTGTGGATTGTCGCAGGCACCTGTTGCAGATGTGCAGGCACCTGTTGCAGATGTGCATGTCCGTGCCTCAGCCCCACCTGCTCTGCACACCTGTTCTCCTCAACATGTTCTGCTTTCCTTACAGGCAGTGCCAGGGTTCTTAACGTCTCCTGCTATGGAGGGGAACACACTTATCAACGCCCCACCCCCATGCCCTGCCCCATGTGGGATGGTGTTGCTTTCTGGCCTTGGGGGGGGGGAAACGACAGGGGGGATTATTGCTGTTAATTTAAATCTCATTCATTTGTGGAATCGTTGAAAGTGTGCCAAGTTGACCCCATGACTGCTTGCTGGATCACAGTCATGCCGTGTGACCTGCGCACAACTGTGGCTGCCCTCAGTGCTGTGGAGTTAAGCTAAGTTCAGCGGGCCTGATGAATCATTGTCGGTCTGTGTAACCAGTTTGGCACCTCGCCTCCCTCGCTCCACTGGGTTGGAAGGATATAGGCTGGAGTTTTAATGGGTTATCTTGGTATTTCTGCCCAATTGATAAAAAGCCCTGCCGTAAGTACTTTTGGGGCAAGTTAGGATCTGGGGGGTTAGGGGGGAGTTGGAATCAGTTTTCAGCAGAACCTGAAGCAGCAGAGGGCTCTGAAACAGCTTTTGCAATAAGCTTCCCACGTGCCTGGAAAGTTTAGAGGGGTTCCTTTTCCTCTGCTGATTGTATTGTTCGGTGTTTTCTTGCTTTCCTGCAGAGCTGGCCCGTCAGGGGCACCTGGAGTTCAGGCTTCCTCTCTTCTGGGCAGGCCACATTGGGCTGAGTGTGCAGTTGAAGTCCAGTATTGCAGGGGCAGCAGCGAGCAGGGTGATTGAGGAAGGCCCTGCCTGTGCTGACAGTAGCCTCCTTTATCTGCAGATAGGTCACCAAAACAACTTCTTTAAAAAGTTGGGTTTCCCCACCTCTGGCCCATAGTGATCAAGATTTAGGAACCGAATACTCATCCGTTGGATCGGAGAGCCATGTGTTGTATTTATAAAGGCCTGCACTCTGTATACTAAACACACCACACACTCTGGAAGAACAAGGCTCCTGACTTTGGAAATCATTTCAAATCCTGGCCTTTTCTTTGAACAGTCCATCCTTGAAGACGACTCCACCCAGGGAGGCCCATCACTGGATGTTCCTAACTTCATCCTTCCTCACAGTCCTCCCTGCAGGCTTCCCCTGAAGTGGAGCTCCTCCTCAGTGACTGGCTATGTGGAGCCACAGCGTGGCGGGCTCAAAAGTCATCCTTACTGGGGGTCTGTAAGTCAGTTCTCACCCGAACCTTGTTGGTTAAGTAGCTATGCCTAGGGTGACTGCTCTGTTTGTGTGGTTTTGCCCAGTTGACCCATAGGTCCATCCTTTTTCTCTCAATTGGTGGAGGAAGGGCTTCATCAGAAGAAACAAAATGGCTGTGTGGAATACTTAATCTGTGATTCATGGCCAAGAAGAACTGTTGGTGCAGACGATGTGGGCAAAGGGGCCATAGTTACCAAATAATAATGCAAATGCTGGCAGTGGTGGGAAGCAATGATGGTTTCTGTGTACCCCTCGTGCACCTGGCTGGCCAGGGCTGGTTAGGACAGCTGACTGTCTGAGCCACACTGCTGTCATACCTGCTGCCGCAGGACAGCTTTGGAAAGGAGACTCACAGGCTCTAAGAAAATGCTCGTTACCAGGCACCAATATCAATGAAGTTTCTATGATGAAAGCATTAAGAAACACATTTTGAATTGTCACCAAGTTAGCTTCCACATATATTTCATTTAAAAAAAACCCACTAATGGGTTATGACCTAAATGTACTGTATTTGTGGTATGAAATTACCAAAAAATAAAGTGAGGTTTAAAAAATCTTGGCCACGAGATTTTCCGTTTCATCTCATCAATCTTCAGTTCTCTCGGTTCTGGCTTGCCCAGTCTGTGCTGGTAATTGGTCTGACCTGGTCATCTTTCAAGTCTTTCTTCCCTCAGGCTTGTGTGTGTTTCCTCAGTGAGTTTTGGTCTTAGGGGGCCTTCACTGGTGCTGCCTGGCTGTCCTTGTCATTCTGCTGAAGTCGTCTTAGTGACCCAGGGGACATCAGCCTGCCAGCGCAGGCAGCCTGAGGGTGGAGGGCCGAAGTCTCTGCCAAGATACAGAGGAAGCTGATCGTACCGTGACCTCAGCCTCATTAACACTGTGCTGGAACGGAGACCCAGCATCCCAAGGCCCCGCTGGACTTAGGGTTGTCTCTGCTGATTGATGGACGTGGGCATGTACTCCTGCCTCCTCGGGGACTGACAGGCCGCACTTGCTGACTCCTTTCTCCGATGGCGATTTGGTCCTAGACATAGCCAGTCTGACAAGCCTTAGAGAAGGGCAGGGGAAGGAAGAACTGGAGGGTGTAAGCCTCACCACGGTGCTCTTCTCCCTTCAAGTGACCCGTCTTGGGGGTCACTTGGAGTCTTGTTGTAATATACCATGGCCCAGTAGGCACAGTGGGGCCTGAGGTTTCCTGCGCCCCCCCCCCCTTTTCAATGTATGTGAGTACACTGTCGCTGTCTCAGACACACCAGAAGAGGGCATCAGATCCCATGACAGATGGTTGTGATCCACCATGTGGTTGCTGGGAATTGAACTCAGGACCTCTGGAAGAGCAATCAGAGCGCTTAACCGCTGAGCCATCTCTCCAGCGTCATTTTCTACCTCTCTAGAAAGCTTTCTTGGTCCTGCATCCCTGGCGGGGCTAAGCAGAAGCCCTTGAAGGCTGAACCTTGCCTGCCAGGAGCCTGTGGAGTCTGGCTGGAAACTGCCTGCTCTCAAGCTGGCTTTTACAGGCATGGGATTGAGGGCCTGGAAGTTTTCTTTGGGGACCTGGGGGCTGCCAGGAACAGCTGTGTGGGAATTGTCCTTAAGCAAGGGCAGGGGTCTTTGTGGTATAATATGGCTGGGGGGGAGGGGGCTTGGTTCTGGCTAAATCCATAGCATTGTATTCTATTTGTGCCTTAACCTCAGATAAAGAAGACTCTCACTTCCTACAATTAAACCTGCATTTTCCCGACACACCCTGTAGCTTTGAGGTTATGTGCTTACAAAGCATTTAAAAGGTTGCCTATTGTTTCTCTGGAGCTTTATTCTGAAGCTTGCTGGGCTCTCTGCTGGGTGCTAGCTAGGTGTTTGCATTCCCAGGCCATCCCCCGGGGTTCTGACCTATAGTTTTGGATTTGATCCAGAGACTCCATAGCTTGTAAACAAAACTTCTAAATGGCTTTTTAGAATCAGGCGGAGCTTGTGATATTGGCCGGCACTGATTGTGCCCCTCCAGGTTGTGAAGAGCTGTCTGTCCCAGAGGATCTGTTTTTTGTTTTTCTTTTGACCTACTTGTCCTTATGGAGAGGCGAGAGCTCTTTGTCAGTAGTGTTAGAAGGCACTCCCCCAAAGCCTTTAGAGACATTTAGGAGTAGACTGATTACAAACTGTTTCCTGGGATGGGGGTGGGGACCATTCTGGAGGTAACTGGTTGTGAGCCGTGGGCCTCTGCAGGCTTTGAAGACTGCCACATTGCGGAGTTCCCCCACCCCCTCCCCTGCTTTGACTCAGACCCTCGAGATAATGAGCAACTTCATGTGAAGTAATAAGTGGACAGAAATGGACATCAAAGGACCCCCCCCCCTCCTTCATAGACCAGCTGGGATCTGATTTAAGGGAGCTGGATGATTAAGGCAGCAGCTCTGCCTGTCATTAGAACCACAGTCTACAGATGCAAGGCCCATCCTAACTGCGCCCCAAGGGCCGTGCCAACCTGGGGAACATGAAGTGGGGCTAGTTGGTGCAGCAGGATCAGGGCGGATGTAGCGGGAAGAGTAGACAGTACGGGGCTGGGGCCAGAGCCTGAGACCTCTGAGCCGCACTCCGCAAGGGTTCCAGGGGCATGGGGCTGGGTCTTAGCAGCACTCCTTGATGTGCCCTGGGTGTGGTCACTGTTCATACAGTACCAGTGGATCTGAGGGGCACAGTGAGGTCTGTCACCCAAGTGGCCACGATGGGTGGGCCATTCTCTGGAAACTGAATATCAGATCTACTCCCTTTATGGTCAGTGTTGATCTTAGTGCCTGCCATTTATGCTTTGGATACCATTTTGCACTGAATCTTGGGAGTGGTGATTAAATGTAACCAAAGGCTGTCACAGTTAGCATTCTGTCTAAGCTCCGCCCACAGGTACCTGTGGCACCCCCCTCCCCTGCTACTTGACTACACCTTCACCAGACATTCCTCCCTTTGTCTTTATAAACACATCCATTGCCTTGAGCTTTTGTTCTGGTCATTCTGTCCCCTTACCCTGCTCCTGCATGCAACTTTAGAAGTCTACTCTCTTTCTACAGTGGGTCTTGGAAATCGAGCTCAAGTGGTCAGGTACTGAGTCAAGTGCCTTCACTGGCTGAGTCATCTTGCTGGCCCCACTTTAGCTTTTTTTTTTTTTTTTTTTTTTTAAACATCATTCCTTACTGAGGAAGCTCCTAAATAGCCTTTCAAGAAGCAGGGCAGAGCTGGCCTGATTGATATCTCTGGAAAGCCTCTATTTGCCTGCATTTCCAGATAACAATCAATGCATAATTTAGGAGCACTTTCTGTTGGATCGGGTAGCTTGTCTGCTGTGATTTTTGGCTGGGTTGTCTTACCCGCTGTTGGATTTTGTTGTTGATTTGAAAGATCTGCAGATACTTGTTTCCAGGAAAGGCCGATTTCCCGTGGACGGTGTTAAGCATTTTGCTCTAGAGAAGACTTGGGGTGGTGTTGTTCTCATTACCTGTGTGGCCTCTTTCAGTAGGAAACGGCTCTTCCCTTGTGTTTAGGGTCTTTTAAGATTGTGGCCCTGAGTTGGAAGGAGACCCCCTTGCTATCTGGAGACGTGAAAAGTTTAAGGAAGACTGGGTTACAGCACCCCAACCACCCCATCTGAAATAATGGCTTTCTCTCTGTCTTCTTCAATGATAAATTAGAGTAAATTCCTTGCATTTGTAGACTTCTCCCTGTAGAGTTGGTCATTTTTTGACTGTGTGGTATTGTGTAGCCCCAGGACAGTCTTGGATGGTTTTTTAAAGCAGAGAGGCCTCCGGGCCGTCCCAGGAGCCTTGCTGATACCTGTGGCTCCTTCCCCTGTTTTCCCCACGGACTGCTCTGGTGTCCACACCCACCAACAAGGTCCCTTCTCCCTTGCTGCTGCAATCTGAGGGAGGGAAAGAACAGAGTCGAAACTCCCATCTCAGCCCAGCAGGCTGGGGGGAAATGTTTCTCTTTCTCCTGGTCCCTGGGTTCAAAGTACACTTTCCGTGTATGGGGGGCGATCAGCCCTCCTGAGGTGCTGTCTCTAGGGGTGCTGTGTTGTTGCCTGGTGGACAATTAACCACGCTGACCCTCAGTGCCTTGGCCTTTCTGGCTGAGTTAACGCCGATGCTATGCGTGAGAAGGGGCTGCCGTGCTGGTGGGCAGAACACCAGGCCGGGTGGAGAAACATTCGAGATTGTTCAAACGGGATGTCTCTGAAGCGTGAAGATTGAACTGATGGTGACCCCACCCGGGGGAAGGAGAGGCTCCCCCTGGAGCTGCTGAGAGGACGAAGCCAACAGTTACTAATCCCATTGGCCTGTGGGTCTTCGGGGTCTCAGATCCATGTAAAGGATAGAGAATCAGGGTCGAAAGCAATAAAGAAGGCTTACGGGAGAGAAGCAGGGGTCATTTCATCTAATTCTGGGGCTATTACTGAAGAATAGAAAGAGAGGTAAGTTCATTAGGCCCTTTGAGATCTCTATCACAGCAAGATGGCATTTGAGGAGGCCACAGAGCCTCCCAAGGCTGTCATTTCCCTCATGCGGATCTGGAGCTGGGTCCCCATAGAGCCATGGAGGCCTTGGGAACTACCAGACCGGTGAGGGAACGGTGGGCAGGAATGTCGGTTAGAGGCTAATAAAGGCTGCCGTCCTAATGGCTGACTGCAGGAGCCTGGCAGGAGCTGAAACTAAATCCTGCAGGTGTGTCCTTTACCTCCAAGTGGATTTGACCCACCCAGAACACATTGGTTACCCAGCACAGACCTTTCAACTAAGCATTTTTGAAGTCTTGACCCACATGGTGGGGCCTTGCTGGAGCGGCGAGTGCAGAGTTTTCTGTCTGATGATGGCCAGTTTGTTCACAGCTCATCTTTTTATTTGGGGGGGGGGGGGGGGCGGTTGGGTTTTTGGTTTTTTTTGTTTTTTTGTTTTTTTTTCGAGACAGGGTTTCTGTGTGTAGCCCTGGCTGTCCTGGAACTCACTCTGTAGACCAGGCTGGCCTTGAACTCAGAAATCCGCCTGCCTCTGCCTCCCAAGTGCTGGGATTAAAGGCGTGCGCCACCACCACCCGGCCTCACGGCTCATCTTATCTGTTGCTTCTAATGGGCCCTGGTAGGTGGGCAAGGGCCCCTCTCCACATTTCCAGAGAAAGGTGTGTCCCTCTTCAGGCCTCTGACTTCGGGTTTTTCCTCCGAATCATCAGTTAGAAGAAACAGAGATAGGAGAGAGCATTATGAGTTCTTCAGGGGGGCACGGGAAGAAGGGGGCAAGCGGACAGTTCTCCATGCCAGCCACCAGCTGGCACTTTCCCCAAGGCAGCTCACTTCGCTCTGAGGAGGGTCACAGTGACCGAGGGGCGAGGAGATGAGTGAGGGGTGTCAGAACAGGCTGTCGGCACTGTCTGCTACACTTCTAAGCAAAGCCACGGGCATCTCCTAGAGGCTGTGTCTGTGGTCAGAGTGGACGGCAGCCACCCCTGGCCAGCTCACCTCAGGTTCGTTCTTGCTGTCTCGGGTCCTATTGTTTTTAGGGTGTCCTCTTCAACTGCGGCCACTTCTGTTAGTTATTGTGGGGTTAGCTCTGAGAAGATAAGTAGTGCGCTCATAGAAACCGTGAACCGCCACTGAACGTGCTCAATTAGAGCTTGGCTCTCTGTAGTTCCTTTACAGACCCACGGACACAGTTGATGAGAGCCCTGCAGGTCGGCAATGGAGGATGCAGACATTTTTCTATGTGGTGGGCATAGTGTCCTTGGGAACTCCCAGAAGGTGAGAGGGTAGTGAGGTGTTTTCCTGACAACTAGGAACTGCTGGGGTGAGGGGAGAGCGGGTGAGCCTTGGGGGGGGGGTGAGCATCCGCTTGCTTTGTCCGTGTGTTACGCTCTCCCTTCATGACTGTGTCTAATCAGGAGTTGGCTGTATGCTGGGGGCCCCTGAAGGCTTTTTCTCTGACTGTGTCCAGGAAGCTGAAGTGGGGTGTCAGAAATGATGGGACTTGATGGAGAAATAAACAGATCCCAGCAGCATGTGGGGAAACCTGGCCGCCCTGTTCCTGTTTTTCTTCAAGTCGTGACCCGAAGGAACCAAGTTTCCTGCATGGAAAAGGGTCCTTGTGCCAAGAGGCCTGACATGTCTTCCAGGCCAGGGTGCTGCTCTGTCTGATAAATCCCAGAATGAAGACAGGTAGTTACTGGTTGGCTGCAGCCTGAGTATATGAATGTGGGGTTAAAATAGCATGTATTCAGGGAAGCAGAAAGTCTACAGTGCTGTCACCCTCTCCGCACCAGCACTGAGAGTGGTAGATAGGAGAGCTGGGAGGGGCTGGGAGGGCCTGGGAGGGGCTTCTTGTTGAAGCCATACATTTTAGCGTAAGATACCAGATGACCTGGCAAAAGTCCAGGGGGTGAGGAAGAGGGGACAGTGGTACTTGTCTGTCTTGCTTTCCCCCCTCATTGCCTTTGCCCCTGGTGTGTGTGAGGTGCTTGTGTCTGTCTGTCTGTCTGTCTGTCTCTCTCTCTCTCTCTCTCTCATGTCGGTCATGTCGTGACAGTTTGCTCTATCACACGCTACTCCCAGCACCAAAAGCAAGGAGCTAGTGGCAGTGCCTTGAGACCTCTGAAGCCGTGAGCCAAAACACATCCTCTCTGCTAGTTCCTTACCTCAGTTATTGTTAAAGTAACAGAACGTTGGTTCAGGCAACTGGCCATGCTCGCATGGGGTTTCTGTGTCACCTCTCGGGGCAGAACTCCATTCCTCCTGCTCTCTAACCATGGCCAGCGCTGCCTTTGCATTCCCTCCTCCTCCTCCTCCTTCTCCTCTCCAGGACAGGTGTTGAAGCCAGCGGATGGCCCAGGTGCAGTCATTGACAACCGCAGACCTGCTGATCTACAGTGTAGGTGAAGCAGTGACGCGGGCAGGCTTGCTGCAGCCCCTGAGGTGGACTTCAGAGAGAAGGAGCGGTGAGAGGGGCTCATTAATGTTTTCTGGGTTATTGGAATTTGAACATGGAGAACAGACTTCATTTGGTTAAGACCAGGCCTTGGAAAATGCTTTAGTTTTTGGGGTGCCATCCTCGCGGCCTGGGGTTTACACTTGGACTCCTTACGGGGCCTGCCGTTGGCCCTGAGGTATAGTTGCCTAGGTGATCTAGTCCTGGTGTGTTACAGTAACACGGGCATTTCGGGAGAGGATAGTGAATGTTCACTTGATCTCCACACAGTCTTGAAGCAGATTCGAAGCCACTTGAGAATCATGTATGGCGATAGGAAGTTGACTTGGAAAAACTTTTACCCATTCGTTCATTTGTGGAGGAAACTGGTCTCTTCCTCAGGCTTTCTGGAAGTGTTAACGAAAGCCAGGGGGGTGCTCCCAGCTTCCTCAGGCATGACCCCAAGCTTTCATGGGGGACATCTTATGAGAGGAAGCATACTCTTTAAAGGCACCTTTTGTTTATTTAATTACTTATTGTATATGGACTTTCAGCACAAACCTGGCCCTTGCCCCATGCTCTTTGGGGTCTGTAACCTCAAAAGAGTTAATGGGGATTTATGTCAAAGTCCATCACTAAATGCTGCAGGTGTGACAGGGTTCTCTGTATTCAAGGGATTTAAACTCATCCGGAAAAATTAATGTTAAAAGATTGGCTTTCAATTCACAGATTCCAAGATACAAAGGAGATAGTCGGTTTATTACTTCCCAAGTAAAGTCCAAGGTGCACAGAGAGGACTTCTGTAGAGAAGTCAGGAACCAAGCAACGCTAGTGTTTGCTTGAATGTCCACATCTCCTCCTGTTTTAATAGCATAAGCCAGTGGGACCCTGGTGTGGCTCACACCCTCTTCCGTGTCTTCTCCTGACAGCCTCTTATGGTGTATATTTTCCCCCTCACAACCAGGATAAAATCCCTGGTTTATATCACCCCCATTCCATTTCCCCTTTTCCTAAGGCTGGAAGTGCTGGGTCTTCCTGAAAGGACAAAGCTCTTCATCCCAGCCCTGTGAGGTCCTCAGAGGGTCCTAAGTTATAGCCTCGGGTCCTTTGTGGGACACACTGTAGCTCACAAGGAGCCTGAATCTGCAGAGCACACACACAGGGTTAGGGTTGGTTTGGTTTGGTTGGTTTTTACTATGTACCCCTTTAAATAACTTTACTAACTAAAGAGAACACTAGAAAGCCTGTATCAGGATCTTTAGAGGAAAAGAATTCTTGGGCTGTCCCATTTTCTGTACTAACCATTGATAGATATCTGGTGGGTACATGGTAGGAGGATGGATGGGTGCATGGTAGCTCAGAGGCTGGTTTGCTGGGTGTGTTGGCTGGTTTTGTGTGTCATCTTGACACAAGCTGGAATTATCACAGAGAAAGGAGCCTCCCGTTAAGGAAATGTCTCCATGAGATCCATCTGTAAGGCATTTTCTCAATTAGTGATCAAGGGTGGGAAGGCCCTTTGTGGGTGGTGCCATCCCTGGGCTTATAGTCTTGGGTTCCATAAGAAAGCAGGCTGAGAGCCGGGCATGGTGGCGCATGCCTGTAATCCCAGCACTTGGGAGGCAAAGGCAGGCGGATTTCTGAGTTCGAGGCCAGCCTGGTCTACAGAGTGAGTTCCAGGACAGCCAGGACTACACGGAGAAATCCTGTCTCCAAAAAAAACCAAAAAAAAAAAAAAAAAAAAAAAGAAAGAAAGCAGGCTGAGCATGGCAGAGGAAGCAAGCCAGTAAGCAGCACACACGCGCGCGCGCGCGCGCGCGCGCGCACACACACACACACACACACATGGCCTCTGCATCAGCTCCTGCCTCCAAGTTCCTGCCCTGTGTGAGTTCCAGTCCTGACTTCCTTTGGTGATGAACAGCAATGAGAAAGTGTAAACTGAATAAACCCTTTCCTCCCCAACTTGCTTCTTGGTCACAATGTTTGTGCAGGACTAGAAACCCCGACTGAGACCCTGGGTCAGGACATGTGCATGGTAGGAGGCTGCATGCCAGGTAGCTCTGGGAGCTGCTTTGGTCCCCACTTCCCAGTCCCCCGACTGTGACCTCAGGCAGGAGGGCTTGGCTCCATGATCTGGAAGGTGCAGCTGGTCACCGTAGACCCCTCAGGAGAATTCAGTGAAACAGAACGTTTATGGGTGAGAGTTGAAACCTTGAGTGGTCAGGACCTTCCAGAAGCTTCCTTGACTGTCAGGCCTCAGGGTGCATGTCAGCTGGTGCTGTTTTCAGGCATGTAGCATGTAGCATGTACTGTGTTTACCTACTGTCCTGAACTGCCTGCCCTCCTCAGAGTGGAGATTGTCGCTAGGCAGTGTCCTCCTCTGGGCAGTGTCCTCCTCTGGGCAGTGTCCTCCTCTGGGCAGTGTCCTCCTCTGGGCAGTCACTGTCTTGCTGCTCTTGTGTTTATTCTGGCTCCAGAACAGACAGAGATTCTGGAAACTGGCATTTCCCAAGCTTTCCTTTGCCTTTGGGATCAAGAGACTTCTGGAGTGTGTATGTTACTGTGAATTAAGATTAGTGGCCACTTAACAGATTAAATTTTCCCTGTGGTCCGATTTATTAGAGAGTATGTGTTTCTTGGGAAAATTGCATTCTGGGTGATCAGCAGAGTGTGTGGGTTTACTTCCTGATCTAACTTAACTTTCCTGTAAGTTGGAAAGGGTGAAGCGAGGCCCTAAACCTGGATAAGAAGTGTTTACATTTGCCCTGAGAGAACCAACATACCACGCGCCGTTCACTGGCCCGGCCTGCTCACGGCGGCAGTGTACCAGCCTAGTAATGTAATTTATGTCCCTCAGGGAAATGTGGTTTTGTGTGCTGTGTATCAGTGTCACCGAAACCTTGTTTTAAGAGGAAAATAGCAATTAATGTTTGGAAATAGGAAATAGCTTTACAAATTTGTGGTGGAAGAGACCCAATAAAAATGAGGTTCCGGCTTTCCCCTGAAGGTGAACCTAAGAGTTTATAAATGGTGTTTTCTGTCTGGGAGCCTCACAGCCTCCGATGTGTAAGCATTTGCCAATGTATGACTGCCACAGAGCAGTGGGTGTCAGATAGGGCTGCTGCTGGGAAGACAGTAATCACATAGCCTTACAGGCTGGCACCTGTGTCTTCTTAAGGACAGGTGGCAGAAGGTTGGGCACTGTTTGGTCAGATGAGGCCGCGTCTGTGTCTCGGCTGCTATTGTCCCCCTGCTGGGGGATGGCGGTGGGAGAGCCTGCTAGAGAAAGCTGCTGTTAATTTGTAACTCTGGGCTTGCTCACGTGCCCGCATAAGCATCTCAGTTCATTGTTTTAAGAGACAAAGGGCCAGGCTATGGGAGCCGCCTTTAAAGACGCTGGCTTGTGTGTTTGTTTTTAGTATTACTGATGATGGCCACCTAAATTAAAGTCTTTGCTCGGAAAGAATGGCTCCACTGTGACAATTGGGGGCCTCAGGCTCTCATAGGAGATGTCTTTAAAATGAAGTATTTCTGTAAAGCCACAGCAGTGTGCAATTAACTCAGAACGCTGTCCGTGAGCGGATAGCTCAAAAATGGAGAAATCAGGATGAAACCCGAGGGGTCCTGCTCAGCTGCCCCGTTCAGGTACAGTGTGTGCCTAGAAGTGGGGGGTTTTCAGGACTGACACAATTGATGTTTTGCATTGGGTCATTCTTTTTTTTTTTTTTTTTTTTTTTTTTTGGTTTTTCGAGACAGGGTTTCTCTGTGTAGCCCTGGCTGTACTGGGACTCACTCTGTAGACCAGGTTGGCCTCGAACTCAGAAATCCACCTGCCTCTGCCTCCCAAGTGCTGGGATTAAAGGCGTGTGCCACCACGCCTGGCGGGTCATTCTTTGTTGTAGGAGGTTCAGCTGTATCCCTGGCCTCTTCTCCATCATGGGTAGGCAGGACCACGGCGCGAGGTGTCTGCAGATAGTGCTGAGTGAGTGAGTCCTTGGGAGGAAAGGATAGCACCCCGTCTTTCCAGGTTGAGAACCACGAATTCGTACTGTATATGGATCTGTTTTTAGAGAACAACTTTCTATGAGTTGCTGGACCCTGAGCGCTTTCCAAAGATTGGGGTTGTGTTCGTTTCATAACCCATTTGATGATGCAGGGTTTGCTGCAGGAAAGGTGAAGGAATTTTCTATCTTTGCTTTTTCTTTGGCTTGTAGCCAGAGAACTCTTATTTTCCTTCCTCCCTCCCTCCCTCCCTCCCTCCCTCCCTCCCTCCCAGGCCAAGCCCAGGTGCCTTGAACTCACTATATGGCTGAGGATGACTTTGAATTTCTGATCTTCTTGCCTCTACTTTCCAAGTCCTGGGATTTCAGGGCTGCACCGCCATGCCTGACTTATGCAGTGCTGTAGACAGAACCTGGGGCTTCGAGCATATTAGGATATTAGTGTATCCTCAGCCCATACTTAGGAACTTTAAATATCTTGGTGTTCTTCCGTTCTCCTTTTCTATTTGCTCTGATGGTTGGGGTGGCGCTGTCTTTCCTCTCTTTCTTCCTGTGTCATCCCCCAAGGCTTTGGGAAGTAGAAGGGGACTGTTCTACAGACCTAAAGAGACCAGGGTCCAGGAATCCTGACTGCCTGCACACACACTGGCCCTGCAGGGGTCACGCTGCAAGCTCACAAGATGCTTCTGCACCATACACTGGAGACAGCCTTGATCTTGATTTATAAACTGTGACTGGTTGAGATAAAACAAGCTGGTAGGATCAAGTGGCTGAAATCCCAGGCTTGGGAGCCAGACTGCTGTGTCGTTTATCAGCTGAGAGATCTCTGGGAAGTTATGTGGAGTCTCCTGGCTTCAGTCTCCTCCCCAGTAACTTGGAGGGTTACTGTGCTTGGTCAGTTTCTGTGAAGACCATACTAGGGATGCCTCTGCTGTTTTAGTGCTTGCTTCTTTTTGGCCAGACTCCACCCTGAAGGGTGTCTCTGCTTTGCTCTCTCCCTGTTCCAAATCTTTTCATTATTTATTTTTCTTTTCCTCAATTTGAGCTGCAGTGATGCTCATATTTGTGGAGTCAACACGGACTCCGTAATTTTAAGTTCATATATATAGCAATATTACTTTACATTTCGATGACTTATAAGGAATCTGGTAGAGTTATTTTGTATGTCTGTGGTGATGGCAAGTTTGTATGCTAGACGCTGCCAGGAATCTTTGTGTCTGTCTTAGAGTTGCTTTTCCAATTCCAGACATGAAGCTTGGAGAGAGGATCCCTTTTCTTCAAAATGAGCGAGCTTTGCCCCAAGGCTCACATGCTGAGCGTGGGTGAATCTTCCCGCTTTCCTCAGACCCAGTGGAGGCCGGAGGAAGTGGATGGAGCCACTCTGGATTTATGTCTAGGGCAGCTTCTTAAGAGACCACCGTGAAATTATCATAATCAGTTTGCAAGTTTTCACCTAGAGCAGACTCAGACAGGCTTCCCCGGGGCATTGAGGATGACGGCCATAGGTTCAAGACCAGTGCTGTGCAGTAAATGAAACCTTTTAAACTTAGAGGCAGGCCGGCGAGATGGCTCAGAGGGTAAAACCACGTGTCTCCAAGGCTGAGGCTCCGAGTTCAGGCCTCAGAACCCACATGGAGAAATGAGCCGACCAGTTGCTGCAAGCCACCCTCCCACTGTCACACGTGTGTGGCGAACACACATACACGTCTGTGCGTACGCACCAGATAAGTTTAGAAAGGTAATAGACCGTGGAGGTAAGCCCCGCCAGCCACTGACAACATTGGCTTTCAAATTAAACATTATTTCTAAGGCCCGATACTGTGGGGCTCTCTCTGGAGACCGAGAAAGGAAGTACTCTGAAGTGTCAGCTGCCGGGGTGTTTAACAAGGTAAGTTACTTACTGCTTCCCACGGTCCTCCCTCCATCCTCTGATGGACGTATTAGCTCCACCCCACCCCCATTTTCTACCTTGTAAGTTGGGTCATTGGTGGGACAACTTCCCCAAGACTGTGGACTGCTTGGGTGACAACTCTACCTGATTGAAAGCCCGTTTGAGTCACTGGCCTGGCTGGCCTTTCCCTGGGTGTGACCTGGGATGAACGGCCCATTTTTTTTTTTAGCTGATTTAAATGTTTGAGTCTGAGACTGATACAGAGGGATGAACGCGCCTGATGCTAGGAGGTGGTTGCTTTCCCCCAAACTGAAAACAGGGACCAGTTGCAGCATCTGTTTTATGCCGTGTGCAGGACATTCGTTGGCATGTTTAATCTCCCATCCACCCTAGCGGGGATTGGAACCTTCCTACAGAGCTAGCAGAGGCTCTGTGAGTCCACGTAGCTGTGTCAGTAATGGAGTTCGCAGATGGCAGAGCGGAGAAGTAAAGCCATGCTGTGGGAAGGCTGGAAAGGCCTCCTGGCCTGGCCAGGACACTTCTAGTTATGTCCAGAGTACGTGGGATGATCCTGGACCTCCGAGCCAGGAGAAATGAGCACGTGCTCTGAGTCTGGGGGTCTCTCCCTGGACCAGCTTTAGTCACTGCTTACCCATGATTCTCAGTGGCTTAAGAGAGACAGAAGGAAGCCCACAATGGAAGTAGAAGGTGGGAAAAGGCGGCATGACCTCTGCCCCTGGGGTGTCCCTGGGAAAGTGTCTTCAGACGTGCACATGTCGGAGATCACTGGGGAGCCGGGTCAGTGAGTCTGTCCTGGGGCTCTTAGTGAGTCTGTCCTGGGCATTCTGAAGGATGGCCTTCCTCTAGCTTTCTGTCATTAGATCACAATCTCCCCCAGCACTTTGGAGACAGCTTTTGGGCTCCTGGAGTACGGGACCTTCAAGTTCAGTGCTTTCCTGACAGCTATAGGCACCAGGCCCCGGGCTACCATTCTTTCCTGGGGCCAGTTTCCCAGGAGTAATTCTGGGTATCCCGGCAAGGAGAGGCAGCCTTTGTGTGGTGGGAATGTGCCACAGGTAGGCAGTTCGCTGCTTATTAGCTTACTTGTTCGGTCAAATTATTTTTGTGGCTGTTAAAAATTAATTTTAATAATTGGCTTTGGAACAAGCTGCCGGATAACCGTGCCAACTTTTCATGCCCAATGAACTTTTATAGCAAACTCAGCCCTCTTTATGGGGTTATTATGAGGATGATATTTGTAAAGCCCTGTAACTGCTGACAGGAAGGCTCCAGATAAATAGCAGTCATATTTTCAGAGTTCAGGAGGACTGATTCCACGGGGGCCTTCCTCCACACGTGAAAGAAAGATGCCAATCACGGTCTGCTGTAGCGATTTACTGTGGTGCATAGTTTCCTGCTTTGGATCTATAAAGAGAACTTTTTTTTTTTCTTCAAAAGCTTGGTGGTTATTTATTTTCATAACATCACACAACTGTGTGAATAAGCATCTTCACAGTAATGAAGTTCAAATAGTAATAAATGGTGGGAAATTCACTACTGCGAATCAAGAGGTGATTTTGCTTGTTAGTAATAGAATGTTATTGGTTTTTAAGTCAAATACTGCATGATCTCACTTCAAAATAGTTCAATAATTTATTTGTATATATACATGCATATACATAATATACATGTACACATACATATATATATGTGTGGGTGTATATGTGACATGGTATATACTAGATAGAGGTCAGAGGTAAATTGGGGATTCGGTTCTCTTCTTCTACCATGTGAGTTGCCTGGATCAGACTCTTGACTGAACCCAGACTGGGTGGTTAAGTGTTGTGCCCTCTTACAGACTGTGTGTAGCTCAGGCCAGCAGCAAACTCCTCATCCTCCTGCCTCAGCATCTTCAGCATCTTTACTGGTGTGCACCATCACAGTTGGTCAGTCTATTATTATAATTTTTTTGTCTATTCTCTTTTGTCTTTGGAGGAAAAAACAAACACAGACAAGTTAGAGATACTTTGTTGCTCCAGAAAGGAATTCACTCCCCAGGAAAGGCCCACTGTACTGTGGACTGTGTGCTTCTAGTGAGTGAAGCCGGTGGCTTCCCTGGGTTTGCTCTGAAAGCCTGGCTTTGTGGGGAAATGGAATTAGGAATTATATATAAGTACACCGTGGCTGTCTTCAGATACACTAGAAGAGGGCAGATATGCCTGCCAGAGCCACAGAGAGTCCTGTGTGTGTGCCAGATCCTCATGGTCCCAGGACTGCAACCAAGAGCACTCCCCAGACGCAGCAGCTAGCCACAACAGCTTATAACATAACTTATAAGGCGTATAAATTACAAAACCACAAACTACATGCATTCTGTTTATGTGTAGGCAGGGTCTAATTTTAACATATACGTCTTGCAGTTGTCCTAGTCATTGAGCAGAGTAAGCAAGTATGGTTCGAAGAGTAAAGGGGGGCTGGGCGTGGTGGCGCACGCCTGTAATCCCAGCGCTCGGGAGGCAGAGGCGGGCGGATCTCTGAGTTCGAGGCCAGCCTGGTCTACAGAGTGAGTTCCAGGACAGCCAGGGCTACACAAAGAAACCCTGTCTCGGGGTGGGGGGTGGGGTGGGGGGAGTGGGGGGTGGGATGGGAGGTGGGGTGGGGGTGGGGGTGGGGGAACAAAACAAAAAGAGTAAAGGGGGACCAGAAGATAGAATGAAGTTAAATCCTGCGTTCAAGGATATTCAGATCTCAGAGTTAAAGGCCAGCCTGAAACAGAGCAAGCTCCAAGGACAGAACAGCTTAGGTCCAGGCATAGTGACACACACCTTTAATCTGGGCCATACCCTTTACTCTTTGAACCATACATTTTTGTATTTTTCTTTTCTAAAAAAAATGTCCTTTATAAGAGTCAACCACAGGACAGAGTCTATGCTTGGTTTTTTGAGACTTCCTTTGCCACTGCAATAAATATAAATCTCCTGGGCTGGAGAGATGGCTCAGAGGTTAAGAGCATCGACTGCTCTTCCAGAGGTCCTGAGTTCAAATCCCAGCAACCACATGTTGGCTCACAACCATCTGTAATGAGATCTGATGCCCTCTTCTGGTGTGTCTGAAGACAGCTACAGTGTACTTATATATAATAAATAAATAAATATTTAAAAATATATAAATCTCCTTACCTAAGTCTCAGGCAGACTCTAGACAAGGGCAATAAGTGGCATTCATCACCAAAATGTCCTAAGAATGATCTCCAGAGTTCAAATCACCCTCAGAACCAATGTCTTCCATATTCCTACTAGGATGACCCAGGGAAGTTCCACTTAAAGCATTCAATGGCTTTCCAAATCTAAAGTCCCCAAATCCATATTCCTCTAAGCAAAAACATGGGCAGGCCTATCACAGCAATATCCCAGTCCCTGATACCTGCCTTAGGGTTTCTATTGCTATGAAGAGACACTGTGACCAAGGTAACTCTTATAAGGACATTTAATTGGGGCTGGCTTACAGGTTCTGAGGTTCAGTCTATTATCATCAAGGCAGGATGCTGGCAGCAACCAGGCAGGCGTGGTGCAGGAGGAGCTGAGCGTTCTGCATCTTGTTCCGAAGGCAAGCAGGGAAAGACAGGCTGCTTCCTCAGGCTGCTAGGAAGAAGCTCTCTTCCACAATTGGTGGAGTCTGAACATAGGAGACCTCCAAAGTCCGCCCCCACAGTGACACACTTCCTAGGACAAGGCCACTCCTCCTAATAGTACGACTCTTTATGGGCCAAGCATATTCAAACCACCACATGTGTACACAGTATGCCTGTCTATTTGTGGTATAATTCTATCTTTTCTTCACTATACATTTGCTAAGATATATGTGCAGTCTCTTTATGTGGCTTAAAACCATGTTTTCATCATGGATAAAGAATTATTCAGGAATGCATGAGATGGGAAAGCAGAGGGCTGGGGAAGGGGAAGGGGCTTCTATGAGAGGAGGTCGTGATAGTGCTTTTCTTCGCTGCTGATTGGAGACTGGCTTCTGAAGCTAGTGTATCTTAGAGGGTCTGTTGATGGTGCACTGTGCCTGTAGTGTGTCTGTGTTGAGATTAATAGACCCAGATGCTTGGTATCTTATTTGTAGATTCCCCTTGTTCTTGGAATTGGAGACAGGTAGACAGGGAAGGCTCCCCCCTAAATCCTCTAGTGAAGACACTGTTCTGGATCTGCAAAGCCTTTGCTACTGTGTGCCGTTCTGCCAGTATGTGGTGGGCCCATGCACTGCGTCCAGGCAGCCTTTCTAGACTGCCTGCTGCCTAAATCTATAGAAGAGTGCAGCAGGCCAGGGTGTCTTGGACTTGGCATTCTCTCCCTTTTCTGTGAGGTTTCATTTGTTAGCCATTGTCTGATCAGGGCCCTGTGTTGGGTTCAGAGGGCCAAGAGGGCTTGAGGGAGTGCCACGATGTCCTCTCTGGGCTTCATAGAAGCCCAGTGCTCGTACGAGAAGGCCTTGTGTGAGGTTGGGGAGCAGGCAGGGGTGATGTCTAGGGGCCGCAGGCAAGGTATAGCTGGATACTGCTCAGTCTGCTCTGCCTGCCCTCTACAGGCTGGGTAGGTGACACTGGTCATGTTAGGGGCGGTCAGAGGTACTTGACCAAGGGTCAGCCTGCTTACATTTGGGAGTCCCCAGAGGACAGTAGTGACATAGGACAGTAGCAACTTTTCATTTCAGAAAGAAAGAATGACCGTTTATGGGCCAGTAAGATGGCTCGGAGGGTAAGGGAATTGAATGCACAGGCCTGGGAACTTAGGAAAAGCTGGCTGGATAGAACCAGTTGGACCAGTTGTCCTTTCGCCTCCACATGTGTGCTGTGGTGCACACCACTCCCATCATGTAACACACATACCCCATCTGTAACCCCCCAACGTACACACACACAGACACACACAGACACACACCATGATGTACACTTGCACCGATACACGCACCCATCATGTATACTTGCACTAACACGCACACCATCATGTATACTTGTACTAACACATACCCCATCATATATACTTGCCCTGGCACACACACCCATCATGTACACTTGCCCTGACACACACACCATCTTGTACACTCACACTGGCACTCCCTCCCCTGCCCCCATCAAGTGTCCCAAACCTCTTGGGTATTACTTTTATCCCTTTCAAAGAGAGTTCAGATTAGGGGAAAGTTTTGATAGTTTTATAAACTCCAGTAGTTAAAAACCAAAACTGTTATCCAAATTTCATTCTCTTCATGTTGTCCTGGCATGCAGTTGTCGTCTTCTGACTTTGACTTTAACTAAGTGTCTCACGAAGGTTGTATAATTAAAGCAGAGTCTTCTTTCATTGTCTGCTTTGGAGAGTCTTTGAAACTCCATATTTTCATGTTATTTCTAAACTTTACTTAAGAGAATATTGGATGTTAAAAGTAGCCAATAGTTCTCTGTAATTAGATGGGGATTATAAAACCCAATGCTGAGTTCTTACAAGAAATCTCTAAGGTGTGTTTTCTAGCACTTATGAGGAAACCCTACTTGCGTGGCCCTCTCTGACTTCTTCTAGGATGATCTCTCCAGGCACTTCAGGCTGGGAGAGTCTGCCCAGTCCACGTGATTAATGGCCCGCTGGCCCCCTCTTAGAACTTTATCTCTTTGATCTCATTTGTCCATCCCCCCATGTCACCTGACACTTTCCACCGGTTCACTGGTTCATTGCTTAACTCTTTGACACTTTCGTCCAACGATAAGGATATCATGTATCTCCTTTAAAAGCTTCTCGCCTGTGTGCTCTTTTACTGCCCAGAGTGATTTCATATTAGCATTTATTATGTGCTGCCTTTGTCTAGGAGTTACCCAGATGGGCCCTGCTGGAGTCTGCTGGTTAAGATGATCACAACAGGTAAGATGGGGTTGCCTGTAGCTTTGGGAGAAAAAACAAACAAACAAACAAACAAAAACACTGCTGAGTTGTTCTCATTGTAACCTTATCTGGAGCATGAAGCGGTGGGTTTATAGTAGTTGTGGAGTTTTTCATTATTTCGTCTCATCAGGTATGGCCATCTTGGGAAGTGGATTTTTCTTAGTGAATTTTGATTGACGTCATGTGGTGTGCTTGCTGTGTGGAGGGAAGGGATATGCTGACTAGTGAAGAGGGCATTCTGGGATAAACCAAGAACAAGAGGCAGAAACCAGTCAAATGGAGAGAATCAAAGGCACAACAGAGACGTCTGGCAGATTTTATTCTCTCTGTGTGTGCACATGTGTGTGTGTGACATTGTGGGATAAAACAAAAACGAGGCAGAAACCAATCAAATGGACAGAATCAAAGGCACACAGAGACATGGCAGATTTTAATCTCTCTGTGTGTGTGTGTGTGTGTGTGTGTGTGTGTGTGTTCGAGTGTTGCGTACCACAAGAAATTCTAGGAATACAGATGTGTTCAGTGATGTCTAGCTTTTAACTAGATTGTGACTTACTTTTAAATGTCTTTTATTCCTATGTCAGAATGTCAAAAAGAAACCTCTGAGAGAGGATGCCCTGGGACTTTGGGTATGATCGACACTTGTGACAGCCCTGGGACAAACTTTGGTGGGGCTGTTGCCTTGTTATATAGTGTGGTTGGGCAGCCCAGCGAGCGGGCGGGAGCACCAGCGACTTCTAAGGGCGGCTGTTGGGGGAGGTGCTTGCTCAGCTGCAGAGCCAGCACCGTTCTGGAGTGGCCCACTGTCTGACGATTCACGTTCCCTGTAACAGCTAGATTTCCCCAGGGTCTCTGTTCACTCAAGGCAGGCCACATGGAAATGCCCCTTCAGGACACCAAGGTACCATTTAATGAACTGTTCCATTAGTGCTGTTTAATAACTAACAATCCTGGTGCAGTAAGTGGAATTTAATTACTGACTTTCTGAGCCACCAGGGAACCATTTAGTAATTACTGCTTCATTGTCATTTAATAAATTTCACTCTTGTACATTAAATAGCACTGAGCAATAACTCACTGCCTAGTCCCCAGTGGTATAAATAAGTTAATGCTTCTTATAGAGATGTGCCTGGGAGACCAGATGGCCATCGCTTGCTCATTGGTAGAGTAAAGGTACAATTCAATCTTTGAGATCAGGGCCTCTAGATATTCAGTTTCATAGAGCGGTTTAACAAAATGCCCATAGATTAACATAGGGTTGTTGACTTAACTTTGTCAAGTTTTATTTCCCTTAAGAAACCTAACTCAGGTACACTTTGGGGGCTTCTGGGTGCTCAGTAGGCAGTGCCTGAATTGAACTGATCTCTGTATTTCAGGCCAGAGTTTTTGCTGTTGACAGATAGTAATTTTGTTACTATTTCGTAAGACCTTGTCCTGGAGATGCTAATTCTATGTGTTATTTCCCATTCTGTATTTCCTTCACCTTCAGCAAGCACCTCAGCAGGTCTTGGCTCTTTTCCTGGAGGATTGACCCATACCTTCATTCCTGATGGGTCATCCTTCCTCATCCTGCTTGGATTATGCTGTTGTAGTTTCCCATTGACTTTAATCACAGGACAGGGTAGTACTAAGAGACGCCCTAGGGGATCTCCTGCTCTCCAGACATAATCCTGCTTACCTGGAGTGTGCTGCTGCTGAAGATACTTTACATTTATGTTGGGGTTGTGGGGATTAGATGGACAGTGTCGCTCAAAGCTGCAGAAATAACTCTGGAGTAGATCTATGGAGCCATGTTTCATCTCAGGTTATATGAAGTTCTGAGGGGGTTCAAGATGCAGAGACAATTAACTCAAAGGTAATCAGTCTGAAGCTTGTGGTATCTTCTGTATAGAGTTAATTGTTGGGACAGATCAAAGAGGACATGCATTGGTAAGAATGATTTCTTTTAAACTGAAGCTTTAAAGGCCCATCTTCTCTGCCATATTGCCAGGTCTGTTGGAAGATACTTGCTGGAATTCCATCCAGTTCAGGGCATATAGTGGCCATGGAAGTGATCATGGTGGCAATGATATCCTAAAACTCTTGGTGTATTTTGAAGAACTGTGAAGGAAGAGTTGACAGCTCGTGCTTGAGGAGAGACCTGGGCTGCCTGGGGCACCCGCTACGCCATCATTTCCTAAGACGTGGGCATCGGGCTCAGTCTGGGCGGTGAGTCTGTACCTGCCTCACTCCTGTGCTCAGGAGGTCTAGGTGACATACACCAGCATGGTCCTATAGAGTGCCTACCATTTCCTCCATCTTATACTCTTTGGAGGCAGGGATCCCCTTTGTCCCTGGAACTCACTGCTTCTGCCAGCCTAGTTGGCCATCAAGGGGTCTGTTACATACATATAGGGGTCTGCATGCTGGTTAATTTAGCACAGTATCAAACTACAAGACTGTTTCTCAGACATGAAGCTAAGTTTGTCCCAGTAGGAAAGTCACCCCCATCTTTTTTTTTTTTTAATAATTTTTTTGTTTTGTTTTGTTTTTTGTTTTTTTTGTTTTGTTTTGAGACAGGGTTTCTCAGTGTAGTTCTGGCTGTCCTGGGACTCACTTTGTAGACCAGGCAGGCCTCGAACTCAGAAATTCGCCTGCCTCTGCCTCCCAAGTGCTGGGATTACAGGTGTGTACCATCACGCCCAGCAAATAATTTTTATTTAATTTTATTCCACTGGTATTTTTTGTCTGCTTCCATCTCTGTGTGAGGGTGTCAGATCCCAGACAGTTCTAAACTGCCATATGGGTGCCGGGGAATTGAACCCTGGTCCTCTGGAGGAGTAGGCAGTGCTCTTAACCACTGAGCCTTCTCCACGGTCAGGAGTCACATCTTTAATCCTAGTGGTTTGGTGAGCTGGTTTAGGTTGGAGGGATTGAGAGAGTTCCTAAATGCTGGGCGTAGGACCTAAGTGCAGGAGGAAGGGAACACCTCCTGAGCCCTGCTGGCGTGAGTGTGCACTGTCTCCTCCCCCAGGAAGCAGCTGCCTTTACTTTACAGCCAGACTTCCCGCAGAGGAGCAGCGGGCCTCATGTCAGTCTCCCGCTGGAGTGTGGGTGTCAAGTTGTCTTGGGTGTGAGCATCCCCGATCTCACAGGAACCCATGTACAATCTCTGCTCACACTACATCCAGTTATTTATCTGTTGGAGGATCACAACTCCAGTCACAGTGGGCCACGGCCACGCCCATCATTGGCTTTGATGCTCTATCTGGGTGGGAATGAATGCCTTATCCTTTTTTAAGTGGTGAGTGAAAACTACCAAGTTTAAAATACTTTGCTGCCGTTGTAATCGTTGTAATCGGCATTAACCAGAGTCTGCTCACTTTGAACAGCTCGTTACTGTTCATTCTTTATGCGTCATTGTATGCCTAAACGCGCCCCCCTTCCTGAACTCTTTTCAGACTGAGGTTGTCATAACATCTATAAGCCCGCTGCTTTACTCCCTCTATGGGGACCTCTTCTCCACAGAGGGACCTGATAACAGACATGGACTCTGTAGCTTTTGTTTCTTATTGCTACCTCCCATTTGCTTCGAGAGTGCTCTAAGGAGGTAGAAAAAGCAAGAAAAAACCATCTGGAAGGAAAGGAGATTGTCTCTGAGGCTTGCAACCTTTTACTGGAAAGAAAAGAGGGGGTTTTCAGAGCGCAGAATCAAGATTTTGTTTGCTGTGGGCTAATCAATAGTTTATTCAGTTCAGTGTGGTGGTTAAGAGCACAGGCTGTAGAGATCAAAGCCATCATGAAATGCCCCTGGGCCTCGGTTTCCACCGTGGTTAGATGCATGTGCTGCTGAGGATTAAATAAGACGATGTACTCCAAAGGAATCGATTGACTGGCATGGAGCCCAGCTCATAAGCAGAGCTCATAAATTAGAGCTAAGAGATTGGTTCTGGCCAGGGGCCCATGGCATTAGACCTCAGAATTCGGCTTCAGATAGGATTGGCACATCTGTCCCTCACGGGCATGCTTCACAACCCTGGCTTCCCTGAGTCTTCCTGGTATGTCTGCTGAATTTGGGATCTGAGTTGCTCTGCCTAGAACAAGTTCTCGGGCTTGTGTGTTGAATTTAATCCTGATGGTGAAGGGACTTTGTGAGCTAGGCAGACTCCCCTATAGAGAAGCACTTCTCTTTTAAGGACAAAGAAATAAGGATGACATCATCTAGGAAGTGTCAACCAGGTTTATGGAGCAGACATTAGCCACAGTCCCTGACACTACGTTGTTTGATTTGGGGACAAACAAAATGGAGGCTTGAGAGGCTTGTGATTGTTTCAACCTTGTTCCCTCATTAGCCTGAAGAAAATGTTTCTACGGGGAGCTGGGAAGCTGTCTGCAGGATTCGAGGCTTGCAGGAGTTTGGTTCACAGCACCTAGTTATGTGGTCCTATAACTGTCTGTCTGTAACTCCAGGCAGCTCTGACACCCTCTTCTGGCCTCCAGGGAACACCTACACACATGTGCTTTTACACTCACACAGATAGATGTGTAAACACATAAATATGACATCAAAAACCATCTAAAAACGGGTTTCTACAGAAGGCGGGGACATGACTCTCCGGTGGCTTGGGCTCTGCAGATGCTGAAGCTTTGGCTTGCCTGTGACCTGAGCAGACATCTTAGGACCAGATAGTTCCGAAAAGCCAAAGAAGCCGTGACTTCTTTTCTTTCTTCACTGTCCGTGTTCTCCCGTTTAGCTAGCTCTAGGTGTGTGTCTGCGTCCGTGCTTTGCTACTCCTCAGACGCACTGTCCTCTTCTGGACACCTCATTGGACCTTCTTAAACATAGCATCCTATTTCATAAACCTCTGGGAGTGAAAAGCCTAAAGTTATGTCTTGGTTTTTCCTGTGTTCATGAATACAATATATATTTTTATTTCATGTGTGATGTTTGCCTGTCTGTGTGAAAGTGCGCCACACATATTCCTTGAGTCTATTTGGTCAGAAGAGGGTGCCAGAAACTGGGAAGCTGGAGGTGCAGTGTTGAGCCACCATGGGGGTGCTGGGAATCAATCCCTGTCATCTGCAATCTTCCTACCTGCCCATCCATCGCTCGAGCCTCAATAGTAACATATTTTTAAAACTGGCTTTTAATGTTTTGGCTTTTAAGGAAAGTTTCTCCATATTCCTTTTTCTGTACGTTGGTGTTGACTGTTGAGCAACGTTTGCGCTCCTGATGATGGGAGAACTTGTGATCTGAAGGAAATGACTTTCCTGTGAGAAGATCGGAAGGCTGGAATGAGTGTCCCCTCGAATTCGCCACCACAGCGCCTCAAGTTTCTTGCCCGTACCAGCCTGTTAGCTGTTGGCTTGGTTCCAATGTGATTAATCCAGCCCTGCTGAATGTGCGTGGCGAGGTGGATGGGCTCCTCCTCTCCTGCTGTGGTTGAACCTGGGAGTTGTGCAGCTTTGCGGTGTAAGTGTATTTGATGATCTTACTGGATTTAGTCTGTACTTGTTTACCATGAAGCTTAATGTATCTTCATTTGAAAGATCTGCCCAGGTCACCGGAACCGTCAGCATCATGAATTGACATTGTTAGAGAGAACCTACCCTGGGCAGGGTCCCATCTGCCCAGAGACCTGCCTGCTCAACTGTGATTTTGGGGATTTTGTGTCAGCACAGCTCAGCACATCTCAAGACAAGCCAGATCACCTCCCGAAGCGAAGGCGTTTGTTCTGTCTCCTTACCATCCCGGAGAAGTCAGGGGTCCAGGTTTCAGTCCTTCTCTATGACACATCATTTCCCCTCTCCTCTCTGGGCCAAATGGTGGGGGTTGTTTTACTTAATTGTGTTTTCACAGTTTCTCCTCTGAGGCTTCCCAGAGGCTGATCTCTCTCCCCTCCCGTGCCCTCTTGGCTCCAGGGTCATTCTGATGCAGGCTGAGAGCAAATGGCTCAGCATTGGGCGGTGTGATTCCTTTTACTTTCTAGTGTTTTCAGAGTTTCAGTTGGCTTTAAAAAAAAAAAAAAAAAAAAGGTTAATTTGAGTTCAGATACAGGCCAAAATAAAACCTTGGCCTGGTCATCTGCTGTTTTCGTTCCGTTGTGGAGAGCGTTTTCTCAGCCAGCACCTGCCTCAGTTAGCAGCTTCCTACACCAGGAACCTCCGCACTGCGAGCACTGGGTAGTTCTTTGCCTCCTTGAGAACCTTCGGATTTGAAGCCTGAAAATCAGGGAGTGGAGGAATTACCTTTTGACCTAGATTATTCCTCGCCCCGTCCTCAAATGGAGAGCTTGTGATCGTCCCTTCTGCCAAAGCTGTGCTGTGGCTGTGAGTTGGAAGGATAACCAGCGTTGTTACAAGTGATGTCTAGCTAGTTCGTTAAACAAGAATTGTGAGATTTTGTGTGTGTGTGTGTGTGTGTGTGTGTGTGTCTGTATTTAAAAGATTCAAGGTGGAAAAATGGTTTAGGAATTTAGCGGATACCACATTGTCAACTTGAGTCATTCCCAGTAACTTACCCAAGTGCTGCCCCAGCCCCTGGTTCCCTGGGGCGGCACTTGGAAGAGTCTGAATAAGTTTGCACCTTATTCATCTGTGAGAAAGGTGGAGAGCAAAGGCCACACACAGCTCATGATTTCTAGTGTCATGAAAGATTTCTTTCAGACAAAAGTTTCTCTCAAGACTGAAATGATTTCAGCTTGTCTCTTCTAGTTGTCAAAAGAGAACTCTTAGCCGGGCCTGGTGGCACACGCCTGTAATCCCAGCACTTGGGAGGCAGAGGCAGGTGGATTTCTGAGTTCGAGGCCAGCCTGGTCTACAGAGTTCCAGGACAGCCAGGACCACACAGAGAAACCCTGTCTTGAAAAACCAAAAAAAAAAAAAAAAAAAAAAAAAAAAAGAGAGAGAGAGAGAGAGAGAGAGAGAGAGAACTCTTGACATCACCAATGATTAGTGGACAGTTTGAAAAGCTGCAGCTCTTAGGGAACAGGAAACTTTTTTAATGGCTGAAGTAGTTACACATGCAGTTATGACCCATTGAGGCCACTTTTGTCTTATATGCCATTTCCTGTGCCAGGCCACCACCAGGCAAAGTCCCGAGGCTGGCCTGGGTAGCTCTGAGCTCGCTGTTCTTTTAATCTTTGAACTTGCAGGCAGGGCCCATGAAGAGACATGGTAGTCTTTTAATGATAGTTTTACCTGGCTTATATTTTCTTTTTGAGATGGTATTTCATTAGGTTGCAGAGGCTGGTCCCAAACTCCCGAGTCTCCAGGAATCCCCCTACCTCAGCTTCTTGAATAGCTGAGACTACATACACATGTGTGTTACTGTAATCTCTGGGCACATGGTGCAGGATCCCTGGTCTCAGATGATACTTGTTTGTATAACTAGGTCAGGATTACCTTAAGGGATCTCCGCTGTTTGGCTTGTTTGGTTGTCAAGTTCTAGTGAGTAACTAACTCATTAGTAATCCAGGCATCCTGGAAGTTGATTCATTGTGTTTGAGACGAGGGGGGAGGAAGGTAGATGTCTGGTGATACAGATACCTCTGAAACGTAGAGCCACGGAATTAATTCCTTCACTTATCTCTAGCGTTCAGGACCCATGCTGCTGTTTACATAAAACCCTTCCCGTCCACACACCATAATGCACGTTTGCAAAACTGCCAGTGAATGCGTGGCGCTTAAGCCCCTGCCCCGCTCCCCCCCCCCAACTTCTCCTTTGCTCTCTGCTTTAGAACAGGAGAGGTGGTGGAGGAGGAAACATTGTTTCTAGAGGTTTCCTCTTTCCAAAGCTTCTTGCCCCTGCCTCCCCTAACCCATTGCAAACCTTTGAAGTTATTCCCTCTTGACAACACAGTTGGATCCATTGTGTCTGGGTTTTACTTTTTATTGTTGTGTTTTACTTCGTTTTTGCTTCTGTGCTATATAGAGAGATATTGAATTTTCCCCGGGGGTGGGGGGGTGGGTGGGGGGAGATGAGGGCTTGGAATTGGAAGAAAAAGGGAAAAAGAAAAAGACAAGATTTCAACTTTTATCCAATATCATACTGATATTCTTTTTTTTTTTTTTTTTTTTTTTTTTTTTTTTTATTTTTCGAGACAGGGTTTCTCTGTGTAGCCCTGGCTGTCCTGGAACTCACTCTGTAGACCAGGCTGGCCTCGAACTCAGAAATCCGCCTGCCTCTGCCTCCCAAGTGCTGGGATTAAAGGCGTGCGCCACCACGCCCGGCCATACTGATATTCTTAAGTCCTGGGAAAGAAACAGGGAAGAGACATGGCACCCTAAGGTTGCCTGGGCAGTGCCAGGCTGCACTGGGGTCAGGGTTCTTTCTCCCTGCCTGCTGTCACCTCAGGCCCTTTTAGCTTTTGATCTCTGGGGTGGGCACTGGATCATCTGTGACTTTCCCCAATTCTGCGGTGACTGCCATATGTAAACAGCGGCTGAGAACCCAGGCTGGCAGCTTACTCCCCAAATTATGGTTTGTCAAAAACTCATTTGCGGTTTATTTGGCTAATGGTTACGAATTAAACTCTTGTACATGTTTAAATTCGTTTCGTATGAGGTGACAGGCCGTGGACCACGCTTAGGCTCACGTCATTCTTGTAGCTTAACAAGAAGGCAACCAACTTGGAGAGTAGAACAGTCGGCACTGTATTAAGAGGAAGGACTCAGTTGCTGGGCCTGGGGTCTTACAGACGATGCCCACCCCGCATCAGAATGGGGTGCTGGGCCCCACCCCACATTTACTTTCTAAGAATTTCTTTCAGCTGCTCAACTGCTACATAGGTTCAGGGCTATGGGAGGGAGTGGGGATCTTTGGACAGGTTTTGACTGGTATGCAGCACTTTTACATGGAGTTAGAGTTGGAATGAGAGGAGAAGAATTCCAGGTTTATCTAAGAAGGGTCCCCGATGACCTTGCCCCACTCAGTTGATGTCATTTGTGAGTGGCTTCTTACCCTCCTGAGATGCCCCTGTTGGATGAGCTCATGTTTCCCCGCAAGCGTCGTCTTTCAGAATCAGAGCCTTCTCTATCTCTCTTGAGAAGTAATCTATAGCTGCACAGATTCCAAATTCAATTTCAAATGACTCCTGTCTGGCTTTTACTGGAGTCGTAATGATGTTTTGGAAGGAGAGATATATGGTCTGATGTCATTGGTCATTTATTGTAACTCCCATAATCCATTTCTTCAGTTTGAAACAGCCACAGCAGTCGGCTTTTTCTGTGTTTTTAGCTGATGAAAGAATGCTTCGACTTTTGTGTCTGATACAATCAGGAACACATTCACTTTAAATCCAAAGATAAAATAAATGTTGATCACCATCATGACTGTCGCCTCAGACCCTCCTCCTGAGCCCTTCTCTGCCAAAGTGCTCACAGTTTGGCTTTCTTCTTGGCTTTTCCTTGTCCAACATGCCCTCCAAAGAGAGGCTATCAAAGAAAGAATGACATAGATTTCCTCCGGTACCTTTCTGAGCAGGCAGGCATGTGTGTTTGTCTTGTTGCCTGTCTTGGGGACCTCTTCCACCAAGATGGCGGAGGCTACCAGGTTCCTGGTGGCAGGAATCTGCCCACTCATCCTGTCAGAGTTGCTTCAAGCGCTGACGTGGTGTCAACTGCATTTGACCTGGTGCTTTGGCACCAAGCCAATAGGTGACTCACTACCTCAGATGCTTGGTTCATGTTGTGGTTGAAGCATTCTGTGAGGAAAATAGAAAAGTCTGTTGTAAAAATATAGTCCATCCCCAGGAAGGAGAATCCCAGCGTCTGGACGAGAGGCTGGATGTCTATTCATGGCTTTTCCTTTCTTCTCTCTGCCTTAGAACCTGGTTTGAAATGCGTCTGGAAAATGTCCATCATCCATGTTTACATGGCGTGGTTGATTATTTGTATATTTTGAATGTGAATTCAAAGGATACCTGGTAGAAAGTTTGTTCTCTGGTGTCTGAGAGAATGGTTGGTGAGGGGGAGAGGTCAGGAGGGCCTTCCACCCCGCTCCGTGCTGAGGGAAAGGAGAGAGCCCAGAGCTAGGCCCTGTCCGGCAGGCTGACTTCATCAGCTGACTTTTCTCTGCAGTTGAGATGGGACATGCAATTTATATTCTTTCTTTGGAGGCCGTCCATTCTATATGTGATTTAGTAATTTTGGAATGTTTGGTTTTCTAGAATCAAACAGATTCTTGTAAATGTCAGGCTTTTTTTTTTTTTAATTGTCTTTAGCTTTTGCACTGTATTTTTAGGTGAAATATTCTACTGACTTGTAAATATGTCCCCTTTTGTCTTTTTGGGGTCTTGTTCTTATATATCCCAGGAGAATACTTAAATTATGGAATCCCTTCCCAGACAGTGAAGAGAAAGACTTCAGGACTGGCTGGGCCTCTCTGAGCTGTCTAACACTGTGTTTAAGCCTACAACTATCATTGTGTTGTTTGACTAATTTGTTAGATGGTGATTGTGCACCAGATACCTGGATGAATAATAGTGACTATTTATGTGCATGTGGCTGGCTGGAGGGGCTTTATTGCATTTTGCACAGGTCTTTTCCTGTACACACACACACACACACACACACACACACATGCATGTGTGCTGTGTGTGCATTTGTATGTATGCATGTGTGTGCACACACTTGTGAATGTGCACGTGCATGCCTCTCTCTCTCTCTCTCTCTCTCTCTCTCTCTCTCTCTCTGTGTGTGTGTGTGTGTGTGTGTGTGTGTGTGTGTGTTTTCTTCCTCAGTCTTTTTCCTTCCTATTTTTTTGAGGCAGGGTCACTCTCTGAACCTGGAGCTTACTGATTCAGCTAGACTGGCTGGTGAGTCCAGTGATTTTTCCAGTTTCTACGTTCCTACAGCTGGCCTATGAGTGCACTCCACTGCACCTGCCCCTTCTGTAGGTGCTGGGGTTCAGTTTGGGACCTCACAATTTCACACTTTACCCAGCCATTCTTCATCCTCCGGTTGTATTTTATTTTCACAAACCCACTACACACAGGAACACATAAACACACACACACACACACACACACACACACACACACACACACATACACGATACAATGAAAAACTAATACTTCATCTAATAGCCTTGTAGTTATTAAGTGGCCAATTTAACCTGAGTTAAGACTTGAAAGATATCTCCATAGACCGCCATTATAACTGATAATGTACCAGAGTGCCCACACCAGTTCAGATGTGTAGATGACAGACAGTCTAGGATCGCCTCTCCTCAGGGGAACACAGTTAAACTTCTCTGCAGTGCTAAAGGTCTCCATAGCCCTGTACACGTCTGGTGATATATAAATACCCTTTCTCTCAGAGAAGTAGGGTTGCACAATTGCGAAGAGCAGGACAAGTCTGGCTCTCATGCTGACTAGCACAGAAATGCTGGGCAACTTTATTTAACCCTTTCATGTCTGGTCATCTCAGCAGTGAGTTCCTCTCTCTGCCATGTTATTAGATGGCTCATGAGAAACCTTTGCAAGCATTTGCTGCTTCTGTATACCTTTTTTTGGAAAGCAATAGGAATGAGATCACTCTCTTATCTTCTTGCTTCCTTGGGCCAACCAGATGCACTCATTCTGCCTGTGGAAAGGGATGGACCGGGACCGGGACACAGCCATCTCCAGTATGCAAGGGTGAAGCCTGGTCCAGCCCTTCTACTCTGGGCTGTGCACGGAGCTCCTGAGTTCGACCACACACACTTGTGTGTTCATCTCTGGTCCTCTCGCTTCTGAAGGGTGGCCCTCCCCTGAGTGTCTTCACCTCTACTGCACATGCCGTAAAGACAGCACTGCTCATTCAGACATTATCTTACTATCCTAGACTGTCTGTCATCTACACATCTGAACTGGTGTGGGCACTCTGGTACATTATCAGTTAGAATGGACTAAGTCTGAGGACCTCAGAGAGTATTGTTTTAAAGGCACTTTTAATCATGAACATTAGATTGTGTGCATTAAAGGTGTCTGAAGAAAATGGCTGGAATCTTGCATGCCTCAGGCTCAGTCTTAAAAGTATGGGTAGAAAAACAGGCCCAGGAATCTTTAGGGGCTTGGCTCTTACCCATCATGCTTCTGGGGCAGGCTCCTTGTCATACTTCAAGACAGTAGGGTTTTGGTGTTTTGTTTTGTTTTGTTTTGTTTTTTTGGTTAGTTGATTTGGTTTGGTGGTTTTGTTATTTGTTTGTTTGTTTTTTAATTGCCATGAGGATGGCAAGTGAGTTCAGCCTCCTTGACAATCGCTGAGGAACCGTGTGTGTGTGTGTGTGTGTGTGTGTGTGTGTGTGTGCGCGCACACACACACACACACACACACACACACACACACACCCATCAGTGCCCATGTGACTGTCAGCCTGGCAGGGGCCCAGCATGGCTGTTGAATGACAATGCTTCCCAACTGGCAACGTCCTAGTTAAGATTAGGGGTTTCTACCCCACCTTGGATCATTCAGTTCCCAGGTAAAAGGCAAACCCTGTATATTTATAATAAGCCTTAGCAGCATTTGAGCAGGGCAGAATCAACTCTGTGCTATATGTCTACTTCCCTGGGTAACCCCAGGATATCACTTGCTGTGTCCCGCCTGGTCCTCTTACCCCACAGGCCCGCCCTCGTGGCCATGTTTCCCCCAACACCACCTATCCAGGGCTTTCTCTCTCTCTCTCTCTCTCTCTCTCTCTCTCTCTCTCTCTCTCTTCTCCCTCTCCCTCTCCTTCTCTCCCTCCCTCCTCTCTCCCCCTTACCCCCCACCCTTTCTCCCCCTCCTCATGGTCTCTCTCAGACTCCAAGCCCTGCGACCTCTCTTCTGCCCAGCTACAGGCTGTAGGCATCTTAATTCAACCTATAACTTTAAATTAAGGAGCAAGGTTGCATAGCATCATTTGCTGTACAGGAGGATCTCCTGATCCCTGAGGCACCCAGACCTTAGGGGGCCAGTATTTAGCATTACAATACACAGCAAAGGACCAAATCTCACAGGCCACCCACAGCAGCCAAGATTAGCAAAACCAGGTGTGGAAAGTACCTGATGTCTGTCCTTCTTCCCTCCTCCCCTCCCTCTTCCCCTTCCTCTCTTCCTTCCTTCCCTTCCCCTCTTTCTCTCCTTGTCTCATTACATAGCCCAGTTTTGCTTTGAACTCCCAGCTCAGCCACCCAAATACTGGGACTATTTTATTTTCAGTAGTGGTAAATGACACGTGACACTCAACACAACATTCTAACATTTGAACTCAAATGTTAAAATGTAACATTCTAACAATGAACTCAAATGTAAAAGTGAAGAAAGCAGACAGTGCTTAAAATGAGCTCCCGAGTACACCATCTTGTGGTCTTTGATAGAGAGGGGGGGGGGTTTAAGAGTTCTGCTCTCCCCCCGCCCCCCCCCCCGTGAGGTGGGGATTTTAAGCAGTTTATTCTAAGCTGCAGACATCACAAAAGAGGCCAGCCTGGGTTGGCACTGGCTTTTGGCATGCCACTGAGTCTTCATGAGGGAGAGATTCCTTAGCAGCTCTGTGCATGGCTCTGTAGAACTTCCCCCCTCTGTGTCTCTGAGGGAGGTCTTGTCTGCTCTACTTGAGTAGCAGCTCCAGAATGCCTTGCCTTGTCTAGACTCTTCCAGAATCGCACCACGGGGATTCTCCTACCATACTCTGTTTTGGCCTATAGCTGCAGATTGGTGTTGCTTGTTGAAGAGAATACTGCATTACTGGCTAATTTACTAGTAAGGCCGCTTGACCACTGGGAAAAGTTCACCAGATGGCAGTGGTCTGAAGGGAAGCATGTCTCCTCAGATACTTTCCAGATGCTGTGCGGGTGCACCCTTCGCAGCTGTCTTATTTGGGCTCTCCATCTTGGGTTCACTTAGGAGTCAGCTCTCCAGCCACCAGCCATGGTTCACGCCAGTTTTGTGTGCCCAGCAGAACCGAAGATGCAATGGCTGTGCACACTGCCAACAGTTCTGTTTTGCCTGTGCTGCTCCAATGGACCAGTTTCCGTTCACGCCCCCATCCCTGGGTACAAGGCTTCCATTGGCTTCTTATCTTGCACAGTACTTGGTTTTTAACAAGCCTAATGATTTCAAAGGCACATCTTGTCTAATAATCCCCAGGAAACCGTTCTTCTGTAAGACCAGGAAGGCAGCAGTGGTGTTAGGCACTGTGCAGCAGCCAGGATTGCGAATACTTGCTTTGCCCGGCCTTAGGGTCCGTTACTACGCTGAATCTCTACCCCAGCTGCACTGCCCTGCCCTGCCTTGGCAGATGATTTTATTGAAAGGCAGTGGCAAACTGTGGTTGTGCTCTCTACTAGGACCTTAAAAGACAGTTTATTCCCAAATGTAAGCATCTTAGTAAGTTTGGTGACTCATTAGTTTGATGAGGAAAATGTCCTAATAAAGATAAAGAAACTGTAACTGGTTTCCAAAGCTGCAGAGGGGGAAATGTCGGGGCACTTGAGGTCAACTGCTCACCCCTGTTCTTCGGATCTCATTTGATGTTTGCTCATGGGGACAGACAGACTGGTCTCGGGGGTGACCTGTGTCTTCCTCTTCCAAACTAACGTACCGTGCATGGATGCTTCATTTCCTGAGTTTCTTTCTCTATAGGCAGAGGCCTTGTTGAGATGTCACAAAAATAACCGGCAGCTTTCCCTCTTCCTCTACAAGGGTCCCAAGGTTGGCCACGAGCACTGCTTCATCTTACCAGATGTAAAGGGTCAATGATGGCTAATAGCATCAGAAGCTCTTGAGCGTCGGAACTGTCTAGCCTGTAGTCACACGGGCGGAACCTGCATTATCCACTTGCACGAAGTCTCTTAGCACCGGTAGGATTTTATGTTGCTCTACATAATCTTGCTAAGGCTAAAGATGTGCCGGTATGTTTGTTTGATGCCACTGCTCGCAGACTTTGTTAGAGTGCTTGGCAAGCCGGAAGCACAAAAATCCAAATATCTCTTCCATGATAACTTTCCAAGTATTGCCTTCTTTTTCCTTCTCGTTCTGGTTACTGGCTGGGTCTTGCTGCACTAGGGGAAGATAAAGCAGGCACAGAGAGACTCATAATGAGCTGTAGCGAAGCCATGTGGGTGAAAGTCTGGGCATTTGCATAATGATGCGAAAGCACATTGTAGTGGACATGACAGGTTGTTTCACAGTGATACCAGTATATTTCAGTTAAGTAGCTTTCTAATGACACCCACTGATGAAACACTTTTTCTAAGATGTGGTCTTGCCTGTGAGATCATATTCTGAAGCAACACTCTTCCGTACCCTGATGGAATTCTGGGTCTCTTTAACTTACAGTAATCGGCAGATGAGCCTGCCCTAGACGCAACAGGAAGGGTGTACCGGCGGCTATCCCGCTGCGGGCACAGCACATGGTGTGTTGGTAGAAATAGGCCAGAGCTGCTCAGAGCCAGACTGGGAAGGAGCAGGGCAAAGAGGTCAAGAGTTGGGTACCATCTGAGCTGAGCCAGGATTGATTTGGTCTGGGTCTGTTTGGGATCCATATGCCTAAATGTTACTTGACTTTCTAGCTTTGGAATGAATTCCTAACACCCCCGCTTTCTAACTAGGAGCTGGGCTCGGTGGAAAGGCATATCTGAATCACTCAGATGACTTTTGAGTTCTGGCGGCCACCTAACAACCACTTGACCTTCCAGAACAACGCTAAAAGAGATAATAAGATCTTCCAAGTGTGGCCGACAGGAGGAAGTGAGATATGTAATCACATTTATCTACCCCACCTTCCAAAGGTGAGTGGCTGGAAGGAGGAAAGGCAAGGGTGCACACTTTGAAAAATGCTTGATTAAGCAGGAAGACAGGGTTAGTCGTGGATGACAAGAAGGCGCTTCTGTTAATAGTGCCGGCGTTAAGTGCTTTCTTGCCTTTTGGTCGCTCACACAAACCGAGTTAGTATTTCATGCTCACCTGACAGTCAAGAGCTCTGAGGCTGCAGCAGCTACAGAGTTTTTGTTAGTCCCGTCCACCTGGCTCCACCACTCTTGAACTATACTGGGGACATCAGCAATAGTACCTCAGATCTCTACAGGCCTTCATCTCTGGACGAACCCCAGGACCTCTGCTCCTCAGGAGAAAAGGCGGGAGATGGCTGGAGACTGGAGAAGAAGGCTCAGGTGAGCACAGAACAGCAGAACCTGCCCAGGGTCACTAACTCGTGTGTGGCCCGGTTGGCACTCAAACTTTTTTCCCTTTGACTTTTGTGTTTACATTGATTAGGAATCCTTTGGGGGGAAAAAATGGTTTCTGCTAAAATTTGTTAGTATGGGAAGGATACAAGGATGTTAGTCACGTTGCTAGAGGAACTCTGGTCAGAAGGGCAGATCTAGCCCGGGGCTACATAGCTCACTTCTGAGAGCTTCTCAGAAGTTGGAAACATATTGAGGTGTGTCTGTTTTCTGGGCCCCCTTGGAGCTGGGGTTTGTCTTCACAGTTCCTCCTGAGATTCTAGAAGCACCAGGGGAAACATGAGGTGGCCAAGGCGTCCTCACTTTCCCCTGACACGCCTTTAGAGGAGGGCCACGGAGGTCACACCTGGGAGGAAGGTAGTGGGTTCCGTCGTGGCCCCTGGGATGGGATGCCAGAGACTTTTCTCCCACACTAGTTGGCTCCTTGGACATTGGAAAGAGCACCATTTTAGAGTGTGAGCAAGATGAGAGGCCAACTAACTAGAGCACTGCCCAGCGGCCTCCCGGGGTGGTGTGGTTCCTCGGCTGGGGGTGCCCATGAGTATGCCCTTGGCAAACAGCTGTCCGAGGAATCAGTGAAATCCCCAAAGGCTCCAGAAGAACAGCTGTGAGTTAAATACCTACAGTCACCTGCAGTAGCTTACCTGTGGGCCAGAGACATTTTCCACTCATGAGGGCCTGAGTGGATCTCATTTGGTATCAGAGATAAGGAACACACAGCCAGAAGTCAATATTTCGAGGTATTGGTCTTTTCTGTGGCTAATGTTCTATTGTTTCATTTTTTTTTCTTGGCCTACAGGCCCTTTAACATGATGGGATTCTTTCCTAATGGCTTGGTGGCATCATGTGACCTATTTACTAAGAAGGGTTTGATTGACTTCCTTGTCAGCAGGGACCACCATGCCAGCAGAAGAAAGAGAGCAAGTCTTTGGGAACAACTTTAACTGACCGTGAAGAAGATCATTTATTTTAATTTGGCACAATGCTCACAAAGTTCAAGGTTTTCGGGCTTGTTTTATATGTGCTTCTTAAAATTCCTGTGTCAAGGACTTTAGATGACTATTAGAAATACTTTGAGTGCTAATAAGGAAGGTCAGGGTTGAAGGGAGTGGGTCGAGACCATCCAGAGTTGCTTGTTATTGACGTGACAGCTGGTAGGTTTCTCCCCACGGCATAGAAGTGAGCTTATTGACTTTAAAAGCCTTTCGGGCCCCATCCGGCAGCAAAAAAAGAATTTAAAAGAATATCCTAAGTGTTAGTATGTGGAGAAAGAACATTCTTGTTCTTGTTGTCTGGAGATGCCCTTTTCTAGAACTTTCTTTGGGAAGTACGATGTATGCTAGGTGAATAAGCAGAAGACCCTGGGTTGAGTAGTGGGTGAGATCACCCCATAAAACATGAAAGTTTCTAATGCTGATGCTATGTGGCCAAATGTAATAGGGTGGTGTCCCAGCCTCCCACAGAAGCACCGGTAGGACACTTGGCCATGTCGGCACAGACACAGTTCTGAGTTGGTGACCCTTAATGACAACTGCCACGAAGGGCAGAGGAAGGGACAGAGGGGGGAAGAGTGAGCTCTGTGTGACAGTATTCCTTACTGTCTGTGTGCCTCTGGACGTCCTGTCTAGAGAACAGCCCTCTGAAGGCGTGAGAGCTCGGAAGTCTAGGGGGATCGCATCAAGTAGCAGCCATCTTCAGCGTGTGTAGACTCCCGTGCCACTGTGGAATCACACGTTAGAGCTGCCCGGTGAGGTGGCCCAGGGACCACCCCCATGTTAGACAAGATGAAAATAGCCTGCCTGAGGGAAGAGAGCGTGAAAAGGGGAGTCGTCGACCCACTGTGGAACCAGGGTTGTTGACCCACTGTGGGACCTCGGCGCTGAGCTAGGTAGGGTCATGTGATTATATTCACACATCAAAGTGGAAAATTTGTTGCTTAAACCCAAGAATCTGAACTACAGGACTGATGCTGTTCTTCATTCCCAAGTCTTTTTAAAGGGTAGAGCATGGCCTTGTTTTTCCTTCCTTGTTAGGTCCTGGGGTTTCATGGCCTCTGACAGCCAGGTCTCAGTATGAGTGTGAGCTGTACTGCTTCTTTGCTGTATGACTGGCTAAACTACTCTCCATCCTGCAGTGCCTCCGCCTATGAAATAGCCCTTCTTGTAATACTTTTGTGCGTGGTCCACAGAAAGAATGCTTAGGCGCTCAGTGTGGTGCCTGGTACCCCCAGTCAGTGCCCAGAGATGGTGAAGAGGAGGGCAGGGGAGGGCGTGGTATGGTGATTAATACTCCGGTGGCTTTCCATGGTCTTGAAGTTTTACAACATGGAAGGTTCTGTCCCCCTGAACTCGTGGTGACATCCCAGATGAACACACCCTCACAGGCCTCTCCTGCTACACGCATGCTCCGTAGCTCCCTGAGCTGTAGTTTCCAGGAAGAGCAGCAGCCTTTGGGCCTCTCTCATCATCTGTTTCCTATTTGTTCCACATACTCCAGTTTAAACTTTCAAGGTCATTCTACCCCCTCAAAGAATGGAAGCCCCTGGATCTATGGCTCATGCTGAACCTATGGCTCATGCTGGACCTATGGCTCATGCTGCACCTATGGCTCATGCTGGACCTATGGCTCATGCTGGACCTATGGCTCATGCTGGACCTATGGCCATGCTGCACCTATGGCTCCGTATCTTCTGAAGGTCAGTGGCATCCTACAGCCTCTCTAGAGTAAGCCCTTTGAATCATCATCTGAAGCTATAGAAATATGCATCTCCCCAGCAGAATCAAGTACTTTAACATTTTAAAATTGTGTGTGTGTCTATGTATGTATCCTGTGTGTATGTGTGTATGTGTCTGTGTGTGTATGTGTATGAGAGAGAGAGAGAGAGAGAGAGAGAGAGAGAGTGTGTGTGTGTGTGTGTGTGTGTGTGTGTGTGTATCATGCCAAGCATGTGGAGTTCAGAGGACACCTGGGAGTTTATTCTTTCCACCACATGAGTCCTGAAAAACCAACTCCAGTTAGTTAGGGTAGGTGGTAAGTGCCCTTACCCACCAATCCATCTTGCTGACCTCAAATACTTTTTCTTTTCTTTTTCTTTCTTTCTTTCTTTTTTTTTTTTTTGAGGGGGGGTGTCTCATGTATCCCTTGATGGCTTTAAGCTTACAACATAGCAGGAGTGACCTTAAACTTCTAATCATCCTGCCTGTACCTCCCAAGTGCTAGGACTATAGGTATTTGCCATGGCCGTTTATATGACACTAGGTATCAAAGCCCGGACTTCATCCATGCTAACCAAGCACTCTACCGATTGAACTGTAGTAGAACCATGTACTGTATGTCCCTCTGTATTACTTGACCAGATGCATCTGTCTGCATTTCCTTGTGACAGGCAGAGGAAGGCCCACGAAGTACTCAGTGCTGACGGCTTTTCCTTCGCTTGATCGTGGGTAGGATAATCTTCCAGTGAAGCCATCGCTCTGTTCCATTCCCCTGGGTCCTCCTTAAGACGTTGCTCATCCGAGCTGACTTTCTTCCTCAGGTACCTTCTATGGGGAACAGGAAAAAAAGTCACAGGAGGCTTCTGTTCTTTTTTCATTTTAATTGAAAATTTGTGAAAACCACAAACCCTTCTCCCTGACTGGCATTTGGAGCCTGGCATTTAGAGGTATCATTTAGAACTATATTTACAAACGGCTTTGGCATTGATGAGTTCATCCTATACTAAGATTAAAGACATCATCTAGAAGCAAAACCCTTTTAATAGATAATCACCTCTTGCCTGGCAAATGGCTTCACTGTGTGACCCCATCAACGCGAGTTCAGTCTTTAGGACCCACATAAAGATGGAAGGAGAGAACTAACACCGTAGTGTGGTGCTCTGACCGCCGCGGGAGCACTGTGGCAAATGGCCTTTCCATCATGTGGGCATGAACACACAACAGAAACAACGTTCTAAAAGCCAATACTTTTTGGAATTGGTTGGTTGGTTTTCGAGATAGGGTTTTCCTATGTCGCCTTGCCTGTCCTGGGACTCCCTCTGTAGACGGAGCTGGCCTTGAACTCAGAGATCCACCTGCCTCTGACTTCCAAGTGCTGGTATTTAAGGCACGTGCCATCACTGCCTGTAAACGTCATTACTTCATAGCCAGTAAGACTTTGAATGGGAACAAAATAGTGAATCCTGGGCCCTGCTTATAAACGTAGCTCCGGGCTAAGAAGACTCTAGTCTGAACTGAGTTAACGGCTCATTGTTTATGTGTGTCTTCGTATTACTGCTCAGCCGTGACGTCGTCCACCGCAGCTGCCTCCCAACCCTTAGCTTTCCAATTCACGAGGACGAGGAAGCTCCCGGAACTCATTTGATTTCCTTTAAAGATCCCCTTATAGTCTTTGATTTGAAATACTGAGGCGGGGCATAACGGAAAGGTTTTCTTAGTACATGGAATTTCAAGGCGCAGCTTGCTTGGTTCTGACCAGGCAGTAGCCCCTTTGTCAACGCCTCTTAGGACTTGGTAGTGGGCACTACAGTAGGTGTATCTTGTGATTGTCCTTGACCATGGCCTGTTAGTGTACTGCCAAGAGTCTAAGAAAGGCTGGTTAGAATTTCGCTCCCTGGGACCCTTTGAAGAAGTGTACACTCTGCAGTACAGTATCATCAACACATGATACTGTACCGCAGAGAAATGGCAAAGCCATGACAAACAGCAAAACTACCAAACTTACCTCACTTTCTAGGCCATGGGAGGGAGGGCATCTTGCCTTCGTTTGAGACAGTTTTCATCTTTCTCTTTTGCAGAGAAAGGTGGAGGAAATTGTATGAGATTTGGATAAAGTAAGCTTCCTATCACATTGAATATACTTTCTCACAAGTATCTTCTTGATGAATGTGTATCCCCTCGCTTTTGGAGCCTCTAGGAGCAGGTAGTGGGGCCGGGGCTGTGAGCCCCCACCTGCGCACACGCGTTGGTGGTCACCTGTGACAGGACAGGCAATTGGGAGCAAGCCCGCTGCTGGGCACCCAGATTTTCAGATTGGGGGGGAGGGGGAATGGAATTGAAGACACTTTCAGATTCCAGGCAAACACTTCCGGGAGAAGTTCACAACCGTCTTTCTCTCCTTGATCTTTTGCCAGAGGAAAGCACATGTCCCTAGTCAGAAGCCCTTTTGAGATAATGAGATAAGACCGGAGTGTTTGTCTCTCTGTCTCTTTCTTTCTCTCCCTCCCCCACCTTCTCCCCTTCATACCTTGTCCAGAACAAGACGGTAGATACAGATAGTATAAGAAAAGTTCTGGTTTATTATGCTGGGGTTCTTCACACAAGGTCCACACTCTAAATTCCTAACTATGATCCTAAGCCTATCTCCGCAAAGCTGCTCACCGTGTGACATATCTTAGCTGAAGATCAAATCCAGTCTGAAACAGAAGTCTCCGGTTCAAGAGTCAGGATCCTGGGGCAGACTCTCCAGCTGCAGGGCAGTTCGAGGCGGGGTCTCTCCAGATGTGCAGAGCAGAGCAATGCTCTTGGACTCGGCTTCTATACGGTCCAGTGGGGTTCTGTATATACTGTCATAGGGGTCTAGGACTGTCTGGTTATCCTGAGTGCATGGTGTCACTAGGTTCTAGTTATCAAGTACAGCCTTGGGTGTAGTGGGCTTCCTGACTAAGCTATTTTTACATGCCTTAAAGGCATTTTTTTTTTTACTATGCTCATTGCACAACTCCCTCCTAAAACATGGTTAACATCAACCACTTTAAATGAAATTGAAAAACAAAATAAAACTCCCCACAACAGAATATTCTCTTTGGCAAGGAAAGGAAATTATCAACTAAACTTCCTCAAAGGGTCCCAGGGAGCGAAATTCTAAACCAGCCTCTCTTAGACTCTTGGCAGGAAACCATCCTTCCTTCTCCTTGCTTCTTAGAACACACCCACCCCCTAGTATATTCGTATCTCTGTGTGAGAAAGGCCCTTCCGGCTTCCTGTGTATACTGGGATCTGAACTCTGTCGCTCATGCTTACGGGCCGCAGACCTTATCCAGTGGGCTATCTCTCCAGCCTAAGTTATGGTTCTCTCTGCTCTGTCTTTTTGTTTGTTTGTTTGTTTGTTTGTTTGTTTGTTTGTTTTTCGAGACAGGGTTTCTCTGTATAGCTCTGGCTGTCCTGGAACTCACTCTGTAGACCAGGCTGGCCTCGAACTCAGAAATCCGCCTGCCTCTGCCTCCCAAGTGCTGGGATTAAAGGCGTGCGCCACCACCGCCCGGCACTCTCTGCTCTGTCTTAAAAAAACAAAACAAAACAAAACAGAAGATCCATTTATTCTTATTTGTCTTGTGATTGACATCTTGGTTTTGCTTGTGAGAGACAAATAAAATCAATGTGCTGGCATGTCCTATCGTTATTGATTCTTTCTGCAGGTGAAACACAGCAGCCGTGCCAGTGAAGGAGACATAATTAAGACCTTTGTGACTCTGTCTGTTCAAACTCTGTTATGCTGGGGTTTGCCCTGAGGTCCAGCCAAGCCCTGTACTTGTCTTTCCTTTCCAGAGGGCATGACAAGGAAAGAGGGGGAAAAGGGTTCAAAGAATTGAAAACAGAGATTTCATTAGGGTAGCATTTGGGGGGTCAGGTAAACATCGCTTTCGAGTTTCATTGAAAAATTCCAGAGAGGAGAGGGCAAAGTCTCCCGAAGACTTGTTACAGGATTGTAGCATGGTAGGAAGTTTTTCTTTAAAAGAATGTCAGAAAATGCAATATAATACCTCTTAGGGAACAGGAACTCTTAAAGCAGAAAAGGATACAATGCCCCTCACCCCCCACTCCAGCTTGCTTTCTTTATTTGAGAAATTGGAAGACCCAGAGAAGCTCGTCTCTAGGGACCAGAACACACTTCTTTATTACGTGCTTGTCACTTGCCCACCAGGAGACGTGGTGGTCTTTGAGGTGGTGAGCTTGGATTTTAAATGCAGCCGCACTGCAGACCTGTCTGGAGAGGTCTGTGTGTTCTTGGGAAGCCGGACGCCTTCTATGGACTTGCCATTGAGGGCGTAGACTGCCTCCTGGCTCTTCTCTTTGAGGGGTTCTCATCCCCAGCATCACAGCATCACGTCTATCAAGAGAGTCGGGTTACAGCGATGCCCACTTTCCCTGGAAAGCGGCTTCCAGGGGTCTTTCAGGTGCGTGGCCTCTGACGCCATTCTACCCTGCCCCCGTCTGGAAATCTCTCATTTCACTTTAAAAAGAAGTTGAACCGGGGTGGTGGTGGTGCACACCTTTAATCCCAGCACTTGGGAGGCAGAGGCGGATTTCTGAGTTCGAGGCCAGCCTGGTCTACAGAGTGAGTTCCAGGACAGCCGGAACTACATAGAGAAACCCTGTCTCGAAAAACCAAAAGAAGAGGAGGAGGAGGAGGAGGAGGAGGAGGAGGAGGAGGAGGAGGAGGAGGAAGTTGAGCCAGGCAGTGATGGCACACACCCTTAATCCCAGCACTTGGGAGGCAGAGGCAGGCGGATTTCTGAGTTCGAAGCCAGCCCGGTCTACAGAGTGAGTTCCAGGACAGCCAGGGCTACCCTGTCTTAAACAAAACAAAACAAAACAAAACAAAACAAAACAAAACAAGAAAAAGAAAAAGAAAAAGAAAAAGAAAAAGAAAAAGAAAAAGAAAAAGAAAAAGAAAAAGAAAAAGAAAAAGAAAAAAAAAGTTAAAACGGTCCCCATTGACGCCAAAAGAAACGAAACCACAAGTTAAGCAACTTGTGGAAACTGTGGAATTTCTGTCGAGGAGATCTTCAAAGTGGAACATAAAAATTAGGTCACTTAAGTAAGTCTGCTTGGAGGGTGACCAACATGGTGTTTTACAGGATTCCAAATGTATTAACCACTCAGGTTAGTGTTCGTGTATCACCAGATGAGAAGAATAGTCAGTCCGTTGTGTCCGTTGACTTCAGATGCTGAGCTCTGAGGCGACTCCTGCCTTGGGTGGTCGTCCTGCTTTTGCAGATCGAGGGGTGAGTGGGAGGGAGCTGATAAGAGAGGTTCCCATTGTAGAAAAGAGCACGTGCTGTTTCGGAGGATGGTGTGAAGAAGGCAGTTGGCTGGCCAAAGCCCAGAGAAGCCACCAAATGCCGCGACTCAGTGTAGACACCATCCACACAGAACCGTTGGGTCGCAAGGATATTTAGCTCTGTACTGCTGGTCACTCTTGACTCTTAAAGAGTTAAGCAGATGATCTGGAACAAGCCTTTAAAGTCATCTGGCTCCAGTGTGAGCCTAGAATGATAAAAATTGAAAAGTCAAAGAAAAGGTTCTTTGTGGAATGCCAAACCGCAGCGAACATAGTTCTTGGTGACTTGCTGAATTCCCACTGTCCCCGGGGCCGTTCTCTTCTCCTTCTGCAAATTATATCCAGATCTTCCTCCCACCACAGAGTGGCAAGTCTGTCGGGCCTTCCTCCCACTGACCTTAAAGAGACAAACTTCAGGGCTAGCGAGCACTTGCACCAAAGAACCTGGAGGTTTTCTTAGCAGAGGAAATCGAAAGCCAGGAAGGTGCTTAGCAGAGCGGAGTTCAAGTGGTAAAAGCCTCAGTTTTTAATTTTTATGTGCGTTAGTGATTTTGAGAACTTCATTAAGTTTTTCCACATTCCACTTTCAGGGCAGGTTTTGGAATTTTGCTTGTTTGTTTATTTTTAATTCTTTCAAAAAAATGATTATATGTGCACAAGTGTTTTGCCTGAAGGTATGGATGTCACCACGCCTATGCCTGCTGCCCACAGACATCAAAAGGGAGTTGGATGCCCTGGAATTGAAGCTATGCTGTGGATGGTTTTGAGTCTCCATGTGGGGACTGGGAACGGAACCCTGGTCCTCCGCAGGAGCAGCAAGTGCCTTCAGCCACCAAGCCACCTCTCCTGCTTCTTGTTTATTATTTTTGAGACCAGCTGTGTCAAGGTGACAGAGTAGCCGAGGACAGTTCCATCGTAGCATGAACGGTCTGGCTTCATCTTAACAAATGCTCTGGAGCAAAACCTGATGTGGGCAGAATGTTGTCTGAGGAGAGATTGCTCAGAGGCCTTAGCGAGGCATCTGCAGCCTTCTGGCCTTAAAGAAGCTTGTGGAGAAAGAGGCCTAAACCAGTCGTAGGCTCTTGTTTGCCATTGACTATAACTGGATTTACTCTGAAGTCATTAGCTATTAATGAATTAGTAAAGTACTTTTTTTCTTAATAGAAAAAAAAAGTTGCTTCCTATCCGTTTTGTTATTAACTGTTGGATGAGGAATGCATCTAAGACCTCGTGCAAGAGTCTGGAACCCGCTAATGCATTTAAGAATGGAGATGATCAGGCCAAGCTCAGAGTTCAGCCAATGTGTGGGTCAGTCAACTGGGTGGGGCTCTGTGGCCAGACTGTCCTCATAACCCTGACTGATTGCTTCTTAGTCTGCCATGGTTCCGTCTCAGGAGAGTTCAGAGAACATGGAAGACTAGGCCAACTCAGCTTTTCTTCCTCGGACTACGGAGGGCCTTTCCCTAACAGAGGAGGGCCTGGCCCACTCACCTTGGTGTAGTGGCCTACCCGTTTGACATCCGATAGTCAGTGTTACTGGGTCTCCTCCTCTTGAAGGTGAAACTTCGCCCTCTGAGTTGAACAGTTTCAGTGACAGCACTCCATGGGTCTCCATTGCTCTCCCCACCGTGAGGGATTAGCTGAGAGTAAGAGAACCCTGTTTCTGATTTTACCTCATTGTGTTCTATTATTCTAGTTTCTCAGTTTGTCAAATGCCATTTCATAATTAAAATCTGAAACATTTGATTCTTTTGATAGCAACATATAATATTTAATTTAAAAAATATTTTAATTAAATATCACGTGTTTACTTTTCATTATTATTTTATTATATATATGTATATATATGTATGTATGTATGTATGTATGTATGTATGAATGAATGTTTTGCCTGCATATATGTCTATATGCTCAATACATCTCTGGTACCCATGGAGGCCAGAAGAGATAGGTATCTGAGCCCCTGGAACTGGAGTTACAGACAGTCATGGGCTAGCATGTGTGTGGTGGGAATTGAACCCTGTTCCTCAGCTAGTGTGTTTAACCACTAAGCTATCTCTCAAGCTCTGGGACACAGGGATTTTATGAAAGCTTTTTTTTGGGGGGGTGTACAAAAAGTATGATTGCAGTGCTCAAACTTCCCTCACAGAAGGGTTTGGTGTGAGCTGGTCTTTACTGCTAACCGCGGGGGCAGTTCCCTGTGTCTGAGTGGAAACTGTAATTACTGTATGGGGTCTCAGGGGGCTCCATCCTTCTCCAGGAGCCACCTGGATCCAGTTATCTATATTGTATTATATTATGTTTTCTTCTGTGAGGAATAAGAAAGACAAGTAGCTTAAAATGAGCAATCTCAGGCACTGTTTAAATGAGGAAAGTATTGGTTTCCTTTATACAAAATGCAAATGTTACAGAATTCTAAAGCTCGCCCATTCCTGAGCCTTCCTCCCGCTGCCTACCCCATCCCAACCAGCTCCTCCACAGTCCTCTGCCAGTTGTAAAACTGACCACAAGAGTTAGGATTTCCTTGCATTAATTAGTTCTAGGCAGTGGCTTCCAGAGTGTTGAACTGTGAATATTTTCTTCAAAATTATAAGTGGAATTCTGATACTGGGAGTGGGAGAGATTAAAAGCAAAACTGCCCTGGTTGTCACTTGGAAGCAGCTCTGCTTCCCCGTCTCCCGTCTCCCGTCTCCCGTCTCCCTTACTGGCCAGCTCAGACTCCGGCGCTGTCCACTGAGGACCCTCTCTGCAGGGCCCCTGGGGTGGTGGAGGGGCGTTGACCGCCTCGGCTATGGGATGGGATGGGATTTCTCTTGTGTTTTCTGTTTCCTATCAGTGAGGTATCTGGATTTTAGTCTGTCATGTAATCCCGTGCAGTATCTACAGTGATTACATAAGTAATTACTTATCTGGGGGTGGGTAGATGTATGTGTTGCATCTCCCCAGGAAAAGTTTTGTCACACAACAAGTTTTGTCCCATCCCATGACTGTTTTGGTTGGTGTTCGTGTTGTTTTGAGCTACACAGGTTCAAAGCACAGAGCGGGGGGGAAAGCTGCAGGGACTCTGGGACCAGAACCACTTCCTGGAAGAAGCAGAAACCGGCTGAGGCGCCTAGAAAGGACAGTCTCCAGCCTCCTGAGCTGCCGTCAGGCTGGGCAGTGTGATCCAGCTTCCTAGCTCTGTGAGCCATCGCTCGGCTAGGGTGGGCCTTGGCGATGCACGCCTCTTGTTGGAGTCATTCCTGCTCCTGCAAGTAACCCCTCCCCCATATGCCTCCGCCGTAAAACTCACGGTTCACCAAGTTGGACTTTGGTGGTATCTGGACTTTAGTCTGTCAGGGGCTCCTTATCTGGGGTGGGTGGATGTATGTGTTGCGTCTCCCCAGGAAAAGTTTTGTCACACAGCAATCGGACTCTCCAGGAAGTTCTGGCAACTTCCACGTGCCCCTCGGTATAGCTTTGATTGTAGTTTGCTTCCTAGGTTTTTTTTTTTTTAAATTTGACACGTGATCCTCTCCACTTTTCCGTGGACGTCTATAATTACAGTGGTTTAGTGGTGACAATTCTGTTAACGTGTTGTTGTTTTTAGTTTTAAATGACAAATCCTGCGCTGTGGCATGATGTCCTTGGTTAGGCTGGCAAAGTTGTTCCAGGAGATTTTCCGAGTAAGTTCTCATTGCATTGTGTCTCTCTGGAGGGCAACGGCTCTGCCTTGTCTGCCCATTGTGAACCTTTGTAGGAAGTAACCCCACCGTAAGGGCTCCGTGGCTAAGACTAGTTTTTAGGATTTATTAACAAAGTGTACTTATTGGGCATTATTGATGAAGAAAGCACCATCGTAGGCTTTATGAACCATTTCAAGGTTCAGAGGCCCTTTGTTCTGCTATGATGCAGGGCTTTTGTTGACAACAGTCTTTCAGCAATCATAAGGCAGTCCTCTCTTCTCTTTATAGGCAAGGATGGCCTTGAACTTGTGATGCTTGCGTGTCTACCTCTGAATGCTGGGATTACAGTTATCTGTTGCCATGCCTTGTTTGTGTGGTGCTGGGGATCGAACCGAGGGCTTGCGTCTGCTAGGCAAGCCCCCTGCCGTGGCGCCATGCCCCAAGCCCCTCCCTTATGTGTTTCCTGAGCCATATGCTTCTGAAAATGGCAAAAGCGTATTCCTGGTGCTCAAGAGCAAGTGGTGGGCAAAGGGGTTGATGCCTCCGCAGGGTCATGCAGAAGCTGCTCCTCTCAGCGCGTGAGGTCACGCTACTGTGTCATGTCACATCTATCACCTGCTTATCGACGTCGGTGTTTTAGAAAAGCTTGAAGCTGTTGATCGGATAGCTACTCAGCATCTATATATACCCGGAAGAGACAGCATTGACCTCTGGACAGTGCAGTCTCGGCCACCACATCTCTGTCCCCACGAGGTCCTCAGAGAGGACAAGACAGAAGGCCACGGGTATAGAGGATGATTGGTCTGAGCACGGAGAGAGAGAAGCCATTTCATGGGTAGAACAAAATGTCTTGTCTTGATGACTTTGAGTTTGGCAGGGAATATGTCCCCAGTTGATACTTTTAGACCGAAAGTGAATAAACCTAATGGGCGGATAAATACGTGTGTGCATATGGATGATACACGTGTAATGAAATAAAGGTTGGCGATCCAGACACACCCATCCCTTACAAACACACCTCCCCTTTCACCATTACAGCCAGTCTTGCACATGGGCAGTGATCCCACCCCCAACAACCACCACCTCCCACAACCGCCACCCCCCCCCCACAACCGCCACCTAGGGTTCTTTCTTTCCATCGGTTTCTTTTCTTCATTTTCCCCTTTGTGTTTCTCTTGTTTTGTTGTATGTATTGGTGGGTGGTTGGTGGCCAGTGTCTTTATCAATTGCCTTCTTTATTTCTGAGATAGAATTTCTCATTGAACCTGGAGTTCAGCAATTAGTTTAAACTGGCTGGCGCAGGCCCTAGAAGTTTTGGAATTACAGACACGCCATCCACTCCTGGCCACTCTGGCTGCTGGGGATCAAGGGGGGGGGGCGGCTCTCATGTTTGCATAGCAAGTAGATCACCAGCTGGACTGCCTCTCCATCCCTCTTTGGTTTCTTTCCCTTATTTTTAGAAGACTAGGAGGCATTTCCCAAGGGGGAGCTAGTGTGTCTGTCTCTGTGATGCAGCCCTTGAGTGAGCTTCCCCTGGGGAAGATCTTGAGATTTCCAGGAGGAGCCCTGCAAGGCGTGAGCTATTAGCAGGGTTAAAACCCTGGGAGATAAACCGGGCGGTGGTGGTGGCGTGCACCTTTAATCCCAGCACTTGGGAGGCAGAGGCAGGCGGATTTCTGAGTTCGAGGCCAGCCTGGTCTACAGAGTGAATTCCAGGACAGCCAGGGCTACACAGAGAAACCCTGTCTCGAAGGAAAAAAACAAAAACAAAAAAAACCCTTGGAGATGGACCTGGGTCTCTGCAATGCAGTTCATAGATTAAGTAAAGGGATTTATTTATACATGCTGGCCATCTGTTTCCATAAGTACCTTGTTTTTGGAAATTTTTTAATGGGTAAAGATTATTTCCACTTGGCATCGTTTTGGGAAACATTGGTCTGTTGTTACTTACAGCTTAGGCCTAGGTTTGGAACGCAGGCTGCTCTAGGCAGAGAGAGCGCTCTGAGCCTGTGAGCCCTCACAGTCCACCGTCCTCCCCGTGGCCTTGGTTCTCCAGGTGTGTAGCAGTCACCTGCCGGCCTGTCGCAACTTGTGTCTGTCCAGTTGAAATCACCTGTTTGGAACAAGTAGCTGCAGTGTTTGGTGAGGTGTACACATTGCTGGTGGTGGACAGTAGTCCCAGCAGTTTGCACTGTGAACCAGTTATAGATTTATAGTCAAGGCTACAGACGAGGCAAGACTGTCATGTCATTATCCCTAGACCAAGGCCCTCAGAATTACTGTGCACACTGACCCCTTACTCACCGCACTGGTCCCTGTCACTCATCGCCCTGCCCCAGACTAAAAACCGTTGGAGGTGGAGTTCACAGAGGCTGGTCCAGGTGGATGCTGGCATTTTGGAAACACACGCTCATTTTAAGGTTGTCCTTGAATTATGCAATATAATCCCACCCCCACCCCACCCACTGCCTGCCGGTTCCTACCCTTTGCCTTCCTTTCTCTTCACTCTGTGACTGTTGTCTTCATCTAGGCCTCCTCATTTTCTCCACTCCTCACAATCCTGTTTCTCCTGCCCCGGCTGGCTCTTCTGTGGAAAGCCTGTAGGGATTCTTCCCACACTCGCCTGTCTTTTTTATTCACATTTCTTGTTCACAAATTTAAATATTTGTATTAATGTTTTCATTTAATGCTCTACCCACGTGTGTTGTACTGTATGTGAGAGACAGATGTGAGTTAGAAGGGTTTTATTCTCGGGAATTTATAACTATCAGGAAAGGAGTCACAGCCACGTGTGTGCGTATGACCCCCTACCTGTGGGTTAATGACAACAACCTAAAGTGTAATGCCCACACCACGGTTTAATTGAGTCTCCCTTGTTGCTGGCACAGGGGTAAGCTGTTCTGGGGTATCCAGATACTGATGGCGGACATACTCCATGCTGCCATTTTCATGTTTGATCTAGTTTTCCAGTCCCTAAGAGTAAAAGGAAGTGTTCATGATTTTCAGATTTGACCCAGAGTCCACAAGGTCTTGAAATTGAGTCATATAGCACCGGGCCGGGGGGGGGGGGGCGGGCGGCGGGGCAGGCTCTGTAGAGGTTCAAGTTCCCAGATTTCCCTTGAGTGAGCGCAGCTCTAGCCCTTGGCAGCCTGCCACCTGCCGGGTTTGGTCCCTGAAACTTGATACTTTGCCTTTCCTTGAAAATCCTGCAAGTTTCAGCATCCCTCCAGTGACTGGCCCATTTCTTTTGTTTTGAAGGCTTCTTACCAACACAAGTGCAAGGTTGTTGTAGACTAGGCAGAAAACCTACTCCAGAGACCGACACACACACACTCTAATAACTACCAGGCTGATCTTCGAGCCACAGTTTATGCTTTGGACACAGAACTGGGACACCGCTCTCTGTGTTTGTTATGCTGAGCTGCCCTTAAAACGTGGTGAAAACTCTCCAAGCATTTGTTTTACCAACAAAGCCCAGTAAAGTAGACTTGGATAATTATCCCTTGAGTTGACTTGTAAACAGAACCTTAGAGAACATTCCCGCTGGGAATGTAATGAGCCCTTCTTTGTAAGGGAGCAGGGGGTGGGGCTGGGGGTGGGGGCTAGAGTATAGGAACACTGCTGTGTTGCTGTTAGGGACTCTTTCAGGACTCACTCCACCTTTAGGTCTACCGTGTACATTTGAGTATGTGTGGTGATTCCAAGAATCGCATCCCGGGTGTTGAAGAATCGACTGACTTAAAATTGTCTAGGCTTGAAATTCTAGATTGAGGGTTGGGGAGACAGGGGTCAGTGGGCAAAGGTCATGCCATGCCAGTGTGAGACCTGACTTCAACGCCCCTAGGACCCATGGAAAGCCAGGCACATGGGGATGGGGTGGGGGCTAGAGCTGTGCACGTCTATAATCCTGCATCCCTTTGGGACACGGGAGGTAGACAGAGCTGTGTCAGGGCGGAAGATGAGATCCAACACCTGAAGTTGTCTTGGGTCTTCCACACAGGTGTTGTGGCACATGCGTAAGCACACACAGGCACACACTTACACACAGGCACACATGTACACACAACACACACAGGCACACATGTACACACAACACACACACAGGCACACATGTACACATACAAACACAGGCACACATACATGTACACACACCCAAACACAAATAGGCACACATGTACACACACACACACTCACACACACAGGCACACATGTACACATACACAAACACACACAGGCACACATGTACACACACAAACACACACAGGCATGCATGGTACACACAGAGATTTAAATGTAAGGAGCACAGATTGTTGTATGTAATAATTTTGTGACTCAGTTTAAACTACTCCGCTTCCTATCTGGAGAGGCGAGAATAATAAATGTGTTACATCTCCACCCACGCTCCAGCCCCCTTTTATGCACAGCGTGGCTCAGATGAGAAACTGCCCTGGATGTGGCTCTGGAGATCCGGCTGGGGAGCGCCCGCCCACCCCTGCCGGTGGATGGAATGAGCTAGCTCAGGTTTCAGGAAAAGGCTCCCTGTTCAAGGACAATTACTCAGACTCTCCCTCTCTGTGGCTTTTGTGATCACGAACAGCTGGGTCCTAACCACCTTGAGACCGACCAACCAGACCGCTATGGGCAGCTCTGTTTCTTACTGAGTTCCTTTTTCATTAGGCTGAAATGTATCCTTGTAACTGCCCAAAATGTATCCTTGTAACTGCCCAGGCGGTTTTCACTCTTTGGTTCTAGTTTTACAGAGTAACGCGAAGCGGTTCAGATTGGGGTATTTCGAGCCTTAGCAATCTGTAACTGAGAAAGGGGTCTTCGGGGCTCTGTTTCCTGTTTCTCACAATCAGTACGGTCAGTGAGGCCGGTGCCTGTCGCATGAATGCTGTGCATGGGCACAAAGGACAGCTGTTGTTTCTCCCTCCTGATGGCCGGAAGTGGGACAGGGAGCCATGCAGCCCAGATGGAGATGAATGGACGTGCCACCTTTTACCGCTTCATGAGAATAGCCGCCGTGGTTTTCATGTTGCTTATGATGCCTTCTGGAATAACCAGTGCCTACATTTATTGGGCTATAAATAGTTTACGTGGTCAACCAGACTAATAACGTACAGAAATGTAGGTGAAACAGTGGTCACTAACGAAGACTGATATTTTCACTTTTTATACGTGTGTGTGTGTGTGTGTGTGTGTGTGTGTGTGTTTAACAGCCGTTAAGTGTAAGACAATTGCATTTGGGACAAGGAAAAACCCAGCGACATAGCAAAGTGTTCATTGGTGTGTCTGTATGCTGTGAGAGAGTGTCAGGGGGTCTTCCTAGTGAGCAAAAGTATCAACTAATCACCTCACAGAGTTACATCTTCATTCATAGAATCTATACCAAAGGTCAGGTGCCGGAGAGGCAGCACCGGCCACAGGATGCAATGCCCTGTGAGCTGGCTGACTTGTCGCCAATCCGCAGGGGACTTGGAGGACTGGGCTGGACCACTCAGAATTGCCTTTGCCTCCGACTTAAAAGGAGGCTAAACTTTTCTCCTCTTGCCTGTGCAGATTTGTGGGATTAAATGTCTTAAGACTTTTGGAGCTGAGTCTTAATCCTGCTGCGTCAGAGTCTGTAGTTTTCGGAAGGTTCTTTAAGCATTGCCGGTCCGCCCCTCGTCTTGAAGATAGAGGTTGTCCCAGTGCCTCTCGCAGGGCATGTGTGGGAAGGAAAGGAGTTAATTCCCATGTAGGGTAGAGGACAGCCTGGCAGTTACTGCCTAGTTCCTCGTTATCTTCTGTGGATTTTTGAAGGCTACGTGACAGTATGTTTTTAGTGTCCTGTGTGTTTTTCTATTTTTGTTTTTTTAAAGAACATGCTGTTAAACAATAAAAATAGTACCTAAAGGTGTTAAAGCAATGCGTCAAAGCAAGTATGGCTTGTCAGTTAGAAGAATTGCTGCTCTTGCACAGGAACCGAGTTTAGCTCTCGGCACCCACGTTGGGCTCCCGGCCTCCTGTAACTCCAGCTTCAGGGGATCTCATGCCCTCTCCTGTCTTCAAGGGGCAGTGCATCCAATGCACAGAAACTTATACATAGAGCTTAAAATATTTTTAAAAGCGAGAGCTTCACTTAGAAACGTAGCCATTAAAGTCACATGGCAAACATTCACACACACACACACACACGCACGCACGCACGCACGCACGCACGCACGCACGCACGCACGCACACATACACACACCCTACACTTTCCATAAGATCAGCATCTTAGTTACCAAGCAAACCTAGAAAAATAATTCACTTGACTAATCCCTCTGAGCCTCCTGATTGTTTTCTTTCTTTCTCTTTCTTTCTTTCTTTCCTTCCTTCCTTCCTTCCTTCCTTCCTTCCTTCCTTCCTTCCTTCCTTCCTTCTTTCTCTCTCTCTCTCTTTCTTTTTTTTTTTTTTTTTTTTTCGAGACAGGGTTTCTCTGTGTGGTCCTGGCTGTCCTGGAACTCACTCTGTAGACCAGGCTGGCCTCGAACTCAGAAATCCGCCTGCCTCTGCCTCCCAAGTGCTGGGATTACAGGCGTGCGCCACCACGCCCAGCCTTGTTTTTTTGTTTGTTTGTTTGTTTTTTGTTGTTGTTGTTGTTGTTTGTTTGTTTTTAATGTGACTTTATCAAGAAAGTTTAGTCGTGACTCTGAAGACTTACTCCTAATTGCCTTTGTCTTCGGAGCTTTGGGATAAATGGACTTATTCTAGGAATGGTCTTTAGCAGCTTTGTGAGTTCAGCAAGCGGCGGGTGGGATCCGTGTTCTAGCTTGCCGTCTCTAGTACTGGTGTGATCTTGGAACTTTGTCCAGAGCGTGGCTAGTATCGTATAGGAAAGAAGGAATTCAAAAGAGGGCGTATTTGACTTTCAGTAGTACTAAGATTGTAGTACCTCTGTGTCTCATTTAGACTTTAAGGAGTATAAAGTGTTGATGAAGACCTCTGCTTACCAAAGGCCCATTGGTAATAACCCTCGTGGCTCACTCCACAGATGGCATATTCAGGTAACATGCTGGCGATGACCTACCATGACTTCCCCTATTAAAATGGTGAGGAATGCTTAGAGTGTAGCAAGCACTTAGCTTACAGAGAGTCACTGAGTAAAGAAAAAAAGCTTTAAACCTGTTACAGCTAAGGTTTTCATAGACACAAAAGTCTTTTATGTATTTATTGTTTTAATATATGAAACTGATATTATTCTGTATTTTCACATTCATTTCTCAGCCAAAATTAGGTTTTTTCCTTGTTAATTGTAATTTGTATATGTGCCTATCTTGCTTGTATGTATGTATGTGCAATACATGCCTGTAGGTGCCTCTCACAAAGGCATGGCACCCCCTGAAACTGGAGTTACAGCCAGCTGTGAGCCGCCTTGTGGGTGCTGGGAATCAAGCTGTAATCCTCCAGAAGAGTAAAGAGAATCGTTTCTCCAGCCGGCTAAAATGATTTTATCTTTTTAAGAGAAAAAGGCCTTTGGGTCACTGCTGGCTCTTCAGTCTCAGGGACAGTTTGGATAAACCTGGGCTCTGTGATAGCAGTCCACATGAAGATACAAGCATGGGCATTTATAGCTCACAACTATAGACTCTCACTGTCTATACCATTTGCAAGTGTGATTATAGAATATGGGCATATGGACTTCCTGTTTCCCTGTTTAGTAATACAATTGAGGTTGTTGAATATTTTGTTTCATTATTCTTACATGGAATTTAGTTTATTTTTTTACTAGTAGCTATATATTAAATACTTCTTGAACTCTAAATTCTTAATTTCTAAATATTTATTTGTATGATATATTATAGTCCTTCTTAGTTTTTTTTTTTTTTGTTCTCCATGAAGAAATAATGTTTAAATATGCAAAGAGAAGAGGTTAATGTTACATGCTAGCCATTTGATTTTACAGGATTTTGCATGAAGGATTGTCAGGTTTCTATCAAGGGATAGAATGCATGTGTTCTATAAAGTAGAAAGGAAACTTTCAAGAATAAAACCATATGTGCCAGGACGTAATTCCTTAACCCTGGGTCTGTGTGATCCAAGAAAGCCCCTCTCTGTTTTAACAACAGACTTCTCATTTGTTAGTGCGCATAGTGGACTGGGAGGGTATAATATGGTAACAGTGTAAGAGGTATGATATACTTTCAAGGTATATGGTCTATGATACTTTATTTTAAAAATTGTTCCACTTATGTTTAATGTTTCTAAGCAATGCTAAACAGATATTTGTGGATCTGGGTGTTCTGAGTGTATTTCTAGGCACATCATTTTCTTTTCTTTCTTTTTTTTTTTTTTTTTGTTTTTGTTTTTGTTTTTGTTTTTCAAGACAGAGTTTCTCTGTATAGCCCTGGCTGTCCTGGAACTCACTCTGTAGACCAGGCTGGCCTCGAACTCAGAGATCCGCCTGCCTCTGCCTCCCAAGTGCTGGGATTACAGGCCTGCGCCACCACCGCCCAGCTGGCACATCATTTTCTAAAGGTTACCCAAAAGATACTGAAATGACTAAAAGAAATACTTGATTTCTGAATCTGAATAATTCCTCCCAATGTTTTTGTTGTTATGGTTTTAGTGTTCATTTTTCCATTTTTCTAGTTTTCTTTTTTTAATTATACTTGTGAATTTAGCTTTAAAATAAGTTAGAGTAGCTGGTTAAGATAGGTACCTCAAAATTTCATAATCCTTAGTTTATTTCTGGACTGCCTTGCCTTAATATATAAAGTGGTCCTCTCTGCACATGCAGTTTGAAGCTGGTCTCTTTGTGAGGAGAAGGGAGGGGGGATGTGAATCGGTGCATGGTGGGCTTCACGTTCATCGCCCCGCTGCCCCCTCCTACCTGTGGGCTGGACCTTGGGTTAATGCTTTACTCTTCCTAGGATGAAGGAGCTGTGCACTAAGTCAAGTTGCACCGTTGGTGTGGAGATCAATATTTGAAGAAGCATCACACATTTCAATGAGATGTAAAATGCCGTGATGGTTTTCTTGGTACTGTAAGCAGATAGCTAATGTTTTGCTCAATTGGTTCTGTTTGTCTCTTTAGGCGGTGCGTTTCTGAAGCTGTTCATCGAGACGTCTCAGCAGTGCTGCCGAGATAAACAGGTAAGTGCAATGACAGGCCCTCACTCTTTGCTTCTCTTTACCTTCTTTTGTTTTCAAGGTGGGGAGCTTGTTATATAGCCTGTGTAGTCTGGAAACTCACAGCAATCCTCCTGCTCCAGCCCTCGGTGTGCTGGGATGACAGGTGGAGGCCATTGTGTCTGGCTTGACATTGTTGTTGTTGGAAGCATTTTTTGAGAAAGGATAGCTTTTTACATCTTGGGACCTTGCCTGGTATCTCAGTTATATTTCTATTGCTGTGATAAAATACGACAACCAAAGTGACTTATGAAAGAAAGATTTTAATTGGTTTACAGTTTCAGAGAGTTGGAGCCCAGGATGGTGCAGTAAAGATGTGGCTGCAGCAACCGAGAGCTCACATCCTCATCTGCAGGTAGGAGACAGAGAGATAACTGGGCCCGGTGTGAGCTTGGAAACCTCAAAGCTGGCCCACAGTGACGCCACAAGGCCACACCTCCTCATCCTTCCCAAACAGTTCCACCAACTAGGGACCATGTGAACCCATCGCGGCCATTTTCATTCAAGCCACCACACTAGTGGTAAGCCCTTGTTTGCTAGACTCAGTGTACCAACTGGGTAACATCAATTAGTATCACAAAAGTTCATACATACTAGTGTCGGATGAACAGCACTGAGTTTAATACTCTAATTTTTTTCTTTGGTTCTGATCTGCTTTCTTCTGTTACTGTGAGCACTTTCAGAGCTCTGCTTTACGGAATAGTCTTCCCCTTTCAGCTTCCCAAGTCCTGTATCATTTCTCTCAGAATGGGAAAGTAGACACGGCCAATTTAAATAACCCAGATTTATTGCTTGATGATCACTCACACAGAGGGATTGCCAGAAAGAAAGTTGGAAATGATCCAGTCCCAGGTGATTAATGATTGAGTAGATTTTAATTTACAAAGGTCACCTTTGGCAAATATTAGTAGCAGGGGCTGGATATCCCCTGCAGCACGCATTTAGGAAAATCAAGACAATGGGTAGTTGAACAGCTGTCGCTAAAAGTCGACCCAGTTCTTTTTCTCAAAAGAGAGAGGCCTGTTCACCTCTGTCCTCTCAGGGCCCTGTGAATGTTACAAAGGAGCCAGGGTCCAGTGTAGAGTCTAGTCCAACTGACCACTGTCCAGTAGGGCCTGCTGCATGCAGAGGGTGTATGCGGGGCATTTCTACAAGTGCCATCTTCTTTTTTAGAAAAGCCATTGTTTTGGTTTACAGGTTTGGGGAAAGAACATATTTCTGTATTTCTCCTGTGTCCCCTCTTGTGCTGCTGACTTCTCAAGCATTACTAGGCTCTAGCAACAGTGCTGCTGGGGGACTTTTTAATAAGAATCACAAACACTTGGGAGTTATAAAATGATTAGAGCAGCAACCTTCTTTTGGGAAAGCCAGGGCTGGCTTGAAACAGATGGTGCCCTGGAAGGGTAAATGTTTGCACCTTATCAAACTGCTAATCTTTAAATATTTGTTCTATATTTATTTAGTGGCCATGGGAGAAGCTGATTTTTCTATTAATAAAAATTATTCAACCAGACACAGTAGATACCTGTAATCATAGGTGGAGGCAGGAAAAAAATGAAAAAAGTTCAAGACCACTCTTGACTACAATGAGTTAGAAGCTAGCCTGGGCTACTTAAGTGGCTGTTTCAAAAATGTGTATGTGTACATATATGTATGGTATACAGACATAGGTACATATGTGTGTTATATATGCATACATATGAATACACATATGTATATATGTGCTATATGTATGTATGTGTATGTGTGTATACACTTTCTGGGCTTAAATCCCTGCTTATAATTAGATGTGTAACTTTGAGTTCTTGACACCTTGTCTGGCACCCTTTCCTGTATGTTAAAGAGACTTACGTCACAGAATTTTTTGAACTGGGTGTTCATAGACCTTGTTTAGAATTTGACTAGTGATACCATTTTAGATCTGGAATGTCAGGTGCCCGTGAGCCAGGTGATGGGGTCGTGTGGGGCTTGGCAGTGGGGCTGTGTTTGCTCAGATCATCCGGGGAAGATGCACTCAGCAGGAGGGGCCTGTGCTGTGCGTAACCAGCGTTTTCACTCTCCTCAGAGGAACCATCTGCTTAAGTTCCCAGGAACAGGAGCCAGACCAGGCTGCCCACCACGCAGGGAGTCATGTGAAAACCCCAGGCTAAGGGCCCCACATTTTCCATGTGTTCTGTTGGTGGTTCAGTTTCCCCACTGTGGGATGTCACCCGGGATCACTGCCGGGCTGGCTTGTTTAATCCTACTCTGGGGAGATGCCAGTTCCATTTTGCAGTGCCTTGAGGAGCCAAGTCATGTTTGGCCTTATGACTGATCCCCTGTAAAAGTCCCACAAAACCAGCCCTCTCTGTGTCCTTCATGTCAGTTTTAGTTGTGGATTCATCTGAGACCAGCAATGCCACCTTGATCAGGTCAGATGGACCTACGGATGTCTGAATTGAGTGTGATCCTACTTCCTGTTACCTACATTCTCTCTACATGGTAGCAGGCTTCTCTTGAGCAGAAAGAACAATTGTAGTTTGCGGCAACTCTGGGCATCAACTGTCCCCCACCTAAACCTCCTGCCCTGGACACACATGGGCTGGGATCCCGCACTGGACACACACATGGGCTGGGATCCCACAGTGGACACACATGGGCTGGGATTCCCGCACTGGACACACATGTGCTGGGATCCTGCACTGGACACACACGGGCTGGGATCCCACCGCACTGGACACACACAGGCTGGGATCCCGCCGCACTGGACACACACACGGGCTGGGATCTCACACTGGACACACACAGGGCCTGGGATCCTGCATTGGACACACATGGGCTGGGATCTCGCACTAGACACACACGGGTGGAATCCCACACTGGACACAAATGGGCTGGGATCCCGCACTGGGCACACACGGGCTGGGAACCCGCACTGGACACGCACATGGGCTGGGATCCCACACTGGACACACATGGGCTGAGATCCTGCACTGGACACACATGGGCTGGGATCCCGCACTGGACACACCGGGCTGGGATCTCACACTGGACACACACGGGCTGGGATCTCACACTGGACACACACAGGGCTTGGGATCTCACACTGGACACACACACGGGCTAGGATCTCACACTGGACACACACAGGGGCTGGGATCCCGCACTGGACACACACAGGGCTTGGGATCCCTCACTGGACACACACAGGGCCTGGGATCCCTCACTGGACACACACGGGCTGGGATCCCAGCAGAGGGGCCATGTGGCTCTGTGCCCAAGGCAGGTTCCGGAACCTCCTGTCCAGTCTGCCTTTATTCTTGAGGATGGCTTCTTCCTTTTCTGGTTTGGGTGGGTGAGAGAAATAAAAGACAGAGGCGTGTGTATCGAAACTGTCAACCGGTGTCCCCTACCTGGCTCTCCGCCACCAGCTGCTGTGGAGGGTTGCTTGCCTGGCTGTGCAGACTGAGAACCAATCCTCGCAGGCTCTCGCTGACCCTCTTTGGACAAACGTCTCAGCTCCCACACCTCCTCGGTAGAGAGGCGAGGTGTCCCTGCTCCGCTCTGCTCTCTGCCCTGTGGAAATTGTGGGAAGGTTTTAAAGAGGGCAAGTTCAAGTGTGTGGTCAGCATGAGAGGACTTCTATTGGTGGCCCTTGAGGAAAAAAAAGTAAAAAAAGACGTCTGGCCTTGACTCCCTCCTTATAATTAGGTGTGTAACGTTGGCTGAGTTTTTGACACTTTGTCTGGCTCTCCCTGTTGTCTCAAGCTGTTAGGAAGGCAGCTTGGAACAACTGCATGTATGCCTAATGGGGTATAGGAACTAACACCTAGTGAGTCTTAAGAACTGTGCTCATAACTACAACACAGCACAGGAAGGGGAAGGGGTCATTCCTGAAAAGTGCCCATAGTTTAAAGTCCCTTGCCTGTGGATCTGGCTTCCTGGGCTGCCTGGGGTACCAGGTTGTGCTCCTTTGGTCCAGGGAAGGTTGTCTGGATCGGCGGGGAGTAACCACGTGGACCCCTGACTCTACCGGGAGACTTGGCCTTCCTGGGTTTTCTGCGAGGTTGAAACCAAGTGTACCAGCTCGGTGAAAAGCGGTCAGCCCGGTTCCGGCTGGAGCCACACCCCCACATAGCTAGCGGCTGAGCTCTTAAATGGCCAGTGCCACAAAGGCACTGAATTTTTAACTATTCCATTTCCATCATTTAAAAAGCTAGCACAGAGAAGTTTCCTTCCTGGGAACTTAACTTGGGTGAGCGGATCTGGCTTCTCAACTGTGAATTTCATGACAAACGCTTCCTTAGCTGGAAAGGTGGTTTCTCCTTGTGCACTGTGGCTGTTCTACGCCCCCACCCACCTATCCACCCACCCAGTGTTCTAAATTTTCAGTCGTTCAGTGTAGAACTCATTTCCACGGTCAATCTGGAAGTAGTTAAAGTTGAGTGGGGAAGGCTCTATTCGGTGAGGGTGACAACTTCCTTCCTTTACTAAGTGTGAATTGAACCAAATATGTCATTCCTATGATAATAGTCATCTTTGTGGAAAAGTGCCTACAGCTTAAAGTCCATCAGAAAAGCCTTTCTGGGCTTGAATCCCTCCTCACAGTTGTGTAGCTTTGGCTGACTACTTGACACCTTGTCTGGCTCTCCCTGTTGCCTCAAGCTGCCTTCCTAGCAGCCCGAGACCATCAAAATCCGAGGTTTGAGGAAGACCATCAAGATCATGAAATGCACAGATGTTTTAGAGATCTGATTTCTCTTTTAATTATTTTTATGTATTCTTTCATTTTTATTGATTTATTTATTTTTTTACTTCATATAGGTCTGTGCGGCATGCATGTGCCTGGTACCCACGGAGGCCGGAAGTGGGCCTCAGGGCCCCTAGAACTGGAGGTACAGACATTTTCGAGCCACCATGTGGGTGCTGGGTCCTCTGGAAGAGCAGCCACTGCTTTTAACTACTAAGCTATATCTCCAGTAGGCCCCCTACCACCACCCCCACCGCCCACACACACTTTAGTTAACTTTGAGATAACCACTTGTTTTTATTTGTTTTGTTTCTTTTAAGGACCTCTGGCTACAAAAGCCTCTTAGGGCCTCTCCCCCTCTGTCAATGAACTGTAGCTCTCTTCAATAAACTATAACTTTTAAGAGGAGGGTTTGAGCTGTTTTGGGATGCCCCCAGTGACTGGGTGCTGATGGCTGTCTATGGGATGGAGAGGTGTGATCTAGTACAACAGGGCACCTAGCATCCGTGCCTGATGTGCGATGTGTGCTGGGAAGTGGAGGGCTGAGTGTGGGCTTAAGACAAGTTCCAGATCATGAGAGGTGTTTTGAGATGTTAGAGAATCAGATGGAGGGCTTCATGCACGTGACGCAGAAACTAAAGGAGTCGTGTCCCCAGCCCTAGCAGCTGAGTCTTGGAGAATGATCCCCATACAATTGGACAAGCCATAACGGTTCTCTCAAGCAGCGAAGTCGAGCACTCACTACCTGTCTAGCTAAAAGTCATGACGTCCTTGTGTAGATGAAGCGCTCATAGGAGTATCAGTTATCGCAGTCAAATCCAGAAGGCAAGAAAACAGGCAGGAAGATGCCCATAGCTAGAAAGGGAGAGGGCCAGGAGGGCAAGCGGGGTGGGCTGGGCCTCCGCTAACTGATGAGCACAGGCTAAAGAGGCCAGAGTTGGCGGCTTAGCTGGAGGCAGGCGCAGACATGGGATGTAGCGTCAGGAGAGGTGGGTGGCGCTAACACTTTAAGCGCAGTGTCCGTCTGGTGTGTTAGACGCTGTCTGTGGAGATCTGCGGTGCTATGGCCTGGCCAGAGCGGCCAAAGTTGCGCTTTCTGAAGGTGAGGAGTTGGATCTTCTGAGGCCACTGCTGCTCTGGAGCGCGAGGGCGGGGCGGGGTGGGGCGGGGCGGGGGCGAGGGCGGCACAAGCAGAGAGGGGGACTCAGACCTAGGCGAGCTGACAGTATCCAGTGCAGCATGGTGGGCTGCTATGGGGAGGCTAGGAGTCAAGGTCAGGGCCGCTGAGCAGGAAGTGACATCAGTGGGCTCGAGCAGCTTCCAGCAGCAAAAGCTTTCTGAAATAACTCTCTTCCCCCAAAGTGTCACCGCTCTTATACGCAGACGCTCTCAGACAATCTGATGAGATAACACTTGTTCTTATGCCTTATCCCTTGTGGACAGGGTCTTACATACATTTTGGGGTGGGGTGGGGTTTAAAGGTGGATGCTTTCTGTGGGCTGTCTGAGATGTTAGGGGTGCCTCATCTGCATGTGGAGAGGTTTTAGGCTGCCCCTGCATGACTGAGTCTTACGATCCTCTCCATGGGGTGTGTTACAGGACAGGGACCTGGGATACATGAGACACCTACCGTCCTCAGGTATCAATCAGGGTACCAGGGGTTCTGAACGCACTCGACCTTACCACGTTTCCTGGCACAGTCCACTGCCCCACAGCACAGCCGACAGATGTTAAAAGAAACCTCCTGGTTTGACCTCAGATCTTAGGAGGAAGAGGGACGATATGCTCTGAGAGGGGTGAGGCTAGGGGCTTAAGGGGAACCCCATATGACAATGAGAGGAACTCAGCTTCTCGCCATCACAGGGTGCCCGTCCTCCGTGCCCTGGGTCTCCATCTGATGAGGTATTCTTAGGCCATTTTATTTTACCCTCCACCTGATGGGATTATTCACAGGAATGCTGTGTTAGCAAAAGATAACAAACATGGTCTCTCTCTCTCTCTCTCTCTCTCTCTCTCTCTCTCTCTGTGTGTGTGTGTGTGTGTGTGTGTGTGTGTGAGAGAGAGAGAGAGAGAGAGAGAGACAGACAGACAGACACACACACACACACACAGAGAGAGAGAGAGAGAGAGAGAGAGAGAGAGAGAGAGAGAGAGAGAGAGAGATTTATATAGCCCTGGCTGGCTGGCCTGGAAATGCTATGCAGACCAGACTGGCCTCAGACTCAAAGAGATCCACCTGTCTCTGCCTCCCAAAGTGCTGGAATGAAAACCATGTGCCACCACATCCAGCCCTACAAAGTGTTTTGCTTCGATGACGGACATTTTCCGTTGCTCTGTGAAGTGAAACCATGTCAGTTCCTTTCCATCATTATAACCAAAAAACTGACAGGACCCACCTACGAGGGCAAAGACTCCTGATTTCAGAGATTTCAGTCAGTGTGGTGGGGAAGACTCGATAGTGTTCATGTCCCAGATATGTAAGGCAGAAGCTGGTCCACAGCATGGAAAACAAGACAGTGGGCAGGCTAGAACCTGGGACGGGCATGTCCTTCAGAGGACCACTGTTGCTGAGTTCCTTTGACTGGGCCCCACCTCGTAATGACTCTGTAGCCTTCCAGGTGGTGCTATCCATTGAGGACCAGGTACCATGAGCCTGTTGGAGACACTTGAGATCCAAACCATAACAGAAGGAAATAACCAGACTGAGCAGAATGAATATGCACAGAGACAGTATAGAAGCATCCTCATAGTGACCGTAAAACGTATGAATGACTTTATATGAAATGAGTTAGCATGGCCAGATTCTTATTTTGTGGCCACGGACTAGAAAGACACAGTGTGGGCTGGAGAGATGGCTCAGCAGTTAAGGGCACCGGCTGCTCTTCCAGAGGTTCTGAGTTCAATTCTTAGCAACCACATGGTGGCTCACAACCATCTATGATGGGATACAATACCCTCTTCTGGTGTGTCTGAAGACATTGACAGTGTACTTGTATACATAAAATAAATAAATACATTTTTAAAAAGAAAGAAAGACACAGTGTGGATGGAGTATCTGTATACACTTCCATTTCTTTTTCTTTAAAGAGATCATGTTTTTATACTAAACCACAGTAATCCCCATTCACCACTACAGAGGGCAGCATCATGCGTCAGAAATTCCTAGATCCCATCCCAGAGATCCCCTCTCTGCTCTTTGAGAATTTGTCATGATTTCCTAAGTGAAACTGACTTCGTCTGAATTAAGTATTGATCTCACCTGCATCTCCATTTGAGCCAGTTCCATCACCATGGTAACGTTTTTATAATCTTTCGCTCCCTAGGGCTCCATGCCGGATAAACCACCAGTCATTCGATGGTACTGTCTTTCCAGATATGTCCACCACTGGTGTTCCCCAAACCTCAGGCCAGCCACTCGCCATGTGTCAAAGGCAGGGGTGTCAGACACCCTAGGAAAAGCTCTTCAAGCCAACTGGCAATCCTGGGTGCATTTTTTTTTAGTTTTACCTGATTTTGATGCAAGTTATTCTCTGCGTTGCCACCAAAGGGTGCCCAGCATCCAACACGTGCAGTCCAACATTAACCCTTGCTCAGGCTGTCTCTGCTCTCCATGTTAGGAATCCAGTGTGATTCTTCTGAAAGAGCTGGCCCCCTTGCTGCTTGTGGAACTCAGAGATATGGTCCATACTCACACTGTGTTGCTGGCCCACTAGGGTGGAGTCCAGTCCGTGTCCTCTTCATCTGTATGGAGCGCCAGTGGATTGGAAAAGCTGTGGAGTCGAGGTCGCCTGGTTTCATAGGCTCCTCTCTACTGAGTCAGACTCACCAGTTTGGGCTCATTCACCTCCTCTATCGGGTATTTTGAAGGCTCCATCTGGACATTAGCAAGCATTTGTGAAGGGGGCATTGCAGAGGAAGTCACATGGCCACACGGTGCACTTCCCTCTAGCTACTGTGATTTTCTGTCTAGTGTGGTGGCTTTTTTTTTTTTTTTACCCCATTTCTACATCTCAAGGTAACGATAGATTTAACCTGCCCGAGGACCACCTGTCAGTCTCCTTTGGTGCCACAGAACTGAGGTACACTCTTAAAGCCAAGCAGCAACCTTACACTGTTACTATTGCGATGGGACCATAAGTGGCAGGAGATATTTGTGTGTGTCCCTCCCAGATAACCCGTGTTCGTGCAACAAAGCAAAGCAATGCAGGGCAGGAAAATCACCTGATTTTTTAGGGGTCGGTGCTAATGGCCGAGTTCTTAAGAATATCCCCTCTTTTTGATGTTCTATTTTGATTTTTAGTTGCGCGTGCATGTGTGTGGGTGTATGCACGTGAATACAGTGCCCACTGTGATCCACAGAAGAGGGTGTCAGATCCCCTGGAGCTGGAGTTGCATTCAGTGTACTCAGGTCCTCTGATGAGCAGAGAGCTCTCCTAGCTACCAAGCCACCTCTCCATTCCTGATGTCTATCCTTCAACAGTCTCTTTGGCACTGTGTTGATTAATTTTTTTTTTTTTTGTCAACCTGACACGAGTCATGGTGGGGGGAAAACCTCACTTAAGAAAATACTTAAGATGGGGCTGTAGGCAAGCGGTAGGGCATTTTCTTAATTGGTGATTGGTGGGGGCGGGCCTAGCCCACTCTGGGTGGGGGATCTCCCTGGGCTAGTGATCCTGGGTCCTATATAAAGCAGACTGAGCAAGCCATGAGCAGCACCCTTCCATGGCCTCTGCATCAGCTCCTGCCTCCAGGTTCCTGCCCTGTTTGAGTTCCTGTCCTGACTTCCATCACTGATGGACTACAGTGTGGAAGTATAAAGCCTGTTTCTCCTCGAGTAGTAACCCTAACCAAGGCAGCCACACAGTTGAGCCTTTGGTCTCATACAACTTTACAACTGGTTACTTTTATTTTTTTACATTGTTAGTGTTTTCCCCGTCACAAACAAAGGTCCTCATTTAAAGAAAAGGCTTTTTATTAGTTTACCATTTCATCCTATAGATTTAAGTCAATTTGAACTTCATTTTGACATTTGCAATATTTCTTCCTGTATAACCCTTAATTATAAACTTTAAATATCCTTTTTAAAATAAAATTGTTCAGTTATAAAGATGTTTCTAGGAAAGCTAGGCCTTGGTAGTATAAAATAGTGTTTTAAGATACACTAATCAATAAGACATTGGACAGGAGAGAATGCTATTTTATTTTTAATTTTTTTGCATGTGTGTGTTTTCAATAAACCATGTTCAAAATAGGCAGCAACTAGGTCTGGCCCATAAGCCATACTTAGCCACCTGCTATTGGGTAACAGATAGAAGGGAGGCGTGGGGGACTCTGGAGAGTAGAGATGGTGGCCACCATTAATGTGTCTCCCTTTCTGTCACCTGGCTTCCTGGGTTACAATTTCCATCCTCTTGCAAACTTTATTTGATTTTTTTTTATTTTTAATGAAGTTGATTTTTTTTCATGAACTGAATAACAACTTACATTTTCTCTTTTGTAAACGGTTTGTGTTTCTTCAGCCATGTGCAGTTGTCATGTATGATCATGACAACGGTAACATGACCCTTTCACATTTTCCTAGATTGTATAGCTTGGCTTGAATTGTCTACTCAGTAATTGTTAATTGTGTGTAAAATGGTCCTGTATTTGGGGAACTGTGGTGTGGACAGGATGAAGAGGCCAGAGTAGACGTTCTTGGTTTTAGCTGCTAGCATTTGGAAGGTCAGCCCTACCCAGGAAGCACCCCATGTCCTGTCCCATCTCACAGACTTTATGAGACCCCAATCCCACTGTCATCTGCCTATATGTATAGCTTCTTCTGTTTCCAGGGCAGATGGGATGTAACTGAATAAATGTAACATGTTATTGCTCTCTAAGGAAATGTTCATAGACACTCTAAGCACTTACCTGCTTTCCTCTGGATGTCTTTCTTTAGTCTGCATAGGTAATTCCCTTACTCCTTACTCGTTGTTTTTAGGTAGTTGTGTCCCCTTTTCTCTATGGTCACTTTAACTCTCTGAAGTAGTCCACCCTGAGGCTGCCACCTACAGTCTGGCTCTCCCCACACCAAATCTCTCTTCTGGACTCTAAACTTAGAAAGCCAACTGTGTCTGTCTGTCTGTCTGTCTGCCCTCCTAGTGTCCCACTGCCCTTTCTAATGCAACGTTCCCTCAAATGCACCTTCTCCTCTCTACCTGTAATCCTATTTCTCCAGCCTGCTTCACTTCCAGAATGAATGAATGAAATTATGTTTTCCTAATGAAATGCATTCTAACAAAACAGACATCATCAAAAAATCAGACATCATCAAAACATATTAAAGTTGGAATTTTGCAAGGTGTGCTATTTCAGTGGAATCTATGAATTTGGGGTGTGTGTGTGTGTGTGTGTGTGTGTGTGTGTGTGTGTATGTGTAAGAAAGTTTGATATTGGGTATCTCCCCACTACGGGTTTTTTTTTTTGTTTTTGTTTTTTTGTTGTTGTTGTTTTTTTTTTTTTTTTTTGAGACAGGTTTTCTCATGGAGCTTGCTGATTTGGGGAAACTGAATGGCTGGGACAGGGTTCTCTGTCTGTGTTTCCTCATTGCTAGGCTCATAGGCACACTCTGACACAGCCAGTTTTATATGTGAGCACTGGGAATCAGATCAGATCAGACTCAGGTCTTCATGCTGAGTGCCAAGTACTTCATAGACTGACTCACCCTGTCCTGAGCCCTATTTACAAAATCTTTATATAAAACAAACCCTAAGCTACTAATTTACCATTTATAGAAACTTGAATTTTTTTTTAAAGCAACTTGCTTAGTTTAAAACAGAACACAGCCACGAATTATATCTGGTGCACATTAGTGAGAAAAGAGCCCCTCACAGCATTTTCTAGTCAGGGCTTTTGCCTTGAGGCCTTAGCATTTTTTCTTTGGGTTTTAATTATTTCCATATTCCAGTATGTATTGTTTTGGTCATACTGGAATTACCCCTTATTAGCTAGTTTTTTTCAATTTACCTCCCAGGGATCTCAGGCAAGAAATACAAATATTTTCATAAGATTCTTTGCAGGAATAAAATTAATAGTTTTGAGAATGAAAATATGGCGACTTGTCTCCCAAGGAGTGGAAGACTTTATTAAGATAGCAAAATATTCCTCCCCAGGGTGAAGGTTTTTGTGTTTTTTTTCAAAGGGCTTAATGGGAATATGGTGCTGGAAAGAATAAGAGGAAATTTAATACCATGAAGTTGGAAACAGCCCCTGGAATCCAGTCTGGTTTAGACTGTTTAACAAGGTCATTCGCAGAGATTTGAGACATCTCTGTTCTCTTCCCAAGGCTGTCAGGATCACTGTAACAGTGACACAGAAAGGTCCCTCCGTGGGGACCTGACATGGCAGTTTTTATGAATGGGACTATTTTCTATGCCTCAAGGCGGGCATCCTGCAGGCCGCCGCCTTGAGTTCCTTAATTTGAAGTCTGCTCGTCCTGAAGTAGAGAAGGACGCTGCAGGGAGACTTAGCCGTTCCCGAATGACGGTGCCTCAGTAGCACAAGGGACCCAGCAGAGACTAACAGAGAGAGAACCTGTGGAGGGACAAGGCTCTTTGGGGGTTTGGCATTTCCTCAGCCGTAATCAGCCTTCAGAGATATAATGAGGCCCACACGGAAATTACAACATTTTCCCAAGTACCCAGATCAGGAAGAAAACAAAACTCTGTCGGAAATGTATGGCCAGCCAAGTCTGAACACAGACTTGATTACTTGGGGGATTTCCTAGGGAAGCAGAGAAGGGAGAGTCCAGTGCTGTGAGCATGCGTCTAAGGAGATCCTCTGTGCTGTTACGCTAACGTGAGGGCCTTTCAGATCCCTCCAAACTTAGATGCCTTCTGTAACCTGTCGGCTGATTCCTTCCTGCCTTTGAAAGGGTAAGGGTAAGACCAAGGGTGGAGATATCTAGTCATTTTAGCCTGGTGGTAAACCCTGGGGCTAGCTCCTTGTCCTGAAAGCCCTCCTGGTCCAGGTAGGGGCTGGTGCTCAGCTGTCACTGCGGCAAACCAGTCACGATGGAGACACAGGAGAGGAGAATGAACTCTCACCCGCTGAGGGAGGCGTCCCAGACCAGTGGCGTACAAATTGGGCCTTGAAGATTTTGCCAGAGGATGGCAGACAGGGATGAGGGTAGGCAGATGAAGAGGGGAGAGAGCTCAGCGTGCCAGGAAGCCATGGTTTGGAGAGATTTCGATGACAGGAGGTGGCGGGAGGCAGGTGAGGTCAGTTGTGACTGTCCTGAGCACCCAAGTCCCTACTTCCACCCTCTCTCATAGCTATGCACACGTCCACGTAAATATGTGTATTGCCTAGGCCTGAACTGTTTATGCTGACTGAGAAGCCAAGTCTCTTGACAGACATTCTGCTCTTGCTGTGACAGCTTAGGCGCATGGTGATGGTGGTGCTGTGAGCACACCCGTGCGGGGTTTCTGTGTGGCCGTGGGCGCCTTCCATGAAAGCATGATCATGAAGGTGATCGCTATTACATATGAACTATCATAGTGTCCGTTTTTGTTTCCCATGTGACTTCTGTCTCTCCAAGTCTCAGCTGTTTGGTATTTTGTTAGTATTCGTCTATATTTAAAGACCCATCTTTAAACACAGTGTGTGTGTATGTATAGTACCTTGCATGAGCTTATAAATACTACGTGCGTGAAGGAACCAGAAGAAGCTGTTAGGTCCTGTGAGACTGGGATTACAAGCTGCTGTGAACCACCTGATACAGGGGCTAGGAACCGAGCGGGAGTCCTCCGCGAGGGCAGCGTACTGTGCACCTCTAATGGCTCAGCCGTCTCTCCATAGTCAGCCATGTTTCATAGCACATAGGATTAACTACTGATTTTTCTTAACGCCTTGACAGTAGCTGCCTCTCACCCTTGATGTGGCGCCATTGGCCAGGCTTGCGGGACATGCCTGCTCTTAGAACCTCATACGTGTAGATTTGAGGAAAGTAACAGAATCATACACCGACATCCGCGGTTCCTCATACTTCACGGCCCAGGTCTACCCCCTGCCTCAAGCCTGACATCCTTTCATATCTGAGAGAATAGCTACCCAGCTTAGGGTTAGAGACTCAGTGCGTGGTGTCCAGGCTGTGGGGCCATTGCTCAGAATGATGAGGAGCAGGAGTTGAACCTCCTGATGCCTTTCCGGATCCTCCGAGGATGGGGTGTAGGTCAAGTCCCATCACGCCAACACTCCTGCTACGTAGATGAAAACCACCCATAAGGTCTGGGGATCTAGGCCAGGGCCAGAGGGTTTGCTTAGCATACATTAGTCCCCGGGCTCTGTCCAAGAACCACAACAAACAAAGCACTGCACAAAAGATTGTGCTTTTTTCCAGGCTCTCAAAGGCTCTCGAGAGGCTGCTGCAGAACGAGGAGACACCATGTTCATTTCCTAGCCCCGGCCCTGTGCTCAGGGCTTCCCCTCCCGGGAGTCCCTGCTTCCTCTTGTATCATTTATAGAGTGGCTCCCCCTCCCTCCCAGTACCCCCCCCCGCCCCCGCCCCCCGGAATTCCCCGTTCCTCTCTAGATTCACTTTTATTCCAGATTTTGAAATTGCAACTCAGGATACGTTTCCTTGACAATTTCACAACATAAAGAGACTTAATATTTTACGCCAAGAATAAATAAAGGAGAAAATGCCTTCAATGGTTGAGTAACGTGACCGCTGACTCCAGCGGCTTTCGGTGAATCACTGTCAGTTGCCGAATGAAAGAGAATAGTTCATTGTAATAAATTGCTCCAGCAGCCAGATGAGACGAGGTCCCTCCTCTGTACTCTTCTCAGTCACTCTCTCCAATAGAAGAGAGAGTGCCAAAGTAAACAGGGTACTTCCTCAGTCTTGGGCTTGGCACCCAATAATTCAGTGTGCTTTTTTGGCTGTGTACAGACAGGCTCCTCCGTGCACTGGGACGTGGCCCTTGAATTTGAGGTAACTGCCCTTCAGTGTTCTGGTCTTGAGTGCTCTTGTAATAACAACCCAGATCTAGATTGGATATAGTCCTCTACCATGGTCTCATGACCAGCCTAGTAACTGTTTCTTCCAACAGCATGTTGGTTATTGAAAAGAACCAATCGATAAACCTGGTTTCTGAGGATGGGCAGGAATTTTTCTTTTCAATTGGGAGGTGAAGTGTATGGGAGATACAGGCTGGCAGATAACAGTCTGGTTAGCAATCCAATGGTCCTTAGTGGCTAACTGGCCCCTTTGTCACTGGGTTCCTGTTCTGCTGTTTGTTGTACGATTGTCACTGGATTTTTAAACTTGGAAATTTAACCACAGTGAATTTTAAAGATCTACTTATTTATTATATGTAAGTACCCTGTAGCCGTCTTCAGATACACTAGAAGAGGGCATCCGATCTCATTACAGATGGTTGTGAGCCACCATGTGGTTGCTGGGAATTGAACTCAGAATCTCTGGAAGAGCAGCCAGTGCTCTTAACCACTGAACCATCTCACCAGCCCCACAGTGAATTTTAATATCCATTGTCTAAGAATCAATAATTCTATTAGCAGGGCCTACCTCCCTGCGGCTGCCCTTGGTTGTGCTTGGGACCAGGCTGAAGCAGTCAAGATGACCCTGTTTCAGCTGGTTTGTGAGCACTGGGTTCATATCCCTGTGGGATTTCTCTTTGGATATTATCTAGACAGAAAAGAAGATGAAAAGCCTTCCGGAATCAGAGCATGCTATTTCAAAGGGAACTGAGGCCCAGTGAAGAAGTTACTTGGAAGTAAAAACTGGTTAAATCACAGAATGTTCACATTTTAAAAGCTATTGGAGAATTAAAAACATTATTTAATTAGAAGAAAAAATTCTATTAGTATTCATACATATTATACCTAAAAGAAAAGGCCTTGAATCTTTGAGGATTCAGTTTAGGAACATTTTTCTTTGTGTCTGAGTACCCGTGAGAGCTGTGTAGTGATTTGGGTGAAGATTTGCCGGCTTCTGGGTCTCCTCCTTGAGTTAGAAGTACTTTAGACACATAAGTGATTTTGAAGATATTTCATAAGAGAGCAAGACCAAGCTAAACTAGAGCTGCTCCTAAAAGCATAGATTTCCTGACCAAGCTTTTCAAAGTGGTGTTCCAGGAAATACTTTCTCTGCATATCTATAGTGGCAGGATTTGTTTTTTATTGCAGGACTGTGCAGAGAGCCCAGCGTGTATGTGGTGTGTCTTTAAACATCATATACAGGACTCAGTTTTTGTCCTGAGATCCCTTTAGTCTCAGAGGGACATGGGCCACATCCCATAACTCATGTCATTTGGACACAGATGGGGAATATTGCCATGGGTTGATTTAAAATGGCCACAGAGTCTTTTCAAGCTCTTCCTGTCTCGCAGGGGACATTTCTTAAGTCCCTGACGCTTGTGTCTGGGCTCGTCTTGTGACTTCATGGATAGGGTGTGACACAAGTGTTGGATGAATTTCAGAGTTCAGTCTTAATGGCATTGGTGACCTCTACGTCTGCCCATTTGAAATGTAGCTGAGACCTCTGTGTAATGAGAAGCTGGCCTAGCCTCACGATGAGGGGTATTGACGAACAGAACACCGATGGATAGAGGACCGTGGCCCAGCAAATGCTGAGCTCATACTGCCTGGGAAAGGCAGGGGGTAGGGGGGTGGGGAGTGGGGGTGGGGGACTTCCCAAGGACTGACAGTTACCTGTAGCTTATTCCTACAGTTCGATAATCGGATTTCAGCGGACATCCGACCCACTGAAATCCACCCATCCGCTGTCCAACTGTAGGATATGAGAATTTCCCAACGCTCCCATCAAGAGCGGGCCTCATTGTCCCTGACTCCTCAGGAGCACAGCTGATTAGCAGATGTCTCCAGGAGGGCTGTTTCCAGGAGGCACCCAACGAGATGGAGAGATAAGAGATGGCCTGGCTGGGTAGGCAGGCCTGGCTAATGGCAGTCTGGGCCAGCTCTCGAGGTCCTCGGACAGGACCTCTCCTGGTTTTCTTGGTGCCTGGGGCCAGGTGGAGCTGGCTAACACGGAAGTCAGGCAGTAGCTGAGTCTCCTCAGCCACAGGTCCATACAGTTATATCCAGGCCCAGAAGCAGTCAGGACAGAGGATGCTGGCAGTTGTCCTCAGACCTAGCTTGTCTGAATTGGGAAGAAGCAAGAAAGATCTAGGAATCTTGGGAGTTGGAACTGGAAAAGACCCACTTGGTCTTGAATCCCCGTCTTCTGTCATGGCCAAACTATCTCTCCTGGGATCCCCCTGTAGCGCTCTGTAAAATCTGCTTCCAAATGACTCAGGCTGGGAGTCTTCCAACTCTCCCTGGGGAGGAAGAGCAGCCTTTTGTGAGAAGGAAATCTTTTCCTTGGGATTGGTTGGGATATTTTGTCTGTTGGCTCCAACCCCATCACTCCTGGCTGGTCTCCCTCAGACCACCCTGAACAAGCCCTCTACCTCTTAGGTTCCCACACTTAAACCCCTGTCATGCTTCCGCTGAGCCGCAATTAGGCGAGGAGCGGGGGCCTGCTTCCTGGCCTGGTGTTTTCTGGAGAAATGACTTTGCCCAGCTGCTGCAGCCTTCTGTCCCTTGGTCTGAACCGCTGTCTCATTTTCAGTCTCCATTATGCATGTGGAGGCCGAGCCGTGTTGACACAGTGCCAGCATCATAAGGAGTGGCTATTCCACCAGGAAATGCATTTTTTGTTGAATATTGTTTGGGATGCTTTTTTGTGAAGTTTTGATAGATTGGGTTGACCCTGGTTTATATGCCATGAGTCAGTGTTGAGAAGGGACGGCCGATGGAATCCAGCTCCTCAAGAAGCTAATAGTCGTGACGTTTTACCTCAGACACACAGGAGGCACAGTCATTAAACACTGATCCTAGGGTTCTTGGCGGACCCTGATATAACCCCGTGTGTAGTCAGCGAAAAGACTGGTGTGTCTGCCCAGCTCGGCCATGTTGGCGATTTTAGGAAGTAGTACATTGTGGTTTGTTCATCTCTGGCTTTGTATCACTGGAGAAGCAGGGACTCTTCTTCCCATCTCCCATCGGCAGCTGTGTGGAGTTTATAGGCCCTGGGATTCAAGTGGGACAACAGATTTAAATCTGTGTTTTCCTAGCCGGGTGATGGTGGTGCATGCCTTTAATCCCAGTACTTGGGAAGCAGAGGCAGGCAGATTTCTAAGTTCGAGGCCAGCCTGGTCTACAGAGTGAGTTCCAGGACAGCCAGGGCTATACAGAGAAACCCTGTCTCGAAAAAACCAAAAACCAAAAAAAAAAAAAAAAAAAAAAAAAAAAAAAAAAATCTGTGTTTTCCTGAGCATGATCTACAGAATGTTCCAGGTCGCAGGGGCATATTTAGGAGGTGCATGCGAATGAGGAGGTCTCTCGGCAACCCCCTGCTTTTAAGTTGGTACGGCTCCGCTCTCATCTCTTTATGTACCGAACAGGACTTGCTCGTCAGATTTTGTTTTATAAATAGTGTTCGGTGCTTAGAAGGGAAGTCGGCAAACCCCAGGTTCAGAGGCCTGACTTCTAGTAAAAACAAACAGAGAGGGAGCCCTCTTCAGCCCGGCAGCTAACGATTGCATTTCTGAGATCCACAGAGATCAATCCACACACATTTGGGAGCGGCAAAGGCAAAGGACTAAACAAACACACGTGTTCCTGTGTGACGGCTCTGTCGCTGGGAAGCTCTCAGCCGGGCAGGAGAAAGGAGACGGCTGTTCTGGTCGCGTGTGCAGGTGACTCTTGTGTTCTTGTACAAACACCAGCGGTGAGGTTTGTGGAAATCTTGTAATAGTGCCAGTCACAGCTCGCTTTCCATGTGCCGGGCGCCGTGCCTAGCATGCTGTGTGTATGTGAGGAAGTGACGTGGTGTGACAGGTGGAGAGGTTGAATGATTCGCCCAAGGTCATGCAGATAATAGAGTGATGGGGCCAAGGGTGGGTTTCTCTGGCTCAACTTTTCCCCCTGAATGGTCTACTGTATTGCATCCATTAGCTCTCGTGTTAAGAACATTTCCATTAATTCTTCGATAATTTCATAATATGTATGCCATGTGTTTTGACATATTTATATTTGCTCTCTTTTTTTTAAAACATTTATTTATTATTACATGTAAGTACAATGTAGCTGTCTTCAGACACACCAGAAGAGGGCGTCAGATCTCATTGCGGATGGTTGTGAGCCACCATGTGGGTGCTGGGATTTGAACTCAGGACCTTCGGAAGAGCTGTCAGTGCTCTTACCCACTGAGCCATCCCTCCAGCCCTATATTTACTCTCTTACCCATTCCCTAAATCCTCTTCAATCCACCCCCTCTTCCCCACCCACTCCCAAGTTCATATCCTCTTTTTTTTTTTAAAGCTCACTAAGTCTGATATGACTGCATGTATGTTCATGCGTGCTGCCATCCACGGAACAAGGTCAACGTAAGCGCCACCCCCTTAGAGGAAAGTGACTGTCCTCAGTGAGTCCTCGGCTAGGAGGTGGGGCTCGTGAGACTGCCCTGCTCCATCTTGGAGTGTTGACTAGTTTGCTCTTGCTCAGGTCTTGTGCCGCCAGCCAGTGCTCCAGGGTCACGAGTGCAGTGCTCCCACAGTGCCCGGAAGGCACTGTTCACTGCAGTCCTCCCCAAGCTTTGGTTCTTAAAATTTCCTGCTCCATTCTTCCTCAGCAGTCCCTGAGCCTTGAGAGGGAGGGGTGTGTTAGAAACAGGCCTTGGTGACTGAACGCTGCGTGCGTATGTTTTCATTGTATGTTAGTTTTTTAATTACGTACAAAATTTTTCGTACAATATATTTTTATCATATTCTCTGTCTTCCCCAAACTCCTCCAGGTCCTCTCCCCACTCCTTACCCAACATTCCATGTCTTTCTCTCTCAAAAAAGTAAAAATAACAAGAAAACAAAAACTATAGAAAACATAAAACAGTAACAATAACAACAACAACAACCACCCCATGGAGTCTTTGGCGTTAGCCGACTCCTGAGCGTGAGGCCTACCTTAGAGTAGAGTTGGTAATGCACAGTGTCATTCCACTGGAGAAAACTGATTTTCCCTCTCCTGGGAGGGATCAAGTACAAATGGCTTCTTGGCCAAGGCCAGGCCTTTGTGCCCACTTCTCCACCCCTGTGTTGGGGTTTTTGTCTGGCTTGAGTGTGAGAGCTCTTGCGCATGCGCTCAGAGTCTCTGAGTTTATATGTGTGGCATCTCTGCCGTGCTTGGAGGATGCTGTTTCCGTGGAGTTACACACCACCTTTCGTCCTTGCAGTATTTCTGGTTCTTCTGCACAGACCCGGAGCCTTGAGGGAGAGTTTGATAAAAGATATCCCGTGTAGGACTGAGCACTCCCAGTCTCTCCTGGCCAGCTCTGGATCTCTGTTAATTACCATCTACTGCAGGAAGCCCCTGTGATGAAGGCCGAGTTATGCTCTAAGTGATACGTTTGACCCCATTAGCAGAGGGAAGGACTTCATGGACTGCTAGCATCTCAGTAAGATAATCAATTAATAAACAGGATTTCATGAAGTTGAAAAGCTTTGTACAAAAAAAAAAAACAAAAAACAAAAAAACACCATCATTCATGCAAAGCAGCTGACAGCAAATCCTTACCAAGTGTAGAGGGTTCCTAGCTAGAACTGAGTTCTCAACCTGTGGGTCATGACCCCTTAGGGGGTCACACATCAGATATCCTGCTTATCAGATATTTGCATTGGAATTCATAACGGTAGCGAAATCATAGTTACGAAGTAGCAACAAAATAATTTTATGGTTAGAGGTCACCACAGCATGAACTGTGTGGAAGGGTTCAGCATTAGGGAGGTTGAGAACCACTGATCTAGAATATATAAAGAATTTTAAAACCTGAACATCAAGAAAACAACCCAGTACGTTCATCAAAAGATGAAACACAAATGGCGGAGAAACACTTCATGAAAATGTTCCACACCTTAGTCATCAGGGAAATGCATTTTAAAATACTTTGAGACGTCAAGACGTCACCTCACCCTAGTCAAAATGGCCAACATTAACAAAACAAACAGCAGCATTGCTGGGGAGGATGCAGGAAAGGGGACACCCATGCATTGCTGGAGGCAGGGGGAGTCCTTCGGAAGTCTACAGATCCTGCTGGGCCACTCCTGTGCATATTCCAGAAGGACTATGTCTTACTGCAGAGATATCTGCTCATCCACGTTGGTTACTGTTCCAACCTCTTTATTCTTAGCCTGGACACACACATACACACCTTCTCTTACGATTTTGATAAGCCCCTAAGAATATCAAGTCTGAAACAAGTATCCTTCCTGACATACCCCGTACACGCAGATTGCTCAGACAGAGCTGAGATGTCTTTCTGCGTGTAAATGGTCTTTACAGATGGAAGAGCGAACGAGAGAGGGAGGCGGCCGCCCAGCATTGCAGTATAGACTAAACAGCCAGCATGCATCTCTGAGAGTGTGTGCCTGTGTCTGACAGCAGGGACCTCAGCCTTCCTTCGCTGTCACGGTAGAAGTGAGGCCTTTTGATGCCTCCCTCCACATCAGATATTGTCAAGGTAGCTGAGCATAACCTGAATCTAGGTTTTAAGTTTTGAAACCTGGGCATCCTTTCTCCCACCTCTACCTCAGCTTCTCCGGTTCATTCTCTCACACGGACCTCAACAAACAGTGATGCGTAAAGGTGCATCTCTTCTTCAGAGTCCACTCTTGACCGACTTCAGGCCCTTTCGTCCTACGGTTGTGTTTCCTTGGTCTGTTGCCTCTGCTGGAGCAAAGTAGGTCTCTTAAGACTCGAATTCAACAGGTGTCGGGGTTGTTTTTATAGCTGTGTTTGTTTTATAGGTGTGTTGGGGCTGTCTGAGAAACTGTTTCCCAGAACACCCAGGTGGTTGCAGTGATTGGCCAGCACACACAAGGCCCCAATTTTCAACCAGATGGCAGTGTGTAGTGTAGCGGGTTTCTCCTGGGAGGGCGAAGGCCCTGGGGAAATGTGAATTAATGTGGGTGCTTGGGAAGTGCTGATTAACAACCAACTCTTTAAGCCACAAGGACCTTTTTTTTGCCAGGCAGAAATGTCACTAGCGGGGGCCTGGTGGCTTGAAAGTGCACTTGTTCCTTCCCAAGTGCCTGTCTTACCTCCAGCAAGTGACCTTTTCATTGAAAAATGTGTCTGTCATTTCAATATGGACTTCCACAGAGAAACCCATGCCCAGGAACTCCAGTTCTTGATTCTGTAGTGGACAGTGGCGGCCGCTGAGCTGGGGTGTGGGTCAAGAGGTCATCGTAAAGGGTTGCTAGGCGAGAGCTGCCTAAGGGCTTACGTTAAGGGAAATCACACACGCATGTGCATGTGCACATGGATGTATACACATGGATGTGTGGACACATGCGTGTTCTCTCTGTCTGCCTTTGTCTCCCTCCCTCCCTCCCTCCCTCCCTTTCTCCCCCCCCACCCCCCCCCCCAGTACAGTCACAAACCTGGAGACAGGACAGCGTGTATGTTTAGCCCACATCACCAGGACAAGCAACTTGTCAGGTCTTTCTCCTAGGGACTTGGAATTCCTAGCAGGGAACGTTTGACTCATTGTCCCTGAGAAACGAGAGTGAGTGGGCGAGCGCAGCTGTACACAGAGAGGAAATGAGTCCCCTCTCCACTTGGGTTTGCAATGCAGATGAATTCCATATTTTCGTTAGTATGTTTTTGTTTTGTTTTGTTTTGTCTTCTTCAAGAGGAAAGAGAGGCTAAGTGACTGACCTAGTTTCTGGAAAGCAGACTGACACAGCTACAGCCTGCTGAGATGACCACTTAGTGGCTTTTGTTTTTGTGCGTGCATACAGAGCACATGCACGTGTGTGTTTAAGAAAACAGCCCAGGACTTACTGGGGTACGTCTCTGTCTCTGGCTTGACTCTCCTGCTAAGGTGACAGACTGGCTGACGGGCTGCTTCAAAACTGCTGTGGTCAGCAGAGCTGTGGACATCTGCTGTGTCTGTGTGGATCCCTCACTTGAGGTCCCAAACAAGGGCACCAAGCTTTTCTCCCGCTAGCAATTGCAACAGGTGTGTGTGTGTGGTGCTTGGCGTCCCTGTTAAACTAACCGCCCGCTTTTTATATCTTCCCCTGTCCCCTGCTGTGTAAGCCCAGGAACGGTAAGGCTGATGCTATCCTGATTTAAATAGACTGCTTGTGATGTTTCAAGATGAAGACTCTGAACTCTTTTCCTTTCCACCTAGCATTCAGCCACACTCATGGCTGTACAAGGCCATGGTGTATAGGATAGCCCTCATGAGTTTAGTGCCCACAGCTACTGCCTGAGCAATGGAGGGCCATCAGCTTGGAATCCAAAGTAAGGGAATCCTCTCCCTCTGAGAGGCCGAGCTGTGAGTCAGGCCTGTTCATCCTCTCCAGGCACTAGAGGCACTAGTCAGCAGTTGTCTGCCCTCCTCAACATTCTTCCCAAGAAGCAGAGAAGAGCCTGCCTGCCCACCTGCCCGCCCACCTGCCTGCCCACCTGCCTGCCTGCTCATCCGCCCATCCGCCCATCTACCCTGCCGCCCGCCCGCCTGCCTGCTTCTCCCACCTGGTCCTCTAGAAACCAATCTGCCTCCGGCATTCTGGGCCTCCTCCATCTCAGCCTGGAATTGTAAGAAACAAAGGTGCTGACTCCCCAGCTCCTTCCTAGGCTACCAGCCGCCTTCATGTGTAATGTGACTGTGGCAGTACATTTGATCCCTTTCTGTTAGCATGGCCACCTCTCACCGTGACCCTGACCAGTTGTATATACCTGAAGGTGACCCAACTAATTGAAAAATGCTTTTTTTTATTATTTTTTTAATATATATTTCTGCCTGGGCCTTGCTGTTTCCTGGAACTCCTGTCCCAACAGTAGCTGTCTGGGATATTCCAGCTCTGTGCCTGCACCCAGGGGGTCTTGCTCTTGCGTCTGGGGATTAGTTCTCCTGGCAGGGTTTGGGGCGGATCTCTTCCCTTGAATTCCATCCTCAAGGAGGACGCATGCCCACAGAGTTCTGTGTTCTGTGGATGCATGCCTCCCCTCTGCCGGCTGCACTGAGCTCTAGGGAGATGCTAAGGCGCTGTCACTGGGTGGTCATAGGTCTCGGGGAAATACTAGGGGAGACCAGAAGGACTTGACCATGGAGGGGTGTGTGCACTGCTGTGAGGTGAGGGACAAGAGGCCTGCTCTGAAGTCCCCCGGACTGTGGAAGGGAGTCGTGGTATTAGATAGAGACCAGGTCCTCCTCAGAAGAGCAGTAATATGGACGGAAAGTTCCATGCAAAGTTCTATGGCTGGGAGCTAGATCTGAAAGGGCAGTTAGGGAATTAGATGGGGGAAATGGAGCGGGAAGAGATGCCCGTATGAACTGAACAAAGGAAGGGCCCAGCATCCCGGAGCTTTGCTGGGGAGGGGTAAGGAGGATCAGGTGTGCATGCAGAATAGCACGGCCAGGAGGAGCCACTTAGGGATCTCTGGACATCCCAGGAATCAACTCACAAGTGCCCTTTGCGGGTTGCTAAGACATCAGGGAGGGCATCTGTAAGTAGCAGTGGTCGTGTCTGACTGAGTTCCTGAGGGCCACAGCACATTTCCCATTGGGAAATGTGAGCCTTCCAAGGAGCCTCCTGGAGAAAGCCCGCCCCCACCCTACCCCGGGGTCCGGTGCTAATGGGAGGCCTGATAGAGGCTGCTGCCTTCTCTGCTGTATCAGAGCCATGGCGCTGGAGCAGGACGCATTTCAGAAGAGTCTGCAACTAATTGGACACAAGCTTAATGACAGTAGTCGTTCAAAACAATGCAAAAATGGCAGGGTTATTTATCTATTTGCAACTTCAGGATTCTGGGATTACATGGTGGTCCCCTCTTTTTATAACACAGGAATATATTTTAAAAGAAAGGTGCTTTAAACACACACACACACACACACAGTAGTCTTTTTTTCCATGCTCATGCTAGCTGGGCAGTGGTGGCTCACGCCTGTAATCCCAGCACTCTGGGAGGCAGAGGCAGGCGGATTTCTGAGTTCGAGGCCAGCCTGGTCTACAGAGTAAGTTCCAGGACAGCCAGGGCTATACAGAGAAACCCTGTCTCGGAAAAAAAAAAAAAAATCCAAAAAACCACGTGCATGCTAGGCAGGCAGGAGGTGTGAGGGACTGTAGCTGTGGGTCCTGCTTTCCAGGATTTCTTTTCTTTGTTGGGGGCAGGGGTGCTAGGATCAAATCCAGGGCCCCATGCTCGGGAGGCAAGCACCGCACTGCTGAGCCAATGAGAGGCGTTTGATTTGGTTCTGAATGGGTTTTTAGCATAGCCACTTATGTGTGTATTTCCTGTTTCTCCCTTCTCCATGTCACTGAGTCCCCCAGTCTTGGAGAGCTTGAGAGCCGTTAACTTCATGGGGGATGGAGGCTTTCAAACCTCACTGCAAGTTAAGAGACTCCCCCTCCTTCCCAGAGCTTTGTCACTAGGGTGGCAAGGAGCCTCAGAAAGAGTGGATAGTCCGCAGCAGAGAGCACAAGGCATGGCTTCTCAAACCGGACCCTCGTTGATTGGAAACGGGAGGACATGGGGCTCCAGAGGAAGTCAGGAGTAAAGGGGAAACTTGAGGCTCTGCTCACTGGGCCCCGGCCCAGTGGACATGTTCTGGTTCGGTAATCAAGGACCACTTGGAAGATGCTTACCCCGCCCCCCGCCCCACACCCCGCCCCCACACCCCCACACCAGGCCTTCTTCCCTGGGCTTCCCACCCCTCCCACCCAGAGACCCTGCTGAATGCTGAGGTGAAGCTGGGATGCAGGGACGGGACGGCTGAGAGGAGGCAGGATTGCAGTCTCGGGGTGATTTATCAGGCAGTTAACTAAGGGACAGGCTTCCAGCTTCCTCTAAGTGGGAGGCAGAGTCTTCTGTCCCTTTGTTCTCCCTGCCAATATTGGCGCTGCTTTGCTTCATGGAGACCTCAGGCTCTGCCCAGACGCTTCCATAACTCCCTTTGCCACTGCTAGAGGTCAGCATTGTCCCTTCTTTACCAAGGCTGCAGACAGTGGGAAGTTTCATGTTGCCAAGGGCTAAGGATGTAGAATGAAAGGGTGGCGTCTGCCTGGCAGGCTTGCTATGCACCATGGGAGTCAGCCCTTGAGAAACCCTTTAAGAAGGCCGTGTCCAACCCGTAGAGGAAGAGCTTGTTCGGGGGTATAGCTGACTTTTTTTTAAATGCTGTGATTAGAGACCATGACCAAGGCAACTTATAAAAGAAATCATTGAAACGAGAGCTTGCTTACAAGTTCAGAGGGTCAGTCCATGACCATGATGGCAGGAGAATGGTGGCGGGCGTGGCGCGGGAGCAGCAGCTAAGAGCTTGCACACTGGGACAGCCAGGAGCCAGTGTGCTAACTAGGAATAGTCTTGAGACCTCAAAGTGACAGTAGTGAGTGAATGCTTAAAGAGACGCCACAGATAAAAAACTCTCCCAGAGACCTCCCGGCTCAGAGATGCCGGAGATGACATGGTTCTGAGCTGCCCCTCCCGCTCACCACCAGGCCCTCTGCAGTTCGAGAAGGACAGCTGAGGCCAGAGCTGTCCCTTGTCGGAATCAGTGACTGATATTTTGGAACCGAGAGGAGGAACTTGTTCGCGGAGACTGTCGCGTTTGGAAAGCCACATCGTGTCTCTTGTGTCTGCTCTGCAGTGTTGGCAGCCGCAGGATCCCCAGTTAGATCCTTTTTAAGGAAACAAACACGACAGTGACCCAGTTCAGTCCCTCTTCATTTGTAATACTGTGCACGGACCAAACAGTACCAGAGAGAACCGGAAGCTTTGCAAGCCATGGCTTAGTTAGCGTAGAATCAGGCCTCTTAGCACACGGATGGTGGTTATGCTTGCCCTGCTGCTTAGCTGGTGGGAGGTCTGTTTTCCCTTAAAGAAGGAAAGTGTGTGTGCGGGTGGGGTGGGGTGGGGTGGGGTGGGGAGGAGTTTCATCTGTGCATTTTGAAGACCACCTGTCTTAATCAGCTTTGAACTACTTTTCCGGGGAGTCACACAGTCTGTGGGACATACTAGGAGATCATTCACTGCTGAGCTGTGTGGTCCCGACCAGTGCCCTGTGAGATCAGAGACAGGAGAGGTGTGTGTGGACCGACACAGAATGAAAAGTACTTACGAACTTAAAAGAGAGACAGATGAAAACTTAAAAAAGTTAAAAAAAAAAAAACAGTGATGTGTTTGGCAGGTTCTTACAGAAACTTGGTGGATGGGGTGCAGTGGGGTGAGGTGGGGTGGAGTGGGGTGGGTGGGGTCCGGAAGAACACCAAGTGTAGAGGTAACAGCTGTGTGGTTTTCCGACTTACTCCGGTCCTCTGAGGTGCTGATGCATGCGGACGGCCTGGCCAGAGCCCACCGCAGGCTGAAGTCCCTTGCTATCTGACCTAGGTGTTGAGCATGCGGCTGGTCTTTTCCAGAGGGGTGGAGGCTGGTAGTCAGAGGAGATGGAAAAGTGGGTCAGGTAAGGACTATATTCCGAGCGCCAACTGTGTTAGTGAGCGCCACCTTCCCTGAGGCGTTCTGCAGGCTCACCATGGTGCCAAGCCTTAGCTTCGATTTCCTTCGATCCATCAGTGAAGAAGTAGGTTAACTGCTTCAGGGGCCTCTCTCTCTCTCTCTCTCTCTCTCTCTCTCTCTCTCTCTCTCTGTTGTTGTTACTATAAAAATGTGCTCTAGGACTGGTGATGTAGCTCAGTGGTCAGCATACTTCAAGGCTCTGGATTCAATCCTTAACATTGAGAAAGGAAAAGAAAGAAAGAAAGAAAGAAAGAAAGAAAGAAAGAAAGAAAGAAAGAAAGAAAGAAAAAGGAAGGAAGGAAGGAAGGAAGGAAGGAAGGAAGGAAGAAGAGAGGGAGGGAGGGAAGAAGGAAGGAAGGAAGGAAGAGAAAGAAAGGAAGGAAGAGAGAAAGAAAAGAAGGAAGGAAGGAAAAGAAAGGAAGGAAGGGAAAGAAAGAAAGAAAGAAAGAAAGAAAGAAAGAAAGAAAGAAAGAAAGGGAGGAAGAGAGGAAAAGAAAGAAAATGAGATGGATAAATCAAATGACAAGTAAACAAAGTTTCTAGTCTTCATAACAGATAAAAATATTTCCATAGCTCTGAAGACCTGCAAGTTCATGCTAGGTGACACCTCGGCTACCTACCTGAGGCTGCTGCTTGCTTCCAAGATGCGACCCCGCTGCTGCATCCTTGCTTGGTGGAAGGTGTAGGTGAAGAGAACACCTTTCCTCCTGGAGGCCCTGACTTTTTTTTTTCTTTTCATTAATTTATTCACCTTAGATCCTAATCACAGCCCCCAGACCCCAGAGCCCCTCCCCCATTCCCTCCTCCCCTTCTCCTCTGAGAAGGGGAGGCCCCCCCTCCTGGATATTGCCCCACCCTGGCACAACAAGTCACTGCAGAACGAGGTGAATTCTCTCCCATCGAGGCCAGACAGGTCAGCTGAGTGAGGGGAATGGGAGCCCCCGGCAGGTGACAGATGCAGGGGCAGCCCCCGCTCCAGTTGTTGGGGGACCCTCATGAAGACCAAGCTGCACATCTGCTACATTTGCGCGCCGAGGGCCTAGGTAGGTCTAGCCCATGCTCACTCTTTGGTTGGTGACTCAGCCTCTGGGAGCCCCCAAGGGTCCAGGTTAGTTGACTCTTGGTATTCCTGTGGTGTCTCCTTCAGGTCTGCCTGGAGCCTTTGTACAAGAGGACTAATCCGCAGCTGAAGGCAGAGTCCTGTGGGGTCACCCCCAGCCCCAGTTCTGTTCTTCTCTCTATTGTGGAACACTTCACAGACCCGCCCCGGCACCCCTGTGTAGCGGCCATGCTGTTTCTCTCTGGTGTTACAGCCTCAGTACTTGTGCCTCTTGCTTCCGTTGCCTTGGGCATTGTTGTACCATGAATTAGGAGGGGGTGCCACCCTTCAAACCGTGGGAGGGGCTGAGTGGCAGAATACAAACCTGAAGCAGACCGGGGTGGGGGGCTCCTGCTCTGAAGGGTTATGTTTGCTGGGGTGTGCTTGGAAAGACCCTGTCTCTGGTTGGAGCTGTATGGAGGGTGGATGGCTTCTCCACAGGCCGTCCTCTTCCCAAATGTGTCCCCTCAAGCAGGGGTAACCTCTGTCAGGGCAGGTATGGGGGCTGAGAGAAGAGGTGGTGGCGGCTTGGGGAGAAACTCTCCTGAGAGGCAGCCATACGCAGTCAGGCAGACCAGGTAGAGCAGGCCGGATAAGGCAGACAAGATGGCGGCAGCTGGGGTAAAGTGGAGAGCCTGTGCCCTGTCCCCAGTGGGTAGCCACCACTTATCTCCCCATTGTCGTGTGCAGATGTGCTTGGTATCACAAGAGGAAGGCTGTTTTTCAGCCTGAAATCTGAATTTTCATATTTGCCTTCTGGTTTTGAATGTTTACTACTAATTTAAGCTGTTTTCGTGGGTCAGTGGAGCTTCTGGAGAAGTTAGAGTAGAAACTGGTGTGTAAAGGTTGGATAGCTCCGTGCAGTAGCCCAGGATAGTAAGTACAATATAAAGGTTGGATAGCTCCGAGCAGTAGCCCAGGTTAGCAGGTGCATGTTGCTTTGTGGAGCCACATCCTAGACAGCAGCTCACTTCTCTCTCTCTCTCTCTCTCTCTCTCTCTCCCTGCCCACCCCCCGTGTTTGTGTGTATGTGTGTGTACCATGGACTTACATTCGTATGCATGCAGAGGGCAGAAGATAATAACCCCAGTTATTCATGCTTAGGCGCTATCTGTGTTGATTTTTTTGAGGTAGGTTCTCATTGTCTAGGTGTTCACCATCAAGCCTGGGGCGGGGTGGGGTGGGAGTGGGAAGTGGATGGGTTCTAGGGATCAAGACTGGTCCTCTCACTTACACAGTGAGTACTTTATAGACTGCTTATGTCTCTGGTCCGTCAGCCCACATCTTGGTGTGCGAATGAATTGCCTCAAGGAGCTTGAAACTGTGGACCGTGAGTTGCGAGTTTGGGGTGGGTTTGGTGTAGTGCAGGATTCTTAGAGCAGCTTGGAAGCTCAGGGAGGAAAGCACCGCGAGGGATTAGTGCCCTCTACTGTGAGGAAAGAGCCGCCTTCGCCTTCGTGCCAAGTCTCTGCTGGTGAGGTGAAATCCCCTTAACACGCAGAATTCAAGAATGCCCGGTGAGAACTCTTTAAACTTTACATCCACTGTGTTCACACCCCTTCCACATTAAAACAGACACACACACACACACACACACACACACACACAAACACACACAGAGTCTCTCTGCCATCTGGGGAATTTGGTCCATACTGTTAAGACTTAAACTGGGGTGAGATCAAGGGATCGTTAACTGGTTGGCTGTCCCTTTTCCTGCTGTCTTGTGGGGGTGAGAATGTGTGTTGCAAATGTTGGTGCTGTGACTTGCAAGTGGCCTTGGCGTCCCTTCAGCATGGGGTCTGTGGTGGAGGAAAGGGTGGGTGCTGAGGAGATGCTTTGGGTAGAAATCATCTTGTTTCCATTCTCTAAGAGCCCCATTCCTCATCCTCAGAAGCCGTTGGAGTTGTGTGCCAGGAAACAATACCATCATTCTAATTGGGCGAGTAGGAGGAGAAGGGCCTTGCGAGCCAGGATGAGCCTAGCCTAAAAATAGGTCAGTTTCCTTATGAATAAACATTTTGGGCGGAGCTCTAAAAAATACTTCCCCATTTAAACTCTCCTGGACCAACGTGGCCTTGAAAGTTAAGGGAGGAGGCTGAGTGGGCCAGGCAAAGCCAGGGGGGTATGATGGCAGTCAGACCGAGATTACCGTGTCACCAGGATCTTGGGAGAAAGCTACATGCCCTCCAAGGGAGAGTGACTTCAACTCTGGCCAAGGTCTATGTGTAGGAGACGAGGGGAACAAGGGTAGTGGGGTCCAGTGAATGTGAAGTGCAGACCCTGATTCAGCAGTTCTGGTCCAAGGCAATGACTGTGGGAGCACATCTGTGAGTTAGTGGGAGCACTTCTGTGAGTTAGTGGGAGCATCTCTGTGAGTTAATGGGAACACTTCTGTGAGTCAGTGGGAGCACTTTTGTGAGTGCTTTCTGCTTCTATGAAAACAAAGAGGTTGTTTTCTCTTTGTGGCAGTAATGGTACTTTTATAACATCAAGTGTTGTACATTATATTATATTATTGGCAAAAATGCTTATAATTGAACAGAATCTGAACATTGTAAATATAATGACCAATAAATAAAACACAGCCCTGGGCTAACAAGTTTTTGTGGCATTATGGAGTAGACATTACCAAAGTTCTAAGAAGAATTAGCTCAGATCAGACAGTAAAATAATGAGATTAAATTTTCCTTTGTTTGTAAAGCTTTCTTGGGGATATAGATAGTTTGCTACTTGGGGAATTGAAAAAGCATCCCCCCTGGAGGCCAGAGTTCATATTGGGTTCTAAGATCCCTTGGTTGACAGAGAAGCTGGATTTTGTGCTGTTTAAATGTCTGCAAGTAATTCTGGGGCAAGGGTTAAAGGGATAAAGCGTCTCTGGAAGATGCTTCTCTGGCAGTGGTTTTTTTTTTTGGGGGGGGTATCTTTTATTCTTCCAGTGAGGAACTAGGTGTGAGTGCTAATGGTAACAGCTGGTTACAGTGTCCTGGCAAAGTGCCACTGTGTCATGGCACCTCCCCCTCACCCCACCCCACCCCACACGCAGTTTTTGATTCTTTCCATCCCTCACGTGGTCAGCTCTGGTCTCCAGGCTGTTTTCAAAGCCTGAAAGGGGTTCTGACAAACTTGAGTTTGGGTGGACGCCCTGACTGGGTGATCTCATAGGGGAAGCCCAGCCAGCTACATTTTCACAGATCTATGACATCCTGGAAGGACTCTTGCACCTCTGGGGAGAAATGCTTAAGTCCTTCCGAGGGTGTGAGCAGTCAGCCTGATTTTACGACTTTGACACCAGAAGGTTCCCACCTGTGATTGATTCTAATTATATCAGAGAGATATAATTTATCATGCTATGTCTGAATCAGATGCTGTCTTGTGCACATGTCGTATCAGGAATGTGGAGGAACTTCCAGACAACCTGCCTCTGAAGTGTGGGCTCCTGCAGTAATGTAGCCTCGCGATCAATACAATGATAACAATCTGTCTAGTTGGTTCTCAAGAGATCCAGAGGCAACTGAAGCCCCTGGCTTGGCCCAGGAGCAAGGCTACAGCCTCCGAAACTCGAAAGGGAGGTCTGGGGCCTGGAAGGGTCTGGAAGTAGGGAGGCCATGGGTTCTAAGCCTGTGAGCAGAGCGGGGGGAGGAGAGAGCTGGAGTGGCTATCCTGAGTTTGCCATTCAGTCTGGTGCCTCTCCTCAGCCTTGGCTGTGCTAGTTTTGTGTGGCTGTGGAAAGCGCTTACAGGGCCACCCTCTTCCCTTTCCCTATATTTGACCACCAGGGACAGTGCCCTGCTCCCTCTGGGAGGCACCATGAAGAAGAGACAGGATGGAGGGAGTGGGGCAGGAAGAGAGGCTCAAACGGGGTCCCCAGAGTCTTTCTCTGACAGTTAGTGGTGTGGGGTGTGAGTAGGTGGAAGGGCGGGGTTCGACTGCTCATGGCGAATGTGACAAATGTGACACCGGTCCCTACCACGTCTCCAGTGTCTAAACCCTGTGGTGTGTCCTTGGAGTTCAGATGAAGCCTCACTTCCTTTTGTGAGATCCAAAGAATAGAAATGGAATGGTAACCGTTCTGGGGCATGACAGGGTGGGCTGTTCTCTTCCCCGGGGCCTCTGATAGTCTCACAGACTTGATCAGCTTGCAGTGAGATGCCTCAGGAGATTGTGACCTGAGAGCTGTAGTGTGGCCCTGTGACTTTGACAGTGTTTGTCTTTGGCCCTTAACCCACCCTTCTCCCTCTCGCCCTGGTGTAGCAGGACTAGAGAGAATGCCCAGCTCTGCCTTGTGGATAGTGGAAGTACATCATGGCACCATTTACTGCTCACAAAGTCTCCCACAGCCTGGGCAAGGGAGGCCCCAGGCCGAGCTCGGATGGCTACCTGGAGGCTAACGCTTAGGCCTAACGCTTAGGCCATTGCTTAAAGAGCAACACTGCTCATAGAGGTCTGCCTTTCCATTCCTAGTTTGCCTTGCATGGAAAGGATGCTCAGGAAAAGAAAACGCCAGCAGTCCCCGAGCCGTGGGGGTGAGTCAGCTCCGTGGAGGGTGAGGTTCTAGAGTATGGGATCATGGAGTCATGGCCGTTAGAGCCGTTAGGCCCCAACCACGCCCTTTCTGATAGAACCGCGCCCTTTCTGATGGATGGCCTCATCATCCGTGGAGGAACTCCCTGAGCAGTCTGACCAGCGGCTTCCAGCTGGTCTCCAGGTTTCTAGTCTGGCCATTCCTCCTCCATATATAGCTCTTCTCAGGGATGCTGCTGGCTTCCATGTGTAGCCAGGGAGTTCCTGCTGAGCCAAGGACTCTGTAACCTTTGACCTGACAGCTCTCGGTGACCGTGACAGATCCCAGAGTGCTTTGAGTCAGGCATCTGTGTCCACTCAGGGACCCGTGTGCCTGGGCTCCCTCCGCCACAGTTCCTTATCGCACGATTGGGTTGACCACAGTTTCCAGCTTGTCATTCTTAGAACGATCCCTATTCTCCAGAATGAACCCCTCTCCTGACTCCCCAGAAGGCCATGGAGGCCCCCAGCTAGAGCATCATCCCTTGACCCATCTCCTCTGGCCAGGGGACAGATAGCTGCATGCATTCAGTCTTTTGTTTTTCTTTCTTTTAAAGATGTTTTATAATCAGAGGTCAGGGGTGAAGTGATGGACCCGAGGCCTTAAGTTTCCAAGAAGGCTGCTTGCACTCTGGGAGTGAAAAGGAACATTCTCAGGTGTTGTAAGGGCTTGGCAGAGCCTGTCCCCTCGTTTCAGAGCAGATCCTGCGGGTTAGGGGTTGGGCCCAGGGCTTATTACTTAACCTGCATAAGAGAGAGAAGGAACGGCAGGCGAAGCTTGTTTTCCGCTCTGTGGAAGAAGGGGCTCTGCCCTTGACTCCAGAGGCTCTTGTTCAAGTGTCCCCATTGTCCCAGTCACAGAGGGCCCCCCTCCTTCTGTATACAGATGTCAGGGGCTCCAAGTTTGCTACCTTTTCCCTCATACCCTGTGCCCCACCCCCAACCCCAGAGTCAACCGCATGGAGCAAACCCTGCTGCTTGGTGCTTGTGATCTTGTCTCATGCGTATCTCTCACAGGTTCTCAGGAAGCACGCCAGGCAGCACCAGGTACCCATGGTCTGAGCTACTCTGGCAAGGAATAGAGCAAAGCTTCCCAGTGAAGGGTAGTATCCAGTCCCAAGAAGATCCTACTCAGCGCCATTCCTCTGGTACAGGAGAAGTATCAGGAGCAGGAAAGATGTCTCCTAGATTCTTTATTTTGACCTACTAAGTGCTTGCTCTGGTAGAGAGGAGGGCTTTAATGCACTGAGGAGGGGAGGGCTTCAGTCAGCCTTTCTCATGGGTACAGCCATGAGGGGGCATGAAGAAGATACCAGATGCAAGCCCCCGTGATCGGCTCACACGCTATCCAGTCTGCACCAGGATGGATGGCTGGTGTCTTGACATGAAGTGATGTGCCCACCTGTCTGTATGTAGCAGGCATTAGTGTTCCTTGCCACCGGGCAGGGGACATTTCTAATCACTGGCCTGCCTTGAGTTTTGTCCGTCACTGGGAAGGAGATGAGAGGCACTTGGCGGTAACACATTGACTCGATTTCCATTAGTAAAATGGGAAGAGAAGCATTAAAGACAGCACTAGCTCTAGAACAGCCTTTTTATCATCGTGTTTTGCTTTGTGATAATTGCGTATCCATTAAGAACTGCCTTTGTCAATTATTAACTAAAACCCAGATGCAGTGCTTTAAGCAATGTAAGGTTGTATTGTTTTCAGTTAATCAGAAATCCTGATGTATCTGGACCAAGACCTTAGTTCTGTAATGTCACCGAGGTCCCAGGGCCCCACCATAGCTAGCTCAGCACAGGGTCTTCATTTTCTGAGTCTGAGATGGGCAGTGGGGATACAAGGCCAGTGTCAGCACTGAGTCATGTTCTGAGATTTCCCAGAGGCCCTTTCTCAACTCTTCCATTGAAATCCCATGGACTTCCCACCTGCAGAGGAACTCCAGAGAGCTCAGCTGGGCCTATCACCACTTTCTCCCTGAAACCAAAGCCAAGACAAAGTAAGGTTTCAAATTCAAAGGACACCAGAAGTTCCTTTGTTGTCTTCAGGCAACAAAGCAGTGCCATGTTGGAGGCTGAGGTAAAACACACACTGAGAATGAGAATCCCTGTCTTGATTAACAGCTTGACTTTTTGTTCATTGTTGAAATTTAAAGTTTTATTTTATTTTACTTTTTTAGGAATAATACATTTTAGATGTTTTTCATGATTTTTTTTGAGCCCCCTGACGATTGTACCTCCGCTAAGTTAATTCACTTAGCAGTCTTAGCCGTAGGTTCTTATGGCAAAGAAGGGGAGAATAATCAGATGAGAATCCACGAGTCTGTGCCAAGAAATGTCACCTTGAGTCATCAAGTTTTTACTCATGGCTGGTTGTAAAACGGTGACTGTAAGACTGAGAGAACACCAGGGCGGGCTGGCAGCTTTCGGACATTCTTTTTAAGAACCAGTCAGACACAATCACAGCCCTCCAAAAGTACTCATTCTTACATGGCCCCTGTCAAAAGCGATGAGGAATATATCCCAAGCCTCCAAGTGAATGAAGGCTCAGATAGTATCAAAACCTACATGGAACTCTGTGTTTTCTTCTGTGTACAGACATATGATGTATTTACTTTACAAATCAGGTACAGGGAACGGTTAATAATAATGAGTAATCAAGTAGAAGTTAGAGGGACATCGTCATGAAAATCATCTGAGTGTGCGTTCGGTCTTTTTCTCTCAATATTACATTGTATACATATCACAAAAGCACCACATCCGGTGCATATATGCTAAACAAAGGAAGACTCACTTCCTCGTGGGGACAGAGGAGGGTGGCACACCTTTCCATCTTGCCACTTGGGATGGCACACAGATGGAAACTTGGGACTTATGTCTGGAACTTCCCATTTAAGACTTTCAGACCATGGTTGACCACAGTTAACTGAAAGCAAACTCCAGGCTTAGGAAGCGACTGTGTTTGCCCATGGGATTCTAGGCAGATGCAGTGCTGTTGGCAACCGAGGATGAGTTTGTGTGATCTGAGTCCCGTGGTCAGTTTGAGGTTTGTGCTATGAAAGTAACAATCAAGTCTGACCCAGGAGCTTCAGGGTCAGTAGCCATGAAGGATGAAACTTGTAGAGGGAGACCCTGATGCAGAACACCTGCTTAGTTGCAGTAGAACTGAGGACAGATAATCTTATTACATCAGGGAACCATGTTAGGAAATGAATAAACATGAAAGTGGAGTAGGCAGGAAGGTGTCCCTTTGCCTCCCCATGCCACACACACATGGGCTCCTTAGGATGGGCAGTCATGGGTAGCCTTGACTTCCTGTGGCCCTTCTTAGAAGTTTTGCCCATTTACTGCACATGTCGAAAGAACCAAAATCTCTACAAAAAGACACCAAAAATACCCTCTGATAAGATTATTAGAAACTGGGTGTGGATTTTTTTTTTATAACCTTTAATTCAAAGAAGCATATTTTTTACAATTCCAAAAAGTTTCTAAATTATTGCTAAAATTGTTTCTAGTTCTGGCAGTCTTGTACTCAGTGTTATGTTGGATTGTCCTTGAATTGTATATTAAAAATAGCATGTGTGGTGGCCTTTGTGACTTAAGTTGTTCTGGGGGAAGTGACTCTCACTTGAATCCGTTATACGTGTTTTCTTTTCTTCACCAATAAATTTTGTGGGTTTTGTTTGTTTATTGTTGTTTTATTTTTGATACTTTTTTAATTTTGAGGAGAACACTATGTGGTCCCAGTTGGCCTGAAACTCACTGAAACTTGCCTGCCTCTGCTTCTGTCTCTGCCTCTAGAGTGCTGGGATTAAAGATGTGCCCCCTCCTCAGCTGGCCTAAGTTTTGTAATGTCTTAAATCAAATAGTTCAATGAGCTAGTATTGAAATGAATGACTAGAGGTTTTGGAAGAGCCACTACACTCACGAGGTTGGGTTTTGAAAAGATGTCCGGAGAGCAACAGTTTGTGGCTATGACTCACGCTGCGATGCTTTTATAAACCCTTGCGTTTTGCAAATTCATGATTCACGCTGTCAGATGATCTCTCTTCCTGGGACTATAGCATTGCAAAAGTTCAGCGATTTGTTTCACAAGTTCTTTCATCCGAGTCTTCACATTAGGACCTCCTCTCTCCAAGGCTTAGCTAGCTTCTTTGAGCTGAGGTAACCTCCATTGCCTTCAAGATGGGAGAGCCCTCCAGAGGCAGCCTGCACCTTTCTGCTTCAGGGAACAGTGGTGCAGTTCATCAGGTTTATTTCAGCCTGTCAGGAGTGCTGCACCATTAGGATGAGGTCAGCAGTAAAGCCCTCTTTCAGTTTTATGAAGACACCTGCTCCAGAATTCCAGGTGTTGATATTGGCAGACATTTAATTTTAGAGAACAGAGGTGCTTGCCCCTTGTAGGCCTCTGCTAGTCAGTGGGAGGTTGGTTGCTTCCAGCCAGAGAATGAGTTTTTGAGAAGTATATCATCATTGGTTAGCACTGAACTTGCTGAAATGGAAGAGTCTTGGTTGTAAGCATTTCTCAGCATCTTTTGAAAGGGATGCTGGAGCTTGGGCCTTGGAAGAGAATGGCCAGTACTTATTGATCCAGTTATATGCCTGGCACTTCAAGTCTCCCCATTTTTGATACGTGATAACAGCAGGTGCCCCGGAAGCTGTGAGGGGTTTAGCATTTAGGACATTCTGGAAAACTGGACGTGTGGGAATGGGGCTGAGCTAGGACCAACAGACTCCATCTCTGAAGGAGAAGCCCACAGAAGGTATGGTTTCTCAGCTCATAGCAAACACATCAGTTTAAACATCTCAGTACTGTTCTCTGTGTGTCTAAGGGCACAGTTACCCCAGGAGCCGACCACTTTTGGACTGACCATATGGCTCAGAGATGGAAACTTCTGGCAGCTTCAGGTTTTGACAGAGGATTGGAGAGCAGAGAAGGCAGAGACGGACGGTCTTGGATGCCGTGCACCTCCATGGCAGAGTCCATCCTTCAGGCTGTGTTCCCTGGGCAGCTCAGAGAGCAACTGAGGAACTTATGTCTGATGAAGGGATGGGGGGGGGTGGGGACCAGAGTGGGTGTGGTCTCCCTTTTGATAGGCTAGAAGCTCATCATGTTAAAATTTGAACAATTGACTATCTTTTTTTCACTGTTTTGGTATGAATGAAGTAATAGCTAAAAACCACCATTCCTGGCTGGGCCCCAGGAGATAAACAATGAACCTCGCCCTAGTATGCTCATTTCCAGGCAGAAGACATGATCATAAAAAAAAAGTGTTTAAATACAAAAGAGCCATGCCAAAGCCAGACTGAGGATGCTCCCCATTTCATTTCATTGGTCCCAAACAGGGGTAGACCAGGCTATCCTGCGATGTTACCATTCCCCTCCCCTCTCCCTAGGCTCTCTGGGAATTCTCATTTGAACTTCTGAGATAGGGCGGGGGAGGGGGGCAGTGTAAGAAGAGCTTTCTCCAAAGCCCTACAGAGTTGAGTTAAAACCAGAGTGACTGGGTCCATTTTGTAGTTGTTAGTTTTGCTCTCCTGGGTGGCTGGGCCCCTGGTAGTCCTCTCAGCCAGGGTGGGCGAGAACCCACTGGTTACTCACACTGAACGCTGGTATGAACTCCACGGAAACAATGACTTGATCGAGGTACGGGGAATGCACTGTGCAGAAGGCCACCAGTGTTTCCCAAATCGAATCTGACAAAATGAGCTTACCATTCAGTCTTCTGGCATTTCTCAGAACAGCTAAAGAGATCTTTGTAGTCAATGACATATATGTTACCTTGCTTTTCAGATTTCTGACTTCTTTGCCTGTTACATTTGTTACATTTACATAATCTATTCCTTTACACCAAATACTTCACTTTCTTAAGTTGTGCTAGGAGGTTTATCAGCTTGTGAAAACTATCTCAGAAAGTCCATGTCATAGTGACATCCTCAATTCACTGTTGGGGTTCCATAGAGGAAAGGTTGTCTTGTTTTCCTCCTCTGGTTTTTAGAACACATTCAACATCGTATGAGAGTGAATTAGGGCAAAAAGTCGCTCGCCTCTGGTGGGACTTTGTGCAAGCACAACCTGGGCTCAGGAGATAAGAGCTGAAGAAGTACATTGTTGCACATATTATGTAGAGTCTTAACCTGTCACTGCCTTTCTGTTACTAATTTTACCTTAATGTGGAAAGAGAAACATGGTCCATCTGAACACCCTAACAGATAATTACATGTTCTGTGATCTACAAGTGTATAATAAGAGCTTATTAAAAACCAACACTAACTATTCAAGAGCAGTGATTCTCAACCTTCCTAATACTGAGACCGTTTCATACAGTTCCTCAGGTTGTGGTGACCCCAACCACAAAATTATTGATTGCCTCTTCATAACTCGATATTTTCTACTGTTAAGAATCGTAACATAGCCAGGCAGTGGTGGTGCACGCCTGTAATCCCAGCACTTGGGAGGCAGAGGCAGGCAGATTTCTGAGTTTGAGGCAAGCCTGGTCTCCATAGTGAGTTCCAGGACAGCCAGGGCTACACAGAGAAACCCTGTCTCGAAAAAGCCAAAAAAAAAAAAAAAATCATAACGTAAATATCTGATATGTGGCCCCCAAAAGGGCTATATGACCCATAGGTCGAGAACCACTGAATTAGAGGCTTTGTCTTAAGATTTGGATATGTATTAGAAAGGTTCCTTTGGGTTATAATTTCTTTTGGTATTGCATTAAGGTAGAAATTCAAGGTGGTTGTTTTTGTTATTGTTGGACAGCTCTAGATGCTGGCTGTAGTTGTTGGTAAAGTCTTGAAATGTCTTTCAAGCTTGATGTTTGGGTGCTAATAGTCACAGCTCCTATGTTCTGATTAATTCTGTCTGCACCCAGCCTACAGATGAAACAGAGCTGACTGGGGTCCTGTGGAGGCCTGGGGCTGGTGAGGGACAATGAGGTGGGACTTTTAAGTTCTCAACTAGGTAATGGGGAGTGAGCGCTTAAGGCTTTCAGCCTTTTTCTTAATGGGGGATGGACTCTGGGTATCTGCAACTTCTGCAGATTCTGCTGTGTTGACCAGAGGAAGCTAGAGAGGTAGCTGTCGGCCAGAGTCTCCATCCCCTCCTCCTTTGGTGTTTGGTTACTTTGTTGTTTGGTTACTTTGTTTTCCCTCTTGACTGAATCAAGTGCGCGCTATTGCAGGAGCAGCCTCTAGCTTTACAGTCTGCTTCTCTGGCTCCTCAGATGCTCACTGCCTTCTGCTGCTCTCCAGATTCAGCCTGGTTATTTTAGCTAGTAACTGAAAGGACTTTTTATCGAGCATAAAATTGGACCTTTTCTGTTTTGCAGTAAGATATTTTTCTTTGGTCTGTATCTATTTTTTTCCATTGTATTATTTCTTTTTACTCCTGTTTCCCCTTCAAAGAATTAAAACAACTTGATTTCTGTCAAGCTTACTATAGCAAGTGTATGCGTCTAAAGCAAGGGCCCTGGTGCAGACTCTAGAGATAGGAACTGGGTAAGCTGTTTGCTCTGTGGCTGATTGGATAAAGGCTCTTCCAGGGACAGGGATCCAAGACTCTCTTCTTTAATCCATTTCACTGCTACTGTGTACTATGTGCCAGGCTGTCTACAAAGCCTTTGCCTGTGCCTGTTTTATTTTCGGATCCCTCTACGAGTTTAGCTATATCATCTCCATTTTACAGCCAGGAAGGTACAGGCATGGGACAGTTAGCTACTTGCCTCCTTTGTCGCATTAGTGAGAAGCAGAGCTGAGTCTTGACTCTCAGCTGACCCCAGAGTCTGTGTCTTTCTTAATCTCAAGTGAAACCTTCTGTAGCAGATCTGTTTTCCAGGGCCTTAATGCAATGTCTATAAAGACTTTTACTTTTTTTTTTCTTTTTCTTTTTACACATCTGGGAAAGCACTAGTGGCAAAAAGCAGAGGCTGGAGGTTACACTGCTAAACACTGTTCATGCTCAGGCCAGCCCCCTAGCCAAGGATTACCCAGCCACATGTGGAAAAAGAAGCAGTGTTGACAAGACTGTTCTACAGAACGCAGCAGCAGAGCATTTACGTTTCATAGTCAAGGGGCACACCATCCACACAATGTTCTGAAATTTTAATTACCTCAAGATTTGCACAGTCATAAAATATTTGAAAATGACTTAAGTGTAAAATTAGAAAACCTTTGATGCAACCTTTAGTTTTCTAACCGTCCAAACAGTCCCGCTGCTTCTGGCTGTGATAGAGGTATTGGGAAGGGCATGTCATTTGGGTAATTATACCAGCTGTGATTTCTTCAGTTTCCACTGGGAGGCCGCATATGCATAAGCCCTTGTTAGATGTCAGCAGGAAGTTTTAGAATTGTGAAATTTGACGTCTTAGCTGGCTTTGTTTGCGTCTGTGAGTGGATGTCATGGTTGTGGCACTACACACCATGTGCTCCCCCTCCCCCCAGCCCCCAGGAACAGTCTAGGTGAAGCCTCCAGGCTAAGGAGCTTAATGAGGAGCAGCAGGACCTGGCCCCTGGAGAGCTGGGCTTACGGATTTCTGCAGAGGAGGCTGATGTAGGCTGTGTGTGAGTACTTCTCCCAGCTTTAATCACAACCTTGTGTTGGTGAGCTCCAGTCATGTGCTCAGCCCCTCTGCTCATCAGGCACAGCCGAGCTCTCTCTGTTGGAGAAGTTGAAGGTCTTCCTGTTTGTCTGAACTCCTGGCTGCAGACCGTAGACATCTGTGCATTGTGGTGATGCTGGCTTCCTTCCCCCGCGGCCCTCTGAGCCCCCAGCAGTATCTACACCATTGTGCAGGGCACATTCTTCCTCATTTTGACCTTGGGATGCCCGTTTACTGGAATGGTGCCTCAGATCAAGCACTCCTTGGGACTTTTTTTTAGCTAAATACTTGGAGGTGAAAGCTCGAGGGTCAAGCTAAAACACTGCCCAAGACATTTTGAAGCCTGTCCCGGACCCGTGTGAGGCTGGCTTTGACTCCTGCTCATCATTCCCACTGATGCTTCTCAGGGTAAAGGACACCGAGGTGGGGGTGGCCTCTGGTCTCGGCTACCGGTTGCTGCACACCTCCCTCACCCCAGTCTGCCTTCTCCGTGCTCCCCTTACTCTTCCCCTTGGGCCTCCCTTGTCCCTCCAACAGGTCCCTTGCCTGCCCTGAGCTGGTGCTACCCCAAGGTCCATCCCTAGCCCTCTCTCTGTCTTCTTACTGTACATTATTACCATGGCTGAGCTCCCCCATCCCCGCGGCTTTCCTCACTCCCATAGTCTGTGTCTCTCCTGAGTGTCTGACTCAGGTCCTGACATGGACCACGTCCTCTCAATCATGTTGCTTATTCCTAGAAAATAGTCACATAGAAATCTGGGCATCAAGCCGTGCGGTGGTGGCGCACGCCTTGGATCCCAGCACTTGGGAGGCAGAGGCAGGAGGATTTCTGAGTTCGAGGCCAGCCTGGTCTACAGCCAGGGTTAGACAGAGAAACCCTGTCTCGAAAAAACCAAAAAGAAAAAAGAAAAAAGAAATAAGAAATCTGGACATCATCGTTGACTCCTGCCCCAGCAACTTCTGTGGTAGTTGTTAGTCCTCACATCTGACTGCCCATCCTGCACATTCTGGAGCCTCACTCTCTACCACAGGGAACAAAGCACTGAGATTCCTTTCCCGGCCACAGTAGGGGCTTTGTGACCCCCAGGTTGTTCCTGGTTGGTGGTGGCTATCCTGAGCCTGAACGCATAACCCTGAGCAGCCTTAGACCCTTGCTGTCCCTGGAATCTGGCTGTCCCTTGGGTCAGACCTTGCGTCTGTATGAATACAACTGTATGTATGTGGACACACTCAAAGGCACACACAAAGACACGCTTGCCACGGGTGGGTTTTATTCCTCCTGTCACTTGGCTTAATACTCGTAAGTACCCTAAAGGTGATTTTTAAAAATGAGTATCTGATCTTGTCACTTTAAAAAAATGATATTTATTTAGTTAGTTAGTTAGTTTTAGATTTATTTGTTTTGCATGCTTGAGTGACTGTAAGTGTGTATGCGCACATGAGTCTGTCAGCACAGCATGAACAGCCTCTTTGACCACTGCTCTCCCTGGTGTCTAGCTGTCCCTTTCATGCTTGGTGCTGTGGTGGTCAGAAAGTCAGTGTCAGGGGCCCTGGAGCTATAACTACAGATGGTTGTGAACCACCATGTGGGGTCTGGAAATCCAGCCTGTGTCCTCAGCAAGGGAAACATGTGTTCTTAACCACTGAGCCATCTTGCCAATCTGGAACTTGTCCCTTTAAAAAAAAAAAAAAGAGTTATTTATTTTATGTATGTGAGTACACTGTAGCTGTCTTCAGACCAGAAGAGGGCATCAGATCTCATTACAGATGGTTGTGAGCCACCATGTGGTTGCCGGGATTTGAACTCAGGACCTCTGGAAGAGCAGCCAGTGCTCTTAACTGCTGAGCCGTCTCTCCAGCCCTTGTCACTTTTATATAGATAAGTGTTATAGTCCCCCCTATCACAAGGGAAGACAACACATCCTAACATGAATCCGGCCCCTACGCTCTGGCTCCGCGTCTCCCCCTCTCCAGGTCTTCCCAAGTCCTAACAGAACACACATTCGACATTTGCTATCTGTGGTCTTCACTCCCCACCCCAGGGAAAGCAGGCCATGGGTGGCTTCTAGGCTGTAGCTCCCTCCTCTCACTGTCCTTTGAGGATGGAGAGCTGTCTTTGTGCCATCTAGACCACGCCTCAGAACCAGGCACGTGAACAGGTTCTGAGGACCCCGTGTGCAGTAAGCGAATGTTGTCTGCCAAAAACCACTGCATCGTGGCAGAGTCTCCTGCTTCCTAACCCTAACCCTAACCCTAACCCTAACCCTAACCACCCTAACCACCCTAACCCTAACCCTAACCACCCTAACCCTAACCCTAACCACCCTAACCCTAACCACCCTAACCCTAACCCTAACCACCCTAACCCTAACCCTAACCCTAACAACCCTAACCCTAACAACCCTAACCCTAACAACCCTAACCCTAACAACCCTAACCCCTAACCCTAACCCCTAACCCTAACCCTAACCCTAACCCTAACCCAAACCCAAACCCAAACCCAAACCCAAACCCAAACCCAAACCCAAACCCAAACCCAAACCCAGTCACGTGGCTTCTGGGAGATCAGAGCCCTTCAACTTTGGTTAATTAGGATGGACGAATAGGGTGCCTGTGGTGAGAGCTGATTCAGTGGAGATGATGCAAAGGGACTGACAGTCACAAAGTCGTTCCCCGGGGTGGGGGTGGGGGGTGTCATTTGCCTGAGCCGTGTATGGCGAGCGCCTGCCCTGTCAGGTGCAGACCCGGTTACAGGTTCAGTCTGTACCGAGGGCTCTGTGCTGTGTGCCAGGTGTCACTCCACACTCCCAACTGACCCACATTCAGGCCCCGTAGCCAACATGGCCTGACTCCCTCCTAGCCCCCCACCCCCACCCGCAATGCTTCCTGGGAGCTGCTTTCTTGACAAGATTTGGATCAGAAAGCTGGACTCATGTAGAAACCACCCTGGCTCTCAAAAAAAATCAGTAGAAAGGGTTCACAGATGATTCTGTGAGTTAGAGTGAGTGGGAAAGGGTCTGGGAACACGTGGTCGTGATGTCATTTAAAATGCATCCTGTTAAATAGATAGCAAATATCCCACGTATGCCTTTGCAGCTACTGTATTTATGCTTGCATGCACAGCGTCTTATTCTGCTCAGAATTTAAGGCACCTGGGCAGAACCCGCCCCTTTTGACAGCTAGAAGAAGGAAGGGTTTGCACAGCCTTCCAGGGTCACCCAACAGGAGCTGGGCGTGCCCTCCTGTTCTCCGACTGTAACGCCTCTCTTGCAGCTGGTCATCCTTGATTTCTGCCAAGCATGTTCCTGCAAGCCCTCCCGTGCTTTCCTTGGGATTTCCCCCCCCCCAGACCACTCAGAGTCCCCGCTGCCTGCTTAGACCCTGGTATACTCCTGACTGCAGCTCTCACGGCGGCAGCTCCGGGGTTCCTCCGGGGCAGCATAGGTCCGTCTCCCCACTTGCCCTTTGACCCATTGCTCACACTCCTTTCTTTGGACTCAGTCCCAGTGTGTATGGGATTTCAGGCTATCTAGGTTCCTGCCAGACCTCACCTCTGTAGAACCTCAGGGTGTGGCTCAGTAAGCTGTGGATATCACAGTACAAAGATCGACAGAGGCTCCGTACTATGAATTCTCCCTCTGGGAGAACTGCACCAAGAGTCTCCCTTTAAAATGAGTTTGTTTTAGGAGATGCTTGGCGAGTGTGATTCTCAGGAAGAGCAGGCTGTGAAGAGGAGAGGAAAGATCAAGGACAAGGGACATGGTGAACTTGTCCACAGTGTAAATGTGGTCAGTCCCTTGCCTCAGATGTCCATTACCCGCACTGCCCGAAGGAGGGAGTCTCGGCACCTCCATGCTTCAGGCAGATGGGGGATCAGTTACCGCTCCCTATACTTAGAAGCCCCAAAGGCCTCCATTTCCACTTCCTCATCCCATGATGTCATAAGCCCTCTGTGGGTCGGTAAGCTCTTGGTATTATAAGTGCCACCCGCACCAAAGATCAGGAAGATCTGGAACATGAAAGTCAACAGGATGGGAATGGGACCAGAGCTTTATTTCACCAGCTCAAGCATGTGGTCCTCCTGCCGGTGTCTGTAGCTGACCATAACAGTTGATCTTGCCAGAGCCTCTATCCCTTGGCCTTTGCTAGTCGTGATCAACATGTTAACGGGGTCAGTTTTACCAAAGCTTGTAAAATACTGCCTTTGACCAGAAGTTTAAACACAAAAATTTCAAGTCCACCCCATATTCCCATCACCAGGCAACCGGGCTATAAGTGTCGTTTGAGTCATTTGGCTGATTATATCAAAATAAGATGTTCCATTCGCTGATCAGTAAAATGAATTAAAAGCGTCTGCTGCTGGATGGGTGTGATTGAACCTGCCTCGGTATTCATTACCTATGAGAGAATCACACTGTTTGATCTGAACAATCCACCAAGGAATGCAAACAAACAGTAAACATTAACAGTTTCATAGGGTTACTGCTGTGACGTAAGAAAGAGATGACTTTTGACTCTTGCCGGGAACTAAAGGACCTAAAGAGAAGTCCCGCTCAGCTGTTGATTTCTCATCTGGAGAGTCTTATTAATGTGCCTTTACTTATCAGTCTGTATGTGCCATGACATCAGATGAGACCCAAACACACTTAAAAAAAAAAAAAAAAAAAAAAAAAAAAAAAAAGATGGAACCTGTATATGCTGCCTTGCCTGCCCTGTACTGTTTAGCTTCTTCATAATTCCATGCCTTTCATTTTCTGGACCAGTAAGCAAAAACACACCAGGAAGGAAGGGTCTCCTTTAGGACCGAGGCCTTTCAGATCGGAGAAGCTGCAAAGTTTGTCTTTGACGCTAAGTGCAAAGGGGACCTTGCCTTTAGCTATTAGCCCAAAGGTTGGGCTATGGCCTGTCCTACTGTATTCCCAAGAGTGAAAGTTAGAATTGGGTCTCACACCCAAGAAAAGGGATCAGAAAGGAGAGCAGGTCTTCACCTACGTCCTTTGGCCTTGGCTCCTGGCCGGTGTCTGTGTAGCACCCTGCCCTTTGTCTGCTCGGCTCTGTGTCTGGGCGGGACCTGTACTGCTTTTGTCAAGTTTAACACGTCTTATAACCTGTCTTTATGAGCCCTTCGCTCCAGGAGAGCCCGTGTCCCTTGAAGAAGGTGGTCAGAGGTAATCATATGCTTGACGTAAGTCAAAAGTAGGGATGTGGGGTCCCACCAAATCATCACCTGTCTTGAGGGAGTAGTACCAGGTCGCACGCCAGTTAGTCAGGGGCCTAGAACTGGACTCCCACCTCCCTGGATTCCTGCCCAGTCCTCTCCACCAGTTATTTTGCCATAAGACAAACTTCCGTCAATTGCTCATAAGAGAAGACGGGTTTTGCCTCATAGAGTTAAGTAAATAAATGTTGGTCATATGCCATGCTGACTCCTCCCGGGGAGCATGACTTACAGTTATCCCTGGCTCGGGGTTTGCAAGGCACGTGAGCTGGCTACTTCCTTCATCCTCATTTCCTTGCGGATGAGGAAATCATTCTTATCAAGGAGAAGCTCGTTGCTGGGAAGCATAAAGCTAGTTAATGATAGGGCATGAGCGCTAGAGCTGAAACTGTGAGGACTCCATGCTACACTGTTTGAGTCAGACGACTCTGTTTACATGGGAAATCAGTATTTGAATATGAAGCTAGGTACTGTCAGACCAATGGCCCCAGCCCAGAAGGATGCCTGGGCATGACTCAGAAGTAGACTTCGAGATACCAGTAGAGGCAAGGCTGCTGGTTCTTATTCTAGAAGGTAGGATCCCCATCACAGAGGACTGGCTCTGACTGGAGGTGTCTCTCCCAGAGAACTGTCCTAAGCTTGTTACTAGCTCTATAGAGTTGGTCCTCACAACATCCCTGTTTAAAAGGTTCTAGCATCATCACACTTTACAACACGGAAGTAGGGAACAGGGCATGACCACGTCCAGGGACACGACTTAGATAGATAGTGGGAGGACTTGGATGCTAGTGTCCAGGCTGGCTTCTGGCTGAGCCTGGTCCTGATGCTGCGGTGATGGGTGGGTACAGCATCCGGCCCGTGCTCCTTTTCATAACCTAACTAAAACACAGTCCCGTTTTCTTTGCTGACTCCTCCCGTGGAGCACCACTTACAGTTATCCCTGGCTCTGTCGGCCCGGGGTTTGTAAGCCACATGAGCTGATATCATCCTCATTTCCTTGGGGATGAGGAAATAATTCTTATCAGGGAGAAGCTTGTTGCTGGGCTCTCTTTCCTTGTAGATCTCTCATTGCGGAGTGTCTTAGTTTGGTTTCTATTGCTGTGATAAACACCATGACTGAAAGCAGCTTGGGTGGTGTGACAACTCTTAGGTCACACTCCATCACTGAGGGAAGTAGGGACAGGAACTGAAGTAGAGGCTACTTGCTGGCCTGCTCAACCCCAAGGTTTGCTCGGTCTGCCTTTTAATGCTTAATCCAGGACCACCTGGCCAGGGGTGGTACCGCCCACAGTTGGCTGGGTTCCCCCCACCCCCATCAATCATTAACCAAGAAAATACCCCCACAGACTTACCTCCTGGCCAGACTGATAGTGGCATTTTCTCCATTGATCTGTTCTTCCCAGGTGATCCTGGCTTGTGTAAAGATCACACACACGCATGCATGAGAAAACACACACACACACACACACACACACACACACACACACGCACGCACGCACGCACGCACGCATGCATGCACTTTAACCAGAATAGGGGGCAGATGACTTCTTTGGGGTACTGGCTACTTTGCCCTAGACTGTGCTAGAAAGCAGATGGTTGAGCCTGCCAGAACCCTGTGGGTCCCTACTACCGCATCTGTGACTTCAAAGGGATTATCTTCCTCTTTGCCTGCCCGCTCTGCCGCCTTTCCAGTGTACAGGCTGTCCAAGGGACAGGACCAGGAGGTATCTCCCCCCAGAGAACTGTGCCTGAGGCCCTTTCTGCCCAAGCCTTCCCAACAATATGTTCTTGTCACCAACCTCTCCCCTGCCACACTTCATTGTTATTAGGGACTGTGATAAGAGGCCCCTATTCCCACAAAGAGGATACCCGGTCATCTGAACATGGATTGCAGGTTTCCAAAGAGGGCCTGGGAGGGCTGAGGGCCCCTCCCCCCCCCCCACCCCCCCTCCCCCCGTGCTCTTGAACTCCAAGCCTGCAGTGACTTTACCTGGGCTGCCCCAGGAAGGTGGGAACGCTGGGCCTTCTCTTCACAGTGGTGCATTCCCCAGCCCTTAGACCAGCCAGTGTCGGGGTAGGGGGTGGGGAGTGGGGGGTGGAGGGGAACAAGGATCCTGTGTGAGCTTAAGGATTGCTCTGGGTCAGCAAGAACCTGAAACTTCTGAGTCATGTATCCAACGATTTTTCTCTCGGAAAGTGGGTATCCTTTACACTTAAGCCTAATTACACTTAAGATCATCTGTTCTTAAAAGATATGTTGAGCTGGGCAGTGGTGGCGCACGCCTTTAATCCCAGCACTTAGGAGGCAGAAGACAGGCAGATTTCTGAGTTCGAGGCCAGCCTGGTGTACAGAGTGAGTTCCAGGACAGCCAGGGCTACACAGAGAAACCCTGTCTCAAAAAACAAAACAAAACAACAACAACAACAAAATATGTTGGCTCTCCTAACCATCTGGAGATTCATTTTTAGTTAATAAAGAAAATTTAGCCAGGTGGTGGTGGCCCATGACTTTAATCCCAGCACTTGGGAGGCAGAGGCAGGTGGATTTCTGAGTTCGAGGCCAGCCTGGTCTACAGAGTGAGTTCCAGAACAGCCAGGGCTACACAGAGAAACCCTGTCTCAAAAAAACCAAAAAAAAAAAAAAAAAAAAAAAGAAAAAAGAAAAGAAAATTTAAACTTTCTTTGTTGATGGTTTGAGATTAGTAGCTCTCATCAGGGAAAGGTGGAAGTTGCTAGATAGGTTGGATAGTTAATTATGAAATCATTGAAACATAGCATGTTTAATAAGCTGGGTGTGGGTGACATTTACACATCTGTACATCACAAATATTTGTATATTTGTCCTAGGATATTTCTGTATATTTTATTTTAATAAGCATATCTAGTAGATTCCAATATGGCATATCCATCCATATCATTATACCTAATCACTGATTTTTTTTTATTGGTGTTAAATCTCTGACAGAAATGAACTAGCAGAGTAGAGACTTCCAATCCGTAACTAAGACCCCGGAGCCTCAGATGGAAATACCTCCCTGTGTGTATTGTTCTTTATTGCATGTGTGTTCAGCACATAAGACTTGGGCTATTCTCAAACCTTCATAGAGCTTGCTGGATCTTGGGAGTGGGGACTTATGAGGCAGGCCTCTTGGATCTGAGGCCAGAGTTTGTGTTGTTAGTGGTAAAAAAATAGCCAGTGCCCATGTGAATGAGAAGAGACAGTATTTCAGCAACACACTCAGAAGCAGGAACTAAGCTGGGACCTAGACATCAGCTTGCGGCTTTGTCCCATCCTACTACTGTCCTGTCCTACCCGTGAGAAGCAGAAGTGGCCTCAGACAGAGGATCAAAGGTTGTTTTGTTGTGGTTTAAGAAAAAATAAATAGCCACTAGCATTGTCCCTGAGTAAGGGACATCTGTCAGGCTCTGGGCCTTAAGGACGTGGGTATCTTAGATCATCAGGTCCAGTTTGCTGATGGTTGGAAACGAGCTCCTCCACACAGGCTTTGTAAGGGACCTCACTGAGGCTGGTGGCACTGTGGTACGCTTGGCGTGTTGGCTTTACTGGGGTCCAGCTCTGCTGTGGTGAAGGCTGCTCCTGCCTCTGCCTCCCAGGAAACTGCTGGAGCGAACTGGTGTTTCTGCTGGAAGCTGTGGGTCCTTTCTGTGGGTCATGGCTGTGGGTCTGTCCCCTTTACCCTTCTCCCCTTCCCCTTCTGCTTTTGGTTTTTTAAGACAGGGTTTCTCTGTGTAGCCCTGACTGTCCTAGAACTCACTCTGTAGACCAGGCTGGCCTTGAACATTGATATCTACCTGCCTCTGTCTCCTGAGTGCTCGCTGGTGAGCGCCTCTACCACGGGCTTCCTTTACTACTTTAGCAAGAGACTTCCGTCTACCTCTTTCTTACCTGTGGCCTTTCACGGCCACCAGAGAGCGGGTCCCCGACGCCAGGCTACACATTAGCTGCTTCAGCTTGCTTTTGTCCCGTATCAGGCAGTGATGATGGAAGAGAAGAGTTTTTAACTATCTGTGCTTGCGTCCAAACTAACAATCGCTGTCTTAAGCACACAGAGGACTGTATAAAAGGAGACAATGGCCAGATTAAAGTTGCTTGTAGTGTAGTAACCTTGTGAGCTGATGCGGGTCAACACCTGGACGACACCATTTCCACGCACATGCGTATTCTTCCCCCTGACCTCTCAGAGGGATTATTAGGATTTTATGGTGGAGGTGGAGAAGTGGGGTGTGTGGTCGTAGTTAATCCCTTCCCGGAATGCTGTCCCATGGCTGTCTCCCCAGTGTGTAATCTAAATTGCCTTTGCCGCTTCCTTGATGGCTCCTTACCTCTCTCTGTTAGTTGTCCCAGTTGTCCCCAATACTTAGACGGACTTGGCCTGCTCTGTGTTGGAGGCTGGCCTCTGGGACGCCCTACAGTTGTGTTCCATGCTGACACCTGGTACCGAATGGTCCCTGAGTTGTCTTTGGAGCTACTCTAGGGGAGGGGGTCCTTGCCCTTGAGGCAAGCACACAGACCCCCTACCTGTGAGTGTGAGAAGCTTCTTAGTCCTAGCCCTGACTGCAGGGGCAGGAGGTGGCCGTAACTGATCCACCGGAAGAACGATGAGTAGGACACGCAGACCGTCGAGGCGTTTGCTGTGGCCCTGATGTCTCAGCACCGGGTACAGCTGAGGTTTGGTTTTGTTACCGTTGCATGTTCATAGAGAGTGGCTGTTCCCTTGATTCGTGTTGTCAGGGACACAGCAGTGGAGGGGTCTCTGACGTCATAGCAAAGGGAAAGGAAAGCTGGTAAGCTATAGATTGGGCGTGGTACATGCCTCAAGTTAGAGGGGCAAAACCCTGCAGTCAGTCAATGGGGTGGAAAAACGCAGTCCCCAGGAGAGACAGGGACTTTGTGAGACAACAAGGTCATCTTCTGTGGGAGCTGTTCAGGAAGCTTCCAGGCAGGGAGTGGCTCTTGTTCTAGTTGATCCGTAGATTTTCTGGTGTTTGCTGGAGTTGTATGAGAGTCTCAGAAACAACAGATGGCATAATCCTCTCTGCTTATCTCGTTTGGGGCTTGTGAAGTGACTGGGCGGGACCTGGCTGTGCGCTGCGGCTGAACAAGTGGGGTTTCTTTCTGCCTGTACACGGCAAGGGTCAGAAGAGCCTGCAGTTGCTGTGCAAATGACGTCAGCGTTCCCTGGGCACAGAGCTGCCCAGCTGTCCCTTAGCCGAGCCTCTGGTCTGTTCTCTCACGATCGTGTATGCAGTCTGGACTGCCACAGCTCAAACAGGGTGCCTGCAGCTCCCCTCCGCTGGGCCCCAGGGTTGATCCCCGGGTTCTCCCTCACCCTGTCCTTGTGACCTTCTTTCTGTTTCTTTCTATTGATCCTAGAATGATACCTGAGCCCACATTAAGACTTTGGCCTGACACAGAATGCATTATAAATTAGAAAAATACCGGTGGTTTAAAATTATATAAAACGAAGGCATAAAAAAGCAACTCTTGGACATAACTTTTCACTTCATTAACAAACAAAAGTAGCTTTGGACCTACAAGGGGGTATGGGGAGCACAGAGGCTCCTAGCCCAGGCATGACGGGGCTAGCCTGGAAGGCTAGTTTGCTCAGTCTGCTCTGATAGACAACAACCAAACCCCCGAGGAAGACCCACCTTCTTAAGAGTTTAAATGGTTGCTGGGATTGGAACTCAGAACCTTCGGAAGAGCAGTCGGTGCTCTTAACTGCTGAGCCATCTCTCCCAGCACTTGGGAGGCAGAGGCAGGTGGATTTCTGAGTTCAAGGCCAGCCTGGTCTACAGAGTGAGTTCCAGGACAGCCAGGGCTACACAGAGAAACCCTGTCTCGAAAAAAACAAAAAACAAAAAAAGAGTTTAAATGGGCATATGCAGAAAAGGGAAGAGAAAGTTTAAAATACGCAGGTGATCTTCCATGGTAGATCTAGGGACAGGTGTGTGTGTGTGTGTGTGTGTGTGTGTGTGTGTGTGTGTGAAGTGGTCTCAGATTCATTATCTTCCGCCTCAGTCTCGCCTCAGTTCTGGGATTATAGGAGTATGAATCATGCTTGGCTCTGGGAAAATGGGGAATCCATTTTTCTATGGAAAAGGATCATTAGCCAATGGGGTTGATGGGAGGATCTGCTCTCTAGGCCATTGCTGTCTGACTATGTGCTATCCCGAAAGAGGTGCTAGGGAGGCAGGCAGCACAGGAGAGGGTTGAGGGCAGGCTTCTAGAAAGGTCTGGAGCTTGCCAGAGCTAGTGAGTTACAAAAAAATGAAGTGGTCGGTGAACAAGAGGTCAATAGAGCCCCCGGTGTTCTGTTCCTAAGAGAATGAGTCTGTTCCTAGCTGCTGGAGAGAGTGACTTCCAGGCAGTGGGAACCACTGAGAGCAGGTGAGCTGGGCTCAGAGAGGAGAGTGCAGAGAAACCTTGTGGGCTCACCTACTTGGTCCATCCTGACACCTGGAGTTTTCCATGCGTGAGTACCCCGCCCACTCTAGAGGAGAGGAGAATTTAAGAGAGTTAAAGGCCTGTGGTCACACTTGCAGGTCTCAGAGGTGAAGTCTAAGGACACCTCTCCCTCTGCCCCTCCCCTTCCTCCCTCCTTTTCCCTGTCCTTCCCCCTCCCCTGTGTGTGTGTGCGTGCGTGCGTGCGTGCGTGCGTGTGTGTGAGAAGTGGTCTCAGACTCATTATCTCTCGCCTCAGTCTCCTGAGTGCTGGGGTTACAGGAGTGTGAACCCTGCTTGGCTCGGGGAAGCTCCGTCTTTCCATTTGCAGAATAGAGATTACTAAAAACAAAAGCTAACTTTAGCGTGTGACCCAGGGAAAGCAGAAGCGGGGTGCACAGTCCTGGTCCTTTACCGTTTCTTCCTGGTTAGACAGTTTCTACCCTCCTGCCAAACTGTTTCCCAAACATACAGACTAGCATGGACTTTTCAAAAACCCAATAAAAAACACACCGAGTGTGGTAAGCATTGAATCTATCCAGATTGTAGGAAAGAAGATACCGCTGAAATGCAGTGTGCTGGTGATAGAAATCTATTTTAAGTTACGCCCGTACTTGTCAAAGTGTGGGAAGCTGTCGGAGTGAGGCTTCTCTAGATCTAGACCTCTGACATCCGAACAGGACAACTCTTTATTGTCCTTGTAAGACACCTAATAGCATCTTTCTTCAGAAACGTGTAGCACATACACCTCTCTCCCAAAAGATATGACAGGCAATAGTGCATTTAGACACTGGCACGCATTACTCCATGGGCAGGGCACAATCACTCTAGGCGAGATGAGAACCCCGGCTTCCCGGAGGACCAGAGATGGGAGGCGGAGATGCTTGTCCTAGGAGCTGGAAAGTTTCCTGGCCAAAGCAGGTTGACGCTAAGCACTGTCAGCTCAAAGAACACAGCCCTCGCTGGTGCGCTTGACCCTTTCGACAGCCAGGACACCCGTTTTTCTGTAACCCCCGTATGTTTTATGGGGTCATCAGAGCAAAACCTTGAGAAGCCTCCTCTGGTCTTGTCTTTTAAAACTTGAAGACAACAGCAGCCCATTCAAGGTTGCTTCGCTCTCTACAAGCATTGCCCTTAGATTTGAAGGCCGTGCTTGTGCTCGTGGGGAAAGGTCCCAAGCCGTCAGGTCAGGGAGCCCCCTTGCTCTCCCAGGATTTGCTGGAGAGCAGCTGCTCTGCGGACGGAGAATCCCTTGTTCCTATGAACTTGGGAGCTACCCTGAGCTGGACAGAGGATGGGCGGCTGGCTGACCAGTGACTGTGTCCTGATCACACTGGGCCACACCCCTTCATCTTCATAAACTATGATAGAATGTGGGAGCTGGTTAGAGATGCAGGTCCCCCAACACCTCCCTGCAGGAGCACAGGCCCTCCTCCCCTACTAGGAGATAGAGGCTGAACCAGGAACCATCCTTCAAGGTAACGAAGGGTCTTCTTCACTTCCAGAAGCAAAATCACAACTGTCTCATGCTTGCAGAAGACCTGGGGGATGAAAGCCATTTTGCTAAGCCTTTTCTGGGGTTCCTGTGTCTAGGGGGGACAATCATGCAGACAGAAATGGGCCAAGAAGCAAATACTTTCTCAGAAGCACATCATTAGATGTCCTCCCCCTAGATCAAGGTAGTAAATTTACTTATATTTGGACCATATATTGTTAATTTAATATTTTATCTTCCATACCTACAGTTCACCAGCAGGAAAGTATTTCCCCCCCCCCTTGATATTTTCAGTGTAAATTACCTAAGCTTTGTGCTTTGAAACCTGCATGGTATTTCTTTTTCTATAAAGCTCCCAGAGGCCCACCCTGGCCAGGGATCCATCCAGCTTCAGTCCCTCAGAGACCAAAGCTAGAGCTGGGAGCATCCTTACAGAGTCTGCGCTAAGCAGGTTCCTCAGCTACGACGGGGCCATCCATTACGAGAGCTCTGACCTGGGCACACTTCCTTTTGCCCCACCGATTTGTCGGTCCTTGCCTTCCTTTGCCGCTTTCTAGAGTTTTTTCTTTTCATCATCCACACAAAACTGGAGCTCGGGGGATCCTGTAGTCTCAGTAGGATGTGGAACAAGGGGACCTCTGCCCGCCCGAGCTGATATTCATGAGTACTCCCTGTGCCCCAAGCGCTGCGCTAATCCCATGGTAGCTAGTAAGAGCTGGCTCTGTGGATTGGAAGGTGTGCTCGTCATCATTCCGATGCCCACATCTTATTCCTCGATGCAGCCGTGGGGAGCAGGGCACTGTTCTGTTCTGGGGGATGAGGAAGCCTGACATGCGAGGCTAAATGCAAAAAGCCTTTCTGAGATCACAGTTTTTGATTGGCAGAAGCGAGCTGGTCTGAGTGAAGTCTGTATATGAAGCCCCCCCCCACCCCGCACCCCCCAGACAGGGTTTCTCTGTGTAGCCCTGGCTATCCTGGAACTCACTCTGTAGACCAGGCTGGCCTCGAACTCAGAAATCCATCTGCCTCTGCCTCCCAAGTGCTGGGATTAAAGGTGTGCGCCCCCACTGCCCGGCTCTGTATGAAGCTTTGAAAAGCACCATACCACCCCGTCATGTGGCATGTGCACCCTTCTCCCAGTGTGGCTTGCTTGCTGAGGGGCATGGCGGGCAGAGAGCAGAGGACACCAAGTTTGTTCTTTTCCAGTAGAATCTCTGGGATACCCTGGGGTCACTGTTAAATTATGACCTTGCTGGTTGCAGGAAAGCTTTTCCCTTTATAGCACGTGTCTTCTCCATTCAAGTAAATTCCCCATTGGGAGTCCATCTCCCACCTTAGGTCTGCTGGTCGTCTTTTCAAATTTTTATAGGTTATAAACAAAACATGATTGTGGTACAAGGAGAGGCGGGACTCACTGCTGAGAAGATTCCTAGCTTCAAAGTCGCATCGCTTAGACTAGAGCTTGCCAACTTCAGCCACAGGATCTGCCAAGGGCGCCCTCAAACCCAAGGAGCTGGTCTCCCATCTCGGTTTACAGACTCCATACCAGCTAAAGAGAACCCTGGGCGCAGTGTGCTTGTGTGTGTCTGAGGTTATGTGAAATGGAGATGCATAAAGTTGTTCTGGTCCTGAGGTCTGAGTACGATCCTCTCAGACAAGCAGCGGGGGGATTAAACACCTCATCTTCAAAAGATGCTCACGGGGAATGCTCACACCGAACTTGGAGTGGGCATCTGTTTCTGTGTCTGTTACCACAGACAGTGGAAAACAAGCTTAGGGAACAAGGAAAAGCCAAATACCCCAGGTTGTCGGGTCCTCGGTAAGTTAACGGTCCTAGTGTTTGCAGGGGGCGTGGCAGTGGGAGGGCAGTTAGGGGGCAAAGGCTGCCCTTATCTAGAAAATAACCAAACACAATTCATGAGCCTCAATTCAGTCACAGCTTTAAGGGAGCGTGGGGGAGGGGGGGAGGACAAACTAAAAATGGAGCAGGCTTGGCAAAGCGTGGACAAGGCGTTGGATATGAGTAGGCTGTTGACCTGAGTGGACTGATTGTCTTGTAGCTATGAGAGGGAATGCCCTGATTTTAGGAGGTCTCTGCTAAGGCATTTAGGGATGAACTATTAGACACATCATTTTCAGATGGCTCAAAAAAAAAATTCTATGCATGCTTTAGAATAGGAAAAAAATAAGGGAGAATGTTAGCAAAAAACGTTGAATCTTGTGTTGGGTGTGCAGCTGTTCCTTGCCTGTCTTGACTATTTACGTCTGTGTTCAACATTATTGTAATGTAATAATAAGGCCCAAGGTGAGTCAGGGCCTGACCTCGCTTCAAAAGGGCCCTGTCAGTCAGCCTCGTTGCCAAGCTGGGAGGGTTGGATGGGATGCAGCGGTGATTGACACCTCAGCTTTCCTGCACCTTCGGAGTAGAAATGGACTTTGTTCCTGGGTATCAGTTCCAGTGATCTAAGAAATGTGGCCTGTGGGCACTGCCTGCTTCTGTGTGCACTTCATGCCCTTCTGACAACAGGAACTTGGGAAAGATGGAGGCCTTACATTCTACCGCACACGCCTAGCTCTGCACACCTCTCTTGCACGGTGAGAGCTTGTGAAGGATGCATCCCCCTGTGACTTCCTGGCTCTCTCTTTGGGTGCTAATCTTGTGTCATTCTCCTTTTATGTCTCCCTTCCTCTCTCCAGAAGCTTTTCTTGTGGGCCTTCATGACCGTTCTGTAACATTTTCTGGGACAGGCTCTCCAGGTGACCCACAGTCACTGTGCCTGTGACAGTAAGGTCAGGCATCCTGACTGGAGATGAATGCATTGGCCTTTTTCCCAGGTGGTTTCTGAGGGAGTGTGGGGGCTGAACTGGCGGTTAACAGAGGAGAGTACCCCTGCTGAGGAGAGCAGGGCCTGGGGCCTGAGGTTAACCGAGATCAATAAAGAAGATCTATCTCCCCCTGACACTGTGAGGTTGGCTCAGCAGGTGCCTGCCTTTCAGCGCCTTTTGCCAAATGGGGACATTTCTCAGAGCACAGCTTAGTCAAGTCCCCTGCTGCGGGTCCCAGATTTTCCCTTGGCCCCTGACTTTGCTCCCATCTGGGGAAGCTGCCTTGCTGGTTAGTCAGCCTAGAAAAACAGGACAGTCCCCTGAGGTAGCAGAAGGAAAACTAGCTGGGGACCCCGGGCGCCTTATCTCCTGGTTCACAATACTGGCGGTTTCAGCTCAGCCATTCCGTTATGGTCATGGGACTTGGTTTAGAGGGGGAAAGTCCTTACTTTGTAAATCTGAGCATGTGGATCCCTAAATAACCGGGCGGTGCCCGTGGCATGGACCATTTCTCAACCCGAGGCAGGAGGTTTCGCACAGCCTCTCTTTCTCTTCAGAGACCACAACCTCATCCCACTCCTCACCCAGAGCTCAGCCTACAGACACTCTGCATTGCCCCTGAGAGAGATCATGACAGAGCCCTGCAGATCAGCAGGGGGACAAATAGATAAGAGTCTGAAAAGCCACTTTAAATAGAAGAGGGACAAGGGTGCCGATGGGCCCGGGAAGTAACAGCTTGGGGGAGGGCTCTCCAGAGGTCTCTCCACTTACAGACTGGGCAGGTGCCACCTCCTCCGGGGAGCCCTCCTGCCCCCTTTCCAGGTCTCATCCAGCAGGATCGGTTACATTGTAAACAATACCTGTGAACCGTTTGTAGGCTTTTCTGTTCCGCAGTCTGGTTATAAAGTGCTTGGGAGTGACACCTGTGTTTGTGCTTAGCTCTAATCTTCTCTCTCCAGCTGGATTTGGAAATCTAGTTTGGACCCTGCAGAAGTATGACATACTTCTGGTATGGTCCACATACTTCTCCAGAAGCCCACCAGGCAGGCTTAGTTGAACACAAGACTCTACCTGCTGGACCCAGCACTGCACAGGGTGCTGCTTAAGCAGGCTCGCGTTTATCTCTTACAAGTGTCTGGTGAGGGAGGGGCAGCCTTGCGCTCTCCTCATAGGTTGTAGATGAAGACACACTGAGAAGTTATTTATCTGGGCAGTATCGGACTTGCCTGGCTCTAGAACCCAGATCCGAGGGATTCCGAACACATGATCCCCTCCCTTAACCAAGGGTCACACAGCCTGGCAGCTTACACCCAGCGTGGTGTTAGTAATCACATCCCATGTGACTACTGTGATGCAATTTAAATACCTGTGAGAGGAGTCCAGGCACCGCTCACTGCCCTGTCGGGCAGCAGGCAGAGTGCTGGTGTGTGGTACACCGGCCACCATTTCAAGCTCTGTCAGTGGACTTTGCTAGTTCCGCATTTTCCTCCTCCTTCCTCAGTTGGCCTGCCTCACCCAAGCCCAGCCTTTCAAGGGGCTCTTTGTAGTTCTCATGGAAGGTTGACATGACCTGGGTTAATGAGATGGAGTCATTCAGAGCAGGGCCATATGCCCAGCTGTCGGGGACGGGCTGCACGGCCCTGCCTGACCTTGGAGAGGGGACCGGGAGCTGGGGCTGCAGAGCGGCAGTCCCAGCCCCTGAAGGGGGGAGGGTTCAGGCTCCGAAGGAGGGTTGAGCCACTGGGGCAGAGTCCTCTGGTAATGAAGTCATGTGTCCTCAGGAGCAGAATGAGCTCTCTGTGAACTCAGAAACAATGAGTGTGTTGAGTCCCAGACCTGGGGTGAATGAAGGCTCAGGCCAAGGGGCTTGAGAGCAATCGGGACAATCCAAGAGACGCATTCAAGGACAGCTTTCTGTGGTCAACAAGTGGACCCAGTTGTAATGACACCTAGTTAATGCTCCTCCGTGTACCATTTTGAATAATTTTCTCAGGTCGTGATCTCCTTAAAGCTTTTAAAAAAAGTTTTTTTTTTTTGTTTGTTTGTTTTTCGAGACAGGGTTTCTCTGTGTAGCCCTGGCTGTCCTGGAACTCACTTTGTAGACCAGGCTGGCCTCGAACTCAGAGATCCGCCTGTCTCTGCCTCCCAAGTGCTGGGATTAAAGGCGTGCGCCACCACCGCCCGGCTAAAAAAAGTTTTAACTCACAAAAATTAACTTCTCTAAAATAATGTGAGGAGCGCATGGGAAATAAGTTTGGGCAGCAATGTCTTGTTTATTCTTTCTCCCGGGATCACACACCCCCACCCCCACCCCCCACCCCGCACATCCTCACTCAGCCTAGGAACCAAATACTTTGCTGGTAATTTGATTTCCAGGCAGTTGAAGGTTTTTTTTTTTTTTACTCTCTCCTGTTAAGTAGCCCAAACTGTCGGTGTTTTAGAGAACTTGGCGTTATGTGCGAGCACAGCAGTGAGTGGCCACTGCCTCTCGCAAACTCTCCAAAAGGGCAGTCAGGGCGTTGACAAAGTTCCCAGCCTGGCGTGCCTGCATCTCTCGGTAACGGTTGGCTGCCGGGGCAGTGTCCAGGGAAGCGAGTGTCCCAGTAGAGGGCTGGTGGCAGCCTGATAAGTTTCCCCACCGCGCGCGCCACTCAGTGTTGCCGCAAAAAAAAATGAGGAACAATGGCCATCTAGAAAGAGCCCCGGGCCGCCTGGCTGCGAGCTGAGCGCGGGAAGGTGGGCGGGAAGGTGGCGGGCGTCCTGGGTGGGGGTGGCGCGGGGCGGGGCGGGGCCTGGCCGGCCGCTCACCCTCCTCCTCTCTGGACATAGGTGAGGCTGCCGGCCGCTGGGACTCAGCGCTCCGTCTGAATGCCGTCAGCCCGGGATCCAGACCTCCCTGCTTCTGCCGCTTCGGACCGGACTGAGCGACCCTCGCCGCCGCCGAGCCTTCCTTCCCGGACCTCCTCGCTACTCACAGCTGTCTTTCTGGATTGACCCCGTGGACTCCAGCCTCGGTTTCCCACCGTGAACATCAATATGTGTCATGTCATTGTCACCTGCCGCTCGATGCTCTGGACCCTCCTGAGTATCGTGGTGGCCTTTGCTGAGCTCGTCGCCTTCATGAGCGCCGACTGGCTGATCGGGAAAGCCAAGACCCGCAGCGGCGACGGCGACGAGCAGGCAGGCATGGACTCGGAGCCCCACTACCTGGGCATCCTCTGCCTCCGCACCCCTGCCATGCAGCAAGTCCCTCGGGACACACTGTGCGGGACCTACGCCAAGAGCTTCGGGGAGATAGCCAGCGGCTTCTGGAAGGCCACCGCTATTTTCCTGGCCATGGGGATCTTCATTCTCTGCGTAGTGGCCTTGGTGTCCGTCTTCACCATGTGCGTGCAAAGCATCATGAGGAAAAGCATCTTCAACGTCTGCGGGCTCCTGCAGGGAATCGCAGGTGAGTGCTGGGGTAAGTGGGGGGGGGGGGAAGCCAGGGCTCGGGACTCCTGGCACTTTCTGCTTGCATCTGTTGAAGAGGGCTGCCAAGATCTCTTTCCTCTGGCCACACTGTCTCAACAGTAAGACCCAAGGCTTGCGATCTGGCATTGCGAACCACTCTTCCTTGCTCGGTTTCTCTGGGTCTGAGTTGTGAGTAACTGTTTTACTTTTTGCTTTTCTCATTACTTAAAACTGTGCTTTCCGACCAAGCGCCCATGTGTGATGAGGGCGTATCTGAGGGGGTTGGTCAGAGCTGGTTCTAACTGCAGCAAGAACTCTGCTAACACGGAAAGACACTGCCCTGGGGTTTAGTCAGAGGCTGAGAGGGTGCCCTCCCACCCCGGTGAGTTCAGCTTTGGGCTGGGAAGACTCCAGCCTCCCTCCCGGGAAGGGATTAGCATCAGCTGCGCTGTGTTTAATAAAGCTCCACTCGAGTTGTCTCCTGGAGCCTGACAGAAGAATGCTCTGTGCCCTCAGATCAGAAGAGGCAAGCTGACTAGCGTCCACTCTGGGTATTTCTCACTAATGAGCTTGTTGGAAATGGGTGGAAAGTCTTGAGTTCTTGACAGCCATCCTGGAGGGAAGGTCCAGGGAAGGTCTGCAGACCCTGGCACTACCTAGGTTTCCCCAAAGGGTTGAAAGGTAGACCCTGGCCCAAGACAACAGCAGTTAGCGCAGGCTGAAGGGACTGCCTCTGTGCAGTTGAGTTAGAACACATCCCCCAGAAGTAGAATGGACTAGTTTGAGCTACAGTGGGAGGAGCAGCAATCTACCACAGCCCTGTTGAAGAGTCCAGGTGATTCCCTCTCAGCACTGCAGAAGCAGGGCCTGGGCCCTTCCTCAGTGGAGAGCAGCTGAGCCTGGGATCCCGGGAGGTGGGAAGCCTCACAGCAGAGTCCCGAGCTCAGCGGGGCTGCGTCCAAATAAACAGATCAAATGACAGGGCTTTTCTCCAACAGCTGATAAGATAACCTTTTATTTTTTTCTGTTCCTCAAACCTTAGGGGGCACTGTATGCAGTGACTGAGGATGGGGTAGCGGGAGAGAGGTGACACACCCTGCCGGGCAGCCTGAGCTGCCCCCCTGGGGTTGGTCTCCATGTGACTGTTTTTTTGGGGCACTCATTTATCTGAGAGGATCAGCTGCTCCAAGAGCGGCCAGGGAGATAGAGACACTCACAGAATCTGCTAGAGCATGCTTCCACCCTGGCAGGTTCACTCTGGGACAGGGTGCCAAGCCACCTCTCTCTGCAGAGTGGGAGCCTGGGATGTGACGTCACCTGTGTGTGTGTGTGTGTGTGTGTGTGTGTGTGTGTGTTTTCATCTTAGGCTTCTGATTCTGTGCGGCTCTTGGTCCTTTAGAGTCACTTGTGAAATCTGAAGCCTGTAGCCGTGGTGTCTCACCTGCCAGAATCCTTAAAGGCAGAGGGGTTGGGTGGTTGTTGTTGTTGTTGTTGTTGTTGCCACCTTTCTTCTCCTCTGACATATTGCCTCGGGTTATCTGATCTTAAAACATTTGTGAAGTGTTACCAAAGTGTTTTAAAAAGTCAAACTAAGCACACAGCCTGCACCCAGGGCTCAGTAATTCATCCTCTTGAAGGCCTCTGGTTAGCCAGAAAGAAGGGTTTAACTTTCCAGCCAGGTCCAGTTGACCCTCCGTGGTTTCATGTCTTGCTTGTGGGGTTTTTTAAGCTGACCTGCAAGAGACTCCTGGTGTGTCTTTCTAGGAGTTCGTCTTCCCCTGAGTTCACAGAAATACCTACCTTCTGGCAAACAAACACAAACCAGTGGCCATGTACAGGGAGGGGGCAGAGGAAGTCTGGGCTCCAGCGCATCTTTTGGAGTCTGGATACAAAGTAACGACCTCCTTTATCCTTTGGTCTTAAAGACTGTTCCAGTGTGGCTTCTTTTGTTTTTAGGTTTCTTTTTCTTCCCTTGAACACATGGGAATCCTCCTGCCTCCGCTTCTAGGTGCTGGCATTACAGGCACTGGACTAACACATCCAGCTTCATGTGTGGCTTTTAACAAGGACCAATCCAGCAAACTCTGTCCCTGAGGATGTTAGCCCAACAAATCTTGTTATGCTCTTGTTTGTCGCGTCTCCTAACTGGCAAGGAAACGTCTTTCGCAGATTTCAATATGCATCCTTGTCTGAATTTTTCTAGCTTCTCTCTCTTCATAGATTGTCTGAGAAGAGCTCAGGAGGATGTATAGACCTCGTGGGCAGCCTGCTAGAGAGGATAGTTACAAAAGTCTGATCTTCCTAAGGAAGTTTGTGTAAATTTGAGTTTTCTGTTCATCCCTGTGGCTTGGGCACAGAATTTCAGAAATTCTGAGGTTACGCACAGTTTTCAATTGGCAGATGGCAGACTGTCCTCCTGTCTGCAGTCAGTCCTCCTGTCTGCAGTCAGTCCTGTCTGCAGTTGGTCCTCCTGGCTGCAGTCGGTCCTCCTGGCTGCAGTCGGTCCTCCTGGCTGCAGTCGGTCCTCCTGGAGCCAGGAGGACTGTTCTCTGGAGGCTATGGGTGTAAGGTGAAGCTCTGAAACACAGGAAAAGCTGGCTGCTTTGTCCGCAGCCGGGCTCACAGCACACCATAGTGAGGTGGTGGTCAACATCGGGAAGTTACTCTTCCCATGTTCCCATGTCTGTTAGAAAGGTTACTAAGTTCCTTCTCCTAGGATGAAGGTCCACACCAGACACTCAGCCCCTTGTAGGCCTGGTCCTGGAATATTTGGCTACAAAAGTAGCCATACCGGCGTGGAGATAGTGACTGGCCTTCTCTTTGCCAGAGGCTGGTCCCACTCTCAACACCACATGAATGGCTGCCCTGACGCTTTGCTCTATTACGCCCCCTAGTGGTCCGCTTACTGTGAAGCAAGGACATTCTTACAAGAGCTGTATAAGCCTAACACTGGGGTAGTTAGAATTTCTTGCTCCATGGTAAAATAACGCTTTAAAAAGTGACTGAATGGATATAAAATTATGAGATGACGTAAGCATATTCCTGAGACATACCTAAGTTAAAAAAATATTCCACCGGCTTTTATCAAAATACAAACTGTGTTCAGTATGTAACCTGAGCATTTGGGAGAGGGAGGCAGAAGTTCGAGTCCAGCCTAGGCTACGTATCAAGACCCTCTCGCAAAATAAAACATATAAAATATTGGTATTTCGGCGTTAAAATGACGTGTGAAAGATACTGTAGCCTCAGTAGAAATTTCTTGCCTGTAACTTTAAAAACAACAAGTACAATAAACTGAAATAGCAGGATTTGTTTCAAGGCCTGACCTATTGTCAGCCAGGAAGCTGGACATCCCTGCCTTTACGCCGAAGCCGGTGGTGTTCAGCAATCGCCTCTGGCCATCAATGGAGTTAGGCCTTACCTCAGAAGGCCCGAGAAACACTGGCCACCTTAGCTCATTTCTCCCGGCTCCGAGTCGGCCCACCTGTAAACTAGTCTAATCCTAGTGCTTAGCTGAAGGCTGTCTGAGGGTTAAATCAGTGTGTTAGCATGGCAAGCCTGGTGTGTGGCATCTGGGAAACGGCGGTAGCGCTGTGGGTGATCATGAGAATGTTGCTGCTTTCTAGCCAAACTTTAGAATGTTATGTTTCCAAGAATTTTGGTGTTCTAAGGAACAGGATGCCTTTTAATTGGCCCTTGTCGTTGGCCATATTGGTCTCAAGCGCCCCGCCCCCCATTTTCTGCATTCTGCTCTCTGGTACCTAGATTGCCGCCTTGGATGAGGCTGAAGAGCGCAGGAGCAGAGCCGCCCTGAGGCCTTGGGCCATCGGGTCTTCTATCACAGTTCTAAGAAGCAGAAAAGGGCAGAGATTCTTCTTCTCCCCAGAACACACACACACACTCACACACACACTCACACTCACACTTTCCCTTCCGGGAGGCAGTTCCTCCACTTGAGTCTGACTGCAGGTAGCTGCTCAGACTCCCCTGGCCTCGGAAACTTCAGACTGGTGTGTACCAGAGGAGAGCGCGTCTGGGACTTGGCAAAGCCAGCAGCACACATGGGTTCCAGAGTCCTCTGGGACTCATTACAAAAGCTGGGTAGCGGGCCAGCAGGGCTGGCTTGCGCCAGCTGTCTTCCGTAGGTTGTGACCTGGATGTAATCCATACTGAAACTGTAGAATGCGAAGATCCAGGTTTTCCATGACAGCATCAAGCAGTTTGTTTTTGGAAATGCATACAGTGTGACCGTCGAAGTCCATGGGAACCCCGGTGACTCAGGTTTGGGACAGAAGCCATTCAAATGAGCTCAGGCCTTGGCTCAGTGGCCTTGGCAGGGATGGGATCTGCTGGGATTTGCCCTGAGGCCCGCTGGGCCCGGCGGCCTGCTGTCCTTCAGTCCTGCTGTCCTTCAGTCCTGCCTCACAAGCTGCCTTCTGCCTGTTAGGTCTCATCCTCTCTACTCCGGCCGGGCCTCTGTCTGTGTGATCAGCCTCACAGGGCATTCTCAGCGCTGTCCCTCTTTGCTGAGCAGACAGACTGCCGTGGGCTGGCCTCTGCTCTGCAGGTCTGCAGTGGAGGGTGAGCCAGGGGAACCCCGGCCTCGGCCACGAAGGGCCTGGTGTGTGTGATCCTTAGAAGTGAACAGAGTAGGATAGAGTGGGAGAGACTGCGTAGAGGAAAAGTGCTAGCAGAACGGGAGAGGACGTGGGGGCTCCGATGACCGTGACACCGAATCTAAGCGTGAGCGGCTGTGGGCGAGCCGCTGTGGGCGGCACCAGCTGCCATCCAGGCTTTGTTCATGAAGCGTGTGGAGGGGTGAGTGGGTATACAGATGCCACCACTGCCAGCCAGACTTGGTCTTCCCCCGTGAACCGGAATGTGAGTGGAGGTATAGAGGGCACATCGGACACCGCGAGTTCCATCAGGATTGACCTTCCTGACCCAGCGACTGAGGGGCGAGTGGGCGTGAGGCACACCGTGACTGCCATCTGGAACTGGTTTCCTTACTCTTTTCCCATGGTAGCACAGCAAGTGGCACACACAGCCCAGCGTGGTCTCCGCCTCCATGTACACTTTCCTCTCCCTGTCCATTCATTCAAGATCAGAAGGATGAAATCACCAAGAACGAGGAGAGAAATGAAGCCAGGCCTTGGGATAAAGAGGAACCTGGCCTGGTTATACCTCTGAGAAAGTCTGGGAAGGCAGAGTGACCTTGGCCAGCTACCTCGGATCTCCCCAGGGAAAGGGGACTTAAGGAGAACTGTGAAGACAAGCCAGCTTTCCTTTTTGGTGAAAGCCAAGCACAGGGGGGGCATCCGGCCCCCAGGGTGAGGGCTATTGGTTTCTCTACACAGACAGCACCTCTGTTAGAAGTTTCCTGTTTGAATCAATTTCAGAATGTCACAGGTTGGGCCTTGGGTAAAGAAGCAGGTGCTACTCTCTCAGAGAATTCCATCACCAGAACCCATAGTGGGTGGGTTCACGACCACCTGTGACTCCAGCTACAAGGGGAATGCAACATTTTGACCTCTCCAAAGGGACCAGTGCACGCATGTGTGCATGCATGCGCACAGACACACACATACACACACACACACACACACACACACACACTTAAAAAGTAAAAATAAGTTAAAGAGAAAAGGATGCCACAGATGAATACATTTACAAATTTACCAGCTTCTAGTAATCCTTTAGTAGAAAACAGAGAATATATGTTATAAGGCAGCCATAATTAAGCATCAGTCCAAAGAGGGGTCATTTGATGCCCACTAAGTGGAGAGATTTGAATTCCTACTTCCAAGTTGTATTAGAGAATTATCATTCATAAACTGTACTCTAAAGAAACACAAAGATGTTTACACACACACACACACACACACACACACACACACTCCCACCCTAAAATACACATGCTGAGAATTTAAAGCCAATATTAAAATACTGCACATACTTGCACTCTAGGACTCAGGCAGGAGAATGACAGGTTCCAGGCCAATGTAGGTGACATGGTCTGATCTTGTCTAAAAAGAACAAGGGCGGGGTCTAGGACTCGGTGGCAGTCAGCTGTAGGTGTTAGTCAGGTGTAGTATGTTAGGGTTCTATCCTCAACCCTGTTTGTTTTACAGACTGAAAGATAACAACATCTGTGCGAGCCCGTGCCCACAACTCTAGTTGCAGATCCGAGTGCAGAGTGGCTGTGTTCAGTCACAGGACAATCCCAGTGGCCCGGTGTTGAGCAGTGACATCTGGTGTGCTGTGGGAATTATTTAACATTTGCACTTGGAGACTCCCTGGCAAGAAGTTCACTTATTTCTGGAAGATTTCACTCTCAATCACTTCAGGGTTTGGGCTTTCTTGTTTGTTTGTTTGTTTGTTTGTTTGTTTGTTTAAGTCTTTTACTCACTGGGAGGGGGGTGGTCTAACTCCTGAAAGTGCGTGCCTAGTATGTATGAAGCCTTGGGTTTGATTATGTGTACGTGGGTGTGCCTGGGTGTACATGTGTGGACCATATGCATGCAGAGGTCAGAGGTCAGAGGAGGGCATTGGATGCTCTGGGACTGGAGTACAGTGAGCTGCCAGATGTGGGTGCTGGACTGACAGCTGCCAGATGTGGGTGCTGGAGTGACAGCTGCCAGATGTGGGTGCTGGGAAGCAAACTTAGGTCCTCAGGAAATACAGCACATGCTCTGACCCGCTGACCCATCTCTCCATCTCTCCAGCCCCATGCAAGCTGATCGTGAATTGTCAAACAGGAACTGTCTTTCATGATGGATGAATACTTTATTAAGTACTTCATAAAATTCTCCTATTCGGGGCTGGAAAGATGGCTCAGCAGATAAGAGCACTGACTGCTCTCCTGAAGGTCCTGAGTTCAAATCCCAGCAACCACATGGTGGTTCACAACCATCCGTAATGAGATCTGATGTCTTCTTCTTGGGTGTCTGAAGACAGCTACAGTGTACTTACATATAATGAAATAAATCTTTAAAAACAAAAGCAACAACAACAAACCAAAAAAAAAAAAGTTCTCCTAGTTACCCACCTACAGTTAATATGCAGGTTCTCACTCTGAATGGGAAATAATTTCCCATCACTGGGAAGGCATCATGGGATGCTCGGAGTAGAAGCTGCTACTGCTTTGTCTGTGCTGGGAAAGATCTAGAAAGGCTTGGACAATGAAGAGGCCCCTTCTCCTTACAGATTGTCTCTCCATGTCCTCTCTGTGCTGGCTGGTTTTGTGTGTCAACTTGACACAGGCTGGAGTGATCACAGAGAAAGGAGCTTCAGTTGAGGAAGTGCCTCCATGAGATCCAGCTGTAAGGCATTTTCTTAATTAGCGATCATAGGTGGGAGTGCCCACTGTGGGTGGTGCCATCTCTGGGCTGCTAGTCTTGGGTTCTATAAGAGAGCAGGCTGAGCAAGCCAGGGGAAGCAAGCCAGTAAGGAACATCCCTCCATGGCCTCTGCATCAGCTCCTGCTTCCTGACCTGCTTGAGTTCCAGTCCTGACTTCCTTTGGTGATCAACAGCAGTGTGGATGTGTAAGCTGAGTAAACCCTTTCCTCCCCAACTCATTTCTTGGTCTTGATGTTTGTGCAGGAATAGAAACCCTGACTAAGACATCATCTCTGGGCATCAGATAACTCTTCATTGGTGGCCATTAGTGTTCAGTAACTACAACAGCAACTTCCCTTGGGGCATTGGCTCTAAGGTCCTTTTACCCTGTGATCTGACTGTCATCCAGAGGATCCATTCCATTTAGGCTGCCTCTGGTCCCCACGCCTGACACTGTGGCACATTGTCCTTGCCAGTTACTGTGCCATGGGGGTGCTGTGCGTAGAAAGAGCTAGCCTGCTGGACACCTGGAGAGGTGGTGTATGTATTACTAACAAGCCCTTTTATTACTGTTTTTAATTATTAACATCAGAAGTTCCACCCAGTTCCTCTTTTCCTCTCCTTCCGTTATTACTATTAATCATATACCAAGTTGACAGGCAGACAATATTGTTCCACAAAGACACGCCAGCCATCAGGTGACAACCCTTTTCCTTAGATGACCTCTGGCTCCTGCTTTGGACTGGGAAGCACTTACTGTAGGACATCAAGAGCAGGCCCTGGTCTGCTCCATCTGCCTTATCCATAAACTCAAAAGTTTTCAAAAGTAATCCAACTATAGGGAGATTGTGGCGAGACTGCAAGAAGACAGAGAACGCAAAAGCAGCCCCCTCCCTCCTCTCTCACGAATGCACAGGCTCCTCGGGTGTCTCCGCCTTACACAGATCCTTCAGCACATCCGCTAAAGAACTCTCAACCCATAGTTGCCGCCTGGGGACGAGTGTAGTGCATTCTGCAAAGCTCCCCGCCAGTCCACAGCAGAACCAGAAAGCTGTGGCCCCAATCTGGTGAGATTTCATAGACCCAGATATATTCATTGTAAAGAATAATCTTTTATATTCCGATTATATCCTTCACCCCTTTGTGATGTTTCTAGTGTCCTCGTTTTAGTGACATAAATGCATTGTTCTCCTCCTTGTTGGCTAACCACTTGCTCCTAACTTTTATTCAAAGCTCTTGCCTCTGAATTTCTTTTAAAGCTCTCCCGAGTCTGTCTCTTATTTCTAAGGCAGAAAAGCGGCAGCCTCCTTGCGGCCTCGTCTTCGATCTTCACTGAACGATGTTCCATGGTCAGCCCCATGCCTGTGGGAGGAACAATCTAGACAGCCAAGAGTGGCTTGGGAGCCAGCTGTGGCCAGTTATGGTGTGTCTTTGTCAGTCTTTGTAATGTCAACTTGATTGACCCAGGAAAACCCTGCCTCCTGACAACAGGTATTGGTTGACTCTAAGACAGCTCTTGGGGACTGCTAAGTGACTTGTGGCTACTGGCATACAAGACAGCTTGAGAAAAAGAAAATTTAAAAGAGGGAAGCAGACAGATAAATGCTCACCAGCACGGGGATGCTCTGCACACCAACACGAACTACATGGTCCCTTATGTGTAGTGATTGGACTCTTAGTGAACTTAAGTCAGTTGAACTAAAAGGTCAGTCACTAAGCATGGTCTTCCTCTACTGTATACACACACACACACACACACACACACACACACACCTGTGAACAGGAGAGAATCTGTGCCCTTGCTAGCTCCTGTAGGAGGACTTTCTGACCCCAAGCTCATGCTATTCCTAGGGACCCCTTGCTCCTTTGTACCCCACCATCCTTCTGCCTTGCCCCACCCCCACAGCTTTCTCCCCAAACACTCCTCTCTTAAAGTACCCCGGCCCCCCTGCAAGCAGCTGGGCATACCTGGAAAGTTTAAGTTTTGTGGTTAAAGTGGGACTGGCCTCTAGATACCTAAAATCAATTACATTTAGTTAACTGCCTGTGTGTGTGTGTGTGTGTGTATGTGTGTGTGTGTGTGTGTGTGTGTGTGTGTGTGTGTGTGTGTCTCAGCAAAGAGCCTTTCCCGATAGTCAGGGAAAGGATTTCAGTACAGAAGGAAGAGGCCAGCCAGTGGTTTGGGCCTGACACAGGCTTCCTGTTGGCACCAACTGCCAACCTCTGGGGTTAGTGTTATCGACTGAAGGTCTTCCTCCAGCTATTTTAAGAACTCAGCAAGAACTCTCTGGGGTGGCTTCATGTAACAATGTGGTGAAATCTTACCACTCTGGTTTTCATTCATCCTTCAGTGAGCGGGAAAACTCACCAAGCACAGACTACATGTCAGACATTGTTCTAGACAACTGGGACATAGAAGTTGCAGGACAGCTCTCTCACCCACATGGGATTGGAACTCAAGCTGAGAGAGAGAGAGAGAGAGAGGGGGGGGGGAAATAAACAACCTAAGTAAATTGTGTAAAATGCTAATGGTGGTGGCTCTCACGGGGAAACAGAAGTGGCTTGGTTAAAAGCCCAGGGTATCCTGGAGTAGTCCGGAGAAACTGCGGAGACACTGCATAGATCCTATTAGGTCATCGGGTGGAAGTTACTGAGGAGAGATGATTAGCTGATGCCTTGAAGAAGGAAAAATGAAGTTGACCAGGAGGCTATTCAGAAAACGAGCACTCCAGGCAATCAAACAAAGGTCGGCAGGTGTTCCTGACACTGAGGTAAGAGTGACAACGAGATGAAGACCGGAAGCTTCAGAGCCGAGCAGGCGTAAGAATTGAACTCGAGTTTGCATGGTTGTCTAGTTGAATGAGAGTTCCAGTTCAGACATGAGTCCCTGTTCCGGTTCAGACCTCCCTCCATACCTGCAGCTGGATGTGCAGAGCTGCAACCCCAACCTGGAGGCAGGAGCAAGCACCGGGTGTGGTGAGAGCCACAGGGCCACATCCGATCAGGAAGAAGTGTGGGCCTGGGCCTTCACCACAGGGTCCTGAAAAGGGGTAGCCTGGGCACCTCTGGCCTGGCACACACCAGCACATGGCTCAAATTCCATGTGGGCATTCCGGCCCTGTCTTGGTTTGCTCTTTAATTGGCACTGTCAGCGTCTGTTGAACCTGATGGTTGGTGCCAACACTTCTCAAGGCTCTGGACAGTCTCTGAGCTGTGTTCCAGAAGGCAGTGGCTTTCTAGAGGGCATCAGTCCTTTGGTTGAGTTGACTCGTCGTAGATTGTCATTTGGGGTAGGGACCCAGAGAGGTCTTCTGCTGTGTAAGCTGAGCTGGGTCAACACAGACCGGGCCCGAGGCTTATTAAGTTAGGGCTGGAGTCCAGATCTCTTGAGTCACAGACTATCTTGGAAAACAGAGAATAGATTTCCCACCACACTCCTGTGTTTCTTCAGAGACTGGGAAGGGAATGGCCGTTCGACGGTGGCAGATGGTCTGCTGATGGCTGCCTTAGTCTCAGGAATACCACGAGCTCTTGACAGTGCTGTCATTCAGCTATTCAGTGCTGACAATGACCTGTCTGGCATGTTTGTGATCGAAACCAGCTTATGATGTCTCCTTAGGACATCGAGTCAGCCAACATGTGTCAATATGGGAGATTCTACAGTGGATAAGACTTTTATATGCTCAAGCAGCTTAGAGGCCCACACAAGAGACTGCCTCATCCCCAGAGCTGAGAGAACTGAAGAACTCGGCATACAGCAGCTGAAGAGATAAAAATAGCAGTGTGAGAAAGGGCCAAACAGGAAGGTCCTCAGAAGTTACAGAGAAGCCATCCTGACAGGACGTGGTGACAGGACTAGGGTGTTGGGGCATCTCTGGGTGGATGTGAGTCCCGAGCTGGCAGCCTCAAGATCTGGTCCAGTTCTTGGATGTCTCTGACTTGGAGGTGCTGAAGGTGACATTAAACTCAGTGACATCTACTATAAACAGGCAGCATGCGCGAGCGAGCGCGCGCGCGCGCGCGCACGCACGCACGCACACACACACACTGCGCACCAGCCCTCCACACCGTGCCAGTGTGAGGACAGGCCCGTGGTGTGTGTGCACTCAGCCGCATCCATGCTTCCCTACGTCCTTCTCCAGGGGCGTCAGGGTGTCCGGGAGCCTCATCCTCGGTCTCGGGACTGTGACTGAGCACTGGGTGGAAGTGCTCAGTGTCCCGGCTTACTGTGGTGCTCCACAGGCGGCCATCGTTCCTGCTCTTGGGAAGTTTACTCTGCAGACTGAGGTCTCTAGTCAGTTCGCAGTGTTCGGTCTGGAGGCCATCTGAGGAGCAGGGATTGCCACATGGAGAGCCAGGCTGCACAGCCATCACTCAGGGCAGGACTACATGGCACCCGTGTGAGTAGCGGGCGATCCTCACAGAAGAGGCTGGGTCTGGCCACTTGGCCCGCCAGTGCTGAGGCAATGGGGCAATGGTTGGAAGGAAGTGTCAAAAAAGACGCAGGAGAGGCTGTGAGGCAGCCACCAGGCCTTGCCCTTCCCTGCTGGTTCTGTGCCTCGTTCTGCGTACCCACACAGCCTGAATGGCTGCCTTCCAACTCATCGGAGTCTGGTCTTTCTACAGTCAAGTACTGGAAGGCTGAAAACAGTTTCCGTCCCCAAAGGGGTGTCTGATTAGAATTTACACCAGCAGCCATGTTCAGTCCCAGGCAGACAGACAGCAGGATTTGTAAGGAACGATTCTGCCGCTGGTCTTTGCCCAGACAGTGCTGACTGTTGCAGAGGAAGCGGGACTATGGCCTTATTTGTTTTGTGTTTCATTTGATTTTAGCATCTTCTGTGCGTTGGACAGTGATAAGGAACAGCTGGTACTCAGGGGTGGGAGGGTATACTCGAGGTAAGCCAGGCGTGCGTGCGTGTGTGCGTGTGTGTGTGTGTGTGTGTGTGTGTGTGTGTGTGTCACACTGGGGGAGCTAGGTAACCCACAAGAGTACCCAACAGTGAGGTAGTTAAAACTCTGTCTCCAGCCTCAGGTGGCATCTGAGTAGAATTAACCGTCAGTTTCATCTCCCCCCTCCCACAGTAAGGCCGAGCCGTGCACTGTGATGACCATGGTCATCGGGTGCTACCATCTTCTAACCGTCGTGTCCAGTAGACTGGGAAGCTGTGAAAAGGTTTCTTTGGTTACAGTGAAGAGGGGACCTTCTGGGGCACAGTCCTGTGAAGTATAGAGCCACAGCACAGGTCCCCAACCGGTGAGAACTCTCCATGTTGGGTCCATTGTCTTCGGCTTCTGGCTATAGAATTGTCCACCAGCCGGGTACCACATTAAGGATCTAGTCAGAAGAAAGCGAGCGACTAAGGGACCCTGCCAGGGACACTGGGACCTGCTCTCCTCCTCAGGACAGTGGGGACCAGGGCTGTGCTCACCACATGGGCTCATGGGGGAACTGTCAAGTATGGCCTCACAGGAAGGGGCCACCAGAAGCCACACTCTTTCTGGAATTTCTTGGTATAAAGGACAATTGAGATGCTAAAGTGTGCGTTGGGGGAGGGGAGGGGAGGGGAGAGGAGAGTGTGTGTGTGAAGTTACTTGAAGGACCACAGTCCCTCAGGCAGACCTACGTCTTGCATTCTCATGGTTGCCAGGCTGGGGGAAGCAGGTGTAGCTGTTGCTTCTGCACCCTTTGCATTCTTTGGGTGGACACGCTACAGCCCACATTTTATCACTTTTCCAGGTGGTCTGTTCTCTGATCCTATACCCTAGCTGAGGCTTTGACAGATTCAAGCTTTGACACCCTTCTGTGATAAGATTCCCTGAGGTCTTTATTTGTAAGTTAAGTCAGAAGCCACGACTGGGCTTTCAGGTGCTCTGCAGTGCACGGAACCATGTCTGAGCTAAGGAACGGGCAGATACTTTTCTGGCTGGGGCTTTGATGCTACACTACTAAAGGAAGGATGTCTTTTTAAACGTCTCCTAGGAGGATCCCCTCAGGCGCATTAAGGCCTTTTCTATTAAGGTGTTCCCATGAGTCTGCGCCTAGAGCAGGGTGCCAAGTGGCATGCGCAATTGACATTGAGTTGAAACACTTCAGTCCTCCAAGGGGAAGAGCAGCCCTTGTGTAGAGCCTGTGCATAAGCCTACCACAGGTTCACAGGAAGAGGCGTTGGGATCCGGCGAGTGGATCATCAGAGGCTCAGCAGTGCCTCTCAGGGCAGCCACTTAGGACCTGGAGGCAGGCCTTGTGGAAGGCTTCTAAAGAGCACAGTGGGTTTCTTCAGGATTACTGGGTTTCTCAGGAGCCTTAGATGTGTTTAAGAACTAAGTAAGTCATTTTAGATCTCCTAGACAAGCAAAGGTCTATTCAGATGGAGAAGATCCTTTCAAAGGTCTAACTTCTAGCCTCTTAGCTGGTACCTTTTGGCATTATTGTACCTTTTGGCGGTGACCCTCTATGGGGGCGGTGGCCCTCCCGCGCTTGTTTGTGTTCCGAGAGCTGTGCTGATGGCCTTACCCCGGCAGCCACCTGTTGGTCTTTGTTCCATTTTGTCACACAGACATTTTCTTAAATCCTGGCTCCACGGTAACACTTCGTACAAGTACATCATAGTCAGTCACAGTCCCCGCACACTACCTTGTCCACGCCAGAGTATTCCTGGCTGGCTTGGAACTCATGCAGACACCTCCAGAGGGCTGGGATTAAGGGCGTATGCCACCACGCCCTGCACCCTTACTCAGACCGGCTCCACCTTCTTCTGTGGTCACGTGTAGGTCTGTCCAAGGGCAGTCTAGAGTCCATGTGGGAAAAAAATGGGATTTTTGTATTTCTGAATGTGGCTTATTTCACTTTATATGATCTTCAGTGCGAGCTATTTCCCTACAATGACACGTTTCATTGCTTGTTATAGACATGTCACTTTTATCCATTCATACAGTTGTCACCGCAAACATGGAGGCACAGGTATCTGTTGTCTGCTGACTGCAACGGTGGACCTGGGTCATATGTAGCTGTTTTCAATTCTTTTATTAAACCTGCATACTGATTTGGTGTCTGCAGTATTTTATGTTCCCACGAAAAATCTACCCCACTCCCCAGTCCTAACCAGCATGTCTTTTTTTAAAAGATTTGTTTACTTATTATATGTAAATGCACTGTAGCTGTCTTCACACACTCCAGAAGAGGGTGCCAGATCTCATTAGACAGATGTGAGCCACCATATGGTTGCTGGGATTTGAACTCAGGACCTCTGGAAGAGCAGCCAGTGCTCTTAACCGCTGAGCCATCTCTCTAGCTCCCCGACCCAGCATTTGTCTTTTAATGAGAGCCATGAGACAGAATCGATTTAGAATGTCAACGTAGCTTCGAGTTGCGCTTCCCTGATATCTGGAGTGCTGAACCTTGTGTTTTGTCTGCGGTGTCGGTGCACGTGTGCAGAGGTCTGAGGAGGGCCTTGGGTGTCCCGTTCTGTCACTCTCTAGTGAGGCTGGCAGCCAAGGGCACAGCAGCAGCCCTGGCCTTTGACATGGCGCTGGGATCCAGACGTGGTTCGTCCTCTTCCTCCCTGAGCTCGCTCTCTCCAGCCCGTTCTCGAGAAATATTTGCTCATTTATTGATGACAATATTTGAGTTCTTACCTTACAATCTGGGATTAATCCTGTGTCCAGCAGGTAACCGGCAAGAATTCTCTGCCATCACTAGGCTGTCTTTTGCTGTACAAAAGCTTTTTAATTGCAGATAATCCTATTAACTCTTGCTGCTCGGGGGCTCAGAAAAGTCTGTACCTGTGCCATATCTTGACGTGTTCTTCCCTTCCAGTTTCGGGTCTTAAAAATGTTGAGGTCTGTGGTCCACTCTGAAGTAACTTGCACAGGAGGAGATGAGAGGGAGAGGTGTATTTCATTCTTTACATGTGGGGGTACCAGTTTCACACCACTGTCTGTTGAAGAGATTGTCTTTTGCTCCTGTATGTTGAAAACCAGGTGTGGCTACAGTGTGGGTCTGTTCCTGCATCTCCACATCTGGCCAGCTCTGGGTGTGGCTGGGCTGGGGGCGGGGCTGTGATGCCTCCCCCAGCACTGCTCTCCCTTCCTGTGTTCTGGCTAGTTTGGGTCAGTTGTGCCTTCATTTGAATTTTAGGATTTCTTTCTTCTGTTCGTGAAGAAACTTACCAGTTCTGAGCATTTTCTGGTAGAGGGCTTAGGGTTTTTGTTAAAGACCAGCTTTGAATACAGGGTGGGAAGCAGAGTCTGCTCTTGGAAAGCTGGTAGCCCCAGGCAGTCTGGCTCTCTTTTTTTGCTTTTTTAGGGCCAGAGCTAATGGCTTCTGGCAGTTAAAACTCTTTTACTCTTCTGGGCCAGAGCTGATAGCAATTGACTCCTGCTGAGAACAGCAGGCGATTAGAAAAACTTAATTACTTGGGCCTTCGAGACCCACACACTCACAGTCAAAGGATGAAGCAGAAGGAGCCCCCACTAACCTTTATTTTGGCTCCCAGCTTACCTTCTCAGACAAAAGTTCTCTGTCAGAAAAAAGTGCCACCCCACAGAGGAAGTTAGAGTTGTTTTGTCTGTGTGTTTCATTCTATAAGCTCATTAGAAGTTCAGAGCGATAGTTACATATGTCACGGCCTTACTTCATCACGGTGCACACCTGTGTCCTCATCCTTGGACCCCACCTAGATGAATGTTGTCTTTGATCATTAATTTGTCCCAAGCCTTTCCTTCCTCCTAGTGCAATGTGTGTACTTGTAACGTGTGGAAGCTCACTGGACTCCTTCTCGTGCAGCCTTTACTTATATTCTATGAGGAGGGGACACCTTCTATTCTTGATTCTCACTTTACTATATCTTTTTGGCAAAACAACATGAACCATCTTCTTAAACTTTATCAATTATTCTAACTTCCTAAAATTATTTGAATCAAATCAGGAATTCTATAAAATCCTAATCAATGCTAGACATGCAATGTATTAGTTTACATATAATAGGATAACCACCTCTCCCGCATGGCTTCCGCCAGGTGTTAGTATAGGATCATGTCTTACACAAAAGGGACAACTATAAGTTTTCCTTTTCTATTTATACCCTGTTTCTTTCTATTGCCTTACTGCTCTAACACTTCAAACACAATATTGACTAAAATTGTAGTAGACAGTTTCTCTGTCGCGCCCCTAACTCTGGTTTGCCCGCATTTCCTATGCTCACTAGAGGTTTGTCATATATACCTCAGATGTGCTGTTCTCTGAAGAAGTTTAACAGGAAAGGGTGTTAAAGTTTGTATCAAAGGTCTTTCCCGTATCAGTTGAGCTGGTGTAGATTTTTGTCCCTGTATCTCATTTCTATATTGTAGCTTACACTTTTGAGCTGTCCTTGCAGCCCTGGAATTAAAACCAAGATGGCCGTGGTGTTGAGGACTTTGGGTCACGCGCATGGTCTCATATCTGGCTTTGGTCTCGGGTTGCCCTGACACTGGCAGTCATTGTTCCCTTTGCAATTTGTGGACGAGCTTGAAGAGCGCAGCGTTGGTTCGTCTGGTGACGGGCTCCTTTTGCTGGGAGCCTATCCATCTCATTGGTCAGAAGAGATCTATTTGTTTTTATCTTCTAGATTTTCCAATCTCCTAATGACCCTTAAATTTCACTGGAAACTTATTTTTTTTCTTTTGGTTTGGCTTAAGAGTTTGTAGGTCTTGTTTTTATTAAGAAAGTACTGTTTACCAACTTTAAAAACCACACCCACCCTCGAGGTTTAAGATTGGTACACTTTTATGATGATGAGGCAGGCAGGTCTTGATTCAGGCAAGGCTCGGAATGACAAATGGCCTGGCCTGTGTCCTCGCCTCTCCCCTTATGGGCCCAGGCTAAACTCTTCTCCATCTGCTTGTGAGCTTTGGAACTGACTGCAGCCCCTGAATGAGACTGCTGGTGCCCAGCCGTCCACACCAGTGCCTTGGCTCTGTCGGCTTTTTCCTCCTTGCTGCTGACGACATCTCCTTAGCTACCACACTAGAGCACAGTCCTGGCCATAGACTAAAAGCCCACCCTCCCTGATCGCACAGGGGTGTCAGCCGAATGCAAGATACTAAAAACCTTTCCACAGGAGTCATGGTTTCCTCCCCTTCTTCATGAGCAGCTGGTACTGGTGTGTGGCCAGGCCTGGGGTAAGGCCAGGGGACTCCAGGCAGCACACACCTTCAAGTGAAAATCTTGTACCTAAAGTTGTTTCTCTAGTCCTAGCCTAGGTTAGACCAGGCAGGAAACCGCCTCTCGGTTGTTGAAACACAGTAACTTGTGAACATGCCTCGGTGAGGGGCAGAAAGGTGCTGGCCAAGTGGGGCGCATGCGTGCTGGTCTGTGCAGGGCAGAGCTCACTGAAGTGGTTCAGACAGAAAAAAGCTCCAAGACACTCACTGGCAGTTTGTGTCTAAAGAGGCATGGACACGTACCCCTGTCCTTGGCACACAGTCCATACAAGGCTTTTCGTGGGTGGAGGTTAAGATCTGGTCTCCTTCAAGGCTCCTGGCTTTTGCCTATAACTAGGCTGAGGCCACAGGGTTCTGAGTGAATTACTTTATACCAGCGATTGGCAAACTCTGTCAAAAGGTAGATCATAAGTTATGCATGCTTGGTACCTGTGGAGGTCAGAAGAGGATGGCCACCAGGTCCTCTGGACCTGTAGGAAGCTACCATTGGGTGCTGAGAACCGAACCAGGTGCCCTGCAAGGGCAACGCGTGCCCTTTCTGCTGAGCCAGCTCTTCAGACCTTTTGTAAAGCCATGTTTGGCCTTAGTAGCCCCTTACACAAAGACACAGTAGCAAACTCACTGGTGGAGTCACAGTCCACCATACACGAACTGGCTAGAAATACTGCTAGGCAAGCTCTCTTCCCCGTGATCTAAATCCCATGTTTTAAAGTGTACCTAGTAAAGTGACATTGGCTATTCAGGTCAGGCTTCTATCCAGGACAGAGCGGATGGCCCCGCCCAAAGCCAGCGGCCATCAGGGCACAGCAGATGCTGTAGGCGCAAAGGCTTCACCTGTTTTCTCTTCTGTCCCTCAGGTCTGTTCCTCATCCTCGGCCTGATCCTCTACCCTGCAGGCTGGGGCTGCCAGGAAGCCATAGACTGTGGACGGCACGCATCCCCCTACAAACCTGGGGACTGCTCCTTGGGCTGGGCCTTTTATACTGCCACCGGGGGCACGTTCCTCACCTTTATCTGTGCTGTCCTCTCCGCACAAGCAGAAATTGCAACCTCCAGTGACAAAGTCCAGGAAGAAATTGAAGAGGGGAAAAACCTCATCTGCCTCCTTTAGTGTGGAAGACATTACAGCCACCGTTACCTTTCTTTATGGCCTTGTGACACAGTCTTCATGATTTGAATCAAGTGGAGAGCCAGTCTTGACTTACCGGAGCTACATTCCACAGCCCCGGGCCTTCGTGGGACCAGTGAGGGACATCGCCCACCACGCAGCGCTCTTGGACAAGGCGGCTGCAGTGACCAGACAAGGACTTGGTATAGCCCCTGTGGAGTCCTGTCGAGGCTCAATGAAGGATAGTGATCTGACTCACCAAGGTGGCGGGCCATCTCTCTGGCAGCAGAGGAGAGGTTGGCCAGCCTCAGGGTAGCCTGAGGCAGGTTTCTGGGCCACAGTGTTGTGCTCATTGAGCTTCTCAGAGTGGCAGGTGGGGTGGGGTCTTGGCTTTCTTCCCAGTTCTTTCATGTTGTCTCACTTGGAGACCGAAAGGAAGCTTGCAGACTTACTGCTGAAGGTCACAGCAAGATACCAGGTTTTGCTTAACTGCACAAACGGCTTAGCAGGGCCAGTGCAGAGCCCCGCTGTGGGACTACTCCAGTTTGAGTTCCAGGGTAAGAGGATCAATGGAACTCTCCTCAGGATTGGAGTAAAGAAAGACAATCACATAAGAATAAAAGTATAAACCCCCAGCAGTAAGGTAGATCCCTTCTGCTCCCTGCAGCTCACCTAGTGCCTGGGATAGCCTGGTCTCCTCTGGTAGGTAGCTTTCTCCTAGGGTTGGGGTTGTGCTTGGCTGCGCAGAGAAACCTCAGTGTTCCCCCGCTTCCAAGGACTGCAGCCATCTATGCTCACAGGGAGGGGTTGTCAGAACCTTAGTGCTTATAGAGTAAACTTTTCTGTTTGTGCTTTCCAACCCCACTGGCGGTGTTCTCACAGAAAGCAGGGGCTAGCCCTAGAAGCTTCTCTAGCTTCTGGTATTGATTGCAGAGCAGGCTGGTCGACACTGGTTCACCCCTGCATCAAAAATCCCATGCCCAGGTTAGCATGAGAGCAGGTCATAGAGCCACCAAACGCCTACTCAAGAGGACTCAGGGCTTTTAAAGCAGTTTCCATAAATTACCCATTTGACCAAAGCAGCCAGAAACACCAGAGTCTGGCATCTTATGAACCTTGCAGATACAGGGACCCTCCATAGCGGTGCAAGTGGAATGGACCTCTCTGGTTTTAGAAATATGTTCAACTGAGGGCTTTGTCTTAAAAAATGGAATAGTGAAGCCCCTCCCACTGGCAGGCGTCTGCTCAGCAGGTTTACAACCTTGATTCAGATTTTACAACCTTGTCCCAGCGGATCAAGGATCACTAAGCCAGTTTAGAGCCAAGCCTTGGTTCAGAGCAACTCCCTTATACATACATGGGCCAGGCCCACTGCAGTTTAATTATAGTATATTTACCCTTCAGCCAATATCAGAAACCATCTTATCTCTCATGCAGATGAAAGGTATGAATCAGATCTTAAGTTCAGTTTGGAACCAGTATTCAAAGTAAGCAAGGTGGAGACCTTGTGGCTTCTTTGAAAGAGACGGGGGAGGCGCCCTCAGCAGCCCTAGGAACACTCAGGAAACAGGAACAGATCCCCAGTACACGTGCCACCGAGCACATGGAGAAAGCGCTCCCCTGCACGGGGTGCAGATGACATCCTAAGCAAGGCCTCTGGCAGCACAGTAACCGTGTTCCCAACCTGGGCAAGACTTTGCACAAAACAGTTTTGTTCATTAGGAAAACTGTGACAAAACCACTTCATTTACGTTTACCAAGTTAACTTTTCCGTCTTTACGATCTTAGCCCCTTCTTGCTTAGGACAGGCCAGTCCTAAGCTGCAGCTCCTGGGTGCACGCCTGTCACTTGCTCTTTGGGGTCAAGGGGAGGTGGACTCCTAGAAACCTGGTAATGGTCACAAATGAAGCCATGACCTCTCTGCCACACTGCTACCTAACTGTTTCTCATTGCTTTGTTAGCGAAGGCAGCCCCACCACAAAGGGCACAGTGAGAGCTGCCTACAATCCTGACTTCATGGATGAGATTGCATTTTATAGCAGAGAGACCTTCAAACCACTACACAGACTTCTACAGGGAATGAAAGGGTCATCCCATCTACGGTTGTGCTAACAGAGAATGAAACTCTGCTCCTGGCTCTGTAAAACCATTTGCTGGCCGATACCCATTTCTCAGATAATAGGACCATTGCTACTGCCAGAAAAAGTCTTATTTTGCCTGCATTTGTGTTCAGCTTCTCAATGAACTCTAACGCAGAAATACTTGGGAGTCTGTGGCTTCTTTAAACCTGTGTGGTAATTCAACATTACATTTATAACTGTGGGAGGGTCTTTGAAGTATCCGTGGTATATTGAATGGCCCTTGTTAAGCATGTATTCTGTAACGTGCCATAGTCGTTTTTGTGTGTAGCATATTTAAGTATATATCTCACACATACACAAGTTTGTCTAATAGATGTGCAATAACCAAGGCGTATGTATGTTTTCTTTGGGGAAACTGGACAAGATTCAAAACAGGGATGCTTCTTTCTGGGCAAAGGAGAGTTCAGACTAGTCACTAGTCTGTAACAATTGTAGTGCTACACAGACCTGATGTGAAGAAAAGACTGGTGTGGGGGAGTTTCCTCCTGGGTCTAAGCTACAACAATCACTAGGCTTATGGGTGAGCCGGTCCAGCAGGCCAGGCCCAGTCAGTGCTAGTCCTCCGTGTGAAATGTGAAGCTGCCTGGTGCCTCTTCTGTCAGCCTGAACACCAGAAGCTGGGGTAGAGCGGGCAGCTATTTCCTCCTGTGCTTGTATAGTCCATGTTAATGCTAGACTACTATCTCTAAGGGCTGGTCTCACACCTTCTCAGCCGTAAGAGTCTGGCTTAGGACAGACCATTCCGTGCAATAACACGTGGCTGCTGGGAATCCCAGGCCTGTATTTGTGTTTCGGGAAACAAAGACTCTCAAGAGCCAAAAGCGTTCAAGGGATGAGGGGGAGCCTCTGGGGCTGTGGGGACTTCCCCCACAGCCAAGTGGGGCCTTAGGTGCTGGGAGGGGACCTCGGAGCCACTTGATGTCTAACAGCCACTTGAGCCAAATATAAAATTGTACCTAGAGCTGATGGACTTGGTCGGAGCCTTCAAGTATGTGGTTATCCTATTATATGTAAACTAATCCATTGTATGTCTAGCATTGATTAGGATTATGTACTAAGGATTTTCACGATGTCCTCCCTTCCCTTCCTGAGATCTGAATTAAATCCGATTTTGCAAACTCATTCTTTCAAGTTTGCTGACTTCAATACAATGCACATAATTTGACCCAAAATGCAAAATTTAAAAGTTAACTTACTACATAACACAGAAAACATCTTGGCATTTTCTACTGTTGGTTCTTAACCCTATCGTAGGTTTTCTTTAATTTACAGGTAAGGTTTTCTTCCTTGGAGAAGTTATCAACATAATTAGAAGCATCTTAACTTTAAAGTACTGCTGTGAGACAAAGTGCCTTAGAGCACTCGCTAACCATAAGGTACGTGCTCCTTCCCTCAGAAAAAACACTTAAAAGCCAGTCCTGCGGGGCCTCTTGTATCCACAGTCCCTGGAGGAGACCTTGACCAAAAAGTCAGGACTCCTAGGCTTTTAATCTGTCAACTCAAGGGAGATGCCCAACACAGTTCCCATAAATTGATGCAGGTAACTCGACTCGTCTGGGATCCTCAGTGAGAGGGATGAGGGACTGCAGGAAACAGGACAACCCGAGAGAGCTGCAAGGGCAGAACCTCGCACGGCCATCCCCTGCCACCTCTGACCTCGCCTTTTGTTGGGTCTGTTCCAAACTACATGCAAGCAGCCACCAGTGGCAGCCTTTGTCCCGACTCTTCTGACCTCTCGACCTTGGTGGCTACCTCGCTTCCCACCCAGAGTGCACACTAAGCTGCTGCAGTAGAGCTTGGCTCTTCCCGCCCCTCCCCTCCAGCTGGCCCCACCCCTGTCCACGCTTTCATATCCTGAATTCATCCTGAATTCATCCTGGTGGCTTTCATCCCCCTGCCATGACTTGGCTTTACTGTAAGAAATGAGGTTTCTTCCACATACTGGCACTCTAGGGGCTGCCTGTAGGGGTCGGGTGTTTTAGTATGTCTGACTGTAAAACTCTCTAAAAAGGTGGCGAACAGCTGCCCTGTTACCTGACTCCTCTTTCACCATGGTTTGAGTTTTCTTCCTTCTTCTATTTGTGCTTCTGTCTGTATTCTGTGTATCTAAGCAAAGTTCAGCAATTCATGTCTTGAAAAGATTCCTTAGAAGTCTTTAGGATTAGGAGAGGAAACTATATTCAGGAAGTGAAGGACTAGAGGGGGTGGAGAAGAGTCTAGGACAGTCGCAGGCATTGAGTGTGGACTCTGGGTGGGAAGCGACGAAGCCACCCAGTGGGAGGTCAGGAGGGTCGGGACAGAAGCTGCCCCCCACTACTTGTCAGACCCAACAGAAGGCGGGGTCAGAGGCAGGGACTGGGAGCTCTGAGCACCAATGGAGACAAGAGACGGCTTCAATGATGTGCACGGTCTATGGTCAGTGCTCTGTAGACTGCATCACAGTCTGTAAGGTAGGAACCTTTCTGTAGATACATACCTGCCGCTGATGTGACTTTGGTGAAGGTCTCTGTCTCGGGTAGGAGCTAGGAAGTGGCCAAGCCTAGCATCAGGTACAGGCTTGATTTCAGATCCCTTCCTCATGGGGGGCGTAGGGAAAGCCTCGCTACGGCAGACACCTGTGACATCAGCCATATCCCCACGAGGGTCACATCCCTGCTCCCTCTCGGGAACCTGGCAATTTGTCACATGTGAAGATGACACCTTATATTTTAACTTGGTGATCACGTTTTGACTCGATCCTGAAAACAGACAATTCACCAGCTCCACGACATCGGCTTAGGGGGCCTCCCTTGGGTCTTCGTGATGGGAACCTAGGTCATGGTTATCTCGCCCAAAGGGAGAGCAGTTGTTAGCATCACTCAGGCATAAGTAACCTAGGAAATACTAAGAATCCGTCCTCAACTTTGTCCAGACATAAATGCCAAAGACCACTTACCCCAACCACACTGCTAAGGACAGGAAGCAGGAATTTGCCTGCACATTTGAAACAGCTTTGGTCAAGAAATGGAAAAACAATGTAATTTTTTTTTTGTCATGAGTAATAATCCTTTTCCTAAGGTCCACTGTCTTTAGAGATGGACACATATTACCAGAAGTGTGGAAGGGTGAGAGGGAATTCAGAACTGGAGATAAGCCACCCTGGCTGGACAGACACTAGAGGGCCCGGCTGCTACCCTTCCTCATATCTTTATCACCTTTATTCACAAGTACCTTGTTGTAATTTCCTCATCCTCAATAGAATGGCGATGATTAGCAATTACGCCATAGATGTGGTGCAAGGCTAGCACATGGGAACGGTAAGAAAACACTGAATCCTGTCTTTCCAAATAAATACTTAAGAGTTTCTTTTATTTACTTTTTTTGGACAGGGTCTCTAGGTAGCCTTGGTTGTTCTGGAACTTGCTATGTAGGCCAGGCTAGCCTTGAACTCACAGAGATCCACCTGCCTCTGCCTCTTCAGTGCTGGGATTTTAGAAGCCACACCACTTTGGGACGGATAGGATAATACAACCTGTTGACAAAGGCGATCAAGTTTTACTTCCTATAAAATTAGCGGCCTGGCTACTTGAGGCCACTGTTCCTCTGCACCTCATTATCACAGATCATTCGGGTAAACATCTTTACCTAACTGCTCTCTGGTGGTTGGAGGTTCCTCTGTGGATGCAGAAGACACTGTTATTCTTACATAGGAAAAAAAAAAATAGGTTGAGAAAATCACAGACGGGGGAAATCAGAACGCTTACACACCCAATCTCCTGCTTACTTATCCAGACTTACGGGAACGAAAGAGTCTGGAAAAGGAAAATCCTAGTGCTGGCCAGGACTCCAAATGATGGGTTTGTAAATTGATAAATTCTTTCTGGAGAGACAAAAGTTAACATTTTATTTTTATTTTTATTTTTTAGCACATACATAACTTTCAACTCAGCAAATTTTTCCTAACAAAAACCTTGAGCCCCAAGATTTAGCAACAAGATTATTTGCTGGCAAATCATTTCTAATTAAAAAAAAAAAAAACTTGAAAATCAGGATGTAAGAACATAAGATTTGACGATAGCTACATCAAGTCAGAAATACAAAAAGATATTTTTTATATTTACATAGCATCTGAAAAAAGGCAAGAAACCACTGTGTGAATTAGGGCTCTTTGGTTCAAAATGAAAAGAAAATCATTCAAGGTAGGTCAGGGGTGGGTGGGGGTGGGGCGTAGCGAAAATAAGAAGAGGTCTAGGATGGCATGAGCCGAGTCGAGCAGAAAGGCCTCTCCACTGAAAGCTCTGACAATCTGTCCTCAGCCCGCACACGTTCTCAAGCTCACGACGGTCAGCCGCGTTAGTTGGTGGGTCCTTCTCTAATGCACAATATGGCTGCCCATACATTCAATGGTGGTAGAGTCCTTCTGAACACATCTACACTGAGAATAAAGAGGTAAGGTGGGCTCACCACAGTGTGCATGCACTCTGGCTTGATAGCATCCAGTTCCAGGATACTTTAGAAGCCCAAGGAAGTGGGGCTTGAAACAGCCCTGGAGGGTTGTGGAGAGCATAGCTTCAGGGCGTGCAGAACAATCTCACTGCTGAGTGAGGAAGAAGCAGCTTTTCCTAGAAAAATATAAGCCAGGTGTGCTGGCTGGTTTTATGTGTCAGCTTGACACAGCTGAAATTATCACAGAGAAAGGAGCTTCCCTTGAGGAAAAGCCTCCATGAGATCCAGCATTTTTTCAGCTAGTGATCAAGGTGGGAGGGCCCATCCCTGGGCTGGTTTTCCTGGGTTCTATAAGAGAGCAGGCTGAGCCAGCCAGGGGGAGCAAGCCAGTAAGGAACATCCCTCCATGGCCTCTGCATCAGCTCCTGCTTCCTGACCTGCTTGAGTTCCAGTCCTGACTTCCTTTGGTGATCAACAGCAATGTGGAAGTGTAAGCTCAATAAACCCTTTCCTCCCCGACTTGCTTCTTGGTCATGATGTTTGTGCAGGAATGGAAATCTTAAGATACCAGGTCTTAATAAAAAGATAAAACCATAAAAGATAAACCTGAGAAATTTGTATTGCCTTCTTTTGCTCATATTGTCTGTAACTTACACTGAAATGTGTAATAAACTTTTTTAACTACTGGGTCAGTATGCTCTGAGGGGGAAATAGGATTTTGAGAAGGTTGTTCATTATACTGCTTAACTCCACGAAACACATACATACAGAAAGAATGGGAGAAAGCAGGTACAGTGAACCACTGGCAGTGGTGCCCCTGGGTGAGGGAGGAAAGGGCTTGTGCTGTCTCCCTGTTTGTCACTTCCTTCATTTTCCAAATGCTCTACAGCCAAGATACATGTATGGCTCTTGAACTCAGGAGCAACTTTTTTTAAAAAGATGTATGTATGTATGTATGTTGTACTTTATGCGTGGTTTTGTCTGGATATACATCTGCACACCCGAAGAGGGCATCAGTCCCGTGCGAGTACAATTACAGATGGTTGGGAGCCACCATGTGGTTGCTGGGAATTGAACTCAGGACCTCTGGAAGAGCAGCTGGTGCTCTGAAGAGTTTAGCTATCCCTCCAGCCCCTGGAACAAAATATTTAAGGGTGTGTGCACGTGCAAGCTTCAGCTTCTATGTAGGAGTCTGGGATCCTGCAGGAGTCCTGTGACCAGGTAAGGGCAGTGTTTCTGATTTCTCCTAGACCCAAACACCGAGATCCTGTACCTCAACAGTAACAATGGTTTCAGCCATTGTTTGAGAATCACCATTCACAAAAAATAAATGAGGAGGAATTCAAGTATTGAAATAACTAGGACTCAAAATAAAATCTGCATGGTAGGGTGTGTGTGTGTGTGTGTGTGTGTGTGTGTACACAGAGGGCGCTGTTTTAATGTAAAGAAGGTAATATTAGAAATGTGTAATACTAGTACTATAAGAAAAGGAGCTCTTTTCTAATTCTCCACTGTGGAGGGATGTCATAGGTTTTAGCATGAGGACTGTTTCACTATACCAGGAAGTCACATTAAGCCCAGAAATTCCAAGCTACAAAGGAAAGCGGAGCTGGGAGGAACACAATGTAACACTGCAGCCCCCGCCCCATCGGCTCCCCCTTTCCCTCCAAAACCATCAACCACACGAGGGAAGACTGCGGGATGGAGGCTCCATCCTGCCCAAATCACAAAGCTAAGTGGTACATGCAAATTCACAGGGAAGGGGGAAGGGCAAGAAGGGCCATCCCTGCTTTCCAGGAGTCTTTGGATTGGCGGAATGATCCTATCCTAGCAGCAGGCAGGCAGTGGGTGTGTGTGTGTGTGTGGCACAGAAGGCCTCTGGCTCCCCACCGAGTCTGGGAAAGAGTCTGAAATAAAGTTTGAAAAACCCATCAATGTAACATGCATATTGTTTTATAAAATGTACCCAGAACTTACATAACTAATTTCATTTTCCTAATCACGGAAATAGTCTAATGTAAAAAAAATAAAATGTTTGTTAACCTAAAAATTATTTAAAAATTTAAAACAGCTCCAATATTTTAAAATGTATTGTACTACTATAAATAAATTTATAATATGATGCTTGAAAAACCTATCAAAGTAAGGTCTAGAGTAACTTTAGCCATTCTGAGTCATTTTAAACTAACCATTCCCTCATCTCTAAATGGCTTATTAACATAGAATCACAGATCCATTTAAGGATTTTTCCTTAAGAGAAAATGGAAGAGAAAAAGTGTGCCCCGAGTGTGAAAATCTGTGCACAGATAGCACAGATGTGACTGGGAATCAGACATCGGCACCAGCGTGTCAGGAAGGGTCCACTGACGCACAGCAGAACTGTTAACAGACCTGCAGGGAGCAATAGTCTGGCAGCTCAAATCCCCGCACTGTAAACCACGCGCACGAGGATTGCAGAGTGTTCCTAAGTGTCTAAATCCAAACCCACTTTTTAAAATGAAAAATGCAGAAAAACGTTTGTTATTTTAATTCAACATGTACTTCTCAAAATAAGACCCACTGTGAACACGACTTTAGGTTAAACTTTCCGTCACTGTTAGGCACCTGGTAAGAAATCCAGCACACAAACACTGTCCCTCTGCAGACAGCAGCAGAGGGAGGCGCTTTCTCGGGGAACAGGGCGGGTTTAGTTGTCAGTACAGTGCAGGCGCAGACGCACCCATTCAGACCTTGAAGAAAATCCTAAGCCAGAAATCTAATGAATTTGTAGGTAATCTTGCCTGCCTCAAAGTAGTCACCGCATTTAATGTGGTAACGCTCACGGTCAAGCGCCTCCCACGTCTAATGCAGCGGAAAGGCTGTCTGATTACACTGCTGAGGTTTTTCACTAAATCTTTCATACTGTATTAACATGTGATAAAATGGTACAAAGACTGATTTTAAAAAGTCAAATAAGTCTATTAAAGCTACAAGTAGAATTTGTGCCTCAACTGCTAATACAGTATTTAAAATTATACAAACAAACATCCAGTAAACATTATTTTATTTTATGACACTCTGCATTAATACAATAAATATACAAAACTTCCAAACCACTGAAAACATGCAACATGAGAGGGCCACGTGGAGGGCGTTACACAGAACCGTGACATACCACGGGGCAGTGCAGTAGTACACGACCTACAAAATACACAAACATCCCTAGAGCACTGAACCAAGCCCCAAATCACAATCACCAAGCAATCATTTTCCAGTGATCAGACCCTAGTTTTAAATAAAACAGTCACCGTTTAATATTGCAAACTAAAAAGTGACATGGATGCCTGTTCTCATGAGGCCCGACCCATGGCTGTAGTAACCGGTATTAAATAGAAAACACCAACCACCTGTCACCAAATCAAAGTGCATTGGTGACTGACTGTTGTTGAGGACAGTGGATGAGGGTTCAAGCTCTCCCACCTGACCCAGCCACAGACACCACCATCGCTGTAATGCTCCTTTGTGTTTTCAAACAACATAATCTCTTTCAAACTTGTATGAATCCAAACAATTGGATTGAAAACAGCATTTTCCTTGTTCATACACAAAACCATAATGTGAGTTATAACTATTCTTTGCCATTTAATAAAACTACCTTTGGGGACCTCCACATAATGGAGAGGAAACATTCCCAATTTTGAAAAAACTCTATTAGCATTTTTTTGAATCTCTGATGTGTCTCTTATTTGCACATCATAGAAGAACGTACATGGATTTGGAATATAAGTACCGGTGCTTATGTGCGCGTCTATAGTCTTAGTGACTCGGAGTCCATCAAGTCCACACTGGGGAAGCACAGGCTCTCAGCAGCCACACGGGAGCAGGTGAGGATGAAGGGATCCTGCTGATGAGAAGGACTCCAAACACAACTCCAAGTCCACAGTCTGACTTCTACCCTTTCAACTATTGTACTCAGTAAATTCCCAAGCAAACCTAACGTGGCCCTGCATGGGCGGATGTATAATCCAGTACCCACAGACCTCGAAGAACTGCACCCCAGCTCTGACTGCAGCCTTGGGAAAGGGGAAAGTGACTCACCCAGTTAAGCTCATTTTTAAAGGATACCCTGTTCCGACAGCCCATCTTTGTTTAAAGTCAACTCGCACAAGCCTATCTATCTATCATTCTGCAATCTAAAGCTACAACAGTGTGACTTACAGATGTTCCTGAGACTTCTAATCATTATTAAAAATGATTAAAAGTCTGAGCCCACATCAGTTTGCACTACATCATACCAATGTCAATCAGATGATACTAATAATGAATATATTACCTGAACTTTCACTCCGTTGCTTGGTGGAACGTTTTACATGTATTTAGTCTGTCTTAAAAGTAAAAGACAGGTGCATTAAGAAATCAAGTATATAAGAAGCGTGAGGGTCTTTAATTTTTAATGTAGCTAAAGGTGAGAGGCTAAAAGAAAAATCCCTTAAATACTGTATGTTCTTTTTATTCAAGGGTTAGGCTAGCCTTTAATACCTGTGTCAAAATCTCTCTCTCTCTCTCTCTCTCTCTCTCTCTCTCTCACACACACACACACACACACACACACACACACAGCTGCCAAACACAAATCCCAGTTCAATTAAAAAGATCAGCCAGAAGAATATACCAAAGTTTCCATACAGTAAAATTTTACTATATGAATACTGAAAATTAAGAGGGAAAAGAAATTATCACTATATTCTATTGCATCAATTCACTACCCTCTCTTTGGATAATGCACTGCACATTATATTAAACTCTTTATACTCCAGTAAATTTTTACTTAAAAGAAACTATTACAGAAAATCATTTCTGATTCTATAAAGAGCCCCAGATCCTACAACTATAAGCAGTACAGAACCCAAAATACTAATTCATTTCACTTAAGAGACGTGGTGCCCATGCAAGATCAGAGATTGTTATCAAAATATCAACTAGTCTAAAAATAAAATAAAAGAAGGTAAAATATACATTATCTACTACAGAGCACACGGCTCTTCTCCGGCGGCTGAGCCTCATATAAAGCAAGCCAATTTAAAAACACCCAAGCTTTGCTGACCTTGTTCCTTCCTTCCTAACAGAGGGGAAAAAGAAACAGGTTTTCATTTCCAATGTCTAAACTGTATCTCTCCTGACTCCTGGAAGAACGGCTGTGGTTAGTATGGAGTGCTTTTTAATTCTTACGTCACACACTCATTTCAGTGTGTCAGCACTGAAATAATCTGAGGAACACCATCCCCCAAAAATATGGAGAATATTTATTTAGCAGATGATAGTTTTCTTCTGTGAGGGGCATGGAAATATTAAGAAACTATTAGGCAAAGTAATAAGACAAGGAAGTTTCTCTGGTTTTTAGACCATGCACATGTGGATAGGAAATACCCATGCTTTGTGTACTGTGTGTTTCCAACATAAAAATATCTGTAGAATACAGTAACTGGAGAAAAAGATACAGTCATAAGGAAACAGAGACCCGCCTTGAGGCTTGCTACATCTGGTTACCCTTGAAGGCATTCTGCGCGGCGCTGGTCGCTGCAGTTGAGGCGGCATTTGCAGCTGCTGTCTGAACAGTCTTATTGGACATCACTCCCGTTGCGAACTCTTGCTGGGCCTTCTCAAAGCTAGCACCTGTTGTGCGATACAGTCCGTGTACCTGAAGCGGCGGAAAGCAATGCGAGATGGTAAGATGCAATCCACACTCGTGCTCCCAGCTAGCTGGACATAAACCATCCGGCCATGTGCGGAGGCCAGACAGAGGTCAGAGGGGAGGTGGGGGAAGGAGAAAGGAAAGCCACGAAATCAGCTTTTTACCCTAGGTCCAAAACACAGTGGGATTAGCAACAGCAACGTGCTTTCAAAGACAGTAACTGCCACCTTAGTCTGACCAGAGCACTCTTTTGTATGCAACAGAGTATCTTCACAAGCATTTGCTGTAATAAACTGGTTAGTGGGACTCCCTCATCACTATTCTGAATCATACACTCTCTACAAATGAAAAAACATCTGAAGATCAAACACTTCAGGAAGTTTTTAAAAAATTAAAACACCTAGATTATCTTGGTTCTTAAAATGAACTAACTTCAAAAATTCTTTTGAAATACAAAAAGTCCTTAGTAACTAGTATACTAATAATGGCATGAATGTTTATGGGCAAGTTCCCAAGTCCCATAGAAGACATCATGGAAACCCGGGTTCCCAGGGGCTCCAGACTGGACCGCCTTCCTCTCACTCCAGCATCACGCTGTCCCAGCATAGTGATCACTCAAAGGGACATGTCCGGAGCTCCCACAGCTCTCTGTGGCTTGTTCCTGTCTTACTAAGTGGCTCCTTTAGAATTCTACCACTCTAGTCCTGAAACATTCATTATCAGTACTTTCTGATAGTTCACTGTAGAAATCTGTTTAGAAACAACTGAGAGAAAATCAAACCTATTTGTGAAAGCTAAGGATTTCTGTCTATGAAGAAGCTCAGGAGATATAAATTCTTTCAGCACTGGGGCAACACAGGCTAAGACACAAGACCATGGCAGAAACCCAGCGACAGTGAGCGTCCAAAAACCAACGATAACCTGTTCTAACTGTAAGATTTCAGAATGAGAATGAATTCTAATAGTACATTTATGTTCATCAAAATAAACTAAGACTGCACAGCTGGTTTAGCAGGGGGTTAAGAGAGGACCAGCCTGGCAGGGCCTCTAGTCCAGAGCTGAACTATGCACAGACCTTCCTGAGGGCCCGAACCGCCCATGAAGATCCTGACCCCTAGTGGCGACACGTTAGAGCTGCATACTCCCAACAAGAGGGTTTGTGTGTTTATAATTTACTATTAATTTTTAAGTCAGTGTTGAAGAATCAGTTCTCAGATCTCAGTTGACATCAGAGGTAGAGAAGATATGAGAATTGATGGTTCCTTCAAATTATAATTTAGTTTATATTGCCATGTATTATATTTCAGCATACCACAGAAAATCATCTCATCTGAGATCCTTAACTTCATAGGTAAGAGACAGACAACAGCAGCTAACAGAACCCCGCAGCCCCCCACCCCCCAGGCGCAGCATCACACTCACTCCAACCTGCTCTTTTTACTTTGAGCATGTGGGGGGCACGCCACCGAGCACCTGTGGAGGTCAGAGGGTAACTTGCAGGCCCTGTCCTCTCCGTCTACCACATGGGTCCTGGGTCAGGCACAGCGCTGTGCTTGGCAGGAAGCACTTTTACCCGCTGAGCCATCTCACCAGCCCCAAACCGGTTCTTCCTAAATGGTCATCCCCTAAACCATATCGCCGAGTAAAGCCCAGCTAGATGAGGCCTGACCTTCTCACACTGTTAACAGAGCTTCTGAAAGAAAAAGCAGCAGCGAAATCTGGAAACTCAGGCGGAGTGCAGCTGGGCCCACAAGGCCCAGGACGTGGGGCACAAGGGGGCACTCAGCAGATTCTAAGAGAAAAGCCCAACAGAGCGGCCAGAGCCACTTCGGTATGTATTCCTTCCTTGTCCGTGTGGTAAAACTACCAGGTGTGAAGGAAACATGAAGGAAATGCAATGCTTAAATAATTTAATGTCTTTAAATTTTAAATATGGATAAAAACATATGCCTGATGCAATAACTCCACCTGTATTACTCATAAGGCTCATAGGCTTCATCCTGGAAACAGTGCATATGAGAAAGGCATGCATTCAGGAGCCGCCTCGGAAATGCTGGCACCAAAGATGTCTCTGATTTCTCAATACCTGCATATATAGCATGAGATGTTCTAGATGGGAAACAAACCTAAACATGAAACTCCTAATTTTTATACATATTGTTTGTATATACAGACTTGTGTGTAGTTTATACATTTCAATGCATTTGCCTCAGGTAATTATGATCCTAATCTCTCCTGTGAGGTCAGGTAGGCCTGTCCTCTTCCGGTACCAATTCCATGAACGAAAAGGGTTCTTATTGTTGAACATTTTGGGTTCTGGATTCTCAAGTCAGGGATGTTCTCTTTGTTATGTCAATCATGAAATATGATACAATTTTTAAGTGTGTCTATAAACAACCATGAATCATAATCCTCGAAAACAACCATGCAAGTCCAGAGGTGAGCCAGAGTGGCCCTGGTCTCAAGCAGCAGGGCCGGAGGGACCCCTCCCCAGGGCCACCGTGGCAGGGCCAGACGCTGGCTCCCACTTACTTTTTTGAACATGACGAGCGAGATGACGGCGGACGCTGTGAAGAGCGCTGCGATGATTATCATCATGATCCCGACGGGAATGTTCTTGTTGAGACCAGTGAGGGACGAGATCCAACCACTAAGGGACAGCAGACACGTCAACAGGCAAATAAGTCAGTGCAACTCTCAAAGCAAAACACGGGCAGCACTGTGACGCCGGGCCACGTCAGCATTCTTCATAGGTGATAACGTCACAAGGCCTCCGTGCTAAGGCCCGCACTCAGGCCTTCAGTGCCGGGCCCACAGCTAAGAAACACCCGTCTGCATCTGCAGGCAGACCACACGCCTGAGCCCCAGGAGCGCACCAGACGACTGCAGTTTTTAATATACTGTCTTAAAAGTGTGGGTTCTTCATTTGCATTTTAAATGCTCATTTTCAAGCAGGGAAGAAAACATATGCAGACCACATAGCCAACGAATGATTCACTTTTAGAATATAGACTGCACTTAGAACATAGACCACTTAGTATATAGACTGCACTTAGAATATAGACCGCACTTTACAGCTCAGTGCTTGAATGTGGAATGTCCTCAACACACTGGGTCTGAGCGCTGAGGCCCAGCAGGGACATTGTTTTGGAAGGTTATGGACATTTCAGGAGGCAGGAACTAGCAGGAAGAAGCAGGCCCAGGCCCAGGCCCTGCAGGCTTCTCCCTGGCTGGCGCCCTGGCCCATCCTCTGCTTCCTCAGCCGCCCACTGAACTGTGTTATGCTCTGGGACTGACAGACTGACGGCTCCTCTGTTCCACCTTCCCTGCCACAGAGCAGCAGGACTCTTCAGCGATGGAAACGCTCTCTCAATGCTGTCCTTGTTTTATACATTACTGTACTGTACACTATTGGGGACTGCGTGAAGGACGCTTGGGAACACTCTACTCTATGGTCTTACAACACCGTGTCAATCCACAATTGCCTTCGCTCTAATTATGACTAAAAATACCTGATTTCTACCAGGCCCACCATAAGCAGGCCTTTCCATTAGCAGACTGCGGTGCCTGGGCACAGCCTGTTACAGTCAACTTAAGGTTCCTCTCTGCACTTCTCACAGTCATATTAAGAAACTGGTGAAATTACCTTAACTTCTTAAGAACTGTGTGATGTGTGTACAGCGTTATAACAGTACATTTTTAAAACATCTAAAGCATTGCCTCTCATTCACATGCCAGACTAAGCAATATTTAAGATAATAATTAAAATAGCCATTTCCAAGGACTAACTGGAGACAATAAAAGTAGACAGTCTATAGTGCGTGTGCCCGCTGAGAGCTGTCTGCTCGCTGCTCACCCCCACACGGAGGCAGCGCAAATCCAAGCCCCATACCCTCTAGTCCTATGCTCACTGCAGCTTTGGCTAACAGACACAATGGCAAACAGCAGTTCCATGCATGCCAGTGCACCTGTGCATACCCCTGCATGCAGACGCTGGAGGGAGGGCAGTTCGCCCAAGGTAGAAAGGAGAGGCGGTATTTTAAAGACACACCTCTTCCCCCGACCATCTCACTCAGGGGTGTCCCCCATGGAGAACGAAAGAAAGAGGTCTGTATCGCCTTCTAGCCTGAACCACAATACATTATCTTTTTTTTTTTTTAAGATTCATTTATTTATTATATGTGAATACATTGTAGCTGTCTTCAGACACCCCAGAAGAGGGAGTCAGGTTTCATTATGGATGGTTGTGAGCCACCATGCGGCTGCTGGGATTTGAACTCAGGATCTCCAGAAGAGTAGTCTGTGCTCTTAACCACTGAGCCATCTCTCCAGCCCCTGAACCCCAATACAAATGTGTGTGTGTGTGCATGTGCATGTGTGTGTTTATCTAAAATAATGCTCTACACTTAACTTGGAATTCCTCCCTTCAGTCCTTGAAGCTCTTCTCTCCACACTGACCTGCCCTCTCTCTGGTCTCCTTCACACAACCCCTTTCAGTGCCCGATGTGGACACATTTTACTTTCCACAGACACCTCGCGCACTGGATTTTTACATTGCAGCATAACCTTTGAAGAGAACAGTTTTTTCAAAATTTTGTTCCAGGACATTTTCAGTTGAGTTTTCAAAGCACTTTCGTTTTTTCTGTGTTTGCTTTTGCCAATCTGACGTTTTCTGTTAACTCACTAGGACATGAAGTTATACAAATACTAAATTAGCAACTTATAAGCAGTGAATAACTCACCAGTTTCCCCAGTTATGAAATCCTGCAGCCTGGAGCACATGCACAGCAAACTGACAAATATAGACGAAGAAGAACACGAAGAACCTGAAGGAACTGTCGCTCCTTTAAAAGAAAAGGGAGAATGTCAGTCTTCACAGCACCTTACACACACACACACACACACACACACACACACACACACACACTTGCCAAACCTTGAGGAGGCAAACAGGTGAGGCCCCCAGCCCCACCTCAGCAACTCTGGGCAAACAACCATGGCCACCCTGGGTCTCCACTGAACTTCTAGCCGCACCAGAATCCACCGCAACACAAAGTTCAGTTTTCCTTTAAAAAAATTTTTTCCCTAGTTTTCGCATATGGCTGTGAATTGTGTGTGTGTGTGTGTGTGTGTGTGTGTGTCCTTGGAAGCCAGAAGAAAGGATCAACTCCCCTAGGACTTGAATTACAAATGGTTGTGTGCTGGAAATCAAGCCCAGGTCCTGTGGAAGAGCAGCCAGTGCTCAGGTGCGAGCCTCCAGCCCCTCCCTCCCACGTTGAATGCTATTCATTGGCCGTGGGAAAGTGTGTTGCTTCCAGTTTCTTGCGATTACAAATCACACTGCTGTGAGCATTCACGTGTAAGTCTGCATAAGGACACAGGTTTCTACCGTCGGTAAATACCTATAAATGCATGTGGTAAACATACACTTAAGTGTTTAAGAAACTGCTGAACTATATTATAAAGTCTCCCCATTTCACACACCTGTGAGAGCCCGTTCAGGTCCTCTGCATCTCGTTAGCACTCGCTGTGGTCAAGTGCACAGCCCTAGCCTTTCTAATTAGCATGCCTGATTGTGATGGTAACTGGGTTGGGTGGACAGACTTCTGGGAGAGATCAGTAAAGCAGGCTTCAGGCTTTTCTATAGAAATTGCATCATGACTAATGAGTAATTTAAGCCTTAACCCGGGGATGGATTCAGAATCTGAGTGGACTGTGGGGAGGTGGCGGAGGTGGCAGCTGTGAGGACGAGAGGAAGCAGGTCACTCACTGGGCATGCGGGGCTTTAGCCCCTCTCCTGTTCCTGCTCCACACTGCTTCCCGGCCTGATGGGAACCAGCCCCTCATGCCCCATCACAACTCAAAATGCTGACACCACAAGCAACCTCTCTCTTCAGCTAGTGTTTTGTTACTAACAACACTAGTACCACACTTAGCTTTGACTTACACGATTAGTGAGTAATGTTGTTTAGCAACTTTTCGCTTTATCCACAGATCTTTGTTAGACTGTTAAAATCTTTTTCTGGTGTTTAAACTGGGTTTTCCTCTTTATTCTTGATTTTTGAGAGTTTAAAAAAATATTCTGGATATACAAGCCTTTAATTAGATACATGCTTGGCAAAAATCTTCTATAGTTTGGGCCTTGTCTTTGCAATCTGTGCATATTTGTATGGAAACATGTGTGCACTTGAGGCATCCCAAAAGTGTCTGAGGAAAAGTTTTGCCTTTTTATGAATTCCAATTTGCCTAGTCATTTTTTTTTGTATTGGACTAAAACAAACAAAAACACTTTAGCAAAACCAAAGTCCCTGCCATCAGTTCCCTGTCTTGCAGCTCTACATCTGTACACGGTGTTCTTTGAACTGACTTTCTGAAAACATGGTATGACATGTTATTCTGTCAAAACAAAACAAAACAAAACAAAAACCAGCTTATTTCTGAAAATAAGGTATGGTTGAATTTTCTTCACACAAGGGTAGCCAGGGGCCCCAGCAGTGGGGCTTAGCCTTTTCTGAGCTGCACTGCCTTTGAGTCTCGAGCATCAGAGCTGGGGCTGGAGAGATTCCCAGGAGCTGCCCTCGTAGAGGCTCAGTTTGAAACAGTCACATGGTGGCTCACAGCCGTCTAATTCCAGTTCCACAGGACCCAACGCCCCACGCTGGCCTCTGCTAACACAGCAGGCACATAGTACACACACATCATTAAAGAGCTTTTGATTTTTTAAATTGCCTTTTACATAGGGAAGGGCTCATTTCATTTTTAGACTGTTCATCTGTTTATGGTCCAAGTGTCGTTGACATAAAGACATCACTGACTACTGGCACATTCTAGCAAGTCTTCAAATCAGGAAATATATATCAGTATGCCATCTTGACTGTTCCTTTGTAGACTTGCTTTAAATGTTTAAGGCTTTGGTATTTCCATACATCTTTGGAAGAACAATGCCACATTTCTAGAAAACAGCCTGCTGGAATCGACTGCGGTCATGCTGCGGATCTGTGGATCACTTTGAGAAAGTTTACACCTTAGTGATAATGAGACTTCTCACCCACTGTAAAGGGATTTATCTCCATTTGTATTTTCTACAAAGATGATCATGGATCTATAAATATAGTTTTGCTTCCTTTCAGATCTGGATGTCTTTTGTTTCTTTCTTACCTAATTATAGTGGCCAGAAATGTTGTGAATTTCCTGACCCTCGGCAGCTCTCTCAGCCTTATACACAGTACCTGGTATTAGCTATGAGCTACAGGTTTTAGCTTGTACACTTCCTTTGCAGGGTGAAGAAACCTCTCTTCTACTCCCAAGTTTATTCATTGTTTTTTAACATAAAAAGACATTGGATTTTTGTCAAATGTTTTTACTATATTAGTTAAGATAGTCATTCTATTGTTAAATTTTTGGTTATAATGTGGTAAACTTTCTAATATAAAGCCAGCCTTGTAAGTCCAGTGCTGGGGCACGTGCCCGTAACCCAGTACTCAGGAGGCTGACACAAGAGGTCGCCAAGGTCAAGGCCAGCCCAGGCCACACAGTGAGACTCCTGAGAAAAGCTAACGTCCATCCACTTGACTGTGGAGTAGCAGCTTTTCAAGTCTGGCCCCGTCTTTAATGGCTCTGAATCAATCCTGGTCCACTTAGCACTGTCACTTCCAAGGCCCAAATCACTTTGCTTGCGAGAGCTCAACCGCAGACTCCTCAGCAGACAGGAGCACACGTGTCAGGAGGAAATCCTTCCGCTTCTACGGTCCCCTCCTACTTCACAGTGTCCGTCAACCTTCCCACCCGCCTCTGCAAAGAGCCAGCCTCTGTCTTCGGGTGACCACAGGTCTACCCCACCCTCTGTGCCCTGGCCCGCCCACTCCAGCGCTTTCTTATCCTCTGCCCCACAAGTCTCTGCCCCTGCAGTGAGTTCTTCCCTTCAGTGTACCCCATGTTCTTCTCTGTGGTCCTCAGGAAAAAGCGCTTCAGACTGCTGCTCATCTTGTCACGCGGGGCTGGTTTATGGGTGCTGGGGCTCTCAGAGATTAGTGAGACTCCCGTTTTCAGCAGTGCCCGGGCTTCGGGACTGCAGCCTGTTTGAAGGCCGGCAGGATCTGGAGATGCACATGCTTCAGGAAACTCAGCTCATTCCCTCCTTCACCCCTGGCAGCTGCATCCTGTGCTTCCGTGCAGCCTGGCTTCTCTGAGGAGCCTCCTGCCAGGGGCCACGGAGTTGGCCTTTATTTTTTCCATTGCTAAGTTGAGTTTCCATTTCCATTAGATCGGTCACTGCTCACGTGCCCGGGGCTGGTGCTGTTATCTGTTGTTCTATAGATGAACTCAGGGCCTAGTGCATGGCAGGCTGGCCCTCCAGGTTTACATCTGACCTCCAACAGAAATAAAATTATGTCTTCTCGCATATGTATGTGCGTGTACTACAGAGCTTGTGAGTACTTAGTCCTCGGTCCTCTGTAGGCTCTACGACCTTTGGAGATATCATGTGGACCAGAGTGTGAACACATTCCTTCCTTCATATTAGTGCCTCAGAGCTTCTGTCTGTCCTACCTTATTACTATGTTGCTATTTCACAATGCATCCAGGTATCAGAGTCCCACACACATACTGGTTTAACTTACGTGAGAATATTTACGATTATCTTCTGAGTAATTGTTTAACTAACAATTTGGTGTTATTACAACGTTCTGTGCCAGCTGAGGGTAGGCAGGGCTGATCATGCTGCCCCAGGAGACCTGGTGACATGCTGCAAAGACCAGCACACTGGGCAGGAGGAGGGGGCTGTGTCGGGGCTGCTTGCCAGTAACAAGAAAGCTTATAGTCATGGCAGCCGGGGCAGAATGTGGGGCTACACAAGTGTCCTCCATGAAGACACAAGGGCTGGAGCACACTACTGGGACCTTTTCGGTTGTAGACACCCTCACACCTTAGAAGATCACGCTGGGGCCTGCCTGCCCTGTAAAGAGGCTGTCCATTAACAGAGGAGTCAGAATATAGGAAATAAGAAATCAAGAAGCCATCTAGGCTGGAGATGGTGGAGATGAAGTGGCGAAGACTGCGGCAGCCAGGAGCAGACTAGCCTTACAGGATCTTCAATATCAGAAGTAGAAAAAAAAAATGAAAGCAGAAATTTGGCTTAGAAATTCAAAGATCTTTTGTGACTGGAGTTGGGTAGGGAAGAGAGCTCGGTGTGTAGAGGAGCAGCCGAGGGAGGAGCGGCAGGAGGCTCCTGTGACGGTCTTTGGAGGGGAGGAGGAAGGTGGAGATCCTGGCACTGAACCCGGGACCCGGCCACGAGGCAGCCCTGCACAGGACTTCCTCACTGTCGGTCGTGCTCTGCCCGCAGCTATGGTTCTCAGTCTGTTGTATACAGCTGGCTGGGTTCTTTGTCAGACAAAGTAATATACACCAGTTTAACAACATCTACTGCCACAAAGGAACTCTGTAGAAGCAGCAGGCTCCTGGCCCTTGTCACAGGTCCCCACAGCTGCACTTCCCAGGCACCCGTTGGCTTCTGGTCACTGGTGCCACGCCCTGCACAGCTTACCCTGCCGCTTCCTAGCATTACAGGAACTGTGGTGAGGGGAGACCTGGCTTTCCTTTCAAAGCTTCCCACTTCTGCCCGGGTCCCAGTAGATACCCACATAACCACGGGTCGCCAGGGGTCCTGCCCCCTTTTTAGCCCATGCGATTCCTGAACAGTCACAGCTGAGGCATAAAAGATGCACTGTTACCAGGATTCCTAGCTTGCATTTCTGCTTCCCTAGATTTAGAAATTATGATGATGGTTTTTAATATATACCTATCAGTACTTGATCACTAATTCTCTACTTAATATGTATAAAATTCTTTTTAACCTGTTCAAATTGATTCTGCCAATTTTATCTCCCAGGAACTTTTCCTCTTAAAACCTGACCAACTGCCGGGCAGTGGTGGTGCACGCCTTTAATCCCAGCACTTGGGAGGCAGAGGCAGGTGGATTTCTGAGTTCGAGGCCAGCCTGGTCTACAAAGTGAGTTCCAGGACAGCCCAAACTACACAGAGAAACCCTGACTCCGGGGAAAAAAAAGAAAAAAAGAAAAAAAAACCTGAAAGAAATAATCAAAGATTGAAACAATTTCTCAGAACCTATAGGCAGAAGTCTATACCTGGGCAGGGCATTTCAAATGAGATGAGACTCGTCACAAAGATGAGCCCTGGCTACAGCTCTAAAGAGCCTAACAGGGCACAGGTGGGGAGGCGAGGGAACGGAGTGCAAGCTTCCCATACAAAAGGCATTCGGATAAAAAGGGAAGCAACACACGATCATGACAACAGGCACAGAAAGGTATCTAGACAGCTCCAGCCCCACTCGTGATGGTTCCCATCAAGCTAGAGGAAGAGTACCCTCAAGCCAACAACTATGTCAACAACGAAGTCTGCAACTCACATCACGGCCGATGCTTTCTTCCCCTAATACCTGGAGCAAGACATGGCCGCCACCCCACCTTCACTCTCACTATTCCAGAAACTGCGGCTGGTTACTAAGGCAACAGGAAGAAGGCAAAATGAAGACGCAAGGCAGAATAGTTAGGAGAACCCATCTGGAGGAAAGGAGAGAAGCTACTCTGCACTGGGGAGTCCAGAACCCTGGGCTCGGCCCCAGAGCTCTCCTCTCAAAGCCGTAATGCCCGGGGAGGGAAAGGAATGGACAGACAGGAGTCACCAGGCGGCCTAGGGAAGGGCTCCGGGTGGTCTTCCCACCTGGATCCATCTTAAGATAAAGGCTATAATCACCGGTATAGTTCATAATTTAGACATGTAGGGGACAGAGGAGTAAACAGCGAAGCTTTTCCTAAAGTCATGTATAATGCATGACATACAATGTAACATGTTAAAATCTAAGAATGTTAATTTTCTTGCATTATTTTCGTGGTTGATTTTCAAGAGAAACAATGCTTATGAATGTTACAATCCAATGGATATGCAGGCAAGCAGTCTTAGACTTTTCAGAAAGTATGTTACTGTAATATGAAAATGTTAACTTTGTATTATGCTTATGCTTCTTACTGGGGAAGGAGGTGTGCGTGCCACGGTGCGCATATGGAGGTCAGAGGACGGCCCGCAGGCGTCAGTCTACCACCCACCGCGTGGACCCGGGCATGGAGCTCAGGTCACCATGTTTGGCAGCAAGCACCATTGAGCCATCTCGCTGGCCTTGATAATGATTTAAAAAATTAATGAAAATACACCAACTTTCCCTTTAAGGTACAATACAGACTATTCCTTTCCTGGGGTCTTTGTTTGTGACAGGGTCTTGCTCTGTAGCCCAGGCTACTATAAACTACATAGCCCAGGCTGGCCCACAGCAGTGCTGCTGCTTCAGCCTCCGTGCGCTGACCGCAGGGCTGAGCCGCCCCCCCCCCCATGGCCTCGCAGTGCTAACGCACACACGCACACACGTTAGCTCGCACTTTACCTGAAAGCTCCGTACAGCGGTCTGTACCAACAGACAAAGGAGCACGGAGTGAAGAGCAGGAACCACAGGATGCTCAGGCCGAAGTCAACCGCTCTTGAGGAGTCGACACAAAACCACGCCAAGCACCCGAAGATGTTCAGGAACAGGGTTACCGCATGGACTGCAGGTCAGAAGACAGACCGGAACATTTACATTATAGAGTTATACAATCCGACAGAACTACAAATGCAAACACGCTTCCTCGGAGCAAACATGTTCCCCCAGCTTCCCTCGCATGCTGTTCAACACTGCTGCTTCTCACACGGGCTCTGAAAGCACAGCACACACACTGGAGCACTTTAGACCGAGTCCTGCTGCATCTCCTAGCAGGCAGCTGCACAGCTAAGCCCAACCCTAAGGTTTGCCTCCCTGAGAAGAAAAAAAAGCCAAGAACTTCTAGAACCAGGGCCCAAGGGGGCACCTGTGCCTGCTCAAACACAGAAGCAAGCAGGCCCAGGAGCCAGGGTCTCGGGGTCTGACGTTAGGGGAGACCAGACCCTGGAATTGGGATGCTCATGTCTGTGGAGGTCTGTGAAGATTATGGCATCCTCATCAGAGAGCCATTTGTAATGGGGAAACACTTTGATAGAGGACTCTAGTTACTCACTTTACCCCACCAGGCAACACAGTGAGATCTGGGCCACGGCAGGGCCACCCTTTGCTTCACAGAAATAGGCGTGGGCCACACTTCACGCGCTGCCAGCAATGACGCTCCCTAACAAGTCACAGTCCCCAGTGCAGCACCCAGCAATGCTGTGACCCTCGTGAGCACACTTACCACTATAGCTGCTGTTCACACTTCTTTTTATTTTATGCACTTAGGTGTTTGCCTGCATGTACGTATATGCACCATGTGTATGCAGGACCCGCAGAGGCCAGAAGAAGGCACCGTATCTCCCTAGATACCGATGCTCTGAGTTCCCACACGGGTGCTGAGAACCAGTTCTGCGGCCTCTACAAGAGCAGCAGGTGCTCCTAACCCCTGAACCACCTTCTCTACCCACTACAGTTAGAAGCGAGTCTGCAAAAGAGTATTCATGGGGTAGAATTTTACTATGAAAAATAAATTGCCACAAAATTAAAATACTGTAAAGTGCATATTATTAAATAAAAATATAACCAACTATGACATATTTAAAAAATAAAAGATTATTAAACTTACTACAAACTCAATATACATTAAAAACTAATTTTAAAATCTGTTCAGAAATCAAAAGTAAACATGTATGAGGCAGGGTGAAACCTCTCATTCTAGTGCCCGATGCTCTCATCTGAGCACTGAACGAGGCAAGTAGGGTGAGGGGCTCCGGGGCTGAGTGCGGCCACGGCCCTTCAGGGGCTCGTGTGACGCCACTCCCTCCCATCACAGACAACTGCTAACTACTCAGCTTCCATGGGGAGCTTATATTCTCAGGAAAGCTGGCTTACTAATCAAATGACTCAAAATCCCTTTTCCTCAAAATAAAGAGTTCTAAGACCTTAAAAACAGAACTGAATTTCCCATGAAATCGGAAAATATTTTGTAGTTCTAAATGACTTCTGGCTGTCTTAAGGACTGTCTTAAACTTAAATTTTAATCTTTAAAAGAATAACTTTTTAAAGTTTTCTGTTTTACTTACAGAAAATAAAGACCATGTCTGTATATATGTACATATTTTAAAGTCCAGAAAAAAATTTCAAAGTATAGAAAATATTAATAACCTTTTATAATGTGTTAAATTTTTTCTAGATGCTTTTTAAAGTAACCATGATCAGTAAGTCACCAACTTGCACGTAATACAACCAGCCTGTCTAGGTACCTGGAGATGCGCTGTCCACCTGGGAGGTCAGTTGTGGACAAGGCACTATGTATCTGTACTGCGCCATCTGTGCTGTGAATTTCAGTGGGTCTATGCTGGCGGATGCTGAGTTCAGGCCAAACATTAAACAAGTCTTTAAGCCATGTTCACAGATTTATAAGTTACACTTTTTTATGTGAGAGATTTATTCACTTTATGAGGAAATCAAAGCCAGGATCAGTGAGCCTGAATTCGCAGTTGCTAGTACCATGTGATCTTAATCCAAACCGCCACAGAAGCGGTTAAGGCAGCGCCTCCTCTGCTATCTGGTGCCTGGGACCCACACTTTGCTTTTCCTTCTTTTCTTAAATTCAAAAGCACATTCAGAAGGTTGAATATCACTTCCCATGGCCTCTCGGCCCTTTGGCCAAGATCAAGTGGGGTATGGCTTCACAGTGGTAACTGCTACGGCTCAGCAGCAGCTTCCACGGTCTGCTGCATTCACGGACCGCTGAAGACACAGCTTCATCGTATGCATTAAAATGGAAATCACTTCTTCACCTTGATACTCTGTGGGTGGCATACCATGGAATCTAACTTAAGAACCAAGCTATCGGAATAGCTTGTTACATGGTGATTTGTTATATAAAGTTGGCCCAGTCGACAATGTCAAACACATACCCCAAACTGTCAAAGCTTTGGCTTCTCCAAGACTAAGTAATGTAATGCCTGCTGGAGGATGTGTTGGGACATGAAATCCATCTCCAACAAATGCTAGCAATCACTATGAATGAATGAATGAATGAATGAATGAATGAATGAGTAGCACAGCTTCAGCCAGCCTGAAACGCACCCAGGCTGGTACTTTAGAAAGCGCCACACTCAAGCAGTCCCTGCTCTTCCATAGGCCTCTATATAGGTAAGCGCCTGAGCTGCTTGCCCCTCACTCCAAACAATGCTTCTCTGAGACTGAACCCCAACGAGAATACTGAGTCCTTTTTCAAAAAACAATTGGCAAATTAAGTGAGACTGGGGAAACCTACAATTACCTGCATTACTCTGAGACACTCTGAAAGTTGTGCATTCTCAAGACCCACCAAACCGACTTTAAAACCATCAGCGTTAGTAGTTAGCAGTTAAATTAAAGCTAGCTATCTTTCCTACTCGACTTCCATTTGTAAAATCTATTATAGTTTCCTACATCTTTACCATAAAAAATTAAGTTAAATAACTTATGCCTAAAATTCTATGTCTATTTTTAAAATTCATATACAAAAAATACAAATGCATAAATGACACACAGAAACATATTAATTAAAACATAAGAACTGGTTAGTATGCACATATAGCAATATCAAACACACAGAATACCACTGATATCAAGGCAAAATTTTCAACAAAAAACTAAAAGTTTGAAAGTAATAGCCAGCTGGGTGTGGTGCGCACCCCTCTGATCCCAGCTCTCAGGGGACAGACACTGGTGGATTTCTACGTTCAAGGGCAGCTTGGCCTGTGTAGCCAGTTCCCAGAGAGCCAAGGCTTCATAAAGAGACCCTGTCTCAAAAAAAGAGGTAATATCCACTGTAACTTTTTGACTATGGGAACAAATGTTCTTTTAAAAATTGTAACAAATGTAATGTCCATAAACAATTGCTTTTCATATGCCAGCAATGAAGAATGAGTTTGAAGAAAATTATTACATCCACTAAGAGAAGTTGGACATTAAAGCCTTACTAATCATACAGTAAAACTCACACACTTTCTTTGGAAGGAATGCACCTACGAAGTACCTACTGCCCCGTCTGTCCAGCAGGTGAGGAGCCGCACGGCCGCCTTCCCTCCTGACGGGCTCTCACCAAATAGGGCTGAGGCCGGTGCACAAAGCAGGGAATGGGCTGGGCAGGACGTGTGTGTGTGTGTGTGTGTGTGTGTGTGTGTATGTGTGTGTGTGTGCACAGCAAACCTTGAGCAGCCTGACACTCATTTCATATTTCAGAGTTGTAATTAAGACACCACACACATCCCAGCTGAACACATACTCTGACTTGTTGTTTAATAAAACTGTCCCATATTAAACAACTTTAAGAATAGACGTATCCACGGCCACTTGAAGATGAAAGGTAAGCCAAGCCCAAAGCAACTTTTAAAGTTACAGTTCACATTAGAGTATCTTCTGATTTGTCCTAAAACCCAGCCAGAATGCCCACATTTAACAGTCTAAATGGCACTCCTTTGTATAAAACATAGGATGCATAATGTTGGCAAAGCAAGTCATGCCTAGATAATATTCTTGAGAGGAAAGGGAGCTCTGGGAAATCCTACCATGTGACAGGCCAGTTGCCTCTCAGTCAGTCAGTACTGGTGTTTGATGGTTCGATGTGTGGGCTTTTCTCAGCTAAAAACTTGGATTGCTATCTGTTAGACAATTTTTGTATCTAAATACACTGTTCAACTCTGAAACTATGACTATTAAGTTCTATATGAAAAGACATTTAATATGCATTTTAATATATCATTTCCTAAAAGGTGTCTATTAATGAAAATATGAACTCATGATGCATTTATATATGTATATTTATACTTTATGAATATAAATGTTCTATACTCACACATCCATAAGTAGTACATGAGCTTTACTGTCTTTTGGAATTCTACAGGAATGTCTACAGAAAAATCTTGATAAAAACAAGGTCCCACAGGAAAATTGCTAGGAAGAGGTGGCCAATTATTTTTTCTCCCTGTAAGTGAAAAGAAAAGTTATTCCAACAAATACATTGTCTTAGTCAGGGTTTCTATTCCTGCACAAACATCAGGACCAAGAAGCAAGTTGGGGGCCGGGCGTGGTGGCGCATGCCTGTAATCCCAGCACTTGGGAGGCAGAGGTAGGCGGATTTCTGAGTTCGAGGCCAGCCTGGTCTACAGAGTGAGTTCCAGAACAGCCAGGACTACACAGAGAAACCCTGTCTCTGGGGAAAAAAAAAAGAAGAAGAAGAAGCAAGTTGGGGAGGAAAGGGTTTATTCAGCTTACATCTTCCATGCTGCTATTGATAATCAAAGGAAGTCAGGACTGGAACTCAAGCAGGTCAGGAAACAGGAGCTGATGCAGAGGCCATAGAGGGATGTTACTTACTGGCTTGCTTGCCCTGCCTTGCTCAGTCTGCTCTCTTATAAAACCCAGAACTACCAGCCCAGGGATGGCACCACCCACAAGGGGCCCTCTCCTTGATCACCAATTGAGAAAATGCCTTACAGCTGGATCTCATGGAGGCATTTCCTCACCTGAAGCTTCTTTCTCTGTGATAACTCCAGCTTGTATTGAGTTGACACATAAAACCAGCCAGTACAATTGACCCCTTGTCAATTTGACAGACAAACACATCACTGTTAAGCCTCAATCTTTACTTTCTTATTCATCCCCAAGATCTAAATAACTTTAAAAGTCCCACAATCTTTACATATTAAAAGTTCAATCCCTTTAAAATATCCAATATCTTTTAAAAATTCAAAGTCTCTTAACTGTGGGCTCCACTAAAATACTTTCTTCCTTCAAGAGGGAAAAATATCAGAGCACAGTCACAATCAAAAACAAAATCAGACTCCAACTGTCCAACGTCTGGGATCCAACTCACGATCTTCTGGGCTCCTCCAAGGGCTTGGGTCATGTCCCCAGCTCTGCCCTTTGAGGCACACACAGCTCTGCCCTTTGAGGCACACACCTTGTCGTCAAGGCTCCAGATGCCTAGACTCCACTGCTGCTGCTGTCCTTGGTGGTCATCGCATGGCACTGGCATCTCCAAAACACTGCTATCTTCCGCTGCAACTAGGTGTCACCCATAGCCTCTCATAGGCTCTCTTCATGGTGCCAAGCCTCAACTCCTTCATGACCCCTTCAGTGCTGGACCATCAATTACAACTGAGGTTGCCCCTTCACCAATGGCCTTCCACGGCCTTTCACAGTGCCGAGCCTCAGCCCCTCTTCATGACCCCTTCACGCCTTCAAAGCCAGGACCACCTGGGTGACTCTTACACATTACCAAGTCCAGACACAGCACAAAATACAACTGCGGCTATCTTTGTAACACAGCCTCTGTGCTCTCAGAAAACACTTCCTAGAAGGTTTCACCTCAGTGATGCTGGTCTCTACTTAATCACCACTAACTTCTTAGCTCCAGCTAACCAGCATCAATAGTCCCAGTAACACAAAAAATTTGCTTTAGTGGTTCTGGTATCTTGTTAATCACAGCTGATTCTTCAGCCCCCAACTAACCAAAACCATAGAATCTTCATAATCAAAATATGACCCTAATAAGTCTTTAATCTTCCCTCTGAAATTTCACATGCTAGGCCTCCATCTTCTATGCTGTTCTCACTATTATCTTCCAAGCTCCTATACAACATCCCATAGGGTTCTTAACACCAAACGGATCATCTAGTCCAAAGTTCCAAAGTCCTTCCACAGTCCTCCCCAAAACATGGTCAGGTTGTCACAGGAATACCCCACTATGCTGGTACCATTTTGTCTTAGTGAGGGTTTTACTGCTCTGAAAAGACACCATAAGCAATGCAAATTTTATAAAGGACAACATTTAATTGGGGTTGGCTTACAGGCTCAGAGATTCAGTCCATTATCATCAAGGCAGAAACATGGCAGCATCCAGGCAGATATGGTGCAGGAGGAACTGAGAGTTCTACATCTTCATCTCTGAAGGCTGCTAGTGGAAGACTGACTTCCAGGCAACTAGGGTGAGGGTCTTAAGGCCACACCCACAGTGACACACCTACTTCAATAAGGCCACACCTCCTAATAGGGTCACTCCCTGGGCCAATCATATAGGAACCATCACACACATTCTCTTCTTATTCTCCTTCGGTTCTAAGTAAAGCGTCTTGCTTTGGTAGACTGCATATGAAACACTATGGTGCTTCTCTTACAACTTTGAAAGCCAAGCTTACATTTCTAACTTTTTTTTTCAGAAACTTCTTTTTAAGAAACAATAAAAGGTAAAATAATTTCCCAATGTCATATCATACCATATTCAGCATGTTTCTGTATAGGAGAACCCTGAGACAAACCCTAAGAATTGCCTAAAACAGAGTAATTTCAAAGTCTGAGGACCTGGCCAACTAATTCTTAAGCGTCCGTTTTCTCCTTGTGATGGGACTTTTGGACAGAATTCTGCTGCAGTCCTTCTGAGCTGCAGAGGGAAGAAGGTCTCTCAGCACTACGAGACTGGCTAAGGGATCAGATGTGGACACTGCAAAGACAGACCAAAAGGTTATCTAAGGAGATCAGAACCCTGTGAGAAAACGGGAGACAGCCTGTTGTGTGGGAGTCACAGCAGCCTCAAGGCTGGAGAGGCCGCAGTGAGGTGAGAGGGGAGGCTGTGTCTGAAAAAACAAGATTGGCGGCAAGACTTGGGATATGAAGGCAAGAGCGGAAATTAACCACAAAGCACAGACTCAGACAAAAATGTAAGCAAAAAACAACCAGAAGTCATTTTCTTTTTTCTTCTTTCTCTTCCTCTTTGTGCTTGCTTGTTTTTTTTTTTTTTTTTTTTTTTTTTTTTTTTTTTTTTTTTTGAGACAGAGTTTCTCTGTGTAGCCCTGGCTTTTCCTGGAACTTACTCTGTAGACCAGGCCAGCCTTGAACTCAGAAATCCGCCTGCCCCTGCCTCCTGAGTGCTGGTAAAAATTACTTTCTAATACTAAATATACTATATAGCTTTTAAAATTCAATTATATATATTTTTACCTATCTGAACAATTTTCATAAAGAAAAGTATGACCTGTTGGTTATTCTCCTTAACATATGCCCTCAGTTACACTAGTTATAGTATTAAAATTGGGGGGATCAGGGCTATACCTCCATGGGAGAGCACTTGCCCAGCACACAACCCTGGACAGGTCCTCAGGGAATACACGTGACGCATCACACTATGTAAAAAGTAGCCAAGAACAGCAATGAAGAGGGAGATGGGAAGCAGAAGTTCTCAAGCCACTTGCTGTCCACAGGGTGGTTAAGAAGTGGAAACTTCATTTCTTCAGAAAGTGAATAACTGGGCCACACTTCTCAGTGTGATGCTGGATTACAGGTAGAAAGCACTACAGGGTGCCAACAGACTGCAAAACATAACTACCAACCGTCTCTTTGTTACTATCTTTACTAAAACACCTTTCATATCTCAAGAGAAATAATTAGTGTCAGAAAGTAAGACACATTATCATTCTATCTCCCATAGTGGCATCTGTGATGCCAGAAGTCAGGAGACATGTCCTTGAGAGGCCCAAGGCCTAAGCATTCCCAGAGAAGGTTCTAGGTACTCAGCGTTACTGTTGCTGTCCTTGTTTGGGGTTTGTCCCCATTCCAGCCACCCTAACAATGCCTTCTCTGACTCTGCTCATCCTTCTGCTGGGGCTGCTAACTCTCCCAGATAGATTCTTTTAGAGTTATCTTTAGCACTCAGAGCCTAAACAGATTGCACAGCAAGTAATCATGCTAATACTTTCTTAGCATGTTTTGACAAGTATGGTGTATCTGTGAGGATACAACTGAGAATGTGAACACTCTAGAGTCCAAGGAGGGCCCTCGGCACACTCAGAGTCAATGGCGCTCCTGCGAAGCCACACCCATGCTCTCAGCTGCACCTCCCTCTCTTCTGAGGCCACTTTCTCTTATCCCTCATGCTTAAAAATACACTAAGTTCTTTCTTTTTCAGTCCCAGCTCTTCTTTAACGAAAGAAAGAAAAGATTCAAGAGAGTCAAGTGTAGAATCAAAGGCTCCCTGGTTTGGAATGAAGCAAACTTATCAGATATGTCTCACTTTCTCTGAGAGAAAGCCAATGTTCTTCTAATCTATCAGAAGACTTAGCTATCAGGCAAGCTCAGAGAGCCGCAGGTATCAGGTAAGCAATCTGCTGTGTCTGACCTCTTTGCTAGAGTCAGAAAACAGGGCAGCGTTTACCGTCAAGCCAGTGGCTCAGAGCAAGGACAGACATTCCGTCCGACTCTGGGGATACTACCATGCTGGCTCAGGCTCTGCATCTCCCGCTCTCGCCGGTCTAACTCCGCCGCTTTTCTCTCCAGCTCTTCTTGGCGCTTGAGAAGTTCAGCTTGAGCCAAGGCGTGTTCCTAAACGGAATGAGCAACATCCACAGGTTAGCAGACCACCAACACATTCCAACAGCTGCATGCCTACTTCATACCATGAGAGAAACACTAAATGTGCTTTCAAAACAGGGACTCATTGAAAACTATAGCTTTAGAAAATATTAGTGAACTATTTGACTCATTTTGCTCTTGTAGTTTTGGAAGCCTTCAGGGGCAATGCTGAAGCCACAGGACAGGAAAAAAAAACAAAAACAAAAACAAAAACAACAGCTCTCATTAGGAACAGCCGGGCCTGGGGGTAGACAGCGGCGCAGCAGTCTAGAGCATGCGTGCTGTCCTACGGAGCAGCCACGTTCGGTTCCCAGCACCCCTGAGCGGCACCTGCTCTCAGCGCACACAGCTACATGCCACTGAAAGCACTACAGATGAGCCCTCGGGACATGGCAGCCAGTCTAGTAATCCCGCGCCTGAAAGAGAGCGAGCGCAGGCGGGAACGCTGAGGGAGGGTGGATGGTGTGAAGGGCAGCCGAGTTAGCTGGAAAAGCAGTCAGGTGATAATGTTCAGACTGCGAGGACCGTTTAAAATACCTGACGTGGTCTAGGATGCTGAGGTGACAGGGGTGTGCAGCGGACACGCTGTGCTCCACCTCTGTGACAGGGTGCCGGGCGTTTCTGATATGCCAGGGATGCCAGGATTCCATTCGCCTGTGGCTCCTGCCCAGCCGCCAGCTCCTACTCCTCACACTGCCCACTGAGTAGACACTAAGCTCTCACCCCGCATGCTTATCATTCTATCACTGTGACTGTGGTGGCATTATGCATTGAGACCAAAGGCAATACAAAGTTCACGGCATACACTGCACACCAGGATCATATATGGACCTCCGCTGTCTGTCTACACAGTGGCCAGGCACTCACCTTTGTGATCTGTGTGTAAGCTGGATGCTCCTCTGTTGGCTTCATTATTGCTGGCTGGGTGTTGGGTACGTTAGGCATTTTCACACTGCCTGGCGGAGGCTAAAATGGTTAAAGACAAGTATATAACACAAAGACTCAACCTTAACTTAGCTCACAAGTGTCATAGCACCAGAAAGCAAAACCCCAAGCCCTGCCCTGCCCTGCCCTGCCCTGCCCTGCCCTGCCCTGTCCTCTCCACGTCCTCTCAGTCTCCCTGCCCTGCCCTCTCCATGCCCTTCCTCTCAGGCTGTCCTGTGAAGTGCTTCTGTCTCACTGCTTTCTAACACACGCTTTACAGTGCTGGACAGCACACCACACCACGTAAGAAACAGCATGGTTCCTTCTCCACAGTAAAATAGACACCAGGACTAAGGAATTACACAGCAGAGCAGGCACGGGCCATCTGCCTGTACCTGGGAGGCTAAGACAGGAGCCCAACTGCCTAGGAGCATCCTGAGAACATAAGGAGATGAGAGAGAGAGAGAGAGAGAGAGAGAGAGAGAGAGAGAGAGAGAGAGAGAGAGAGAGACAGAGAGAGAGACAGAGAGAGAGACAGAGAGAGAGACAGAGACAGAGAGAGACAGAGAGAGACAGAGAGAGAGACAGAGAGACTGAAGTTTACTGTCAACTCTTCCCTCTTAAGGCACATGTCAACAGCCTGAAAAAGTTTTGGGGTTTTCCGAGACAGGGTTTCTCTGTGTAGTCCTGGCTGTCCTGGAACTCACTCTGTAGACCAGGCTGGCCTCGAACTGAAAAAGTTTTTATTAGAAACCTGCAGTAAAACATCACTAACAGTTCCACTTTGCCAGTACCAGCCGTATCTGCAGGACGCTGCAGCACAAAGGACAGACAGATGTCTGTAAGTCCATCTCTGAGGATGAGTAAACCATGACATACATGGTGCAGACATCAAGGAGAATGAGTCAACACTGCACGGGAAATCTTAAAATGCTAAATGAAATAAAGTGTGGATTTTCAAATGAATACAGACCTCACAGCAAACCGTGTTGCTTGCCTCCCAGAAGACACGCCATCCAGTAGGGTTTGTGTGTGTCTCTGAGGCAGGCTCTCCTGGCTGAGCTGGAACTGCCTTGAAACCCACAGACCTGCGCACATCTGCCCCCAGGCCCTGGGGTTAAAGGCAGGCCGTGCCTCGCTCTGCCATGTTACTGTTAAAAATTAAAACCAAGCTGGGACCAAGTGTCAGTCCCAGCCCTTGAGAGGGAAAACTACTGCAGATTCAAGGCTAGCCCAATCTACAGACTGAGGTCCGGGCTAGAGTGTCCTAGAGAGTGACAAGAGAACAGAACAAAAACAGCATATGAAACCCTGGACTCAAGAGGACCACACGCCTGAGGCTAACCTGGGCTAAATCTATAACAAGACATAGGAGCAAGCGCACACACATGGGCTTGAGAGCAGGCAAGGACGGCGGGTTGATGGTAAGCGGGTTGATGGCACGCTTCAAGAAAACCAGGAACTCAGCCAGCCCGCGCCTTGCCTAGGCACTCCGCCACTGGGAGCTCCGAGCAGTGCTGACTGTGGTGAGTCTGTGGGGCAGGGTGGAAGGCCGCAGAGGGTCCTGCTCGCAACACCGGGTGTGTGTGTGTGGGGGGGGGTGCCCCTCTCCTGCGCCTCTGCAGTCGCAGCTTCTTTCCACTGGTAGATGCTAACTCAATCTCTACCCGGCTTTAGGACCCAGGGTTTCTTCAACGAAAAGACTCGGGGTTGCCTCATGCCAGGTGCAACTCTGGAAAAGATCTTCTGCCCTATCGCTATAACAATGGTTCCTGATTCTCCAACATCTTCACCTCCGACAGAAGAGCATTAAACCATAAGCCACTCTTGTATGTATGCATGTGAGTGTATGTACACAAGTATGTGAGTGCTGTGCAGGCCAGAGATGCTGCAGAACTTCCACAGTGCATCCCAGCCGCTGTGGCCACCACCCGGGTGCTGGGATCAGACTCCGGTCCTCCGGATTGAGCAGCAAGCGCTCTTAACCACAGACTCCCTCCCCTGACCAAGACTGATATTTCAGTCATATGGCAGACCTATATTTGTAGAGAACCATAGTATACAGTATCTAAAAGTGCTAGTTCAGTATTCGTTTAAATAATACACCAAGTACATAGTTAAGCTAAGAAGTCCTGGAAGGGCAGAGGGACAAGAGCCATAAGTCCAGGAAGCGCTCTGACGGGCTGCTGTTCTCCAGAGCACTGGGGTTTAAAGGACTCTAAGCAAGGCCTTGGGGAGAACCAGGACTCACTGCAAACAATACCCTCAGGGAATGTGGGAGAAGGGAAAAAACGTGAGGAATGATGGGATACTTACATGTCCTGTCCTGATTCCTCAATCAGGAGGAAGGAAAAAAAGTCCTGAAAATACCTGATCATCAGTCTACCAAGGGGAAAATTTGGGGCCAGACTTCATACTATTCATACAAACAAAAAGCCCTAAGGACAAATGCTCACTGCAGAGAGAAGACCCCATGCTTGCTTCCCGTCAAGGCAAAGGAGTGTGCCTTAAGATGAAAAAAAAGGAGGAAGGAGGAAGGAGGAGGACAGGCAGCAGCAGCAGCAGGTGCTGAGGGAGACTGGAAGGAGTGTGGCCTGTAGCTCTTCAAGAGGTTAAAGAATAAACTGAAAAATCAGTAACACCCCAACCCTTAGGAAGCATGAGGACACAAGGCAAAATATTGTCCCCAAATTGAACAGAGAACGGTTCACTAGAGCAGAAATTCTCCATGAACACAGCAGTGGGAGGCAGGGAAACCCCAACTGCAAACTGCATCCCAGCTCAGAGCTAAAACTTAGTAGGACCAGGAGAGAGTTCAATCAGCAATGCATTTGCCTGAGGTTCTGAACCTGCGAAGGTGGCCATGGTCGTGTGCTCTGTAATCCCAGGGCTGAGAACCAGGGCCAGCAGGACCCCCAGGGCTCACTGGCCAGCCAGTCTGAACTAGTGTTTAGCTCCAGGCCAGTTGTCAAGGAGACACACAGCATTCCTGAGATTGACACTGAAGGCTGACAGTCACAGGCACATCCAAACCTCACGGGTACATTTGAAAGTCGCAGGGCCCCTTCAGCATGCGTTTGTTCTGCCCTCTACCAAGAGAAAGAGGCTGGCCCGGCGGAACGGGGAAACCTGACTGGGGTCTAACCTGCTGATGTTTAACCAGGGCGGGGCTCCCACTCTTCCTGCAGCCACCTGTCCCATCTAAAGACGACACTTGGGAGCACAGGTGAAGTTTACAGTTTATAACTCTATAAAACAGAGAACCCCAGTTCCTTACCACCATGTAACTGAAGGCCCATTACTGAAGGCCCAAGGTTCCTGTGACCAAGTATACCATGCCTGCCTGTCAAGAAAATATGAGGGATACTAAAAAGCAAGTCAACCTGGGGAGACACTAGCCCAGGCCATCCAGTGGTGTTAGGTTCATCGGGAAAGGAATTTAAATAATTCTGAGGACTCTGGGGGGGGGGGGGGGCCCCACAGGTGCTCATGTAAGCAGACAGAGTTCCTAAGAGCTAAAAGGCATGCTTGCATCAAATCCAGGCCAGCAGAAATAAAGAACGCCCACGATGGGTTTGACTAGATAAGGAGTAAATCTCTGAAGTTAGGGACTGAGGAACCTAAGAGGCGAGAGGAGGGACGAGCACGTGTGACAACTGCAGACCTGCAATGACCACACCAGGAGGCAGAGAATCAAAGGCTTCTCAAAGTAAAAGACAAAAACATGACTACCAGAGATCCAGGGAGTTCACAGAATACTGAGAAACATAACAAAATAACACCCTACATATACACAGATATATTATTTCAAACTAAATAAAGAAAGAAAACAACATCCTGAAAGCCAGGGCAGGAGGAGCCCACCTCCCCTGAGGATAACAAAGGAAGTGTGTCTCAAGGCAGGAGTGGCTTGGATTAGGACACCTGCTAAGCTGGTAGCCAGCAGTGGTGGCCACACCTTTACTCCCAGCACTCAGAAGGCAGAGGCAGACAGATCTCTGAGTTCCAGGCCAGCCTGGTCTACAGAGCAAATTCCAGGACAGCCAGGGCTACACAGAGAAACCCGGGTGGGGAGTGGGGGTTGAGGAGAAAGGGTGGGGGGCTGGGGGAGGGAGCACCAAGGGGAGACACTTGGAGTGGCTCACAACTGTCTCTAACTCTAGTTCCAGTTCCAGAGGATCTGATGCCTTCCGTGGGGCGCATGACAGTGCTGGCATGCCACGGTACACAAAAACATAGAAATGTAAAAAATAAATAAGTAGATCTGACTTCTTAGAGGCCAAAGAAAGTAAAGTCAAAAATAATAAATACGGGAGAAAATAAAGCCACCAGCCTAGACTTCTGTATCCTTGAAGCTATTCCTCGAAGGTGACAAATGCAAGGACTTCTCACTCTGACAAGGTGATCGTAGACTTGCCTTCGAAAAGAAGGGAGCAAATGTGGGTCAGAGTCTACGAAAAGGGAAGAAGATCAGAGGAGGATGGAGGGGACAACAAAAACGTGTTTTCCACACTGTCACCTGAGCTGCAGAATGCATCGCTCACTAGGGCACCAAACATACACACCTCACGAGTGCCTGTGCTTATACGCACACACAAACGAGTGGGATGACAGACAGAGAGATGCAAGACTTGGGGAACCACGGGTCCTCTTACTATAGGGCACTCACACATGAATTTGTGTGCACTTGGATTTATGTGAATTTGCAACTCTACAAAGTAAAAACAAGAAACATAACTGATGTGTAAGAGAAAACAGATGCACACAAGGTGCTGAATAAGAACTCAAAAATCAGACAGAAATAAGGCAACAGGCAGAAAAGTGTAAATATAGGAGACATCAGTCCAACTACATAACTTCTTTGAATGTCAGTGGCTTAAATGCACCAAGTGTTTTGAAAACAGAGCTTTCAAACTGGATTAAAACCCTAATATCATCATCTACTGCTGCCTTCTTAGAAGATAAAAAGAGAAGAGCAGAATTCTAAAGTGAAGAAAGCCAATGACAGTCACTTTAAAGGATTAACTCTCTGGAAATCTCAAGAAGAGCAACCCCACTGTAGCGGAGACAGCAGAGGTCACTAAGCCGTGGACTGGGGACTGAAGAGGAAGAGGACGCCTGCACCTCTGCAGGTGATGCCGAGAAGGACAGGACCGGCAGCCACGCCTTGTAAGGTGCTGCGGTGCTAGCCCACTGAAGAGGAGCCCCACCGCCATTAAACCACGAGAAAAACCAGTCCTCTGTGCAGCAGGTCGGAGGCCCACATGGGCACGGTGCTCTCAGGATGACTGGCATCCAAGCTGGGTGCCACAGAGGCAAAGGGTGGCTCAGCCAGGCAGCTGAGCAGAAGCAACTCCCTGAGACAAGAACTCTTTCCTCCATCCAAGTTCCTCAGCATAGACACACTAGAAATATGTCGGCATAATCTACACACACACACACACACACACACACACACACACACACGTACACACACACATTACAGGTGACACGAACCCTCCGCCAGGCTCACTGATTCTTAGTGCAGGGAGCAGCATCTTCAAGAGCTGCTAGGACACCAGGAGGGGCTAATGCTACACAAAGGATGGACTGCAGCGCCGCCCAAGGTTGTCGGGACACTGCAGAGCTACAACCAAGCTAAAAATCAGCAGGAGGAAGAAAATAAGGAAAACCAGAACAGTAAATATAATAGAAAGTAAAAATGAAAATAAAATTACCACTACCACAAAATGGCAGAAAATTAGGAGAGATTCTTATAAACAAATCTACTCCAACGATATTGGCTAGGTGAGGGGGAGGGACAGACTCCTTCTAGAGCAACAGAAAGACTAAGACTGAGTCAGCGGGAAACAGACTGCCTGACTGGACAAAGACAATGGAGAAATACTCAAGACCCGGCAGCAAGGAGCAGCACAGGGTCAAAGAATTCCACACCGAGCTCTACTACGCACTCACAAAGTTAGAGCCATTTTTCCTGTGTTTCTTTGCTTGAGATATAATCTCTCTGTATTTCCCAGTCTGGCTTTAAACGCCTCACCCTTCTCTACCAAAGTGTGCCACCGAGCCCAGTTGACTGTCAGTATTTCTTGAACTTTTCCCAAAATTGAACTAGAGGGAATATTTACATACATATTTTATGATGTTAGCTAATTAATTAGCTTTAACGCCTAAGACACCTTAAGAAAAGGAAACCAGGTACAGGAGAGATGCTTAGCGGTCAGGAGCCCGGGCTGAGTTATCCTACCACATGATAAAACACATGACAAAGGCAAGTTGGGGAGGAAAGGGTTTACTCAACATACAGTGTGTAGTCCATCACCAGGGAGTCAGGGCAGGGACAGGCAGGAGCTGATGCAGGGGACACGGAGGGCGCTGCTTACTGGCTCGCTCAGCCCAGAACCACCAGCCCAGGGACTGCACCACCTACAATGGGCTGGGCCCTTCCACATCAACCACCAAGTAAGAACATGCTTTGGTAAAAGAACCTTAACTTGGTTCCCAGCACATGCTGAGCAGCTGACAACCACCTGAAACCCAGCTCCAGGGGACAGATGCCTTCTTTTCTTCTCTTCCAAAGGCACTGCACTCACATGTAAACACATGCACACATACACACCACACAGCACACACACAAACATAACACACAACACGCACACAACATACACAACACACACACACAACATGCAATACACACAATACCCAACACACACAGTGCAACATACAACATAAAACATAAACAACACAAAACATAAGACAAAATACATACAACACAACACACACAAGAACACAAACAATACACACAACACCCAAAACATGACACACAACACAAAAATCACACAACACACACAGCAACACAACTCAATACACACAAAACACACATACAAATCTTTTTTTAAAAAGGTAAAGAAAACAAAACTACAGGCCAACTTCTCTAAGGAGAAGTTATGCAAAACCCTCAGAGGGCACCAGCAGACACAGTTCAACAACACATTTAGAAATCACACATCGCCAGGCGGTGGTGGCGCACGCCTGTAATCCTAGCACTTGGGAGGCAGAGGCAGGCAGATTTCTGAGTTCGAGGCCAGCCTGGTCTACAGAGTGAGTTCCAGGACAGCCAGGGCTATACAGAGAAACCCTGTCTCGAAAAAAACAAATCCAAAAAACAAAAAACAAAAGAAAAGAAAAGAAAAGAAAAGAAAAGAAAAGAAAAGAAAAGAAAAGAAAAGAAAAGAAAAGAAAAAAGAAAAGAAAAGAAAAGAAAAGAAACCACACTTCATAACCATGTGTATTTGTCCCTAACCTGCGAAGGCCGTTTCACTATGTGAACAGTCAATATGACACACTGTATCGACACAGTAGAGACTGAAAACTACATGATCATCTCAGCTGACACAGAAAATATGTCAACAAAAATCTAATATACTTCATGGAAAAAACTCTCCATAGTTTATCCTGAAGGGACTACTCACAAAACCCGCCACAGCATCCACAGAAAGCTAAAAGCTCCTCCATCAAAACCCAGTGCAAGACAAGGAGGCCTAAGCTTGCTGCTTCTGTCTAGCTGAGAACAAGAGGTAGAAGGAATCCACTGGACATGAGCGGAGTGGGTGGAAGGAAGGAGGGCAGGGGAGGGAGGGAAGGCACAAGTCAGAAATGTAGAATTACCTCTTTATACACATAGCATCACTCTGACTGTCGAAACCACTCTACCAATATTAGAACCAGGAGATGAACACAGTAAGATTGAGTATTCAATACCAACACAGTCGGTACCATTTGTATAACCTAACTGAAAAAGAAACCAAAAATGTTTCCACTTATAATAGAATTAAGAAACTAAACTATCTAGGAATAACTGACATTGAAAGGTGACATAGTTCCTGGGAACTATTTATGTTTTGCTGCGGTGGTGGCAGGGGTGGGGTGGGAGAAAAGGGCAGGGGGCTTGAAAGAGAGACACAAACCCTCTTCCTCTGTCACCTCCCGGCTGTGCGGCGGGTGGCTTTGCTCTACCCCGAGGTCCCAGCATGGTACACTGCCCTGCCACAAAGCAAGAGTCAACCATTTCCTGCCGAATCCTCCGAAACTATGAAAAGCTTATCCTGGGTACAGGTCATCTCAGGTATCTGTTAAAATGGGGGAAAAAAACCCTACAAAACACTAATTTTAAAAAATGGGAGAAAACAAATGAAAAGATGGGCCATGGTCACGGGTCATAATAATATTGCCGAAGTGTTCATCTTATCCAAAGCAGTACATAATCCAATGTAAACCCTATAAAATTCCATTCTTCTCAGAAGTAAGGAAAAAATCCTACCCTTCATACAGAACTATAAAAACCCCCAATAGTCAATAAATTATGAAAAATTTGGTACCATCATATTTTTTGACTTGAAGTTAAATTACAAAGCTATAGAAATCAAAAATAGCATGACTGTCACACACATGTACAAAGGACAGAAAAGTAGGATAGGATAAAATCTGTGTATGCATGGTCAGCTGCTGGGAGAGAGAGGAGGGTGGAGATCTACAGACAACCTGCTGTGCCCTTCTCTCTACATATGGAGCCCAAGCCAGGAGCGAGCACCTTATCTACTGAGTCATTCCCCCACCCTCACTGGGTTTCCAGAAAGGCCACTGAAAGACAGTAGGGGTTTCAGCACGTGTTCTGGGGAAAGCACTGAGACACCAGCTATCTCACACCACACACAGCATCCTACAGCAACTCACGATGCTCGAAGCACTCAGGCATGAAGTCAGACACCACAGAACTAGCCAACGGCAAAAGAGGAAGCTCTGGGACTGCCGCTTGGCAACAGCCGTTTCACACCACAGCAAAAGTGCAGGCCAAAAAGGCAAAATTAAATACATGGGTCTATATCAAGTTAATAACAACCAAGATGGAGCAGCAGCTGCAGAGGAGGAAAGACATATTTGTATTATACTATATGATAAGAGGTTAATATGCAAATGTTGTAACTAGTAGGAAAACAAACAGCCTAGTTTAAAATTAAGTAAAAGACCTGGACAGGCATTTTACCAAAAGAGAAAGAGATCACCAGGTATACCAAAAGAACCCACATCATTTATCTGCAGAGTAATGCAGATCAAAACCACAGAAAGATACCCCTTTATAACTACCAGGATGACTATTATCAAAAACTCAGACAGACAAAAGGAGGCCATCTCCACTGTTGGTGTGGACACAATGACTGCTGCATCCATTATGGAAAGGAACACAGATGCCCCGAGGGACCACAACACACAATTAGCAATGGCTGAGTTCATCTCTACACAAAGTCTGTGTAGACCAAAACTTGACACTGTATCCAGTAGACACATAAAATTACTTTTGTTAAATAAATAATACACCTTGAAAAGATACCAGAGCTACTGTATGACTCAGCAATCCCTCTTCAAATGTAACCAGCAGGACATACAACCATGGCACAGTATTTGCACCCCATGCCCTGCACACCATTACTAACAAGCATGAATCTGGGTCAAGTGGAACTGTGTCACCAGACAAAAACTAGGAAGGTCAAATGGATTCAGAAACCCCAGTATTCTCATATCTAAGAGCGGTAGGCATTTCATCTGGTCCCACCCCGCTCCCGTGCTGGAGCACATGACCACGGCACCTCACATGAATTTCGTGATCACTAGTCATGTAGTACAGAGTTCTCCATACCAACGATGTACTAGATGGGCCAGCCCCAAGGGTTTAGCCAATAAGCTTCCCTTCTGGAACATTCCTTTCTGCAAAGGTTTTTAACCTCTGATCCACCCCAAGTTAAGTGGTTCACACCCAATTCCCACAACAAACAATGGATAAACAGTCTGGGCAAGCAAGGGCTGTCTCGCTCATGGAACTGCACGGCTCCTTTCCTGACTCCTCGAGCTCCCAGGGTTAGGGAACACCAGCCTCCGGGCTGGGCACTCCATATTAGAGTGCATTCTCCCTCTCCTGAGCAGTCATCAGCACTTCCCTCCCACAAGACCAACAAGACAGGACAGTGAGGGCAGCACGGGGGTGGGGTTGGGGGGAATTCAGCACTCTGCTTAGTCCTGGTCGTCTGCCTGGAGGAGTTCACACACCCCGGCAGTAAGAAGCACACATGAATGGATTAAGAAGTGGCGGTTTACAATTATTTGGCTCTCAAAAACAATGAGGCCTTGCCATCTAATGTACTAAAGAGCCCACCGGAAGTCATGCTAAGTGAAATACACCAGACACAGGAAGAAGACTACTGCATGATCTCATTTACATGTGAGAGCTAAGAAGAAGCTTCACAGAGAGTACTAAATGGTGATTACAGAAGAAGAGGAGGAACTGGGGCAGGAAAGGGGCAGGTGAAGGCCAGAGAAAACAAATTCATAAAGCAGGCAAGTCTCCCGCTGGGCCGTGCAGCAGGAAGAGCTCAGGGAGGGAGGCAGACTGCACATGTCTGGAAATGCATGCTGAGCGCTTGTAGCTGCTACCAAAGCCAGCATCCGTGTGAACGGATGGTGAGATAGTAATGTAAATTCACCATCTACATATATCCCATTAAATCATATTGCAATAATTAAATATACACACTAAAAAATTAAACATATGGTTACTGTGTGATCTAGCAATCACTTACTCAAATGAGCTGAAAACTTATGCTCACAGTAAACCCTACACAGATATTTTTCAGCATCTTTATCCGTCACAGTAGGGCACTGGAAGAAAGCACACTCCCCTTCAGTAGGTCAATGGATCCACAAACACAGTAGACCCAAGGTAGCACTATGCAGTGCTAAAAAGAAATGAGCTATCAAGCTATGAAAAGACATAACTGCACACATACACACATAGACACACACACACAGACACACACACCCCAGGCAAAGCAGCCAATGCATCATGCACAGTTGCACAGTGCAATGAGAAGATGACTGGTGGGAAAGGTGAAGCTTCAGAAACGGAACGGAACAAAAGCAGGGACCCCAAGCACCAGTGGCTGCTGTTGAGGGTGCAGGCAGGAGGGCTAGGTTGGGTCCCCGTGAGCTGTCAATTACAGTGATGAGCCCAGGTCAGCCCACACTTACTCAACCCACAGCGGGCACATAGCCAGGCTGAGTTTCTGTGTGTCAGTCTAGGCTCGATAACTGTGACAAATTGTGTCAATCTAGAGGGAAAGTGAGTCAGCAGACTGGGGTGGGGGAGGGGCAGGAGCAGGTGGGAACCTGCACCTTCCTCTGGGAAGAGAACAAAGCCTCTTTAGAAAAAACAGAAGTGAAATGGTCAAGAGAAACCCAGTGGTACAGAAAACAGTTCAGTTCCTGGCAATCACAGCTCCATGGACCTTGTCTCCAAAGGCACACATAGACACAGACACACTCAGACACAAAATCTTAAGAAAAAATATAAAGCTTGTGAGAGACAAGCAATGGATTAACTCCTTTTTTTTTTGGGGGGGGGTGTTCAAGACAGGGTTTCTCTGTATAGCCCTGGCTGTCCTGGACCTTCACTCTGTAGACCAGGCTGGCCTCGAACTCAGAAATCCACCTGCCTCTGCCTCCCAAATCCTGGGATTAAAGGCGTGCGCCACCACCGCCGCTGGCTTTTTTTTTTTTTTTTTTTTTTTTTTTTTTTTTTTTTGACAGGGTTTCTCTATATAGCCCTGGCTGTACTGGATTTGATTTGCAGCCCAGGCTGGCCTTGAACTCAGAGCTCCACCTGCCTCTGCTGGGTTTAAAAGCGTGTCCACCACCTCACAGCCAACTCCTCTTTCTTACTGGTCCTAACTAACTGAAAAGCAACAAAAGGGCCTGGTGAGCCAAGGGTTCTGTCTAAGTAGAGGAAATGGGACTGCTCTAACCATGGCCTAGAATGTAGCCTCAGGACAATCCTGAACAGAGGAGGGAACATGAAGTAAAGGAACTCAGACAGCCAACAGTAGGACTGACACTGGAGGTCCCAGAGGAGGAAGACGGGCCAACAAGAGGAGTGACTGAAAGACATGAGGTGGTCGTCACAGACACGTGGACTTCAGCTACAGAGGAGAAATCCTAAAGCGAAGGGAGCAGTTGGGTAAAACTGCTACCCTACAGAAGAGTCCACGGCCCTGCTCCAGGGCTGCCTGCTCTGTAGAGGACTGTAGAGGACGCTGCTGTAAGGAGCTATCCTCCCAGCGACATTGCCGCTAGCTGCACAGGAGTCCATCACGACCAGTCCTGTGGATTACCAACATTTCCTCACAGAAGGTGTGGGAATGGATTTTAGATCCGTCTGATAATCCAGCCGTTCCCCTCACCATCATATGCAGTTTTACTCTAACTGCATGTGGCAGAGGAGTCTTGGACAGGTGGGAGGGTATACAGACTAGGGAGACTAGAGCAGGGGGTTTGTCATTGGGACCTTAGGAGTGGGTAAATGTTCACTCTCCCCCAGGGCAGGAACATTAGTAACAGCTAGTTTATAACTCTCTCAGGTCTATGACTGTAAAAGTTCATGTAACCTCCTGCATATATAACATGTCATTTGGGGAAATTTAAATTCATGTTTCTAGGCCATAGCTATTTATTATTTGGCTTAAAATAAACCACTTTTATTTGCCTTTAAAATAATCCTATTATGAGTGGCATATACATTTAATCCCAGCACTCAGGAGGCAGAAGCCGACAAGATCTCCTTCAAGGTCAGGCTGCTCTATATAGTGAGTTCCAGGACAGCATGGTAAGACCCTGTCTTGGGGGAGAAGAGGGGAACCCAATTTTATGGCGCTGGATACAGCTCAATGGTAGAGTACACACCTAACCTGTTCACACCCTACATTCACTTCCTCATACCAAATAAATGGACACACGAAACTATAAAACCACATAATTATGAAACAGTGACTATACTGCAGTGACTGCTGCAGAAGTCAACATAAAGGGTCAAGGAAACGAGACATGAGAGTTTGGAAAAATGATCAGAAACAGCAAAATAGGAATGGGTTACAAACACTGATAGTTCTGGTGAGTCAAGATACAAAAGCATTACAAACAAGTTGTGGAGGTCATTAGATGTCAGCGACAGTGGCTGCTGGCTCCTAGTTAAAATCTAATGATAGAAAGGTGGGGAATTTTCAGAATCGTGGGAAACAATCTCCTTCATGCCTGGTTTAAAACTGTGAGAGAAAAGTCAACTACTTTTTCGAAAAGGCTGCAGAAGAGGCAGAATCCCAGGGTCTGGATGACTTGTCACCCCAAATGTTCTTTGTTGAAATCTAATCCTCAATCAACAATTTTAACAGATGAGATATTTAGGTGATGTGGTTGTGAGGGAGAAACACCTATAAATCCAATCAGTGCCCCTTAAAAGGAAGGCAGTGGGAGTGGGGGGGTCTCTTCCACCACATGAGGGCATAGCAGGAAATGGCACCCAGGCCCCAGCAGAGTCTCGTCAGCTACTCAATCTGCTCGCATGCGCACCTTGGAATCTCCAGCCCCCAGACCTGTGAGCCATCGATTCCCGTTGTCTATAAATTACCGAGCATAAGGCCTTCGGTCACACCTGCAGAGTAGAGCACATTACCCTCACAGAATGGTGTTTCCATAGCACAAGGAAGGAGGGACACTCGAGAATGAAGGACTCCGAGACAGGCTGACTCCTGCAGGCCTGCACAGAGTTCAAAGAGCTACACATGCAAGGGAGGCGGGCTGAGGCCACACAGATACTGTGAGGATTAAACAGCAGCAGAGGAGAACCAGCCCTGAGCCCTGTTTCCTGGACACTGACAGGATGACAACAGTCTTGGCAGACTTAGGTGGGTGTGTTAAAGGTAGGCAGGGGGAGGTCTCCTAGAGGCTCCTCCACTTTGACCCTTTCAAAACTGAGGTGAACAGACAGGAGGGACGCAGCCATAGTCCTAACATACTATCTAATTTCCAGTGTGGCACTCGGCTCTAAAGGGAACCCTCCTGATTCTCCCCATGGTGTTCACATCTTTGAAATAGAATCCTCCTCCTGAAAGCATTTCAGGCCTTTTAACATACTTTGAACCAACAAAATTCTGAAGTACAATAACGGTGACAGACTGCCTCCCTCCTGATCCTACTGTACTCTAAGAATTTACCTTAGTAGACTGGACTAAGAGGCCCTATGGGATAGATAGAATGGTTATGTTGGGAGACCCATGTATCGCCTGGGAACTGCGGGGGGAGATTTGTGCCCCAACGGAGGGCAGCAACTAACTGCCTGGAAACTGCCTAGAGTCTCTGTCATACACAGAGCATCATCTTGGCGAGGAACCTCAAGGAGCCTGGCAGATTCTTCCCCAGTCAAACCCCAGATGAGAACAGAGCACAGGACGCTGTGGAGATTGCTAAGCAGTTAACAATACTACTACTCTTCAAGATGATCCAAACTTGGTTCCCAGCACCCACATGGTGGCTCACAACGGCCTGTAACTCCAGCTCAGAAGGACCTGATGCCCTGCCTCTGGCATCTGTGGCACCTGCACTCATATGCACATACCCACAGACATGCAATTAAAAATAAATCTTTCAAGAAATACAACATAGACAATACCTTTAACACAGCTTTAGACTGACTAAAGGAGACAGCTAGCTCTACTGAGCCCAGGCTTCTGGCCCACAGAAACTGTGGGAAAGCTTATTATTGCTTTATATCACTGCGTTTATGTAGTTTGTCAAACAACAGAAAACTGTGTAGGTGGCTGTCTTGACCCTTCAGCGAGGATAACCTAGGAAACCCTGGCATTATGATCACACAGTCTCCTGACTCCCTCACAACAGTGGAAGGCCAAGTCGGGGTCTCAGTGAGGTTTGCTTTGTAGGGGGCTGGAGGCTTTGGCTAAAGCAAACAGCACACTAGACTAGGGCTGAGGCAAGCCTAGGTGGGTAACCTGGACCACGCGGGGCTTCCTCCTCAGTTCCTCTACAAGCCAAAAATGGAGACAGGCCAAGTTCTAGTCAGCTGGCCCCACGTGCCAGACTGCTAAGTATAGGATATACAGTTACTTCCAAGGAGAGTAGCTAAGTTCATCTCATCACTAAGGAAATAATTCCCTCACAGGATAAAAAGTAGTCTGAAGACAGCCAGGAGGCCGTGCGTGTCTGGAAGGCCACCACTGTGCCGTTCTGCACGTTTCTCAATGAGGACAGCTTGGTTTCAGCTGAAAGGACAGACAGGTACAGCTCTTCAGAGAGTGAGGGTGTGACAACTGATGAGATACAGGAAAGGATGCTATCTGAGCCCAAGAACACCAGTACTTCCAGTCACTAGGACACTCAGAGAACAGAAGCACAGTGTCACTAAAGGAGCCGGAAACAAAGCCTGGCTCAGGAGAAAGGTACCGAGCTCCCAGGACTCCAGGCCAGGCCGGAAGCTGCAGAGAGAAAAGCACAGGCACAAGAGGCAGGTAGGTGTCAAAACGGAGAGAGGGCATTCGCAGTGTTAGGAACAAGAACTGCTCTATGCAGTCACAGTCAGTCCTGCAGCTAAAAGCTTCGCCGACAGGAGGGACTATTTATCTCAATGCTTTCCTCCCTGCACGAAGGAGCTCAGGTGCACTGCAGCTGCCCACGGGTCAGCAGTCAGAGCCGGGCTAAAATGCAGGGCTCCAGGCCCTCCATCTACTGCAAGGCCTGTGGTGGGTGTTAGAGACGGTTCTTTCTTAGACAAGTCAGTAACTTATGTCCCTTACGGTTAGAGATGACCGCCTGGCTCTCTCCTTCTCATGGTTCTTTCTGCTGGAAGGTACAGATCTGTGAGAGAACTAACTGCACATGGTACAGCAAAGCAGAAGGCAAGCCAAGCCTCTGCAAGGAACGGAACCATGGCAGCAAGAGAGGCCCCAAGTGTCTCTAAGGACTTCTGTCCGGAGCACAGCATCCCAGCCCCGTGTCCTCAGTGTTTACCTTTATTATCTGTCAGAAGAAAACCTATCCGATAATGAGAACTGTTACCTGGATGAGGGAAGTGACCCTCATCAGTTCTCAAGGGTCAAATCATTGCCCTAGCAACTCAGACGGTCGAGCGGGCACCCACCTAGCATATGCTGTACGTGCATGGTCTGCGTGACAAAAGGCACCTCACACTCAAGCAACATAGACTTCGTCACACCTCAGGATGGCTTCATTTACAGCACATCTCAGTTCAGACTACATCCACATCAAGCGCTCAGAGTCCCCACACAGTGGACACTTTGTCTGCATTATATGGCTCTTGTGAAAACTCTTGAATTTATAATGGTGAGCCAAAAATTATAAAAGTATTCAACTTTTCATTCTATAGTCTTTAAAGACCTGAAGTTTTCTTTCAAAAAATTACATAGTGTAAGTCTTCTTTTGAAATTATAACTACATCATTTCCCCTCCTGTTTCCTCTCCAAACCCTCCCATATACTCTTCCTTGGTCTCTTTCAAAGTCATGGCCAAAGTGCTGGCTTTTGACAACTTTACAGAAACTAAGGGCATCAGAGAAGAGGAAGTCTCAATTAAGAAAACTGCTTCAGCCTGGAAGGTGGTGGCACACATCTTTAATTCCAGAACTCAGGAGGCAGGTGGATCTCTCTGAGTTTAAGACCAGCCAAGTCTACAGAGTGATTACCAAGACTATACAAAGAAACCCTGTCTCAAAACACCAAAAGTATGATTGATTGATTGATTGATTGATAGATGACAGAGAGAAAGAAAGAGAGAGAGAGAGAGAGAGATTGAGAGAGAGAGAGAGAGAGAGAGAGAGAGAGAGAGAAGGGGAAATGATGAGGTTGTAGACAAATCTATAGGGAATTTTCTTAATAAATAATTGATGTCCGAGGGCCCAAGCCCATAGTGGGTGGTACCATCCTTGGGTTGGTGATCCTGGGTTCTATAAGCAGACTGAGCAAGCCATGGGGAATGTGGTGGTTTGACCAGGTGTTTGACTACTGGGCCCAAAGGGAGTGGTGTATTAGGAGTTGTGGCCATGTTGGAGGAAGTGTACCCCTGTGGTGGCAAGCTTTGAGGTCTTCTGTGCTCCAGTTTTGTCCAGTGTGGTACACAGCCCCCTTCTGATGCCTGGGAATCAAGATGAAGAACTCTCATCTCCATCGCTAACACCATGTCTGCCTGCCATGCTCCCACCATGGTGATAATGGACTGAAGCTCTGAACCTGTGAGCCAGCCCCGATTCAATGTTTCCCTTTATAAGAGTTGCCTTGGTCATGGTGTCTCCTCACAGCAGGAAAACCCTAACTATGACAGGAAACAAGTGAGTAAGCAGCACTCCTTCACGACCTCTGTGTGGTTCCTGCCCTGTTTGAGTTCCTGACCCAACTTTCTTCAGTGATGAACAGTAATGAGGACATAAAAGCCAAATAAATCCTTTCCTCCCCAAGTCGCTTCAATCATGATGTGTCATCTCAGGAACAGTAACTCTAAGGCAGCCTCTTTTTTCATTACTTGCTGTTACATGCATATATGTATATGTATATGTATATGTATATGCATATATATTCCTAAACACAACCTCCTTCGTCTGTATAATGTTACATTTCGGATGTTTCCGGGCTTGACCATCTGGTTGGATAACCAGTTGGAATGCTCTTCTCTGTGGCAGACTGCTTCTCCCTCTCTGAGCATCCCTTAGCTGCCTGGAGTTCTTTGTGTAGGGTTGAGACCACCTAGCTTCCCACTGCCCACTCTGGCATGACACTGTTGCTGTCCTTGTCTAAGCAGCCATGTTGGTGAGACTATCTGGATGTAGCTTCTCGCATTATTAGGAGACACAATTTCACAGCAAACTCCCTGATCCTACAGTCTTTCCACTCCCTGTTCTGAAGTGTTCCCTGAGCCTTAGGTGTGGGAGTTGATTTGTAGATGTATCCATTGGAACTGGGTTTCATAGAACAGGGTTGCATTGTATATCTCTAGCTGGTTTGCACTCCCTACATGGACAGGCTGGCCTTGAACTCACAAAGATCCACTAGCCTCTGCCTTCTGAGTGTTGGTATTAAAGGCACATACCATCATGCCTTGATTGAAATCTTTAAGATTTATTTTTTTTTATGTATATGAGTGTATTGCCTCTGTGTGTGTGTGTGTGTGTGTGTGTGTGTGTGTGTGTGTGTATGTGTACATGCGCATGTGCATGTCATGAGCCTGGTACCCATGGAAAGCAGAAGGAAGCATCAGAGTCCTGGGAACTGGAGTTACAGATGGTTGTTCACTACCATGCAGGTGCTAGGAACTGAGTCCACATCTTCTGTAAGAGCAGCCGCTGTTCCTAAAGGCTAAGCCTGCTTCCTAGCCCTGAGAAACCTACTTTTAATAAAATAACGTGAACTTTTAAAATCTCATCAAGATTATACACTCAGCCATCTGCTATAGAATCTGCCTGCTTGACCTAAAGTAACTCACATCCTTATGCAACAGTCTAGAAGCCTCCATGTCACAAATACCTTCTAAAACAAATATGAATACACCAATCAACTAAAAGAGTGTTTGGACAAAAGTCAAACACGTCATTTAATTCAATTAGTCAAGGGATCTTAGGGACTGTCAGTCACAACCCCAGTCCATTTTCCTCACGCCGGCTTCTGAAGATGCAAAGTTGATTTTGAAGTTTCCTTCTTCCACCCCTCACACATTACAGATTTTTTAAAAGTCTCCCTAGCAACTTTAAGACTAAACTCAAATTCCTCAGTAAGAGCATTTGCTGCTCTTGCAAAGGACCTGGGTTTGGTGCCCAGCACCCGCTGAACAGCTCACACCTATCAACGAGCTCCCAGGGGACCCAAGGCCCACACTGCAGGCACACGGTGACCTCTGCCCACACTGCAGGCACACGGTGACCTCCGCCCACACTGCAGGCACACGGTGATCTCCGCCCACACTGCAGGCACACGGTGTGCATGCAGGCAGAAACACCCATACACATGAAATAAAACACATCTTAAAAAAATACAGCTGTGGCACGAGCTTCACGGGTTCTTTGACGGCAATCGGCTCCTGGCACGGCTGTAGTGCGTATGCTCAGAAAGCCAACAGCAGCCTTAGTTTTAGACCCTCTCACTCACTACAGCCTAGCTAGATGCTCTTCCAAAAAGCCTTTCCGGGACTGCAGACACTCAATGTATAGGACTGTAATTTACCATCTTAGGTTTCATTTATCCAGTATATATCCTCTTTGAATGTATGTGGAGGTTTTTTTAATCCCACTTAAGTGACAAACTTTCCAAAGGCCAGGACTTCTACTCCTCAGTCATTTCTCTCTGAAAAGAACATGGGGTGTGCTGGCTACTTCTATGTCAACTGGGCATACGCTAAAGTCTTCTGAAAAGGAGGAGACTCAAGAAAATGACTCCACAGCCGGGCGTGGTGGCGCACGCCTGTAATCCCAGCACTTGTGAGGCAGAGGCAGGTAGATTTGAGTTCGAGGCCAGCCTGGTCTACAGAGTAAGTTCCAGGACAGCCAGGACTACACAGAAAAACCCTGTCTCGAAAAAACCAAAAAAAAGAAAAAAGAAAAAAAAAAGAAAAGAAAAAAAGAAAAAAGAAAAAGAAAGAAAAGAAAAGGACTCCATAAAATCAGGCTATAGACCATGCTGTAGGGCATTTTTTTACAGTGGTTGATGGGGGAGGGCCTATCCCACTGTGGGTAGGGCCACGCCTGGGCTGGTGCTCCTGGGCTCTATAAGAAAGCAGGCTGAACAAACCATGAGCAGCAAGCCAGGAAGCTGGCTCAGCCTTTAGGAACAGCGGCTGCGCTTCCAGAAGAGGTGGACTGTTCCCAACACCTACGTGGTACGAATAACTATCTCTAGCTCCAGTTCCCAGGAATTGGATGCCTCCTTCCAGCTTCTGTGGGTACCAAGTTCATGTACACACACACACACACACACACACACACACACACACATCCTGAAGCACCTAGGAACACAAAGCTATCAGTCACTCATTAACATACATCAAATTCCAAATGTTTTAGGATCTATATATCCAGAACTGAGGACAAGGACCAAGTACATTTATGCTTTTAATTACAACTTTGTACAAAGCTCCTATAGAACTAAGGAGTCAATAAAATATGCATTGAAGAAACCCCCAAGGAAATTCTACATTATCTTTTAGAATGATCTTCTACACTATGAAACATACTCACCAGAAGAGGTGATTACCAGTTAAGGATCATTATAGAGTGGTGAAAATCCACATATATAACTCAAGTATCCATGGGGTGACTAATATTTTCAGTCTCAATTGTTTATAGGGACCTGGTACATACAATTGTCTAAGATATCGACAAAGCTTCAGAAGACATTATTGGGGGAGAAAGCTACTTCAAAAGTTCTAAAATCTTGATCAAATTAAGTTATAAAAAAGGCTTTAAGAAAAAGCCCTAGCTGTACCTGGTTATGACCCTGATGCACGGCAGAACTCGGTCCTTTACACCTGCTGGGCACACAGAGTGGCGGAGCACCTATCGGGGGAGTTCTCATACCCCTAAGCTGAATTTTAGGAGGAAGAAAGGTTTTTCCTAGAGCAAGTAGGCTTCCAGAAGGAAACTCCTACAGCACCAGGTGACTCAAATGACAAGCACACAATGTCACAGGCAGTCCCCATCCTAAGAAAGCACCGCCCACATTCCCAAAGCAGCACCAACACTCCCCGATGCTTCAAGTACGGTGAGGAGGTCCATACAACACAGGGCTAGCACTTTAATGTACAGACTGGAAAAGGAAATCCCAGGAACTTCCCTAGAACCATCATGGTAATTTCCGGTTACCACCAACCCAACGGCCCTTCCCGTAAAAGAAAACAGTCTTAACTTGCTGAATTCTAAACAACGCATTCGCACAGCTTGCTTTACATTCACTTAATCCATCAGCTGAGAAAAATTAAAATTTCCCCTATTTAACTTCCATTTAAAAGAAGTGCACAAAATAAACGTTACCGTTCTAGAGTCTGAGAAAGGATTATATTCATCAAGTCCTGGTGGCACATTTCTTGTCACCTGTGTGACAGACGGGTCCTGGAAAAGGAATTAAAAGAGAAAAAAAAATGTGAGTTAATAATTAAGACACAATTTTGATATTTACATACTATTTGCTTTATCTGAACCTTTGGTCACTCAGCAAAACAAAGCAAACTGAAAGTACTGTCAAATGTACTCAATGCTCCAACAGAGGCAATATTCAAACCCGCAGCCCTCACACCCTCAAAGAAAAACAGATAAAACGTGTTAGATGCAAGTCAGCTGCTAGTCTGTCTATAAAGATTGAAGTAGGCCCACCTACTTGCTGTGGTGCTGACTGCCGAGGTGGTTTCGGTTAAACCTGCCATTTGTAAGATCAACATAAAGTTCATACCCTCACCCCATTATGACACAGGGTCTCACTCTACAGTCCAGGTTGGCTTTGAACCCTTGGCAGTCCTACTGCCTCAGTCTCCTGAATGTTGGCCATTAGATTCATAAGTCACCATATCAGGCTTCATGGTCTCCTTTTTATTTTTGAGATGTTTTATTATTTTGAGAATTTCACACATGAGTAATTATCTACATCACTCCCACCCCCTTCCTCAAAACCCTCCTATGGTCTACATCCCAAATCATGATCTCTGATCTCTTCTTAATTACTGTTGCTGTGTGTGTATGGAGAGAGATATACACATACATGTATATATTGCTGAGTCTAGCATGGCCTTGGTGGGGCATAGGCCTCTGTGAGTAGAGATGGCTTCTTCGGGGTAAGGCTTGTTTGAATAATAATACACATTATTTTTATGTTCCTCCGAGAAATGTTTTTTTCAGTTAGGGTTAATGTCTCCATGACAATCAGAAACAACACAAAACTGGAAGGCAAAAGTGTGGTTAATGTCTCAGTAAAATGGTAAACGCTGGGATCTTTAGGACAATCCTTAAGGCTGTGGAAAAGAACTCTAAAAACATGAGTCTGAAAATATGTAATTTCTCAATTATGCAAAAATATGAGGATGCAATATGACCTGTATAAGGATCTTCACAGATCTAAAAGAACAGAGGCAACTGCATTATGAGCCAGCTTGCCAGAAAGATGCTAAGGAAGGAGATGAAGAGATTTGGGGAGTGGTGATTGCAGGGCACAATCCCACCCAGCTGAGTTTTTTTTGTTTATGCTTACAAAGGTAGGTGGATTCCAGAATTTAAGGGCACCCTGGAACAGGTGTGATCAGAATGGTGATCTCAGAACAAGGGGCTCCACCCAGCTAAGTTTACAAAGAAGGCAGATCACTGAATTTTTTTTTTCAATGTTAAAAAAAATGCACTTGCAGTCCTTTCTTTTTAAGAGTCAAGGAGCTATGGTCTTTGCAATTTGTGGGATAGTCAGGAGGGAACCTAGAATAACTGAGTTGATATGTAAATAAAAACAAAGCCGGGCTTTTGGTCTACAGGAGATGAGCCAGCAGAAAGCGATTTTTTCTAGAATGTTTTTCTTGCGAAAGCTGAACAGTCTAGAGATCTCTTTAAGAATTTTTTGATAGGATTTTTTTTTTTAATTTTAGTGGAAAGTCCATGTAAAGGGAATGCAGCACTTTAGAATTTTTTTAAAATAGAATTTCTGACCTGGGTCCTGGGTCAGAAATCCCAAGAATTGCTTAGAGAGCTGACAGAGCTCCTTTAGGATGTTTTCTAGCAGCTACCAAGAGAAGACTGTCTGAAGAACAAACATAGCTTATTTAGAATTTTTTCTGGCTTTGATTTTTATTGGAAAATGAAAATGTTTTTTAGAATAGAAAATGCTGTCTAGAGCATGGTATGTGAGAGTGTGTGTATGTGTGTGTGTGTGTGTATGTGTGAGAGAGAAAGAGAGAGAGAGAGAGAGAGAGAGAGAGAGAGAGAGAGAGAGAGAGAGAGAGAGAGAGAAATCTAACGAGCTCTCTACAGAGAGAAATCTAGGGTGCCATCTCGGGCAGGCAGAACATGGATGGTCAGCTTGGATCAGTGATATTTGACTTGGAGTTCTTTTAGCCACTCCCAGACACGCCTTCTCTCAGAAGCCCTCTCCAAGGAGAGGCTGGTCCTTGGCAATACATAACCTATAGAGTGCATGTGTTCATGTGTTTGTGTGTCCAAGGCTTACCACCTGAGGTCAGATAACCTGCTGGGGACTCATCCCGGAAGGAAATGATTCGCTCTCAGCAGTCACTGACCCCCATAGCGCTTTCTCTATGATCCTATTTTTAAAATAACACCTCCATGTAATCCTTGTAATCCCAGCACTCTGGGAGGCAGAGGCAGGTGAATTTCTGAGTTCCAGACCAGCCTGGTCTAGAGATTGAGTTCCAGGACAGCCAGGGCTATACAGAGAAACCCTGTCTTGGAAAAAACCAAATCCAAAAAAAAAAAAAAGCACCTGCAACAGTTTTCCCAACTTCAGATTAAATACATTAGAAATCAATTTCATATACAGCCAACATCTAGAGCATTCCTCTGACTTTTCTCTATGCCAGTATCACTACTTGTCTGTAGTTTATTTTTCTACTTGGCCTAGGCTCCACCCCCTTTCCAAATACATTGGCACACTTTCCTAGCCTTTCAAATCTTTAAATATTAAAGTTTCCTATAAAAATTACTAAGTCACAAAATTCTATTTTACTTTCTTCAATTTGGAATGTCAAATAAAATATAATGAATATGCCAAATAAAATCAACTACAGACTTCATGTGAAATGAAGTTCATCATCTTCCAACCACTGGTTTATGTGACAATCAAATGAAACAGACTACTCCACCCCAACCCAGCCCTCTTCCAGAGGACCAGGGTTCGATTCCCAGCACACAGGCAGCTTCAAACTGCCTATAACTTCAGTTCCAGGGGTCTGATACCCTCACACAGATATACACACAGGCAAAACACCAATGCACACACAAAAAGATAAAAGGAAAGTCTGTGTTTCTAACAAGTTCTCATGTCATGCAGCTCCTATGGGGATGGGACCTACTGCCCCGCCAAGTCCAACTCCACTGTCCTCACAGCCGGCTTCTGAAGATGGCGGCTTCTGAAGATGTAAAGTTGATTTTGTGGTTTCCTTCTTCCACCCCTCACATTACAGATTTTTTTTAAAGTCTCCCTATCAACTTTAAGACTAAATTCAAATATCTCGGGTAAAATATATAAGGTTGTGAGCATCAGCCCAGCCCCTGCCCATTTCTCCAGCCTTGCGGTCTCTCAGTCACCTCACCTTGGCATGGCCTCTCCCTCAGAAAAGGACCAGCTGCTGCGGGCGCCACACAGCTGGGAGGAAAGCCTGGCTCAAGAACCGAAAAGTTGGAAAGTTTAAAGTTTAAAGGTAGAAGTGATCCATTCCAAGAAATCATCCCAAAAACTTTACCACATTTAGAGGAGGAAATCGGCTCTTAAAAACAAAAAAACAAAAAAATCAACCAACCAACCAACCAACAAACCACAAGAGAAGAACGCCTACAGACATCTCTGTCAGGAAGCTGAAACTACAAAGGAAGCAATAGGAAAAGGGGTTTAGGGGCAGCTCAGTTGGGGAGCCCTTGCCTACTCTGCACAACAATAGTTCAGTCCTCAGCATCTGAAAGTAAACTTAAGTAAAACAAAACAAACTTTAAGGAGAAAACATCAACACGTGGACAAAGGCAAACACATCAGATCTCAATGTGCAACTCAAATGACCGCAGAAGCATAGGGCACGTACTTCACTCCAAAGGAAACAAATACCAGTCAAGATGGCTTTAGCTAGCAAAGCCACCTTTTAAAAACCTATGAAGAGATGTGATGTTTTGTATACGCTCTGCCCAGGGAGTGGCACTATTAGAAGGTATAGCCCTTCCCTAGGTAAGGCCCTAAGTGGCTTCTCATACTGTCACTACCCTGAGTCCCGCCTGGGACTGCAAAGACTATGTCTTTGCAATCTATGTCTTGTCTTTGGAATTCACACCTGCTCCCCATTTTTCTGGCTGGCTTGCTGTCCCTACTGAGGCGGACAGGCTAGAGTGACAGCAGGGAGTGTCCCTTGGTCGGCAAGTAGGAGACTATGGGGCCAGCCGAGGGCAGAAGCTTCTCTCTGGGGTTCCACTGTTAGCCCATGTAAGGCGCACTCTTCCTCCTCCCAGAGTGGTTGACCACTGGAACGAGAAGAGGGCTCTGTTTGGTGTATATGGCAACACTGGAATCCTGGGGAATTTCAAAAAGCATCCAAAAGAACTGATCAAGGGCCCGGTATGGCTTCAAGGCTGGAGAGGGAATAAATTGCAGCGTTGTAGCCAAAAGAAGAAAATGGTGAGAAGCAGGACGTTCATCAAGGACCTGCACAACCTTCACAAGCGCATCAGCTATCTCTACAAACACTTTAAGCAGGTGGGAAGTACAGACAGGACAGCAAGTTTGTCACCGTGGAGAAGGGAACAGGACTCATCCCAGAAAAGAAAGAGCTTTGTGTGCTCTCTGTAATAAAAATGAAGCTGCTTTGGAAAAAAAGAAGGTGTGGCCCTGTTGGAGTGGGTGTGGCCTTGTTGGAGTAGGTATGTCACTGTGGGTGTGGCTTTAAGACCCTCATCCCAGCTGCCTGGGAGTGAGTCTTCTGCTAACAGCCTTCAGATGAAGATGTAGAACTCTCTGCTCCTCCTGCACTGTGCCTATCTGGTTGCTGCCATGCTCCTGCCTTGATGATAATGCACTGAACCTCTGAACCTGTAAGCCAGCCCCAATTAAATGTTGTCCTTTATAAGACTTGCCTTGGTCATGATTATCTGTTCATAGCAGTAAAACCCTAAGACAGAAGTTGGTACCAGGAGTGGGTATTTCTGTGATAGGCCTGGCCATACTTTTGTTCAGAGCAATGTGGATTTGGGGACTTTGGAAAGCAGTGGAATGCTTTAAATGGGGCTTAATAGGCTACCCTAGTGGGAATATTGAAGACTTTGTTGCTGAGGATGACTTGAACTGTGGAAGCCTGGCTCTGGAGGTTTCAGAGAAGAATTTTAATAGGTTGCTGAGAGACTGTTCTTGAGATATTTGGTGAGGAATGTGGCTGGGTTTTGCCCTTTTCTGAATAGTCTACCTGAGGCTAAGGTAAAGATATATATATTAATTGCATTGATAAAGAAAATCTCAAAAAAGCCCAGCAGAGACTTTGTTCTCTGGTTAAGTCTCATAAAGAGTGCTTTAAACAAGCATAGCAAGCTGAGAAAGGAAAAATATAAAATATGGTTCAAGTATTACAGGGGTATCAGGAAGTAGAACGGAGCTGAATCCTATGTTCAAGGAGATAACAAATTAAGGGAGTGGGACATTGGGATAAGACCCCACACAGCTAAGGTTAGTTCCAGGCATGATGGTACACACCGTTAGTCCCAGGAGACAAAGCAATGCAAAGCTCTGAGTTCCAGGCAATTCTGCAGAGCAAGTTCTAGGACAGCCAGGCTTAGGCCATGAGGAAGTTAGAAACAGAAAGCTGGTAATAGAATATGGAGGGGGATATGTCCCAGCCCCAGCAAGCAACAGAACTTGGCAGCTTCAGCCATGTGACTCTGGCTTTAGAGTCACAAAGAGAAGGAACTACTAGGACAACTGATGCTGGTTAATTGGAGCTAAGAAATTAGTGGTGATTAAGAAGAGACAAACATCATTAAGGTAAAATCTGGGAAATGTTTTCTGAGAGCACAAAGGAGCTGTGTTCCAGAGATAGCCAAGATTGTATCTCATGCTGCAGCTGCACTTGGTAATGTGTAAGAGTCACCCAGGTGGTACTGGTTTTGAAGGCATGACGAGGTCATGAAGAACAGCTGAGGCTGGACACTGTAAGAAGCCATGGAAGGCCATTAATGAAGGTGCAGCCTCAGTTGCAGTTGATGGCCCAGGAGTGAAGGGGTCATGCAAAGGGGTTGGAGGCTTGGCACCATGAAGAGAGCCTATGAGAGGCTATAGGTGAAGCCTCGTTGCAGTAGAAGACTCCAGCATATTGGAGTTGCCAGTACCATGGGATGACCTCCAAGAACAGCAGCAGCAGTGGAGTGGATCAACCTGAGCTTAGAATGCTAATGAAGAGGTCAGCTCAGAAACTTTGGAAAATTCCACTAGACCTCTCCCCTCCAGAAGGGAGGGGCTAGATTACATTCCTTAGACCACAGGAGGAGGGACTGACCTGGCCACCTTCCCAGAGCCAATCGTTGGCCACCTACCTCATTCCCTAGAGACCAACCAGTTTAAAAGTCACATTGTTCTGCCAATCACATTGTGCCTAATGGTGGTTGTCCTGAGAACAGTATAAAGGCTCACTGGATGGACTGTGCACGTTCTTTCTCTCCATGTGCAGGGCGACCCCAACATGTTGGAACAATAAATTCCTCTTGCTTTATGCATTGATTCCCAATTCTGTGTTGTTCACTCAAGAGATCCCTGGTAAGGTAAGGCTCCCAGAGTCTTACACTACCAAGGGCAGAGCTAGAGAAGTGATGTCATTCCTTTGGAGGAGCCCAGAAGATCATGTGTAGATCCCAGACAGTCAAACAAGAAGCTGTAACATTGAAGTTGCCTTGGAGACCCCAGGATGTTTGAGATGTCAGAGTCATGAGCTGCCTGCTGAGGAAAGCTGCTAACAGGGAGTTGAACCATCCAGGAGAAAGAAGTTTGTTGCAGTCAACACAGATGAGAAAAGGAATTGGAGATCTGAAGACTGCTTTGGCGACATGGAACAGAGTTTGATGTTTGCCCAGCTCATTTCCTGTCTTGCTTTTGGGATTACAATTAAGAGAAAGGATAAATCTCTAAAGAGACTTTGAACTTTGAATTTTTTTTTTTATTGTTGAGACTACATAGACTCATGGGGGGGGCTTTTGAAGTTAGACTATATGTATTTTGCATTATTCTATGTGTAGGTGTGGCTCCCATAGACTCATAGGTTTAAACAAATCTATGTGAGCCAGAGAGTGGAGTGATGGTTTGTATATGCTCTGCCCAGGGAGTGACACTTTCAGATGGTGTGGCCCTGTTGGAGTAGGTGTGTCACTGTGGATGTGGGCTATAAGACTCTCATCCTAGCTGCCTTGGAGTCAGTATTCTGCTAATAGCCTTCAGATGAAGATGTAGAACTCTCAGCTCTTCCTGCACCATGCCTGCCTGGGTGCTGCCATGTTCCTGCCTTGATGATAATGGATTGAACCTCTGAACGTGTAAGCCAGCCCCAATTAAATGTTGTCCTTATGAGAGTTGCCTTGGTCATGGTATCTGTTCACAGCAGTAAAACCCTAACTAAAACCAGAGAGAAGAGCATTTCAAGACAGTACAAACTGAAGCAGCTTGTAATAACCAAACTACCACTTTGTATAGAAATGCTATACCCAGAAGGTAAAGGCAGTCTTCCCCAGGAAGACTGGACAGAGAAGCACCAATCTCTTGAGAGGAATGGATGAAGAAAGGGGCACAGGAATGAGTCAGTCATGTAAGCCAGCAATCCTGTGACTAAACCCCTCTTAATGATAACCTCACTTGGAAACCATAAATATGCAAAGGAGGCCTGATTCCATAAAAAACAGATCCAGGTAGATAAAGGAACTTGGCAGCCTGAGTTTGATCACTGGAAATCACACAAAGGTAGAAGAAGAAAACTGAAAGTATCCTTTGACTTCCATAATACAGTCAGGGCACACACACATACCCATAAATAATAAAACTTATAAAACAAGGTTCAATTATATTGGTCTTAGCCAGAAGAATAAGTAATACAGGTTGAATATAAGAACTAGAGCATCTGTACCAGAGACAACACTATTCTCTACTTAAAGGGCCTGCAGGGCCAGCCGGGCGTGGTGGTGCACGCCTGTAGTCCCAGCACTTGGGAGGCAGAGGCAGGCCTCTGAGTTCTGAGTTTCTGAGTTCGAGGCCAGCCTGGTCTACAGAGTGAGTTCCAGGACAGCCAGGACTACACAGAGAAACCCTGTCTCGGAAAACCAAAAAAAAGGGGGGGCGGGGGCCTGCAGGGCTGCACTAGAGTCTTAAACCTGATAAACATCCTAGCAATGCAACAAGATATGAGAATCATAGCTGTTCTGTGACCAGAAACATAGTTTCTGGTGTGAAAACTAAGCAAATAATCCTAATAAAATCTCATTAGCAATGGCTTCAAAAGCATAAAACACCTAGGAATAAACCTCAGCAAAGAGGTGGAAGATCTTCGTAATGAAGATGAGTCTGAGGAGGACTAGACATCTGGACAGACAGACGGCCATACTGTGGGGCAGCAGAGTAAACGGTGTAACTGTACTATCAGAAATGATGTAGACAGTTAATGCAATCTCCATCAAAATTCCAGTGAAATTCACAGAACTAAAAATAATCTTTAAAGTCATAAGGAAGCACAGAAGCCCCAACAAGCATAGGAATCTTAAGCAGAGAAAGCAATGTTGGAGATATCACAATTCCTGATCTCAAATTATACTACAGTAACAAAAACTATGGCGTTCACAAAAGAGACACAGATTCCAACTGGGCAATGGAGGTCCCAGAAAGAAGCCCACACAGCTGTGGCCACCTGGTTTTTTACAACGGTGCTGTTCAGAAGCCTACGCCAGGAAAAGCCAGCGGCTTCAACAAAGGTCACTCTGAGACTGAATGGCCTCTGCACCTTGCCCTCTGACCCAGAGGGCAATTCAGCTCAAAATGAATTAAAGAAATTATCATGAGACCTGAAACTTTGAAACTAGAGGGAAACGCATATAAAACCCTTTAAGATGCAGGCACAGGCAAGGTGTCTCTGAAAAAGGTATTAATTAGCAGTACAAGGGATTGCATAAAATAAAAGGGCTTTGCACAGCCAAGGAAACCTCTACCAGAATGAAGGGATAATTTTACCCCATAAGAAACCTTTGTTAACTACATCAGATAGGATTAAAATAAAAATTAAATATTGCCCCCCCCATCATCCAATCAATAAACGGGACCTCAATGAACTGTATACAGTTCTTTAAAGAAGGAATACAAATGGCCAAGAAGTATCCTAAAGTCTTCAGCATCCTTCACCACCAGGGAAGTGTAAACTGAAACTGCCGCAGAGTCCCTTGCTCCCCAGTCACCAAGGCCACCATTAGAAAAACCAAATGTCAATAAATGCTGACAAGGATGACCAAGGAGGAACCCTCATTTGCTGCTGGTAAGAATGCAAACTGGCACAGACCCTACAGAAATCCGTGTGCATGCTGCTCAATGGAAAACAGAACTGCCAGCCAGTCAGCCCTACCACACCCAGATATGACGACTCTGAGTCAACATGCCACAGATGTATCTGCAGATTCTCCTTTCCTGCTGTACTATTCACAATGACAAGCTATAAACCAACCTACACACCCATCAACAGGTGAACAGATAGAGAAAGAGTGATGGTAAATTCAACCACAAAGAAAGAAAATGGACCAAGACAGACATCACCATGTTAAGCAAAATAAGCAAGACATAGAACTAACTACCTGTGCTTCTCTCATATATGAAATCTAGATTTAAATTTATACACACATATATGTATATTCCCATATATAACTCATAAAACTAGAAAGGGAACCAGGAGCCGGGCGGTGGTGGCGCACGCCTTTAATCCCAGCACTCGGGAGGCAGAGGCAGGTGGATTTCTGAGTTCGAGGCCAGCCTGGTCTACAAAGTGAGTTCCAGGACAGCCAAGGCTATATAGAGAAACCCTGTCTCGGGGAAAAAAGAAAGAAAGAAAGAAAGAAAGAAAGAAAGAAAGAAAGAAAGAAAGAAAGAAAGAAAGAAAGGGAACCAGGAGATGGGAAAGAAATCACAAAAGGGCAAGCAAGACAGAGGCCACAGAATACTTGTGGCATGAAACAACCTAACATTTGGGAAACAGAAGGACCAGCAGGAAGGGGCGGGGCAGACAAAGGAGAGCACAGCAAACGGGCGGGAACGGCTACTGGTTCTGTACAGCTTACTGTTAAAAAACACTTTTCAGGGCTGGAGAGATGGCTCAGTGGGTAAGAACGCCAACTGTTCTTCCGAAGGTCCTGAGTTCAAATCCCAGCAACCACATGGTGGCTCACAACCATCCATAATGAGATCTGACACCCTCTTCTGGTGTGTCTGAAGACAGCTACAGTGTACTTATATACAATAAATAAACCTTTCAGAGGCAGGAGAATTTCTGAGTTCGAGGCCAGCCTGGTCTACAGAGTGAGTTCCAGGACAGTCAGGACCACACAGAGAAACCCTGTCTCCAAAAAACCAAACAAACAAACAAACAAACAAACAAAAAAACACTTTTCAATAGTAAAGAGGAAAACACAGCAGGCCTTCTGGGTTTACTGCTTAACTAGGCATGCCTAGAGATACTTTTTTCCCATAAGTATTGTAACTCCTAAACAAACACTAAAAGGAATTATTCAACAATAACCTAAAACATTTCCTTAGAAGAGTAAAACTATGAAGATCCTTCAAAATGGAGATGAAAAGATATTAGTCCCATCTACCAGAGAAGGCTAATTAAAAGTATACTGACATAACAGCCACTTTTCTCACCAGAAACACTCCCTAAGTCACACTCCGCAAGCCACAAAGGACTCAGGGGTCCTCAGACCTGGTTAGCAGAAATAGAGATCCTCTGAGCCACGGCTGCACTTCTAGGGACCCAGCCCAAGGATATAGTAGCTAAATATTAGTCGTCATAGCAGGAGACTGGATGGAGACTCGGGTCCGCCCAGAGCCCGGCCGGGACAGGTGAAGTATGACCAGCTGACTCACATGCAGCTTTGAAGTTGTAGAAAGGGCTATGCAGACTGCTGGACACAGGTGAAGGAAGGGCAGTTTACGGAAAATGCAGACTCTCAGAAAGAAGAGAAGAATGACTTTATATTTTTAAGGGAAAAATAACCCAAAGACTAGTATCAGTGATGCCCTATAGGAGATGAAGGGACCCTCGGAGTCCTAGGCTCAGAATCTAGACCTAACAGCACAGACCTTCATAGCTTCGATTTTGGAGACATGAAATACTTATTATTATCAAGTAACAAATTCAGTTGAAAACCAAAAGTACAAAGGCAAAATGTGCCTCAGAAAGATGAGTGTCCTGTTTGGAGCCAGCTCTCACTGGGTAGCCCTAGCTAGCCTACAACTCACTCAACCGGTTAGCCTGGCTCCGCCTCCCGAGGGCTGGGATAGGGCGGGCGGGCGGGCGGGGCATTTCTGCAGCCATCAGTGTTTCTCTGACGACACAGGAGTACAATGGCGTCCAGCTCTGATTTCTCAAATGTACACACTGTTTTTTTCCAACTACTACAAAATTCACCTTACACTCCTAAAAACAAAAATCAAGTATATAAATAAACGCATAACTTATACCAAAGAGACACATGTAAAAGCATCCTTCTATTGTCTGTCTACCTTCAGTTACTGAAACCAAACTGTACACCTTTCTTCTACAACAATCCAGGTCAAAGTTAACTGTCTCAGGCACACTCACCCCGTCTCTTTGGAACCTTCCCTAATGAAGTATTACTGACAGAGCAGCAGCCTGTGAGAGACTCACTTTTAAAAGGAAAGAACTCACAGCTCTGGATTACCACACAACTTGTTTGGTTACTTTTAATACTTGTTCTGGAATTCTGTGTGTTTCCTCATCAAGCACTAAGTACCCAACCTAAGCTGCACTCGGACTTAGGCCTCTTGGCCTCGGGGCCTGAGTTCGGGGACTGATTACAGGCATTTGCTACCATGTTGTCCAACTTCAAATGTAATCACTGTGAGCAGTGTGCAGATGCGGATTAATCTGAAGCGTTATGTAACAATCTTTTACTGCCTGCTGTGTAGCCAGCCTGCTTCCGTGACTCCCAATGCCCACACAGCCTCCTCAGAAACTGGAGCAAGAACAGATGGTGGCCAGAGTAGAGCATGCCTTTAATCCCAGCACTCCTGAAGCAGATGGTCTCTGAGTTCAGGGCCCCCGGGTAACACAGCTAGTTCAAGTCAGCCCCGGCCACAGTGAAACTCTATATTTAAAAACAACTTCGAGTACAGACTTCAGCACTGCTGATTAGGATCCCCAGAACTCAAGGGGAAGAAAATGCTTTCCTTTTAACATAATGAAAATAAAACTCTTTCCCCTGACAACATAGTTCATCTGTGTCACTGGATCTCAAATGTCAGCATACACAGGAACGAACCTTCTAGAAAAGTTGTTATCCATAAAAGCCAAACTAGTGAGCCCCCACTCTCTGTCAGTCATGGCTGGAGACTGGGGAGCTGATTCCTAAAAAGAAACTCTAGGACAGGACTATCTTATTGACTTCCAATGCTTACTAACGTTCAAATAACATTGTCCTCAGAACACACGCACGCACACACGCACGCACGCACGCACGCACGCGAGACCTAAAGGCATTTCCTAACCACTGCAGTGGAGCCTACTATTGAGCCAGGGCTTTGCTGATCTACTTCAGTTATTTCATTTAAAACCAAGATGCAATATGAAAACGCAAGTTTCTGCCAGTCAATGAGTTTTACATCTAATATAATTAGCTTTTTGATGTTTTAATCTCAGAGTCTTTACTCTCAGGACAGTATACCTTCACTGCATTCTCAAGGCTCGCCTCGGGTGGGCTTCCCTTCCGTAGGATCCCTCCTACTCTCCAAAGCAACCACTTTTCCTAAAAGAGGCATTGGTTAGGGCTTTTCTTAGTGTCCTGTCTCACCGGAAGACTAGTCTAACAGAGTACCTCCTCCTCAGTTGTCAGAGTGGAGGCTGACTCAGCAGACAATCCACCTGGCTGACAGGGCCATACACTGCTTCTTGTCTCTGTGGGTCACCACTGCTGAGTCACACCACACACGGCCATGAATTACGTGTTTCTAACACGAGACCTGTTACTACTTCGAAACTTGAGTACTGTTCCCTAGCAGGCAAGAGCACTAACTGAAGGACTCCAGACCTGTTCAGGACACCGACCAGCTCTGAGCCCTTCCTCACGACAGCTAAGAATATCTGCCCCACTGTAGACCGGGCATGTCATGCTACGGACTGTGTCTCGGTTGTCTGGAACACTTGCTGACCGTTCGGATTCCACTTAGAAAATAGGAGCAAGGAACACATTTTACTTCACTATCCCTTGGGTTTTCATCTGTAAAAGGAATCACATTGCTCACAGTTGCTACATGCTAATACATGTTAATACATACTTGCAATGAAAAGTACTCAGTGACAACCGCGGCTATTATTATCACCAACAAGGATAACGAAATAAAAGCTCCCCCTTATTTACTGACATAATGGCCAAATCACCCACAACCACCTCTGGGGGAAACTTCCAGAAGTAATTCTTTGTCAGCCTTGGTGTGTGATCCTATTGCCTTGAGGCAACAGGAACATGAGGACATGAGAAAAGATAAGGCTGTCTGGTCAAATGAAACAATCTTTAGAACTAGAAGTGAGGGTGCTTGGGAGGACCAACAGAAGAGAGTCTAGATTGGATAATCGCTCACCAATCTAACTAGATCCTATTTCTTAGGAAGACAAAATAGGAACCACAGACACTGTCAATATCAATAAGTAAGGAACAGGCAGGGCAGTGGTGGCGCACGCCTGTAATCCCAGCACTCTGGGAGGCAGAGGCAGGCGGATTTCTGAGTTCGAGGCCAGCCTGGTCTACAGAGTGAGTTCCAGGACAGTCAGGGCTATACAGAGAAACCCTGTCTTGAAAAAACAAAAAACAAAAAAAACAAACAAACAAACAAAAAAAGGTAAGGAACAGCAAAAGCTGATGCTGGTCAAAGGAGAGATGTTCTCATAATAAAGTCACCACGGGTGGTCTGGCTGAGCGGAGGGTGGGGTGTAACAGGGCAGAGACCCAGGTCTAGTTCACAGCACCCGCCCACGTGACAGCTCACCACCACAACTCTCCTAACTCCAGTTCCAGAGGATCCAATGCTCTCTTCCGGCCTCCCTGGGCACCAGGGATGCACAAGAGGCACTTACAGACATGCAAACATTCATACACACACATAAATAAATCTTCTACAACCAAACACACAATCTTTACAACTGGATGTGAAGGGAACTTTTAGTTTTTAATATTTTTATAGAGCTCGAGCAATGGTTCCATGGTCAAGAGCACACACCGCTTTTCCAGAGAACTTGAGCGCAGTTCCCAGCACCCACATTAAACAGCTCACAACCGCCTGCTACTCCAGCTGCGGGGAATCCAAACCTAAGCCTCCAGAGGAGGCACGCACACACACACAAACACACACACACACACACACACACACACACACACACACACAGTTAAAACTTAAATAAATCTTAACTCGACCGAAAGGGAGCCGAGAGCAGCCGGGACCTCTGGGGATAACAGCTAGGTAAAGCTGCCGAAGACTCGTCAGAGAAACGGAAGGAAGATGGCGGCATCCTCCGCTATGACTGCTGAGCAGTGGCTCTCAGAGGCCAGTAGCTCAGAACTAAGTCAGCCTCAGAGTGGAAGGGAAAGTGGGAGGCGGAGGGAGGGGAGGGAAGAGTCTCAGCTTGAATTAACCAAGGCAGCTCCACGTCTATGTTTTCTAACCATCGAGCTCACTGCAGTGGCTTGCCCTGCTTCAGGGAAGGGCACGGAGGAGGGCTTCGGTGGCATCTTAGTCCTTCCCCCACCAGAGGCTGTTTTTACTGTTGTTTTTATTGTTGTTGTTGTTGTTGTTGTTACTACTGTATGGTGTGTTGGCCTGTTTGTATGTGCACCTGTGGCCTGCTGCCTACGGAGGCCTGAAGAGGGCATGAGATCCCCTGGGAATGGAGTTAGTCTGTGGGGCGTCACCCTGTGTGTTGGGAACCAAACCCAGGTCCTGCTCTGCAAGAGCAGGGAGTGACTCCCCAGGGGTAGCCGTGACTTTACAGTTACGGAGGACCATATAGAGCTCCCCTCCCTCTCCTAAGAGTCTAATAATAAACCCATCACCTGAGGAGAGACACTGATGTCTCTCTCTTCCAGAACAGACAGAACAGCATGTTTTCGCCATTTTACATATCATTAAAACTCTATGTAAGGGCTGGAGAGATAGCTTAGCAGATAAGAGCACTGACTGCTCTTCCGAAGGTCCTGAGTTCAAATCCCAGCTCACAACCATCCATAATGAGATCTGATGCCTTTTTCTGGGGTGTCTGAAGACAGCTATAGTGTACTTGCAAATAATAAATAAATAATTCTTTAAAAAACAAAACTATGTAAAAAGTTAACGTCTATAAGTGTCCTTATATAAAATCTGCTATGACAGACTTTAATAAGCACAAGTATTGGCCACGTGTGTGCTGGAATTGCTGCTAATCATTGCTAGTTTCACACGCCCACTCCCACCCCACCCCCACCCCAGCCCCGCTGATTTAGAAACTAAAAGAGGAAGAGAAAACAAATACACTCTAGTCCTTTGTATTCTCCCGTGTTAATATCCCCTGAAGTTCACAGTTTTGTAACAATTTGACAAAGAGAAACGAGCTAAGAGAAACACACCCTGGGGCCACCATGGTGCTCCCATCTTTGACTGCACCTCGTGATGTCCCCAAATCAGGCGACAGTTGTCTGTCTCGCTGCTAACAGAAGAGCCTCCTCTCTTCACTCTTCTCTCTCCCACTCCCACTCTCAGAGCCTGTCTTCAGAAGGAGCCCACAGGAGCTTTGCGATGTACAAGCCTCTTCACACTATGCCTACAGATTCAACTGATAGGAATTTGAAAACTTTAGGCATGTGAACGTTTTTAAATAACTGAAACTGAAAATTTACTTAAGGGATAGAAGTGACAAAGATGAGCCAAGCGTCCCCATTTACATAAATGGCGAGCGACTGCTGAGGGACAGACTTTGTACACTGCCTGTTGGGAAGGCCCTGGTACTGTTTGTATTTTGATGTTAATCCCAATTTCCCAGGAGGAGCAGCTTGGACTGAGGAATGAGTCACATACTTCATTAGGTTTTGTGAACCTTCCTCTAATGAAAAGAAACCAATCGCTGGGTGAGTAGACGGGACTTCCGGGAGGAGAGAGGAAGAGAAGGGACAGGAGAAACACTTTTAGATGGGGGACACTGGGAGGACAAGATGTAGCTACTAGTGACCCATGGTTTAGATGGTGAATCCACCAGGATTTGCCACCGGAGGATGTAGATTTAATATTGCTTACAAGATTAGGAGTCTAGTTGTTGCGCCCAGCGACTGACTTACCCTTGATTCTGAACTAAGTTTGAGTCATGTTTTCCTTCACGCTATAGTTGAACTGGGTTCCAGAAAGGTACGGCGGCACAGCCTGGGTTTGCAAGAAGTGCACCCCAAAAGGCCAAGGCAATTTTGGAGCGTGGGGTTGGTAAGGTAACGATGCGCCAATGGGAACTTAGCGAGCTGGGTGGAAGATTTCAGAATCAGAGTCAGAGTCTGCATGAGATGAGAACAGGCCGGCCATGGCCGCCAGTGCCTGGCCAGCCAGCCCAACAGGGCCTGCCAGCACAGCGTAAATGGCATCTTTTTTAATATTTCCCGTAACTGCCAACAGCACTGGCGCCCATCAGATTCTTTGATCACACACCCCATACCTGGCAGTGAGCAAAAGCCAAGATATCTCAAAGTCAGTTAATAACAATGTCCCAAATTAACAAAAAACTGAAACAATGGAAACTGAAAGTTTGGCTAAAATCCGAGACTACTGTGAAGCAATCAGTACTTACTGCTCTGACAGACTGTCCGCCATTCTCCAGACTTACTGCTCTGACCGACTGTCCGCCATTCTCCAGACTTACTGCTCTGACGGACTGTCCGCCATTCTCCAGACTCCCCCGCTCTTTGTGCCCCTGCTCCTGTCATCTACAGCTGATGTAGACTGACACAGATCTACTCCAAGTTCTGCCATTCCTGAGTTGACTTACAAACTTGTCTGACTAAACTTCCCTGTCTGTATATGAAGAGGGAGGGAACTATGAGACCACTGAGCATTTAGTGGTAGCTCCAGAGTAATCAATTCCTCAGTTCTTCACTGTCTAAAAAGCACCTCAGACATACTGCTCCTGAAAAATGTGTTACTTCTTTCCTGACCTTTCTATTCCCACACGAAGCACCCTAGATGCGATGTGTTGATATAGTGGTCTCACTGGTCTTTATCTAATGACTACCAACATGTCTGGCAGAATCCTTGAGGAAACAAGCCAGTGTGGTGGCTTTTATCTCTGATGCATTGGTCACAATGTGCACCTACAGCTCTGCAAAGTATAAAGACTGATGCAGAAGGCTCTAGTTTTAGATGTTAAAATATGAGCATATACATGACTCACCACTGTCAGACTCTGCCAGTGTCCACACAAATCACGTGACCTATGTAACCAAAACCTCGCACAGGGACTGAAGATACACTGGGCAATGGTAGCAGGAGTCACTGAGACAAAGGAGTTATGTTATTCCAAATTTTGGTTTTGTTTTGTTTTGTTTTTGACACAGAAGACAATTTCTGCCTGTCCTGGAACTCACTCTGTAGCTCAGGCTGGCCTTGGAACTCACTCTGTAGCCCAGGCTGGCCTTGGAACTCTGCCTCTGCCTCCTGGGTGCCGGGATTAAAAGTGTGTGAAATCACACTCAGCAACTACCACTGCAAACTTACATTCTAGTTAGCAGCACTGTATGTAAACTGCATGAACTTCCACCACACAGAGCATATTCTAGAGCCAGGCCAGACAAGCACTTACAGTCTCAGCCCCTCAGCATAGTACAACCCCATCAGAAAAAGAAAAACGAGGGGAGGAGGCAGGGGAGTAGAAAAGATGCCTCAAAATAAGCAAAACCCAAACCAATTAGTTCTTAGGGAAATTCATAGGCCAGGAGCTGTTTGGACGGCATCCACGTGTCCAGCAGCTGCTGTCACACCCTGAAGCATTTTAGAGGTGTTTACTTATTTAGAGCTATCCTATCTTAGATGTACGGAGTATTGCCTGCTATGTGTATGTACCCCATGTGTGGAAAGAGGCTGTCAGACCTGGAGAAATGACTTATAGATAGTTGAGAGCTACCATGTGAATCCAACCAAGGTCCTGGGCAAGAGCCAGCAAGCACTTGTTAAAGTACTTAGCTCTCTCCAGCCCCATTGGTTAAAGCAGATACTTACCCCTGTAGCCCAAGCTAGCTACCCAGAAACTCACTATGGAGCTCAGGCTGACCTAGAATTCTCTGTAACACTCGGCCTCAGCCTCCCGAGCCTGGGATTACAGGCATGCCCCACCACACATGGCTCTTAAACACTTTTTGAAAGTTTCTTGTTTAATATATGTGAGTGCACTGTCGCTGTCCTCAGACACCCCAGAAGAGGGCATCAGACCCCGCTACAGACGGCTGTGAGCCACCACGTGGTCGCTGAGAGTTGGACTCAGGGCCATCTCTCCAGCCCCTCTTAAATATTTTAAACAAAGTAATTTTAAATAGGGAATGAGTACCTCTATAGTATACAACAGTTAATTCAAAATGAATCCAAGCCCTAGTATACACATTAAAACTATAAAACAGGAAAATGTAGGCATAGCCTTCATTATCCTGAGTTAAGCAAGTGTATTATCTACACACCAAAGTACAAAGAAAAAAATGAAAGCTAACTAGACTTCACCAAAATTTTAAAAGTGCATCAAGTTTGGATGTTTGATGTTTGGAAAGGACATCAAGACAAAAAAATACGGAGAAATGGGGGCAAATGTTACAAACCCTTTATCTGCTATGTGCCCAGGGTCTAGAGTGTATAAAGAAGTCACGCAGCTACATTAGTAAAGAGCACAGGCCTGGGGTCTTCACGGGCACTGAGAAGGGAAACCAACAGCAGGAAACAAGGACGGGAGGCCATGCCTCGCATCACAGGGCGTCAGGGAAACGCAAGGCTCTGACAGCACTGCACCTCCAGACACAAGAAGACGAGCATTGCCAAGGCTACGGAAAGAAGACTCCCTTCTCTAGTGCGGATAATAATGGCGCAACCATTTCAAAAATGAGCTTGGCAGATCCTGCGTGACATGCAGCACTTACTCCTACAGATGCCTGCACACCCTGAAGGCACATAAGCATCCACGTTCACGGCAGCATCTGAGAACGGGCAGCAGCAAAGCCACACAACCCAACACACAACCAACCCAGTGCTGATTGACAGTGAGAGGAAACTATGCTCGCCGGCCAGGGGAGATAACCCCAACGGGAAGTCCTGGCTGCACGTGCACAAGGACCCATGTTTGACTCTTTGAACCCAAATTAAAAGGCTGACATGGTGAGCACCCCTCCCCTCACTGTGCTGTGCACACTGACCCAGCACCCCTCCCTTCACTGTGCTGTGCACACAGACCCAGCACCCCTGACCTCCCTGTGCTGTACACACCGACACAGCACCCCTGCCCTCCCCTCGTTGTACACGCCCACACAGCACCCCTCCCCTCACTGTGCTGTGTACACTGACACAGCACCCCTGCCCTCTCCGTGCTGTGCACGCCAACCCAGCTCCCTTCCCCTCACTGTGCTGTGCACACAGACCCAGCACCCCTGCCCTCCCCGCACTGTGCACACTGACCCAGCACCCCTCCCCTCACTGTGCTGTGCACACAGACCCAGCACCCCTGCCCTCCCCGCGCTGTGCACGCCGACACAGAAAGTCTCTGCAGCCTTCAGGCCAGCCAATCTGGAGAATCAGTGAGTTCTAGGCTATCCAGACTCAGTCTCAAAACAACGTGAATGGTGGCTCCCAAGGTAAAATAGCTAGTGTTGTTCTTTGGCTTCCACAAACTCATGGGCACGCAAACCTAAACACGTGGGTACTTGTACACATTACATACATTTGTATTCTCGTACATACCATACACACATACACACACACCAAAGAAAAGGAGAAAAGTTGACCCATACCACAACATGTACGAACCTTCAATACATTATGTTAAGGAAAGGAAGCTGTCAGAAAAGACTATACATTTCATGTTCCATTCCTATGAACACCTAGACCTGGCAGGCTTGGGAGAATACAGCATGACTATTAGAAAGCACAGGTTTCCTTTTGGAGTGATGCAAATGTTTCTAAATGTACAGAAGTTGACCCTAGACAACTGCAAGTATGTTAAAACAGCCAAGAGTGCCTTTTAGATGTCTTAGAAACTGCATTCCAAGGTTAGTTTGATGAATTTTTCTTTTTTGGGTGCAGAGAGAGACAGAGAATAGGAATGAATATCATAGATGATATTTCTTGAAGAAAATAGCTAGCCAGCTAGCTACAGATCTTCACAATGTAAACCACCAAGTGCCCCATTAAGTAACTGAATGTGCTCATTCTGGAGAAGGAAGATAAACTGGGAGATTAGCATCAGGGACTGCATAGACGCCCCACCGTGAGCACCTTTAGTAAGGGCTTCAGCGCCCTGTTACATACACCACCAGAGCTACTTCTAAATCCTGAAAAACTGGGTAGTGAAGAGTTAGGTGCCCACAGATTATGTGCTGAACTCCATGGATGACCAAAAAGGCTGCTCACAGAACAGGAAAATACTGGGTCACATATTTGTTCAGGGGACACTTTCACCACTGGAGAGTCCCTGACTTGATATGTAGTGTTAAGAAAACAGCAGAGCCTTCTCACATAAATACTCCTGTGGTAATCAACTGTTAAAGGTTTTCTTTTCCACCAAGAAATTCACTTTTTCATGCATAATGGTTTCATGTTATGACTAACGGTGTTCCTGTCACTGTCTGTTCATTAGCTAGTAGAATACTAAGTCCCTTCCTCCCTTCAGAACTCAGAGCTACCGGAAGCTTTCCAGACCTTTTGCATCAAGAGGACCATGTAGACTGCATGTTACATGCAGTCACCCAGCGTACTGTGAAGAGGCTTTACAAGTTTTACAGCTTCCTATAGTCTAGCCAATCAACTTTTTAAGTTTAAGTTTTCCTCCTGGGTATAAGTGTATCATTTCTGCAACATTGTGATATAAGTTAACCAATAGTTAAGTCCCAAGGCCAGTGCTGGGAACCCTACCCTGACCATTCCCTACAACAATGTATCCACAGGGGGATTGGAGGGGCAGGGGCGGTGGTAATGAAGAAACCAGAGATTTATCTCCTGCTGGCCTTCCATGACTTCAAAAGTAATATAACTTTAAAAATCTATTCCCACAAATGTAATGAAAAGAACAAAAGATGTTCTTTTCAAGAACCTGTCAGGTTAAACAACAAGACCACGCCTCTTGTGAATGAACACTGCATCCCCAGGTAATTGGTCCCAAGGGTAAGATGAACTTCCTCACTTCCCCTCAGTTCACACTGCGACATAGAATAGCTTCTAAAATCCCTGACGCTTCGGAAGGCAACCAATAATTTATATTTCCTTTCATTACTGTTTCTGTTACTACCAAAAAGTTTAAAAGTTAATAAAAATTGGAGAGTGCCTTAGAAAATAGACCCTTCGAGGATGAGGGAAGAAATGATCTCGAGCTGCGAGCGAAGGTAAGCTTGCAGTAGTCTCACTCTCCGCTAACTCCTCGGCACTCCTGTCCTTGTGTGTGTCAAAAGGAAGATCGACAGCAGCAGATTCTGAAGGCAGGAAATCAAGTCATACGTCTAAGGCACCTAAGCAACTTGGTTTTTTCTGACTCTCTTCATCCAGAAGACAAATATCTTCAAAGTTTCATCTGTTTCTTCCTTCAAATTCCCCTAACATCAGTGCAAAAGCCCAAATGTTTGCTTATGATGTACATAGTTCAAAGAACATTCTCTTATAAAATCAATTCTAAATGTTAAACTCCCCTGAGACACAAATCTAAACATTTCCGTTAAAAAAATTTTTAATAGAGAAGTCATCAATTACACTTGTATTAAGCTTAGGGTGTTAATTTGCATTCTATAACTGTTAGTCACCTGTAAGCAATTCACTAAAAGTCATGGTTATTTAAGACATCAAAGGTAAGATTATATTAAACCACTGGGTTAAATCAACATAAAACAAGCAAGGAAAAGCACTGTCAGACAATGCCACACCCGCACCCTCCCACCCACTGGTGCTGTCCCCATCACCTAACACTTGCATTTGTCTCCACTTTGCATCTGTTCCAACTGTCCATGAGGATTCTCACGGCCATTGGAGGATTACGACAGGTAAAACGCTGCTCGCTTCTCTGGGGACTAGTAGGAACTTCCAGTGTTTACTAATAGACAATGTTTCCATGCTGTGTGTTATTTTCACTGTGTCTGACGTGCACAATCTTTAATAACCATATAGCAGGAAATGTAGCATGGTAATACAGTACTGGCCTGGCCTGCATAGCGTGCTGGCTGTGATTCCCAGCAGCACACACAGGAGTAAATCTTGTAGATAAGATCACTTCCATCCCAAAATCTGACTAAAGGGGTGAGCCGCCTCCCTGCCAGTTGGGGTTGGGGTCGGCAGGTCCCCGAGGCCCCAGAGCCACGCAGGCTGCTGCCGCTGCCATCAGCTCCTCAGGAGACAGGAGAGCCTAGTGCTCAAGAGGCTACATGCTGTGTCACAGGACACAGAGGGCGGAACTGAGCCAGAACCTGCACCCTAAGATGCTAGCCGGGCAGGCTGCTGGAGTCCACCGTCACCAACAGCCATAAGCAGCCTGGGACCCTGGGTGCCACACCACTGACTAGCTAGACGCTAATGGAAAGTCTGCAGCAGCCAACCGCTGTCTGGTTGGATCTGAGGCCAGCTCCTCAGGGGGAGCACATACCTGGCAGTGAATGCGGTCAAGCCCATGGTTTGAGGACGTCATAAGCCCCAATGAAAAAAGCTGCTGCTGTTTGCTGATTCAACACCCATGTGTCTATCCAACTGCCTTCTAAATAATTCTCTTTAAACCCATAGCTCAGCTGGGCGGTGGTGGTGCATGCCTTTAATCCCAGCACTTGGGAGGCAGAGGCAGACGGATTTCTGAGTTAGAGGTCAGCCTGGTCTACAGAGTTCCAGGACAGCCAGGGCTACACAGAGAAACCCTGTCTCAAAAAAAAACAAAATAAATAAACAAACAAACAAACCCATAGCTCTGTGCTGATTTCCATCTTCACCAGAGAGGCTTATCTTCGCAGCTGGTCACTACAGAGACTCCTAACTCAAGTTCTGACAGTAACTGTTGGAAACTAAGCCCTAAATGGGACACCTACAACTCTCCCTCCAGGGTTTGGGCACATCAAGGAAGAGAAGATGGAATCCGTGTAAGGGCCAGAGGACAGAGTGCAGTGTGGAGAGGCTTTCTGCCCAGAACGTCACAGTGTCACGGTACTACTCAGCTCTCAAAGCCTGAGCAACTGGGGGCACTCAACACTGTGGCAGAGAGGGCAGGGGATTGCGACCACACCGTTCTGTGCATATAAATGCAATTAGTGGTTTCTGGGGGTGGGAGACATTTGCTCCAGTGGTTTAGCCACTGGTAAGACGCTCATCTTCCTGTAAATAACTCCTCACCCATGTCCTTACAGGCAATACTTATATGTCAACATAATCAAAAGACATTAAAATGCATGAAAATGTCCTAGTAAAACCCATTACTAGGTATAATTAATATATGCTAATAAAAAACTTCAAAACAAAATATTTTATTTTACTTCTATTATTAAAGTTAAAATTATCAGTTCATAATAATTACCCACATTTCTCCTTTGTAGCACAAGGACCAACACTCCATGCTGGACCTGGCAGAAGCTCAAACTGCTAACACTTCAGACATATGCTTCTTCCTTCATGAGTCTGGGCAGTTCCAGGATTTTCGCCTCTAAGTAGAAATGTATTCCTTAATTCTCCTCTACTCTGCAGAACAAATGGAGGATGTCCTTCGAAGGGAAGCTTTAAGGAAAAGGTTATCAAGTTGATAGCATAGACACAACGTAGAAGCGGGGCCACACCAGCACCTCCAGGCTGACCTCTGGGCAGGCTAACCAACGCTCTGGGATCCCAGTGACTCGGCCATCTTTGAATGAAATATGAGGAGTTCTTTGAATGAAATATAAGGAGTTTCGTAGATAAAATATTGCATTCTCCTTTGTAAGAACAAACATTTAAAAAGGATTCTGTGGTGTTCAGCCAGGTGCCACAAACCCCGGGAAAGGACAGTGTTCTCAATGAATGGTACTGAACAGCTGATGTCTGTGCACCAAAGAATGAGCTTGGTTGTCCCTTACCTCACACTGCACATAAAAATTAACCAAAAGTCAATCACGACACTATGCAAGAGCTAGATAAAACTGTAAAATTCTTAAAAGAAACACAAGAGTAAAGCCTCCTATCTCAGACTCGGCAGAGAATGTTTAAATCTGACACAAAATACGAACAACTAAAGAGGATCTGTGTTGTGTGGTGGCAGACTGTAATCACGGCATCTAGGAAGAGGCTAGAAGACTGTGAGGTTCAAGTTAGCCTTGGCTACATGGCAGACCTGTAATCACGGCACTTGGGAGGAGGCAAGAAGGCCGTGAGGTCTGAGCTACACGGTGCAATCAAAGTTAAAGCCCACTGTGCATATGCATGTGTCCATGTGTGTGTGCTAGTGTGTTGCGGGGACCAAACCCAGAGCCTCACACAAGCTAAAGCAACAAATACAGCCCCACAGCAACCTGATGATCAAAATTCAAGAGAATAAAACATCAAGAAAATAAAAATGGGAGAAATGTTTCCAAGACAAACAACTGATGAAAAAGCCTCTTAGAGCTAAATCAGGGTTTTTGTTGTTGTTGTGTTTGTTTGTTGTTTGTTGTTTGAGACAGGGTTTGTGTAGCCCTAGCTGTCCTGGAACTCACTCTGTAGACCAGGCTAACCTCAAACTTCTCAGAAATCCTACTGCTGGAACTAAAGGTGTGTGCCACCACTGCCCGGCTAGATCAGGTTTTAAAACAGCTAAATAGCCCAGTCTCAAAACAGGCAACGGGTGTGCACAGATACTTCTCCAAAGATACACAATACGACTATGTAGGCAGAACCAACCATCCTCAACACGGGGAATACAAACCAACGCCTCAAGATTCCAGAGGCTGCTGCAGAAGGATTAAAAGCGAAGACAGCCAGAATGGAAACCAGGCAGTAAGAAACACTACCACACTGAGAACCCTGCCTGCTCCAGCAGTCACGGAGAGGCTCTCACAGGGCCTCAGATGAGAGCTGCCATGGACCTGAGTACTACCCAGGTGACTTAAAACCGAGCGTCCAAACGAGAATCTGCACAAGTGCAGCAACACTGTTCAACACCGGAAAGAGAACAGTCCATGTGTCCAGCAGCTGATGAGCTGACATTATGTGGGATTTCAGCCGTAGAGTGAAACCAGGTCCTTGGGCATGCTAAGCAGGAACTCTCTCCTTCTGAGTTCCACTGACTCAAAAAAAAAAAAATCTTCATTCTTAAATAGATCCAACATTAAAGGCCAAGAGGGTGGTTACTGGCTTCTGCTGTGGGGATTCTCATGGTAGCTCTTATACAGGGCTTTGGCCCCAGGACAGATGTAAAGTCAGAAGCAATGGGACAGTATAGAGTCTAGCTCCTTCATAGGGACAAAAGACAATAAACAAAATAGCAAGTGGACTTGTTACAGGGCACACCCAACCCACCCTTCATGTTTTATACTCCACATCTGTTGCTAGAGCTCTCCTGAAAATTTAAAAACATTCACTTTGGGTCTGGGATATAATATTAAAAATTACATATAATTCAGGTTTTAATCATCATAGCTTTGAAAAAAGTCACACGCATTTACTTTTTACCAGTTTTCACTGAAAGCACATGGATGCTGGGTGCTATTTAAAACGCATCCAGAGGCACACCAGCTTCCACAGACACTGGCCTCTCACTGGCCCCACAGCTCAGCAGCAGCTAGACTACACAGGAGGAAGTCTAGAAAATGGCCTTCAGAAGCCCCAGAGAGAGCAAACAGCTCCTACTCCAGTGATCCCTTGGCCAGGTACCCTGATAAACTCAATCACCTGAGGCCAGCATCACTCAGCAGAGGACACGGTTAAACAGCTGCAGTATGAACAACCACTGAGGGCTGTTCTTTCATAAGGAGTCGAGTCTCAGAGCATAGCAGTCCAAGAACACGAGGTTCCCCTCTCTTGCTTACATGATCAGTCACCTCCAGCATCTACTCAGCAGAGTAGACCATCAGAGAATGTGTGTAGTCATAAGCCGCTGTGGTGGTGGAAGTGGGGCGGGCAGTCTCAGAACAGACTTCACACGGAAACCCCCACCGTGGCATCACCACAGAGCACTCAGCTTCTGCCCGAGTAGTCCAGCAAGTGCTGGAGGAAGTATATTTATGAAAGCATTGCCGGGCTATTCTAACTGATTAAATAATCTCTATGTTGGGACAAAGTACGCCTTTATGCAGAACGCCAGCAAGCTTTGGATACTTTATCTAAAGCACTAAGTAATCAGTTTGTTCACTTAACTGCGCAGGTGACATCGAGTACCTGCCTCAGCTCTCCTTCCTGCCGGCCTCCCAGCCACTAACCGCTCAGTGAGCGCTCACCAGGCCGCCTCAGCTTCCTCCAGGACCTTCCCGGCTGCCCTCACGGGACACGCTGGGCCACGTGCGAACCACTCTAACAATGTACTCGGCTGACAGAACAGTAACTACATGATTACACCAGGGCTAAAAACTGTAGAATTATTAGTTTTTGGGAACCTGTCACTCATCAATAATCCAATACATATATCTTTAGCAACTGTATCAAATTGGTGGGTCATCGTAATAAAAACAGTAAGGACTAGGACACTATCTCAGTGTACAGCACCTGCCACTCAGAGGTAGCACTTGACTTCAAATGCCCAGAATCCAGGGAAACCCAGGTGCAGTGCCCGCATCTGAATCCCAGTGCTTCTATGCCAAGAGGGGAGGTAGACACTGGAGAATAATCCCCAGACACTGGTGTCCACAGCAGCGAACAACAAGAACTCTGTCTCCAACTAGGTGAAGGAAAGGACTCACACCAAAGGCTGTCTGTGACCTGCACAACAACATCCATCACACACCCTGTCCACCCATAATCCCACAAACACAACAACATTCGCATACACACCCACAAACATACAAAGAAAAGAACCACTAAGTTTATCAGATATACAAGCAGTACTATAAAACACTAACCACACTTAATTGTATTTAATAACATAACATAAGCTGAACAATTCAGGGTCCACAATCATTACCGCAAGCGTGACTGCTGTTACAGCTACGAGCCTTTGTAGCTTGCTTTCCTGCCGCTGTGATGGAGCATCCTAGCCAAAACCACTTGGAGAAAAGCACTGATGGGCTTACAGGTTACAAGCCAGCATCAAGGGAAATCAAGCAGGAACGCAGGCAGGAATCTGAGGCAGGAACCTGAGGCAGGAACACAGGCAGGAACCTGAGGCAGGAGCTCAAGCAGAGAGCACAGAAACGCACAGAAACCGCTTCTCACTGACTTGTTTCCCCTGGACTCCTCACCTACCTTCCTTATACAACCCAGGACCACCCGCTCAAGATGGGGGGAGGGGTGCCAACAGGGGCTGGACCCTCCTGCATCAATTGGCAATTAGAAAATGCCTCAAAGAGAGAGTTCTCTTTGAAGGCATGTCAAACTGACAAGCTGACTATGACGAGCCCTAAATACAGCTGTGCCTGAACGCTGGCTTTAAAAGGCACAACAGCTTCTCACTGTACCGTACTGTGTGTCCACCAGACACAGGAAACACCCAACAGGGCTGAAGCACAACAGAGCTGACCCTGAGCACCTGAAACTGCCTGTCTCAAACGCCGACTGTAGATATGGTTTTGAAGCATGGTTTGAACTCACATAATATTAATGAAAACTGTTAAAGAGACTTACATCAGCAAGACTGAAAAGAGGAGATATTTCAAAATGAGAACTGGCTTCTTCTGATTCCCAGAGTTCAGAAGTGGAAAAAGGCTTCTTGAGAGAGAACATTGAAAACCAGAAGAAGGTAGAGCGGATCTGAAGCAAGGAACCCAGCAATCCCCCTCCGCACGGCAGCTACCAAGTACCTGATGGATGTGGGCCGAGCCAGAGGCAGCGGCTGCTGGATGCCTCCCACTCCTCTATTGTACGGAGCCTGCCTACCCGAGCTCCCCCAGTGCCTGTCTCAACATTTGACGCCAGGTAGAGCTTTTCCGTGCACAGGCCCCTGCCAGGAGAGGCAGCATTCTTGTCAGGAAATGGAGCCTGGTTCTCCTGTCACCTCTCTTTTAAAGTCCAAGATGACTTGGAGCTCATGTTGACCAATAGCAGGAGTGGCTTGTGACCCCAGAACCCCTTAAAGCCTCTGCTCTTGTCCCCTTCGACATTGTGCCTTTGTGACTGCAGAGTTCAGGCTGTGCCCAAGCTGCCCAGCAAAGACACCACACAGGGAAAACATCTCAACCGCTGCCCGCCTCAGGGGCTCCAGGTGACAAGCAGGCAGTGAACTGAAAGCCCCTTAAACCACACATTCAAGCCGTCAAATAACTAAGACACATTAAAAAAAAAAGCCGTCAACTCTAGCTCTAACTTGAGGCTACCAACAAGCAGCTGACTGTTTGAAAGCCACTGTGTTTGGTCATTGTTTAGACTAAAGGGAAAACTGAGGCAGTGGTAAATAGCGCTGCATTTTAATAGCAGCACCTAACTCAAATAAAACCAATAACTCAAAAGTGCTAACCCACGGACAACAGAGCCCAGACTCAGACAGGTGACAGGGATGAATCACTATGTCCCTCAGTAATAGGGAAAGATAAGGTCTTCAGAATGTAGCTACTGCAGAAAAAATACTGAAGTGTTAGTGAAATGCTTTCCAGTCTCCAGACTCCAAATTTTAAATGGGTGGAGGAGAGAGATCACTGCAAACATCACTATAAAGATGGGACAAGAGAGATGACACCATCCATGTTACAAACCGAAAACAAGCTACCGGGATCTGAATATGTGCCCCCCCCAATAAATGTTAAATAATAAATGTTAAAGCCTAAAGCTAAGGTGATACTACACAAGGAAGAGCCCTTTAGAGGTAGTTAAGTCACAAGGGCTGTGGTCTCACAGATTGAATTAATGCCCTTAAAGAGAGGGCCCAGGAAGTGTCATCTCATGCGAGGCCTTTCTGAATGGTTCCCATATAACACTGAATCTGTTAGAGCCTCCATCTTGGACTCCCCAGCTTCTGGATTGAAGAGTAATAAACCCCTGCTGTTTATAAACAACCTGGTGTGATGTATTTCATCATAGCTGCCTGGCTGCCGATTAGTAACCTTGAATTATGGGAAATATTTTAGTGACAAGATTCTTGAGCCGGGCGCACGCCTGTAATCCCAGCACTCTGGGAGGCAGAGGCAGGTGGATTTCTGAGTTCGAGGCCAGCCTGGTCTACAGAGTGAGTTCCAGGACAGCCAGGACTACACAGAGAAACCCTGTCTCAAAAAACCAAAAAAAATAAAAAAAAAAGATTCTTGAAATTCTTGTTCACAGATCTAAGGGAAAAAAAAAAAGTCCCGCTGGCCTCAAACTCATGCAGGTACAGGCTGCCCACCGGCTCAACTCAATTCTTAAGATGCTACGAAATCACTCTAAGTAAAAAGTAAGGGCAGGGAGAATACTACTCTACAGGCTGTCTTTTAAAGATAGCAGGTCAGAGGGCAGGACTTAGCTCTGCAGGAGAGCACTTGCTCCATGTGTTCGAGGCCCTGGGCTCCATCCTCTGGACTCCAACAAAAGGAAAAAACTAAAAAGATTACAGTAGCCGCTGAGACATTCTGCAAGGCATTATAAATCACACTGTATCTACACTATGTATTTCTATATACATACATACCCGTAATGAAGTTTAATTTATAAATTAGGTACTATTAGAGATGAACAACTAATAAAATAGATCATAACAACACGCTGTTTCCAGGAACTAGAGATCAGAGCCGACCACTCCCATAAAAGCCAGGCCATCCCGGCACTGGAGGGGCAGACACAGGAAGAGCTAGGCCAGCTGCTCTAGCCAATCACAGAGCTCTAGGTTTGGGGAGAGACTGTGTCTCCGAACATAAGGTAGAGGACGGTAAGGCAGCTGAGCCCGCAGGTACTCACACATGAGCTTGACAACCTGGGTTCACCCCTGGACCCCATGCAAACATCAAAGGAGACAGCCAAGGTAACCTCTGACCTGCACACACACACACACACACACACACACACACACACACTAATAATGAAAACTTTACAATAAAAATGATTAGAGAGAGACACATGTACAGTGGGGGAAAAAAACTAAAATTTCGATAACCCTGGTCTAGACCTAGAGCCTAGCAGGTAACCAAGGATAAAGCACCTGATACTGGTGATGAACTAAACACTAGCACCTTATCAAAGCCACCAAGCACTGAGCACTTTCTCCGTGCACCCATGTAGTCCTCAGACCCTGGGAGGACTCCTATGGAGCACACAGTCCTAATAGTCAGGGTTCGTCCCTACTGTGGTGAGCAACTTGGGGAGGAAAGCTTTTACTTCAGCTGACACTTCCAGGTAAACAACCACCCATCACTGAGGGAAGTCAGTGCAGGAACTCAACAGGGCAGGAATCTGGAAGCAGCGGCTGACAGGCCACTGAGGAGTGCTACTTCCTGACTCGATCCCCATGGCATGGCTGAGCTGGGTCCTCCCACATCACTCCCTGAGAAAATGTTCTACAGAAGTGCTTCTCAATCTCCCGAATGTTGTGACCCTTTAATACAGTTCCTTACGTTTTGGCGACCCCCCAAAATAAAATTATTGTGTTACTACTTCATAACTGTAATGTTTCTACCATTATGAAGACTAATATCTAATATGCAATATATCTGATATGTGACACCCCCAAGGGGGCCTCAGTCAACAAGCTGAGAACCACTGCTTGCCTCTAGCTCCATCTTAGGGAGATACTTCCTCAGTTGGGGCTCCCTCCTCTCGAATGACTCTAGCCTGTACAGGCTGACATAAAGTTAGCAGCCGAAGACACTTTATCCTACTGTAGGGAACGGTGTGCTGAGGCCTAACGACTAAGTGACTTTCCTGGGAGTCACAGCTGGTCAGTGATAACACCAGAACCAAACCCTTTTCAAACCTTTTCAAAGCCCAGGGCTCACACTTAAACCTCCGTTCCGCTCCCACTCCACAGAGCCTCAGTCTCAGCTCCGGGTCAAGATAAGGAGCAGAGCTAGTGAACAACCCGACCTGTAACCGTCTCCGCACAAACCTGGGGCCTGGGTTTGAGCCCCTAGAATCCACATAAGGTGGAAGGGGGTAGCTGCACAGATTGTCCTCTGACCTCCACGGGCACGCTGAGCACTGGCAGCCCACTCATACACACACACACACACACACACACACACACACACGCACACACCTCTCACACACCTCTCACACACATCTCACATACACACACACATCTGACACACACACACACACACACACATATACTCACACACACACACACACACACACCTCTCACACACACTCACACCTCTCACACACACACTCTCACACACACACCTCACACACACTCACATACACACACACATCTCACACACACACAACACACACACCTCTCACACACACCTCACATACACGCACACACACTCACACCTCACACACACTCACATACACACACTCTCACACACACACACACACACACACACACACATAGTAATACGTTTTTAAAAACAAACACCTTTATAAGGCACTACCAACAATGGACTAGGAACCTGGTCACTGTACAGTCTAACCAAAGTCCACACACAAAGTGGTCTTGCTATCCATAGTCCTAACCAAATATATCTGAGGATGTACTTCCAAGCTCTGAATTCTGATTCTCCTAGTGTCTTAAATACTACTTCTATTATTTATCTAATTCAATTACATTAAGGGACAAAAATATATTAGAAAGCCTAAAGATACCTTTGCCCCCTATAATGCCGCCCTCTGAACAGGCGTCCCCCCTTCCGCCCTTCCTCCTTTAACTTTTGGCCAACTACAGAAGTCTCTACACCGGCCTCTGCTGGTTAGTAAACACTCCTTTCACCCTACAGGCATGCCTGACCTCTGTATTAGACTAATATTCACAAAATTAGGAATGCTGCCGGAATATCTGTTGGTTAGGTGGAAACCGAACCGAATAAGGCACATACAGCAACTGTTCCCAAGCTACACGTTGAGTATGCAAAAAATACTTTTATTTTATTCCACTTTTGGGGACAGGGTCTCCCCATACTAGCTGTGGCCGGCCTTCAACTCACTACATCAACCATGCTGGCCTCAAACTTGGTAATCCTCCTGCCTCCACATTCAGAATGCTGGGATCAGGCATGCATCACTATGAACAGCTCTTTTCTGGCTTTCAAGTCACATTTTAACAATTCGAAAACAATGGATTTTTATAAATTTCCCAAAAGTACTATTGTTTTGGATTACCATAGATTTTTAATTCTTTCAACTTCCTTACGCAAAATAAAAGACCCTGAAATGTCATAAAGTCATTCACTAGGCCTACCACAGTCACTGGGGTAAAACAGGTGCTCAAAGAAGACATATAAACTGAAGCTAGCAAAGCAATAAAATCAAGTAAGCCTTAGATCATCCTAGGAGATTCGATTTTGAATGATTTTCAGGACATGACTCAAATGAAGATGTTTACAAAAGTGTTCCTAACACACCAGTGCAGGGAGCAGTCAACATCCTGGAGGCCTGAAGTGTGCTGGCTAAGGCCCTTAATCCACTGATCAGGAATTCAAGGCCAGCTTTTGCTACAAGAGTCTCAAAAACCAAGCACACAAACCAACATCAAGTAAGAATGAACTATGGAGCATGGATAAAAAAATGTCAACACTAAGATTTAAAAAGAAAATCGACCAGAAAGTAACAGTAACTATGGGAACTATGTAAACAAGGGCATGAAAAGGAAATATTATTTCAAAAGACACTTCTACACAAAAATGAAGCAGAAGCAGCAGAAGGAAAATAACCTCCTGTAGATATAAAGGTTACTTTGAGAGCCAGAAGGGTAACTGGCTACTAATGCAAAGATAATGCCAGGGACACTGTCTGTGGCAACAGTCTCTACAAGTGGAGAACTATGGTACAAGTGTTCAGACAAACCTCCGCAGACACGAATTATCCAGCCTTTAGAGCATTCTATGGACTTGGGTAATCACTGTCCTGAATGCATCTCCTTAACAGAAACAGAAAAAGTTAATCATTTTCTTCCATGATTAATACTTAAAAAATACTTGTGTTTAGAATTATCACAGCAACCTTATGCCCAGCAGAAACAGAAGGTGTCATGGTAAACATTACATATTACAAAATACCAATTTCTGATAAGAAGCCAGGATCTTGCCCTCACAAGAGACTAATATGAAAGGAACCGTGAAATGGATGAGGAGACATAAAACCAACAGCCTTGTGGTTAGATGCTTAAAAACAGCATCACTAAATTATCTGAGTTAGCATAGGCTAATGGGCTCTTAATGTTTCATCTTTAATTATTTTTAAATGACACTCACTTGACAAATTAGGAGATGTTTCTTTTGGATATCCATAATATAAGAATAATCCAATTTTTCACTACATGGAAGTGAGTCCAATAGTAAATGAAGCAAAACTTCAGAGGGTTGGGGTAGCATGGCCTGTCCTTTAAAATGTACCTGAGTTGCTTTACCTGTGATTACAGCGTTTGTCAGGCTGAGGTAGAAGATAGAAAGTTCCAAAGCCAGGTACACTACCCAGTGAGCCCCTGCCTCAAAACAACAACAATGAAAAACAAAACAAAACAGCAAATGATGGAGGGGGAGGGGGAGGTGTTGAAAAGTTACAGTCAACACAACCACGGCAGGGCTTTCTCTGTAGTTTTGCAAAATGAGCCCAGCTGTCAGGTATGAGCGGGATAATTTCATTAAAAGAATCCTTTATGAAGTCATGAGGTTAAGCCATCAGAACAGGGATGCTTTTTGCTTCAGTGTAAGCCACAAAAGGGCTAAAAAGAGGTAAACCCAACAGGCCAGAAGCAGCACTTGGGTCGCCACAAATTAGTTCCTATTTCACCACTGAGTCTACAAATTACAGTTTGAGCTGCACACAGTCAGAGAAATTAAGAAACAACTAACCAAGCCAACAGTTGGAAGAAATCGCCTTGCTATGCCTCACAGTCTTTAAGAAACCCAAAGTACTTTTCAAGGCAAAGTTCTCGGACACGGCATTAAATTTGAGCAGATGACCAACATTTAAATGGCCTGCCTGGGCATTTATTTCTGTGCCAAGCCCTTCGGAGGCTGGGGATCATGTCCACTCCAAGAAGGAAAGCAACTCACTCACGTGAGGAACGGAATCCTCGAACAGCTCGGATCCCCGGTGACGCACTCGCAGCTTGGAAAATGGCCCAGGGTCCACCTCGCTAACAGCAGCTAGGTGGGGAGATGCCCGCGTGCACTATTGTTTCCAGATGTTTATTTATTTTTAACTTCTGTCTGATGCTCGTTCCCCTAAGCTGGGCCCGGTGGGGCAGGGGGCCTCTGGCAGCGCCACTGGTGGCTCCGGGAGCAACCGAGTTTCAATAATAAAAACACCCCTTTATCCTTTCATAGCAGCGTCCGAGTACCCGCGCCTCTCTCCCGCACACCTTGGCCGTCACCGGCACGCAGCACCGGTGCCAAGTCCCCATGACAACCCCAGCCCCGGGCGCCCCGGGCGCCCCGGCCTCCCGGCCCCCGCCCCGCGGCCCGCCGAGCCGAGCCGACTAGTGGCGGCCACACGTGCCCCGCTCCGCTCCGGACCCGGCTCCCGGTCCGGCCGGTCCGCGGCCCGGTGCGAGCCTCCAGGCTGGTGGCGCGGCCGGTGACGCTGCGACCCGAGACCCTCCCGGCAGGGCCTCCGCGGGCACCGCGACGCCCAACGCGGGCCAGGGCCGCGGCCCGGCGCTCACCTTGAACGGGTTGTTGAGATCCGGATCCGCAAACGGGTTGCTGTCAAAATCCGACATTGCCCCGGCACTGAGCGTCACCCACCCGAGCCCGGCGCCGAGACACAGACGAGGCGAGGCCGCCGCCCCCCTGCGCGCTCACGTCGCCGCCGCCGCCGCACAGATCCGGGTGCAGCTCGCGGGCCACCGAGCCGGCCGTGCCACTGAGCATGCCCGGTGCGGCGGAGGCCCGCGGCGCCCAGCCATCCGGCCGTCCCTTCCCGCCTGGATCTGCGCTCCGGGCTCTGCCTCCGACCGAAGGGCGAGCGCAGGCGGAGGGCAGGTTACAAGCCCAGGGCCGTGGACCCACCTAGCGCGTTTTGGGGAAGGGGTGGTGGCCTGTGTAGGGGAGGACGGTGCGCGCAGGTCCCGTGTAGCAGGTGGGGAATACGACACATGGAGGGGGAGTAGTCGAGGTGGGAAAACATCTGCCGCAGAGGCTAAAGATTCCGGACCCCAGAGCGGGAAGGAACCCTAGACAATTTAAAGCACCCTAGCCACACACACCCCCACCTGGGAAACCCAGCGGGTCCCTCCGATCCCAGGTTACTGCTAAGTCACGGAATGCGGCTTCGCGCTGAGGATCCGGAGTTGCTCCAAGAAAAGACAACATTCAGTGCTGGGAGGTGTGGGGGTGTGGAGGTGGCGGGCCCTGCCTCCCATCCTTCTTCCCCACTCATAAATTATGGGGGGCGTGGGACGGCCGAGTAGGTGGCAGAGTCTATCGACCCAGGTCTTTAAGTTAGTGATAGTGGAAGGGAAATTGTTGTGCCTTTTATTTTCAGGCATTTGGACGCAAACACAAACCTCCTGATATTTGCTTTTTTTTTCTCCCCAGTGAAGGGAATGACTATCGAAAACTGTACAGTAAATGACACATATCAGTCATTGCGCCACCCGGAACTTGTTGAGAGGACATGGCTTTCCCAACTCTATCCTTCCTTCCACTTTTAACAGAAGGGCACTTGGATGAACCTATGAAAAGCCAGAATTACTTTTATTTGGCAGGGGCCTAAGAACTGGAAAAACCCAGATTTAATTATCCGTAGCTTTTTGCGGGCCTTGCACTAGGCAAAGTCACCTAGGCAATAAAAACTTTCCCCAATGTGAAAGCGCACCCGCCCCCCCCACCCCCACCCCCGCACAACTTAGTCTAGAAGAATCCAGGTTGGGATGACAAAGCAGCTGCTTCTAGACAGCCAACTAATTGCACCAACTAATTAGGAAGTAGGCATCCAACAGTGATGGCCACAAGGTGGTGAGACTCTTAAGATGGGGGTGGGGGAGGGGAGCAATCCGCTCTGCTCCCAGATCCTCAGCAGCTGCCTCGTCCTGGTTCTGACTCGGTTCAGCACCTGTTGAAATCCAAGCTCAACTTCAATAGTTTCAATTTGTGCTCCTGTGCTAACCTCTCTTGAGCGTTAGAGGCTAAAGAATAACTATGAAATACCGTGTAAAATGTGCCCTGCATATCTTTAGCAAGCAAATAGTGGCAGAATGTGTGCAAGGGTCCCCTGCTCCTTGTTCTGAGACTCCTCTCATCTCTCCCGAACCTGACCTTAAACCAGCTGATTCCCATTGTTTGGGCTCTCGCTCCTTCCATGTGTCCCCCAGATGACTCAAATATTCAGTGTCTATTATACTTCTCTTCTGTATTCCAAGACTGTAAGCATCAGCTGAGCGTGCAATGCAGGGTGGAAATTTCCACCTGGGATCTCTTGGTTTGTTTTTTTTTTTTTTTAGCTAAAGATGCATTCACTGCTCCAGCCCCATGGAGTTCCTGGGCAGATACCCAGGCCTGTGCATGTCCTATCCCCAAGAGTTTGCATTAGGGTTCTCAAATAGGAACCCTGCATCTGCATTTTTTAAATGTCTTTATATAAATGTTATTGCATATAAATTCCTAAAACAGGTTCAAAAACATAAATAAATATGATTTTATTTCCTAGTACTGACATTAAAATACCCTGGCGAAAGGCAATCCCAACAGAAAGGAGGTCTATTCGTTCAGCTGTTTCAAGTTGTCTATAATTTTAGTCCTTCAAGACAGGAACTTGGAGCAGCTAATAATTCAAGTGTAAGGAATGATGGAGCCCACTGGGGCTGGCTCTTGCTGTATCAATTAGCAAAACCAAGCCAACCCTATACAGCATGCCCATTGGCCAAACTACTCTAGGCAATTCCTCATGAAGACCCTCTTCATAATGGTTCTCTGTGTCAGACTGACAACCAAAACTATCACGTGGAGTGGGCTTGGTTTTGTTTGGTGGTGGTGATGGTGATGGTGGTTTTGTCTTTTCTTACCACCTTTGTAAAGTATTCTCGACATTACTATGTACACCCTAATTACCACAGCCATCTCTCAGTCCTGCAAACATTCTTCAGCTCAGGCTGTCCTGACCCTGGGGGAAATGGCATGATCCATATTTGTCTCCAGCCTGTTTTCCTCACTGGGACATGTGCAGAGTTTCTAAGTAAGCTGTGTACTTGTCAAGGAGACAGCCTAGGGTCTCTTCCCCGTGACACAGAAATATCGTCCCTTTTTATTTGAACGGTGGTGATAGAGTGGGGGAGAGGCTCAGAAGCGTGGCCTAATGGAAACCCCTCCGAATTAACTATGTTTCTCTAGCATTATTTTGAAAACTGCAAGACACATCGTATTTTTAGCTTCCCCCACCCAGGTGATTCTGACGGCGGCGGCATGCTGAATACTCTTCAATATGCTTCAAGAGCACAGATGTGAGGATATTCAGATAGCGTGGTCTGTGAAGGGCCTTGTTCCTTCACAGTTCCTTGTTCCTAGTTGCTCTGAAACCAGACGTACAGGACAAGGAAAGACCCTGGGCCTTTCTCACGGCCACTGAAGAAAACGAATCAGGGCAGATCCAGTCCTTTGGGGATGTACTTTAGTTCGGTCATTTTAGTAGGGGAGGAAGGGAATCAGGAAATGGGAAGCAGACATCTTTTTCTAGGATTTGCCTCCCAAATTGGGCAGGCTAAAAAAAAAAAAAAAAGACTCAAAACTGGTCTCTGGTCTCAGCTATTTGTGACCTGGGTCAGAACAGTTCACTTTTCCCGTCTGAGTTTCCAAAGCTAGTTCATCACCAGTTAACAATTCTTTCTTTCTTTTGGGGAGGGTGTGGCTTGGGCTCCTGAGCCCTCTAGTGTTAGGGCTTCACCTCTGGAGTGCTAGGATCTCTGGCTCCCACACTCGCCCAGTTTTTTTGTTTTTTTGTTTTTTTGTTTTTGGGGGGAGGGGTTGGATTTGGTTTTTTCGAGACAGGGTTTCTCTGTATAGCCCTGGCTGTCCTGGAACTCACTCTGTAGAACTCACTCTGGCCTTGAACTCAGAAATCCGCCTGCCTCTGCCTCCCAAGTGCTGGGATTACAGGTGTGCGTCATCACCGCCCGGCACCACTCGTCCAGTTTAACAAGTATTTCCTGAACCCTACTGAGAGGCAAGCAGTGTTCCAGATGCTGTGGATAACACAGTTTCCCAGATAGAAGGGTAGGGCCTGTGGGAGCCATGGAGACGGCTCAGCCGAACAAGCCCGGCAGCCTCGGTCCAATCCCCAGAAGCCACAAAGCTGTTCTCTGACCTCCTGACATAAGAGAACGGATGAGAAAAATAAAATAAAATAATAAAATAAAATCACTTCACATATACACACGTACACACACACTATAAATAAAGAAATAGATGTGTGTTTTTGTTTTTGTTTTATTAAGTTGAGCATTCCTGGACAAATGAAGCAGGATTCATTTTTCTTCCCTGGCCCCATTTGCATATTTTTTCTCTTTGAGCTGAAAGATTTGCCATTTAGAAATTTCCTCAGAGTGACAGTCTCTCCTCTCTTTTCTTTCCACACTTCAAGAGTATGTAATCACCACCGAATCACGCATCTTCCAAAGCGTGTACACAAGTGGAAGTCAGGACAATCCGAGGCTTGCTCCTCTTTCCCCATCATATGGCCTCCAGGTTATCAGGCAAGTTTACATGCTGAGCCATCTCACTGGCCCCTTGTTCCCAACTTTTACTAGGTGTGTAGAACTGGAGTGGTGCTGTTTGAAAATCATGTGTAAATCACCTCTGTTTGGCTTCGGAATTGATGTTTATTTTATTTGTTTGTTTGTTTTTTTTACATGTATGAGTACTTGCATGCATGTATGTATATGTACACCATACTTTTTCAAGTATTTGTACTTGATGCCGGTGGAGGCTCCCCTAGAACTGGAGTTAGAGATGTTTGTATGCTGCCATGTGGGTGTGGGAAACAAGCTGGTCTTCTACAGGAGCAGCAGGTGCTCTTAACAATTGGGCTGGGCTGGTGAGATGGCTAGGCGGTTAAAAGCACTGACTGCTCTTCTGAAGGTCCTGAGTTCAAATCCCAGAAACTACATGGTGGCTCACAACCATCCGTAATGAGATCAGACGCCCTCTTCTGGTGTGTCTGAAGAAAGCTACAGTGTACTTACAAATAATAATAAGTAAATCTTAAAACAAAATAAAACATCATGACCAAGAAGCAAGAGCAGAGGTCCTAAATTCAATTCCCAGCAACCACATGAAGGCTCACAACCATCTGTACAGCTACAAGTGTACTCATATATACATAAAATAAAATAAATGAATCTTTAAAAACAACAACAACAACAACAACAACAAAACAGTTGGGCCATCTTTCCAGTTCTTTTATTTGCTTTTTGGGATAAGGTCTCAGTACTTAGCCCAGGCTGCCCTGAGATCTCTATGTAGACCAGACTGGCTTTAAACTCAGAGATCTGTCTGCCTTCTGAGTACTGGGATCAAAGGTGGGGGCACAATACTGAAACATTTTTTTTTTTTAAATCAAATCTGCTTTTTCCTTTTCACACAACCAATAGCCAGTGAGAGTAGAATTTACCAAGTCTTAGGTCTGGCTCCTTATCTGTACTTACTCTGTTCCAGGAAGCACCCTCATTTAACTCTTCCTTTCCCTACAAATTCCATAAAATCCTGTCGGGATAATTATTGCCCTGACTATAGTGATATCTTCATTTTGCACCTCACCACCAGACCACAGCACCTAAAAGCAAGAACTGTATGTTCTCATCATTTTGTCTTCTCTGTCATCTGGAACAATGCTACCAAGAGTGGACAGAGAGAAGGAAGGGAAGACAGGGAAGAAGAAAAGAGAGAAGGAGAGAGGGAGGGAGGGAGGGAGGGAGGGAGGGAGCCATAGTTTCATCTGAGGCTCCTCATCTTTGCTGACATTATGGAAATGCCTTCTAAGTAGCTATCTCATTGCAAATGTTCTGAATTTGAATTGCTCCCTTGACTAAAAACTTTCTCGGTCTTGGTGACCACAAGCAGAGACAAGCTCACTACCATTAAAGGCCTCAACCTGTGCTTCCAGCCCTACTGCTGTCTATATTTATGCATCTTCTTCCCCTTATTATTATTTCTTCCTCCTCCTCCTCCTTCTTTTCTCTTCTTTCTTTTCTTTCTTTTTTCCTTCATACTCAAGTCTTGAAACTTGAGTTGTTGTTGGTTTGGTTTATTTTTCCCAAACACAAACTGGTCTTGAAGTCCTGCCCAACAGTGGATCATAAAAGCAGTTGAATGAGCTATTCAACCAGCACATTTCTAAAAGCAAACAAAAAAAATCTAAGCTTATGGTTTACATAAACATAACGTTCACAGAACTTGTTCCGGCTGCATGTCAGTGGACATCTTCCTTAAAGCTGGTTTCCCCCTTGGGTACTGCTCTAAACTGAAAGTCTCTCCGTGGTGGATCGATGCTTTAGTTCATTATCATTACTGGTTCTGTTTTTAATTCCTAGTACTCCTTACAGTATCTGGCAAGACAATTATTTTTGCTTGTCAAGTGAATCAGACTGCAAGAAAGGCACTTTGGAGTTAAAGGCTGCAGGGACCCACCAACAGCACATAAACATGGCTAGCCTCCATTCCCACAGCATCATGGCACAGGCACTGGGCTTCGGATGGCAAGGACACGCTGTTCCCTCTCGACTGGCACATGAATCACTCTAGAAAAACTCTGGGTTCAGTTAAGAGTCAATGGCACACTCTTGGACTTGTGAACTTCACGAACCTCCTTTCTTTTTTTTTTTTTTTTGGTTTTTTGAGACAGGGTTTCTCCGTGTAGTCCTGGCTGTCCTGGAACTCACTCTGTAGACCAGGCTGGCCTCGAACTCAGAAATCCGCCTGCCTCTGCCTCCCAAGTGCTGGGATTACAGGCGTGCGCCACCACGCCCGGCTTATGAACCTCCTTTCTTTACAAATTATATAACAGCAAGTACTTTCTTACAGCAAAGGAAAACAGACTAAAACAGCTGCCTTCTAGGTTGTATGTTCTCTGTCAAACTGATCATCCTTCGCATGCTACAGTCTGTACCACTCACCATGGCCACCTAGTATAGCTCCCACATGAAGCATCCTCCAAAGGCTCAGGAACAGAGGACTTGGTCCTTATAAGTAACATTCACCCGTGGGGCTTTGGAGAAACAAGTGGACCATGACGGGCTCTGCCTACAATGTTATTTTGTCCATGGATTCTGATTTTGAAAGGACTAGCTGATAAACCTATGGAGGATGCCCCATGGAGAAGTGGATCGCTGAAGGCAGCTCCCTTCTTGTCTGGCACTTTCTCTGCTTGTTTTGTTTTTGTTTTCATTTTTTTTTAATCGGAGACAGGGTTTCTCTGTGTAGCCTTGGCTGTCCTGGAACTCACTCTGTAGACCAGGCTGGCCTCAAACTCAGAAACTCACCTGCCTCTGTCTCCCAAGTGCTGGGATTAAAGACATAGGCTACCACTGCCCAGCTTCTCTCTGCTTCTTTTACACCGTGAAGTACATGGCTTCTCTCCAGGTCATTTTCTCCTCCCTGATGATTAGCTGTTATGGATGAGCCTAGTGCTCTTCATGTGAACCAATCACCTAATGAATAAAGGAGCCAATCACTGGGCTAGTAGGTGGGACTTCCCGTTGGATGGAAGAAGAGAGGAAACAGAAGAGAGGTCTCTTCAGAACTGAAACAGCAGAGGGGTAAGAGGTAGCTGCTAGAATTTCCTAGTATCATGGAAACTAAGTTGGGAGGGATCAGATTTTTTTTTTTTTTTTTGAGACAGGGTTTTTCTGTGTAGTCCTGGCTGTCCAGGAACTCACTCTGTATACCAGGCTGGCCTCAAACTCAGAAATCCACCTGCCTTTGCCTCCCCAAGTGCTGGGATTACAGGCATGTGCCACCACGCCTGGCTGGGATCAGATTTTAATAAAGTTTACAAGATTAGGTTTTAGTTGTTGTACCCAGAGATTGAGTTACCTTTGCTTCTGAACTAAGTTTGTGTGTGTTTTCCTTCACTCAGCTGCTAGTCTGGGTTCAAGAGAGAGAGGTACAGCAACCAAGATTTGCCTGAGGTGCTCTGCAAAGGCTGTGGGGAATTGGAAGCACAGGGTTGGTGTGGTAGCAACTCAACAGTGGGAACCTAGGGAGTTGGGTAGAGAGATTGTGAAGTTCAGAGTTAGAATCTCCATGAGATAAAAGCAGGTCAGCCATTGCTTGTCAATGTATGACCGGCAGGAACGTACAGGTTCTATTTTTATAATATTGCCTACAAAAGTCAGCCTCACTGAGACCCACAGCAATGGAACCCTTCTGGCCATGGATTGAAGTCAAAATCAAAAATCAGAGCTGGGCGTGGTGGCGCACACATGTAATCCCAGCACTTGGGAGGCAGAGGCAGGTGGATTTCTGAGTTCAAGGCCAGCCTGGTCTACAGAGTGAGTTCCAGGACAGCCAGGACTACACAGAAAAACCCTGTCTCGGAAAAACCAAAAGAGAACAAAAGAAAAAGAAAAAGAAAAAGAAAAAGAAAAAAGAAAAAGAAAAAAATCAAAAATCAGTTTTCCTCCTTTTAATTTTTTTCCAAGTATTTGTAATCATGATCACTAACTAACCATCGCTCTCACTTGGATCAATGCAGTGGCCTTTTAATTAGTGTCTATATTCTGCCCTTTACTCCCTACAACTTATTGTCAAGACAGTAACAAATGGTTTCCTGTAAAATCTAAATTTTGCCATGTCACTCGGCCACTGTGATCCCCTCTGGAACACAGGAAAAGTTGGCTTATTAGACTGCTCCATGGTTTTTGTACAAGAGTGAAAACCAGAATTAGAATCCCCAGATGGCACAAAAAATGCCCAGTGGGTTCAAAAGTCCCACCTTACAATGAGGAGACAGGGGTCCTCAGAGCAAGCTGGCTGGCGGATTTAGTCATGTGAGCAAGCTGTCAATTTAATGGGGAGATCCTGCTTCAGTGAAAGTGGAAGAGAGCTGCAGGCCGCACAACTGTGGGGTTGACCTGACCAGCGCTGTGGGAAACAAATAAATGATAGACTCTGACCGAAAGCTGGGAAGAGCGGGCTGTGGGTCCTGATGGAGATGCACCAACAGCCCAGAACTTCAGCAGGTTTGTTATATACGGCTAAAAGAGGGAGCAGGTGTGCCGGTCTCAATGGAAGGTCTTTGTAGGGGAGCAGCCTCAGGCTGCTACCGTCCGGGAGGAGGAAGCTATGCTTACACTTTCTGCACACGTTGTCAAGTAAGCTCAAGTCAGGACCACACAATTCACTCAGGAGTTCATCTGCCTCCCATAGAGGAACAAGAAAGGATGGTTTCTAGCATCAAACCCTGGCCTCCACATGCACATACACCCACAGGTATGTGCAACTGCACACAGGCAAAACATACATATCATATACACAAGCACACACATGCAAAATGGGACGTAGCATCCTTACAGTGGGTTTTGCAAGGATCTGTGGGGGTCAAGGCCCTATGGATAGGGCTTCTCAACCCTCTAATTTTATTTCTTATTAGTATTCTGAACATTATTCTGGCCCAACTACCCCCGAACTCTTTATGGTATGGTATCTACTTCTAGCATAGTATGGGTCAATAAATAACAAAAATAGCAGTCTTGATCTACTTAAGCTGCCATAACAAAATACCACATATTGGTTATTTATATCCTCTTGCTCATAATTCCAGAGGCCAAGATCTACAAGATCAAGGAATTTATGAGTTTAGAATTTATTGAGAGCTCATTCTGCTATTGTCTCTTTTTGGTTTCTTTCTTCCTTTTTTTTTTTTTTTTTTTGGAATTGATTTGTTTTGATTTTAATTAATTTATGTATTTTATATATATATTTGGTTCAGACTCTTAGGCAGCTCAGGCTGGCCTCAAACTTAATAGTAGTCAAGAATGTCCTTGAACTTCTGATCTGTCTACCCCCACTTCTTAAAGCTGGGATCACAGGCATGCACTACTGCACTAGGTTTATGCAGTGCTGAGGATTGAATTCAAGGCTTTCTGCATGAGGGACAAGCATTCTATCCCAAGAAGCTATGTCCCCAACCCTCTACTTCGCAGATGGTGACTTCTTGCTGCACTTTTGTTTTTCTTTTCACACGTTAAAAAGGTATGATCTTAAGGTCTTAACTTGTCTCCTAGTGCCCCAAGCTCTCAGAGTTCATTGATAGGCATTTTAGTATACAAACTTTGATGGACAATGAATCTTACACCTTAGCACCAACTACAGAGCTCAGTGTATTTTCTAGCCTGGTTTGCGTAAAACTTTATAGTGAAGATATCCTCATCTTGCAAAACAGATATTATTGGCATCTGTGTACATATATGCATATATACTGTATTAGTTATGGTCCTCCAGAGAAACAGAACATGTTGGGGGGGGGGTATGTGTATTAGAATGGCTTTCAGGCTGTGGTCAGCTAGTCCAATAATGGTTGTTTACCAACAGAAGGTCCAAGAATCCAGTAAGTTGTTCAGTCCACAAGTGTCTCAACTCACCTTCAGTATACACCAGAATCCCAAAGACATAGGCTCCTGAAGGAGAGGACTTGCCGACAAGCTAGAGCAAGCAGGCCAAAACCAGAAAGCCCCCTTCTTTTGTGTTCTTCATGAAGACTGTCACCAGAGAGTGTGGCCCAGACTAAAGGTGGATCTTCCTACCTTAAAAGATCCATATTGCGGGGCAGTGGTGGCGCACGCCTGTAATCCCAGCACTTGGGAGTCAGAGGCAGGCAGATTTCTGAGTTCGAGGCCAGCCTGGTCTCCAGAGTGAGTTCCAGGACAACCAGGGCTACACAGAGAAACCCTGTCTCGGAAAAACCAAAAAAAAAAAAAAAAAAAAAAAAAGGATCCATATTAAAGGTAGGCCTTCCACTTCAAATAACTTAATTAAGAAAAAAAATCCCTCACTAGTGTACCCAGCTATGCCAGACCTGCCTCGAGCGTGAAGTCAAACAGCTTCCGATGGGGGAGTGGAGCTAATTATAGGAAAGGCAGAAAGAAAATGCAAAGTCCAGAGTTAGATCTGGGAGGACTGTAGGTCAGTACCATGCCAACCTCGACTTTATTTTTCTTAGCGTTTTTTATACTTCACGGTACGTACCATGGGAAGCAAAGCCACAAGGTAACAAACAATTGCTGCAATATACACATAAACATCGGTTCTCATCCTGAAGTCTCGCTGTTCCTTCCACCAAGGTCCATAGAGTCCTCAGGCCCTCACCTTGAACTTGTCACCATTCCATGCCTTAGCAGGCCTGGAAATCTGCCCACAGACCCCGCCTTGACGCTGCCTGACAGACAGACTTGACTTTTCTTTTTCTTTCTTTCTTTTCTTTTCTTTTTTTTTTGTTTTGTTTTTGTTTTTTTGTTTTGTTTTGTTTTTGTTTTTGTTTTGTATTTTGTATTTGGTTTTTTCAAGACAGGGTTTCTCTGTGTGGCCCTGGCTGTCCTGGAACTCACTCTGTAGATCAGGCTGGTCTTGAACTCAGAAATCTGCCTGCCTCTGCCTCCCAAGTGCTGGGATCAAAGGCGTGCGCCACCACTGCTCAGCATGGCAGACTTTTCTTTTTTCTTTTTTCCTCTCTGCTTCAGAGAAACAGCAAATGGCTCCTGAACACCCAGCTACTTGGGTTTTATAGTTAGTTCCAGATGTAGTGAAGTTGATAATTAAGAATGGCCCTCATGCCTGTAATCCCAGCATTCTGGGAGGCAGAGGCAGGTGGATTTGAGTTCGAGGCCAGCCTGGTCTACAGAGTGAGTTCCAGGACAGCCAGGGCTACACAGAGAAACCCTGTCTCAAAAAAGAAAAAGAAAAAAAAGAAAAAGAAAAGAAAAATACCAAAGAATAGCCCTCATATATGCTTACATATAAATATTAAGGAGACTCACCAATGATCATTTAGCATGTTTTAAGTTTGCACATGACAGTCTTTGGATTGAAGGTATTGCATTCTGTATTGCACGTTCCACTTACCTACTAGCAGGGGGTCAGAAATGAGGAATATGACCATTTTTATCTAAGCATTTTTATTCAGTTTCGTAAGTTGCATTTTTTCACTAGAAATTCTATAATTATACTTTATATTCCTTAATAGATATGCAATTTTATTTTTAAAATCTTTAAAGTAAGGGTGGCTTACAATTCAGAAGGTGTAAATTAGGAATAACTCTCCAGGGAACTTTGTCAGAGAAAATAATCAAACAGTCCAACCACCTCTGATTTCCCAGATGTTCTCCCAAACCTGATTCTTTTTTAAGAAAAAAAAAAGGAGGGGGGGGTTTAAGTTCTCCCTTTCTGACTTAATGCTTAGAATTTAAAGAGAACTTAAGTCCCTTTAGAATGGCTATTGTCGGCCCTATTTCACCGGAGGAGAGAGAAGCCAGCTCAGACTTCTTCACCGTCGGAGTGTATCAGCACACATGCGCTGGAGCCTCACTGGATGTTTTCTCAGCTGCGTCCTTTGAGAGGTGAATGCTATTGGCTCCATTTTACAAATGGGAAACTGGGAAGACGGAAAAGCAACATAAAGCAGAGTTACTTTTAGAATTACCACGAGAAACAGCTCCGCATCTGACATTCCACACTGATGGCTTGTTTAGCTCTTGATTCATTTGGGGAGAAAGCATCATGGCGCCGCCCAGGCTGGCCGAAGATTCACCAAACCGAGTAAGAACAGTGCCCGGGGCGGCTGCTTCCCATACTCATGCCTCAGGAGAGCTCACATTCCACTCTCCTCTTGGCCCAGTTTTAGTTCCCTGTTCATACTCTCGGTACCCAGGACAACATCACACATACGGCAGAAGCTAAATGACAGATAGGTGGATGGGTATGTGGACAAACGGAAGAATAGAGTTAAAAAGCAAGTGTGCATTTGTGTGTGTGTGAGAGAGAGTCTGAGACAGACACACAAAGAATATGTATGGTGTTCAGGTGTACTTAACTGGGTACACTCAGCTCTCTCTCTCTCTCTCTCTCTCTCTCTCTCTCTCTCTCTCTGTGTGTGTGTGTGTGTGTGTGTGTGTGTGTGTGTGTATGCACGCGTGTCTGTTTCTTTTATTCTTATTTTTTTATTTTTTATATGTTAGTACACTGTAGCTGTCTTCAGACACCCCAGAAGAGGGCATCAGATCTCATTAGGGATGGTTGTGAGCCATCATGATTGCTGGGATTTGAACTCTCAGCCTTCCCAAGGGCAATCAGCACTCTTAACCACTAAGCCATCTCTCCAGCCCTGCCTTCCGTTTATGGGTCTGTATCCATCCAGAGGTTGACGCTGGGTATGTTCCTCTATTGCTCCCTGTCTTAGAGGATTCTTTTGTTATAATAAAAAGATCATGACTGGTAGAAAGAGTTTGTTTCATTCTACAGCTTTGTCCATCATCCAGTGAAGTCGGGGCAGGAATCTGGAGGCAGGAAGTTTACTGGCTTGCACTCTGTGGTCTGCACAGCTTGCTTTCTTGCACAACCCAGAACCACTCGCCCTGGGGTAGCACATCCGGAATGGACTGGGCCCTCCCACATCAATCACTGATTAAGAAAGTACCCTACAGGGCCCTGCTCTGGAAGCATTTCTCAGCTGAGGTGCACTCCTCCCAGATAGATGGAGGTTTGTGTCACACTGGGGGAAAAAAAAACCCAACCAGAACACTCCTCGTTTTACTTACTTATTTATTATTTAAAAATGGGGTTTCTCAGGGAGCCTGGTACGCAATGTTCTGACTAAGCTGTCTGACCATTACACTTCAGGGATCCGCCGGACTCTGCTTTGAAGGCATGCACCCATACCCAGCTTCTAACATCCGCACCGGGGATCTGAACTCAGGTCTCTGTGTTCAGCGCGGCAAGCACTTTACCCTCAGAGCCCTCACCCCAGAATTAAAATGAAACTTTCTTTCACAGAAGATTGCTACTCACCTGACAAGTTTTCTAATCCCTTTCTATGACCTGCCTGACTAATTGTGGTTTTAACTATGTATTCTGCATCGCGTGGCATAGCACGACATCTTTGCAGAGTATACGAAAGTTGTAATAAAAGTTTCTTAAAGTTTTTATAATGAAATTTTGTACCGAAAATAAAAATTAGGAAATAATTTCTCTTCCCTTTGTTCGTTCTGCTACTGACTTGCAGCAGAAGATCAGCAACTGTAAATTAAGAGCAAAAACTTTGTTCAGCAAGGTTCCAAACGAAATTAATCACATTTCCACACGGGCATTAGACAAGTTTTCTGATTAAAAAGTAATTTGATACACAAATGGATTTGAAAGATTAAACTCAATGGAGATTTAGTGACGTGAGACTTTAAAATGGATGTTAACACAAAACTAATTCAGTTCGATAGTTCCTAACTAACTAGTCTCAGAACATTAGCTGAAGTTGAGAACTCAGACAGCTTTAAACGTGTCCGAGTACCCTTTAGACAGGCTCACCAGAACAGCACCTTAGGAGAGCCAAACTCGGTGGGGATGGGTGAGGAGGGATGCAGACAGCTTCTGAGAAAGTTCTAGTCTTGAAGGCACAATCACTCAAAGCTTGGCTTCTCTCACAGATGGTGTTGATGGGAGTAGTTCAGTGAACGCGAGGAGCCGAAAGGCCAGGCTTGCTGTGTGGGATCCTGGGAGGAGGAAGCACCCAGTGCTCTGTGATCAGCGTCCAGCTGGTTTCCGGTCCGCCCTCAAACACTCGAGGCAAATTCCTAGGACTGTACTTCCTAAGAGCACAGGGAGGAATTGAGAGAGGAGACCTCTGTCTGGGGTGGATTCTCCACTCTCCAACAAAGAACTCTGCCACACTTGGGAGAGTAGAGAAAGGGGTACATCTCCCCCTGTGGGGGCCGTGGTAGGTAAAAGGGTGGGGGAGGGGCAGTAGACAACCAGCAAAGATGAGCTTAACATCTGAGAAGATGAGGCATCCAGGCTCGCAGCCAAGAGGCCGAACTGAGAAGAAACCACAACTCCACACTCTATGGTCATCAGCATCAAGAAGTACTGTGACAGTCTCTGCCACGTGACTGCCCATCACTCAACAAACTCACTCCTTTCACCCTTTCGAACGAACACACCCACTTTGATTTCTGGTTGTTGTTTTGTTTTTCTGAGACAGGGTCTCTCTGTGTAGCCCTGGCTGCCCTGGAACTCAGTCTGTAGACCAGGCTGGCCTCGAACTCAGAAATCCGCTTGCCTCTGCCTCCCAAAGTGCTGGGATTAAAGACGTGCGCCACCACTGCCCGGCCCACTTTGATTTCTGGAAATTTCATTCTACTCAACGTGCAAACGAAGCCTGGTGTGATGGTGCACCTGTAAGAGGCATCAGCAAGAGCTTCTCTGGAGGCTGGAAGTCCAAGGTCTGGGCAGTGTACAGAGACCTCATCCAGATAAATAAAGAGTAGTTTAATTTTTCTGGAACACAATGAAACAATATGGAATGCTTTTTGGTGTTTGTTGACAGAAAAATAATTATAAAGTTATTTGACTTGAATATTAAATTCCATTCCAATGTAATGAGCTGCAGATGTTGTGTAATAAAATCGACAGGCAGCAATTAGATGAACGGCTCAGCAGCGTGCTATCGGTTTCATCAATTGAGAAACATCAGGGTGACAGTCTGAAGTATTACTCCCACAAGCCCGAAGATGTTTTGAGGAAAAACACAGACAACTACATATGGCCAAATGGTTAAACAATCATTTCAATGGTACTTTAGAACTTACAGTAACATGGAAGATGTATACTAAGGGGGAAGATGGGTGATCTATGTAGCAAAATGTGCAGAAATAAAAGTTGGTTTAAAAAGCCTAAATCAGGGTCTGGAGAGACGGCTTAGCAGTTAAACACAACTTGCTGTTCTTCCAAAAGATCCAAGGTCAGTTCCCAGCAGCCACACCGAGCAGTTTCACAACCAGCTATATATACTCTAGCTCCAGACTCAATGCTTCTGGCCTCCAAGGACAGCTGCCATCAAGGGTGCATGCACACCACACACACACACACACACACACACACACACACACCTACACCTTAAAATCTTTCTAGGCGGGCAGTGCTGGTGCACGCCTTTAATCCCAGCACTTGGGAGGCAGAGGCAGGTGGATTTCTGAGTTCGAGGCCAGCCTGGTCTACAGAGTGAGTTCCAGGACAGCCAGGGCTACACAGAGAAACCCTGTCCCAAAAAAAAAACCCAAAAACCATTAAAAAGAAAAAAAACTTTTTATATTTTTAGGTTAGAAAATAAGGTAAATAAGACAGGGTTGGGGGAGGGGGTGGGATAGGGGTTTTTAGAGGGGTGAGGAGGAAAGAGGATAACATTTGAAATGTAAATAAAGTACCTAATTTTAAAAAGAGAGAGAGAAAAGACAGGGTTGTTTTTCTTCTTTGACTTCCATTTATTTGCTTAGATTTATCCTACATTGTGTATATGTGTATGTGTGTGTGGTATGTATGTGTGTATGTGTGTGAGAGAAAAAGAAAGAGATTTGAGACACTCTAACTGTAGCCCAGGATGGTTTAGAACTCACTATATAGTCCAGGTCTAAGACCCGAAAGAAAAACGGGGGCACCCCAGCGCCCCACGTCTTGGAAGGCGTCACCCTAATCACTCATGAGAAAGTCTTTTTTTTTTTTTTTTTTTTTCGAGACAGGGTTTCTCTGTGTAGCTCCGGCTGTCCTGGAACTCAATCTGTAGACCAGGCTGGCCTCGAACTCAAAAATCCGCCTGCCTCTGCCTCCCAGAGTGCTGGGATTAAAGGCGTGTGTCACTACCACCCTGCGAGAAACAGTCTTGATGCAATAGCAGGAGGATTTTAATTCCAGAGTCTCTGGGGTTCACAATCTTACCACGCAGGGTAAAAGAGTGTGAGCCACGTGTGCAGAATTGGGGCAGCTTTTATAGGCTTATAACAGAACCCGCCTAACACAAACCACTCCATAGCTTCTAAGCCAATCAGTTTAAATTATCCGAGCCCGCGCTCTCTGAGAACCAATCAGTTTCCTATAGAAGCCAGATAAACTAGTTAAGTCATTTCTGCTTACGTGGCCGCCATGCACAGGGTCATGCCAGGGTCATGCAGGCGTCTCCTGTTACGCATTTCCTGTTATGGGGCCAGCCTGCGACCCTCATCCTTTCACAGGTAGACCCTAAACTTCTAGCAATCCTCCTGAGCCATTGGACCAAGCCTTACCTTTCAATACTTCATAACAGAGAGAGAGAGAGAGAGAGAGAGAGAGAGAGAGAGAGAGAGAGATCAGAGAATGGTGTGCTTGGTAATTACCATTTTTTGCTAAGCAAAACTTAACAAAAAGAAAAAAAAAATCAACCCTAGGAGACTGTACACAAGATCCTTTTAAACACTAGAATGATCAAACCATAATAAGTATGGGAATAAACCTTACTATGTTCCTGGCACTAAACATTCTTTAAAATTTGTTTCTGGTTTTAATCAACAGTTACAACACATTTCTGAATGGCAATCCCTATCATAACTTTTAGGAATGTCTGTATTTATGCTGTGACCTGGCCAAGCCATAAAGATCAAGCATGCAGTTTTAGCTGGCCTGCTGGGGCTGTCATGTGCTATCCGTTGACTCGGAGGCTGTTGGGCAATCAATCAGCTGGTAAATCAGGCCTGCAGAGTGAGACTCCAGTGTAAAGCTATAGACAGAAACACTCAAGTGACATCCCTGGGTAGTGATGCTGCACCATTTTTGTCACACACCAGTGCACCAGGTCAGTGGGGTCATTATCCATGGGAGAAGACCTTGAAGGCTTCATCCTTGGAACCCTTCCAGACTTTATTTGTCTCTTCTTTTGGCTGATTTAGACCTAGGTTATGGCCCCGTTTTAATGGTAATCGGGACATAATAGCTGTCTGGAAATTCAATAAAATGTAGCAAATTATCAAACCTCTTTCCTTGGGAATCACCCCGACTTGCAGGTAATGTCAGAATGAAACCAGTCATGGAGCTAACTTCAAGCAGATAGTCTATGAGCAAATGATGTAACTAAATCCGGCTCTCAGTCAAAGTTTGCCAACCTCTGATCATTAAGGTATCTGCAAGCACCAATCATGCCTGTGTTCATAGGTGCCATAGTCTACTAATCAAAAGGGACCTGTATACATATATATATAGTGTGTGTGTGTGTGTGTGTGTGTGTGTGTGTGTGTGTAACAGGGTAACTGAACATTTTGTGACAATGCTGATGCTAGACACATATATGTGTACATGCACATATGTGCATGTACATGCACACACATATGAAATTAGTATGTGCACTCTCCTAGGCATCCCATTTCCGTTTGTATTTTTTCTCCAAGTTCCAAAGGCTTTATTGTTTTAAAAAAGGTGATCCATTCAGTCAGTGCGTGTAACCACCTGCGGCTATGGGGAAGAGAAGTTCCCTGGAAGGAAAACTGGGGCTGAAATAGGACTGTCGGGCGAGAGAAATAACGAGCCAAGACAATATATTTCTGATCAAGGCTCAAATGTTTTAACGGGGAGCTCCGAATTTAAAGGTGGTGGAAAACCCTTCCCCCAAAGGCTGGGAACTCGCCTGCAAAACCAACCCATTTGGTTGTTCAGCAGGTGGTTGGCTCCTCTCAGGAAACTGCAAGTCCTTCAAGAACAAAGGACTTCACCTCGGTCCACCCTAGATGGGAAGTAGTGGCTAGCATGGAGGTCTGGAATTCCCCCGCAAAGGACTCTGGTTTCTCCACCCATACACCCAGTCATAGGCACAAGATTTGTAGTCAGTCTTCTTCGGGCTTAAACCATCATAGACCGATCTCTTGCTCGGCACTCTCCACTGAGTCGCTGTCAGCTTGAATGCGGAAATCCTCACAATTGGTGCCTGGTTTAGACTCCGCTGGGTCGGTCTCCCCCAGCATCACTGTTTTCACCACCTTGAGCCCCTCCCAAACCATGGCCGCCACTGGCCCTGAGTTCATGTGCTTCACCAGCCCCGGGAAGAAAGGACAGACTTTCAGGTCAATGCAAAAGCTGCTTCCGGTGTTCTTCAGAAGCCTGAAGGAGCTTCATGGCCACCAGGAGGAACCCCTGCTTGATGATCTCGCCCACGAGGCCCCGCTGCACGCGATCTGGCTTGATGCAGTAAAGGTTTGCTGGCTTGAAGCTGGCCATCGTCTGAAAGCCTGCGGGTCGCCCGGTGTCTGCGATGAGCAACAGAAGCAAAGAGACTATCTCCATTTATATTTTTAATGCCTTTGAAGAGGTCTGACCCTCTGCCAATCAACTCAAGTTTCCTACGTGCCAATTAGGATTGTTAACTAGTATAATAAGGATCCCAGCATACTAAAATATTTTTAAAATATTTCAGAAAATACTGTGGAGTCTTCCCAGGAAACAGAAGAAATATATACCTTTGCAGCTGTAAGCCAGCTCCAATTAAATGCTTATTTTCATACAAGTTGCCTTGGTCATGGTGTCTCTTCACAGCAATAAAGCCCTAACTAAGCCACACCCCCTTCTCCAGCTTCATCTCCTGGACTATTATGAAGTAATTGTGCCCACTCATGTTTCAGCTACTGGCCTATGCAGAGATGCTCTCCATTCAGATAAGGGGTCCACTCAGCTTTGTGACGACTCTTACTAATCTGACCCCGGGGAAGAAGAGGTGGACTAGGGGACCGCGCCCACTGTTTCAGCAATCAGCAGAGGCCCATTCCTTCCTTCCCCACAACACAGACATCATTTGCTTTATTACTTGAAAAATATTTTTCTTCTTCCATTTTCTTTTTTTAAAGATTTATTTATTTATTATATGTAAATACACTGTAGTTGTCTTCAGACACCCCAGAGGAGGGCATCAGATCTCATTACGGATGGTTGTGAGCCACCATGTGGTTGCTGGGATTTGAACCTTCAGAAGAGTAGTCAGTGCTCTTACAGGCTGAGCCATCTCTCCAGCCCTCTTCTTCCATTTTCATATATGCTTGTGAGTGCATGTGGTATGCATGTGAGCACATGTGGTATTCATGTAAGCACATGTAGTATGCTTGTGAGAGCATGTGGTATGCATGTGAGCACATGTGATATACTTGTGAGTACATGTGGTATGCATGTGAGTGTATGTGGTATGCATGTGAGTGCATGTGGTATGCATGTGAGTGCATGTGGTATGCATGTGAGTTCATGTGGTATGCATGTGAGTGGGTGTGGTATGCATGTGAGTGCATGTGGTACGCATGTGAAGGCATGTGGTTTGCATGTGAGTGCATGTTTTCATGTGCAGGGGCACATGTGAAGCTTCGAGATTCGTGCCAGGGATCATCCTCTGTTCTACCAATCCCCTGTCCTGACATCTGAGGCAGTCTTCGTGCTTCGGAAACAAGCATTTGAGCCATGAAGCCATCTACTCAGTTTCCTGCATGGAAAATATTAAAGGAGTATTAGAGCCCATAAAAATAAAGACTATAAAGTAGAAATTTACAGATTTGCTTTAGAGCCAGCCGATCGGCTCCTGCTGTGTACTGGGTGAGCAAGGTCATTTTGTCTTCTACAACCCTGTGCAAAGCAGAGGAGAAACTAGAGGACAGAGACCTCTGTCTCCCAGCCCAAGCCGCCTTTGTTTCTTTCTCCAGGAATTGACAATGGTTCTACCATTCTTTTCAGAAAAGATTTCGCCGTCTTTATCACCAGGAATCCCACTGCAGACTTCAAACATCCAGCTCACAGTAGGCTACGGGGATCCAGGGGAGTTTCACAGCAGTGTGTATTGGAAGGAAATTAGATCTACACATTTCCTCTGGCATGGCGCAGTTTCATGATTTCCTGTGGGGCGATAACTGAATAAAAGGCATCTCTCAGAAACAATTCTTTTTGACTCAGTAGAAAGATTCCCTGCTCCGCTCTGTAGCAACCTTATTCCAGGAAGAATAATGCAATTCAGACTGCTAAACAAGGTCTGATGACTCAGCCTGATAGATGCACAGTGCTCAAGCAGTGGCCATGTATTGTTAATAACCTGGCTTTGAAAGTTCACCAAGGGCAGGAGAGATGGCTCAGCAGTTAAGAGCCAACGCTCCACATAGAGGAGCTCTGGGGTGGGTTCCCACACAACTATCCATAATTCCGGTTTTAGGGAGTCTGGCCTCGGTGGGCACTAAAGCACCTACATGGTAAAACTAATCTTTACAAAAGTAAAAGTTGTCAAAACTAACCACATCCCTGACTCTAAGCTGAAGGACAAATTTCAGTTCCCACAAATGCACACACTGCTCACCATAGCGGTCTCTCATGGTTCTCGGACTTCAACAGGTTCCCTGAGGCACAAGTTACACCACAGTGTGTGGTACCACTGATGAGTGTTTTGTTGTTTGTTTGTTTGTTTGTTGTAACCGTCTGGTTGGTTGGGGTTTTATGGTTTGTTTGAGATAAGGTTTCTCTGTGTAGCCATGGCTGTCCCAGAACTCACTGTGTAGACCAGGCTGACTTCAAACTCACAGAGACCCACCCAGCCATTAGGATTAAAAGCATGTTCCGTCACCACCCAGCTCGGCTCTCAAGTCTTGGCTGGGTGGAGTGTCTGCTGGGTTAGCTGTCCAGAAAGTTCCTCAGCGTCCAGAATCCAGAAGCCCATCACTGCCAAAGCCGGTCTCTGACTGTCCATGCAAATGCCGCATGCCTCTCCGCCCCTCTCCTGGGCAACAGTTTATTTTTACTTATTCTGCAGTAGAAATACACTTCCACCCTCAAGTTTTTGCAAGTACAAGCACATCAATATTGCATGAGCTATTCAAATAATAAACGAAGCAGACAGAGGAGCCGGAGCATCATAAAGCAGAGTCCTGAGTCCAGAGCATTGCCATCTTAGGAGAGCAATTACTGTCGGCAGACTGTGAGAGGCCTGAGATATGCATCTAGTTTACCTAGGAAAGAGTTAGCTCAACCACAATATTTGTATTTAATCTTTAATTGATCTTTATAGAAAACCAGGACGAAGACCAAAATAATTTTTAAAAAAATTTAAACGTATTTGGGGGTTTATAAATTATCTCTTTTCTAATGCATTAGTGTCTGTCTGTAGCTTTTACTAATCCTAAGATTATTTTGCAAATTATTCTCAGGGATTCTCTTTTGATAATATCTTTATAAATTCTTTGAGAATTTGATACAATGTATTTTGAACATACTCGCCTCCCTTCTCCAAGCCCCTCCCACAACCGCTCCACCCTCCCTCACCTTCCCAACCAAAAAAAAGAAAAGAAAAAGAAAGAAAAGAAAAGAAAAGAAAAGAAAACAGGTGGAGAAATTAGATAGGGGTGACGGGTGGGAGAGAATCCCTTGATTTCTCATTCAGTCTATCTTTTTTTGTTTGTTTGTTTTTGTTTTTCGAGACAGGGTTTCTCTGTGTAGCCTTGGCTGTCCTGGAACTCACTCTGTAGACCAGGCTGGCCTCGAACTCAGAAATCCGCCTGCCTCTGCCTCCCAAGTGCTGAGATTAAAGGCGTGTGCCACCACTGCCCAGCTATGTTTGTGTATAGTTTATCTGGATGGGTTGGGGCTTTCCCCCACCAAGCAGGAAACCACGCCCGGCCTTTTTTTTTTTTTTTTTTTTTTTTTGTGGCTCTTTTTTTTTTTTTTTTTTTCAAGACAGGGTTTTTCTGTGTAGCCCAGGCTGGCCTGGAACTCAGAAACCTGCCTGCCTCTGCCTCCCAAGTGCTGGGATTAAAGGCGTGTGCCACCACTGCCTGGCTCTGACTATCTTGCTGTTGTCCTTTTTGTAAAAGGACAAATTGATTATCTTGCTTGTTTTCCTTTTAGTAATGTAATATATATATATATATATTCTGGGTATATATATACCCAGAATAAAAACAACAAAAGCAAGCATTAATCATTAAATGCTCTATAGCTCCTTATCAGGTGGCTCAATCACTGATGTAACTTACAGGACAATGCACTTTCAGAAGTTTGTGTTCTTAAGAAGTTGTGAAGATCAACTGCCCCGATCTCCACGAGGAAAGACTTGGCATTTGGCTCTGGTAAACTGTCACTGTCTTGTTTTGCTGTTTTGTTTGCTTGCTTGTTTATTTTCTGAGGTGGTTTTGCCTCTCTCTCCCCAGGGTTCTGGACATTTGGCGACAGTGTTTAGTGGAGGGCTAAGTTTGATCCATTTGGGATATTATTATCCCAGAATTTCTCCGACCTTCCTCTACCGGCAAGTCCCCTTCCCTTCCCTTCCACAAGCATTCACTCCTAACAAACAAACCATCCCATCCCAACCTCTGCCTCCCTCTCAACTTCTAGAGGACTCCACCTGTCATATAGACATTTTATTTTCCCTTCATACACGAGGGTTCAGACTGAGGCCAGACCTTTGACTGTTTCCCTAGTTCCAGACATCAAGTTCTTCTGTTCTACAGAGGAAATTCACAAAGACTTACGCTTTCTGGAAAAAAATAAGAATGTCAATTTACATATTCACTTCCAGGACAACACATTTTTATTAAAGATGACAACCAGTTTACACCTGTCATGGATGACTGCTTGCTCTCCGGGTCACAGTCATGATCTCTGTGGCATCATCCGTCTGTCAAGAGCTAAAGCCAGCAGAGAGAAAGGCAGCCTCATACCTTAGCCACCTTGGGCATTATTTATTTCTAAGTAACAATTTACCAGAACATGGCTACACTGGATTGTTTACCTGCTGTCTATCTGGCTTCCACCTTACCAAAGCAGAGCTGAGCGGTTACAACAGACACCACACGGCCTGCAAACATAAATATTCTTTCTGCACTCCTCTGAGAAGAGTTTAAGGGTGCAGAGTACTATTCTGGTTTTCTAGTAAACTGTAGGGAGGGGAACGATTAGACTTGCCTTTGGTTTTCAAAAGCCAATGCCTAGGGCTCCTTTCATTGGCTCTGAGGAGAAAAAAAAAAAAAAAAAAAAAAGACAAAACCAAAGCCGAAAGGAGCAGAAAAGGAAAAGCAAAATTGTTAAGAAATGGAGTCCGGGTAGGTTGGGGCTGGGGAGATGGCTCAGTGGTTGAGAGCACTAACTAGTCTTCCAGAGGTCCTGAGTTCAATCCCCAGCAACCACATGGTGGCCCGTTCTCATCTATAATGTGATACATCCATAAAATAAATAAATCTTTAAAAAAGAAAGAAACAGAGTAAGAGGCAGAGTGTTTGAATCCACATCGTCACAGACTAAAAGTTAAGGCAGTGGTTTAGGTCTAGGGTTTAGGAAGGTTGAGGTTGTAGATAGAATAATGGAATGTGTACGCAGTGACTGATTCCATCATAACATCTTGTAGCAAATGAAAATGGAAGCCGGGCAGTGATGGCACATGCCTTTAATCCCAGCACTTGGGAGGCAGAGGCAGGTGGATTTCTGAGTTCAAGGCCAGCCTGGTCTACAGAGTGAGTTCCAGGACAGCCAGGACTACACAGAGAAACCCTGTCTCGAAAAAAAAAACAAAAGAAAGAAAGAAAGAAAAGGAAAGAAAGGAAGGAAGGAAGATAGAAAGGAAGGAAGGAAGGAAGGAAGGAAGAAAAGGAAAGAAAGAAAGGAAGGAAGGAAGAAGGAAGGAAGGAAGGAAGGAAGGAAAGGAAGGAAGGAAGGAAGGAAGGAAGGAAGGAAGAAAGAAAGAAAGAAAGAAAGAAAGAAAGGAAAGAAAGAAAGAAAGAAAGAAAGAAAGAAAGAACAGCGTAAATGATACAGTCCCATGATTGCCTTCTGATCTTTGGGATGTACCGGGAAGAGGCACCAGCAGGGTGATCTCTAGATTCACGAGGCCGGTACAAAAGGAACCTCATGCTGCCTCATGCTGGAGCCTTGTCAGAGACCGCAAGCCTCTTAGCCTGTGGCACCCAGCTCAACCAGCTTAGTCACGGGGCTCTGCGACTGGGCCCGCTCGCCTCTGAAATCCTTACTCCCTTCGGTCTTGGTGCCTCCTGGAACAGAGTATGGACTTCCAGTGTGGACCATATCAACGGACCACAGAAAGAGGACCGCGGGGCCTGCGGCATGCTCTGGAGTCTCTTCTTCAGGAACGGTTCTCCTCAGCGGCTGTGCCCTGCAGGCTCCGAAGGCTTCCTCCACTGCTTGGGACCCGGTGACCTGCGCTGTCCTTTGCAGCCACAGGCAAGGAAATGGACAGATGGGCTTCCTTCCTTCCTTCCTTCCTTCCTTCCTTCCTTCCTTCCTTCCTTCCTCCCTCCCTTCCTTCCTCCGTCCGTCTGTCCCTCCCTCCCTCCTTCCTTCCTTCTTTTCTTTACCAGGCCCTACAGACAAGCTACAGCTTGCCATCTCTCAGGGCTTTGGGATCATCTCATGAAGAGATAGACGTTCTGTCACTCATCCTGCTCCTGTCAGTAGCAACTGAGCTTCTTGTGTGAGCAAAGCAATTTTGCAAATACCACGTCTTATGAGTGTGTTTTCTTTCCACGAAAAACTAGAAAATATGAACGGCCACCCATCGGCCACGTGACCCGCGTCCTTCAGTTCTATGTGACAGCTCCCTGGCATTGTCCCCTGGCTCTTTGGAAAGAGTGATTATCCACCATTTAAAATGACTACATTTAAAAAAAAAAAAAAAAAAAAAAAAGCTTTATACCTTTCTTTCCCAGAACCTATTTATATTCCACTAAATTAAGCTGCGATACGACGCCCCGATTTCATTCGGTTCCAAACCTACATGATAATTTACCATTTGAAACAGCAATTATTTGATCAAGAAGTAACAGCTGCAAGCACAGCATTCCCTCTGAACCACCATTAACTGAACGCTCCCTGCTGTCAAGCCAGATGTTTAGCTCGGAATATTAAGCTTTCTGTTTGCTTATGCAAAAAAGCAGGGAGATGAGCAGCCCGGCCGCGGGGCCCGGAGGTGGGCGGGTCCTGAGGTGGGCGGGTCCTGAGATGGGCGGGCCCTTCTGGGGTGTGCAGCGGCTCTGTTGGAGGCAGAGCGCTTGCCCATCATTCTTTGCTGCTTTCCCTGGACCTCCTGCTCTCTTGGTGAGTTCCCAAAAGCCAGTCAGTCGCTCAAAAGCCACCCGAGTTCGAATGTCCATATCTATCATCCTAGAATATTCTAGACTTAGAAAAATCAGAGACTCAATATTCTTAGCATGAGTGGATATAGCGTTCCTTCCCTGTACTGATGACCACGGCAGCCAACGAGAGTTGTCACTCTTTAGGAACTTTACTACTTACCTTTTTCAGAGGGCTTAGGAAGGAGATGGAGGAAGGGCTGTAAATCAGCCGCTGTTAACCCTGTGGTAGTAGAATTGATAGTGTACAGAGGGACATTTCGGAAGTAGTTTTCTTTCCATAAAAAAATTACCGAGGATGGCAGCGGTCTAGATAGAGGATTGTTTAATACATCAGCTGTGCCCGACGAAAATTATATGAATTACGAAGATAAAACAAAAGGTACCATTTTAAACCAGCGGGGAGGAGGAAGCCGAGATGAGTAGCGGGTGGGGGGTGCTACTGTTCTCTCTTTCAACGCAGCCAGTTGCTTATGATAACCGTGGTCAGAATGTGGGGTGCTTTTAACAAACACAAGTCAGGGCCTCAGTGACTGAGCCTTCTACCATGCACCGGAGGCTGAGTTCAGACCTCCAGGACCCACAGTGGGTTCTAGGTTCAGTGAGAGGCTCTCCAAAAAGAAGGTGGAGCACAAAATGGATTACAAACATTATCCTTTGGACCTGCATGCACACAGGTAAACATGCCACCCCCTCCACCACAGGCACACGTCACAGGGCATCCAGACTCTTAGTATATTAAAACCTTTTATAAAACAAATATATAATATGGTAGAACACTTTTCTTGATGTTCAACAGCCTCTTGAGTTCATTTGCAATTCACCTTTTTATGTCTAATTCCAGTAAATCTAAACACAGTAGCAGTAAATCAAAACATTGCTGTAAATACCAAATCCCCACTGATATGTACCCCGTCTTTGTTCCATGGTGGCTTTATGACAACGGTAACAGAAAAACATTAAAATGAACAGTCCAGGGAGCTGGTGAGATGGCTCGGCAGTTAAGAGCACTGACTGCTCTCCCAAAGGTCCTGAGTTCAAATCCCAGCAACCACATGGTGGCTCACAACCATCTGTAATGAGATCCGACACCCTCTTCTCGTGTGTCTGAAGACAGCTACAGTGTACTCACATATAATAAATAAATAAATCTTTTTTAAAAAAATGAACAGCACATAAATGGAAGATGCTTCTTACACACATGCCACAAAAACAAGATAATAATGGATCTTTTGTTGAAAATGCAGTGTAGATAGTTTCAAAGAAATTGCAGCAATAATCATTGTGTTTAAAGAAAAAAAAATATGATGAAGGAAGACCAGTGGTCCAGGGAAAAGAGAAATGGAGCACTAGGGAATCTTGTGACTTCTGTGAAAATTATCCTAGTAATTAACAAGAAGAAATAACTAACAAATGAACTATTATCTGGATACATACACAAAGGACTTTTCTTCCACTTTAGATCTCTGTTCTATAGGAGAGAGGAGCAGCTATTTCTTTCTGGATTAAATCACGTCAGAAGGTTAAAAGATACTGCACAGCAAAATTCAGGTTCTCGAGAGCAGGGTGTAATTATGTAAGAAGCAGGGTATAATTAGTAACTGTCACTTTGAGATCATCACACATGTGGCTCAGAGCCTCTTGTTCCATCCATTATCACTCTATGTATTCAACATATTATTTCCAGAAAGTAACGTTGATGTGTGTTAAATTAAACAAAAATAGATAAATACCCTCAATTTCCCTTTTTTCTCTACATCCTTGATATCAGTGCAAGGGTCCACTTTCATAGTAAGCAAGCACCTGTCACTGGTCTACATCCCAGCCCTCAGCTAAGCAAGCACCCGGTCACTGGTCTACATCCCAGCCCTCAGCTAAGCAAGCACCCGGTCACTGGTCTACATCCCAGCCCTCAGCTAAGTAAGCACTCTGTCACTGAGCTGCACTCGGCACCGAGCTAAATAAGCACTCTGTCCTGCACATCAGCGCTCTTAGACAGTCCTGTATGTTTTTCACTGTTACAATGTCAGTGTAATATACTATTTATTACAGGACTCTCTGGAGTACTTCTGTGCCGGTGCCAGTGGCTGGACTCAGGAGATCTGAGGATGGTCGGGAGGGACAGTGGTGGCCCAGTCATCCTCTCTGCCAAGCTCTTGTGACTCTCCTGGTCTTTACTCGCTGCCCTGCTGTCCTGCCTCGATACCTCTAACACAGACTGGCACTTTTCCCACCAGAATGTAATCAACTTAAAGATGGAAATCCTGTCCTATTTGCTTTACAGACCCGGCCCAAGGTCAGTTTTGCTTAAGAATTGGTGGACATCCAGGTGAATGAACATGAGAATGAATTCATAGAAGGATAGGTTTAGATTCTCAGCAGGAAAGTGTGATCATAAAAATACAAAATAATTCCAACAGAAGCATCCCCACCCACCCCGTTTTTGCTGGAGCCATGATATACAGCACAGGGTTCAATAACTTAAGGAGCTGTTGGGAAAGAAACAGCTCTCATTTCCAAAGGAATGACAGTTTACTCTGGAGTCAGATTTGAATGATCCTGGCTTGGGAACATGGAGTGAAGTCACCCCAGCGTTGTGTTTCTACATGGAAGCAATTTCATGAAGTATTATAGAGGCAGAGAAATCAGGAATCGAGGTGAGGTGCGAATGCATCGGTGGGTACATTAGAAAGCTTGCCCGGCAAGATGAGGGAATCTTCTCCCATGGGCCTCAGATGCTGTCTGATGCTGTTCTTAGCTTAGGGGTTGGTGGACGTTAGTGGTCTTCTGAGTTGAAAGAGTCCAAAGCGCTTTATGTCTTAGTCAGAGGACTTTAGTTCTGACGCAAAGGCCAGTGAGGAATGGTCATGGGGGGCAGGGCGAAGCTAGCCTGCGACGAGGTAATTAGCCCAGGACGTGCAACATTCTGATCTCTTCCCATCGCCGAAGTTCTAAACAGTTCATCTGTCTTCACAGGAGAAGAACTGTGTCAACTCCAGCTCAAGCTCAAGCTCTGTACGACTCAGTGCCATCGCCGGACAACACGCCAGTGAGTCTCAAGATGACGTTAAGCAGGAGCTCCTGACGAGAGACAGACTTCGCAGAAGGTGTGCACTAGTGAGCTGCATGGTGTTCTCCACGTGCCTTTTTGCACCGTTTATTGCTGTTTCTGCCACCCTATGACACAAGCAACGAACCCCGAACTGCACACTCTCACTCTCACAGCACCTCTGAAATTACAAATGCTTTATTGTTAGGTAGCTGAAATCTTATTTTTTTTTCTTCCTGTTTTTTTTTTCTCTTTCTTTCTGTTTTATTATTGTTTGTTTGTTGGGGTAGTGGTGGTGGTGGTTATTTTTCGAGACAGGGTTTCTCTGTGTAGTCCTGGCTACCCTGAAACTCTCTCTATAGACCAGGCTGGCCTTGAACTCCAGAGATCCTCCTGCCTCTGCCTTTGCCTCTGCCTCCTGAGTGCTGGAATTAAAGGTGTGTGCCACCAATACCCGACTAGATTTTTTTTTTTTAATTTATGAATATAAGTACACTGTGGCTGTCTTCAGACACACCAGGAAAGGCATCAGATCCCATTACAGATGTTTGTAAGCCACCATGTGGTTGCTGGGATTTGAACTCAGGACCTCTGGAGGAGCAGTCAGTGCTCTCAACCACTGAGCCATCTCTCCAGCCCCCTAGAATCTTATTTTCAATAGTAGTTTTGACTCATGTAATAATTTAACCCATGGAGCTAATTATCATCTTGGTAGTTACTTGTCCTCTCAAGCACATGGTTTTTGCTGGTCTATTATTTATTTCCCAATAAATATAAGCTCTGAGACAAATTCACAAAGTATTCACTGCCTGAAATACCTTCTGTACTCTTAGACACATGATAGTCAGTCCCTTACCCCTAAACCTCAAGGAAAACAGTACAGGAGGATCTGCAGGCTACGAGTCTCACCACTCTCTCCAAACAGCATAGTGGCTTACATGTATTCAATACACTGCTATGGCATCACATGCTAAGACAGGAGAGATGGCTGAGGCTGTGACAGTCCCTGCACATGTGAGGTCTGAGTTCAACCCACAGAGCAGCCAGATGAAAAACAAAGGGAACCCGAACTCAAAGTTGCCTTGACAAGTCTCTCTCACACGCATGTAAACATGCATGCAGATGGCACACACAAAGAAAAATAGGAGACAACATAGATAGATCTCATGGGCTTTTCTCCCAATTGTGAACTTCATATTGTGGGAAGATGCAAGCTTAAGAAATTATATCATGCTGGCCAGTGATGGCGCACACCTTTAATCCCAGCACTTGGGAGGCAGAGGCAGGAGGATTTCTGAGTTCGAGGCCAGCCTGTTCTACAGAGTGAGTTTCAGGATAGCCAGGGCTGTACTGAGAAACCCTGTTTCTAAAAAGACAAAAAAAAAAAAAAAAGAAAAGAAAAAAGAAGAAGAAGAAGAAGAAGAAGAAGAAGAAGAAGAAGAAGAAGAAGAAGAAGAAGAAGACAGGCTGGCCTCGAACTCAGAAATCCACCTGCCTCTGCCTCCCAAGTGCTGGGATTAAAGGCGTGCGCCACCACTGCCCAGCGCTGTGGTGCATTATTAACAAATTTGAGTTGTTACTGTTTGTGGGCAGCCATGAACTGAGGCAGGGGCTTGCCTTTCTGCCCCATACTTTATCTGGAAGCAGACGTACAATGGGAAGGCAGGTTTCAAACACTGTCTTCAGTGTTGTTTGTTTGTTTTTTACTGGGCTTTATTTCTGCCTTTATTTTAATTAATTTATTTGTTTTATTTATTTTGGTTTTTAAAGACAGGATTTCTCTGTGTAACCTTGGCTGGCCTGGACTCACTTTGTGGGACAGGTTGTCGTTCTGCTTTTTTTTTTTTTTTTTTTTTTAAGGATTTATTTATTCATTATATGTGTCTTCAGACGCCCCAGAAGAGGGCATCGGATTTCATTACAGATGGTTGTGAACCACCACGCGGGTGCTGGGAATTGAACTCAGGACCTCTAGAAGAGTGGTCGTGTCATCTCTCCAGCTGTGGTTTTGCTGCTGCTGCTTCTTCTTCTTCTTCTTCTTCTTCTTCTTCTTCTTCTTCTTCTTCTTCTTCTTCTTCTTCTTATTTTTTCCTGGTTTTTCGAGACAGGGTTTCTCTGTGTAACCCTGGCTGTCATGGAACTCACTCTGTAGACCAGGCTGGCCTCGAACTTAGAAATCTACCTGCCTCTGCCTCCCAAGTGCTGGGATTACAGGCATGCGCCACCACACCCGGCAGGTTTTGCTTTTTTTAAGAGCAACTTTCTAAAAATAATGGTTCTCAACCTTCCAAATACTGCAACCCTTTAATATAGTTCCCCATGTTGTGAAGAACCACAACCATAAAGTTATTTTTGTTGCTACTTCATAACTGTAAGTTGTAGCTGTTTTGAATCATAATGTAAATGTCTGATATGCAAGATATCTGATATGCGGAACACACACACACACACACACACACACACACACACACACACACACACGAGGGGTCTCTATTCGCAGGTTGACAACTGCTGCCCTAGGGCCAGTCTCAGGGTGGCTCGGGGATGAAATGGGGCAAGAGCTGATGATCTCCTCCTGGGCATCCTCCAGGAAGCTCAGAATTGCAAATGAATCTTGGGTGAATCTTTTTTCCCCCTTTGGTGGGAGGAGAAACTAGACAAAATACTATCACTCGTGCAGAGGGAGCTAGCCCTTATCAGCACTGAATAGTTAACTCACTCACGCGTGCCCTTCCCAGTCTTGAGCAGGTTTTTTCCAGCCTTGAGCAAGCTGAGTGGACCTAGACTTTCGCCACCTTGGACCTTAGCGACCTAGGTGGAGTCATCAGCCTTGGGCCTTGTACTGGCTGGTTTTGTGTGTCAACTTGACACAGGCTGGTGTTATCACAGAGAAAGGAACTTCAGTTGGGGAAGTGCCTCTATGAGATCCAGCTATGGAGCATTTTCCCAATTAGTGATCAAGGGGGGAGGGCCCCTTGTGGGTGGTACCATCTCTGAGCTGGTATTCTTGGGTTCTATAAGAGAGCAGGCTGAGCAAGCCAGGGGAAGCAAGCCAATAAGGAACATCCCTCCATGGCCTCTGCATCAGCTCCTGCTTCCTGACCTGCTTGAGTTCCAGTCCTGACTTCCTTTGGTGATGATGAACAGCAATGTGGTTGTATAAGCTGAATAAACCCTTTCCTCCCCAACTTGCTTCTTGGTCATGATGTTTGTGCAGGAACAGAAACCCTGACTAAGACAGGCCTTGGTTGCACGTGCAACTTCCTACAGGAACTTCAGCCTGCCGAGCCTGCTTTGCAACATAATCCAGCTGAAACAAAGGATGGGGTCTGTGGGCTCGCCCTATATAAACGCAGTGCTGGATATTAAACTTGGAGCCTTGATCCGAACCTTGTCTTGGCTTCATTCTTCTCTTGCGTGTCCCCCCACCCCCACCTCAGTCCTTTTCATTTCTAGCCTCCCTTTCAGATAAATCCAGTTTGTCTATGGCCTCTGGACGGCTACAAGTATGGCCTATTTTGATGTTTTCTTTACACAACATTGCTATCTTATACAATTTTCTGTCCTCGGGACCTATTGCAGTAATGTAAGATTCCCATGCAAAATGAAAATACAGGGCCCAACATCCCAAAGTTATTCAGACTTGATTTTGTTTTATTTCTAATTCACAGTCTCACATACTCTGGCTGGCCCTGGACTAGCCAAGAAGCTGAGGATGATCTTGAATAGCCGATCCTCCCCCTTTGACCCCCAGTACAACACCACACCCAGTTTCTGACTGACTGAACCAGAGATTTGTGCGTGCCAGACAAGCATACCACCAAAAGAACTACACCTCTGATCCCCAAATTATGATGACTTTCAAGACAGCAAGGCATCAAACCCAACATGGACCCCTGGGATGATTAGAATGGGAATGGTCCCATAGATTCATGTGTTTGAATGCTCGGCCCGCAGGGAGTGGCACAATTAGGAGGCGTGGCCTTGTTAGAGCAGGCGTGGCCTTTTTGGAGGAAGTGTGTCACTATGGAGACTTTGAGGTCTCATACGCATGCTCAAGCTCCTCCCTTCTGCTAGGCAGCAGAACTCTCAGGTCCTTAGCCAGCCCGGTGTCTGCCTGCACGCTGCCATGCTTCCTGCCATGGTGATAATGTACTAAACCTCTGACACTGTAAGACAGCTGAATTAAAATTATTTTTAATAATAGTTGCCTTGGGGCTGGAGAGGTGGCTCAGGGGTTAAGAGAAATGACTGCTCTTCCAGAGGTCCTGAGTTCCAATCCCAGCCACATGGTGGCTCACCGTAACACTCGAGGGAGTTTTAACTTACCGGAGAGACCCCCCCCCCAGTGGACCACGTGGAGATGGAAATTGATGCAAAAAGCAAGAGGATTTTATTTATTATCCAACATGCCGGGGCCGCCCTGCTCATGGATACAGAAGGACAGAATGACAAGCACTCTGGGCTGCACGGGCCTTTTATACAATCCTCAGGCAGCCGCCATTAGGCACAATGTGATTGGCAGAACAGTGTTACCTTTAAACTAATTGGTTGATAGGGGATGAGGTAGGTGGCCAAAGGACTCTGGGCCTTTCCTAGCCGCTGGGACCACTCTGTGATCTGAGGAATATAATTTAGCCTTTCCCTTCTGAGAGGGGCCGGTGTTCTATGACCTTTTCAAAGTTTCTGAGTTAACCCTTTCATCATGACCATCTGTAATGAAATCTAATGCCCTCTTCTGGTGTGTCTGAAGACAGCTACAGTGTACTTATATGTAATAATAATAATAATAATAATAATAATAATAATAATAATTGCCTTAATCATGGTGTCTCTTCACAGCAAAAAACCCTAACTATGACCCTTAGGGCACAGGCCACACACTCCTAAAGCTGGTGCTATCAGCAATGATGCGACCATGTTATCTGCAATGCCCAGTACAGTAGCTCGCAGCCACATACAGGTATTGAAGACTTGAAGTCTGGCTTGTAATTTTTTCTCATTTAATTGAACTATCACATTCTGTTAGTGACTACCATATCATACAGTGTAACACCAAACAGATAATACATTTTTTGAGCATATCATTTGATCTTGCTTGTTTACATTTTACCCTGTGTGAAACAGGTGTACATATCTACAAGGTTGTTATTGTGATAATTGATCCATTAACTAATGTAAAATTCTGATAGTAGTGCCTGGTGTGCAATGGTCCTTTCTCTTTAACACTTATTATAATAAATATAACCCAAATTTTCACATAATTACTTGTCTTAGTCTGGGTTTCTATTCCTGCACAAACACCATGACCAAGAAGCAAGTTGGGGAGGAAAGGGTTTATTGAGCTTACACTTCCACACTGCTGTTCATCACCAAAGGAAGTCAGGACTGGAACTCAAGCAGGTCAGGAAGCAGGAGCTGATGCAGAGGCCATGGAGGGATGTTACTTACTGGCTTGCTTCCCCTGGCTTGCTCAGCCTGCTCTCTTATAGAACCCAAGACTACCAGCCCAGGGATGGCACCACCCACAAGGGGCCCTCCCACCTTGATCACTAATTGAGAAAATGCCTTACAGCTGGATTTCATGGAGGCATTTCCTCAAGACAGACACCATTCTTTGTGATAACTCCAGCTTGTGTCAAGCTGACACACAAAACCAGCTAGTTTTGATTACTCTTCTGGAATAAATCCATTAAACTATGGTAATCCTATTACATTTGTCAAAGACTGCTATAACCATAGGCATATGTCAGATAGGAAAAGGTTTCAAAAATGTAGGTAACCAGAAATGATTCAAATGATGGTGAAAAGGACAAAGTAAAAGTAAACGTGTCTTCAACACACACAACAGATCTCTTCCTTGGTTTTTGGTTTTTATCGAGACAGGGTTTCTCTGTATAGCCCTGGCTGTCCTAGAACTCACTCTGTAGACCAGGCTGGCCTTGAACTCAGAAATCTGCCTGCCTCTGCCTCCCAGAGTGCTGGGATTACAGGCGTGCGCCACCACCACCCAGCTCTCTTCCTTTTAATACATGTAGAGTATCAGGTTAAGATACAAGACTTTCGATTGAATTGGAAATTAAGATAAACAATGAATTTTTTGTTTGTTTTCACATGTTTTCAGATACATGTTTGTATACACACAAGTAGAGGCCAGACATCCACCTTGGGTGTCATTCTTTTTTTTTTTTTTTAAGATCCATTTATTGTGTAGGTATATGTGTATGTGTATTTGCATGTGTATGTATATGATGTATATATAGTATATATCATAGCCAGGAAAGGAACCCACAAGGGTCCACGCTCTACTTCCACAGTACTGGGATGGCAAGTGGCAGGCTGCCACCATGCGTAGCTTTTGTTTGTTTCCAACAGGAGTCCTAGGAATGTAGCGCCCATCCTTCAAAAGGCAAGCACTTTACAGACTTAACAAACTGTTTCCCCAGCCTGCCAATGGAAAATGTCTTAGTATAAAAAGGTTCTACATATTGCATGAAACATCTACTAAAATATTGGGTTGTTTGTTTTGTTTTGTTTAAGACAGGGTTTCTCTGGGTAGTCCTGAATGTTCTGGAACTGGCTCTGTAGACCTGGCTGGTCTTGAACTCATAGAGATTCATTCACCTGCCTCTGCCTCAAGTGCTGAGATTAAAGGCATTGCCACCATCGCCTCATTTACTAAAATATTGTTAATAAAATAACTGTGTTGTTGTTTTTTTTTTAACTTAGCCAGATTGGATCAATTCCTAATCACTTAAGGTTTAGTGCATGGCTGTTGTTCCTTTCTCTCTAAAGCAGTATTGGGCCAAGAACAGGCGCATGTTGTTTCCGGAAAATGGATGACAGAGGTTGTGGTGGAACTTAGTGGCAAAACACTGATTTGACATGCTTTAAGCCTTTAAAAATTTTTTTAAAAATATTTTTTAAAATTACTTTATGTGTATGGGTATTTTCCGGGAATATATATGTCTGTGCACTACTTTGGTAAAGTTGTTGGAAGCCAAAAGAAGGCGTCAGGTCCCTGGGACTGGAATTACAGAAAGTCACCTCATGGGTACCGGGAGCAAGCCTCTGACCTCCTGAAGAGCAACCAGTGACGCTATGAGAGCTCCAGCCTCTTGAAGCTTTTACTTAGGTGGATTCTGAGGTCATAAAATTTTAAGCAGTGAATGAACAGTAACAGGTTTTTGGATCAGATTTTCTCAGAAGTTTCACAGAGAGTAGTGCGAGGAGTACAGTCAACATAACTTGGTGTTAGAATCCTGTCTGCAGAGTTGAAGAGATGGCTCAGCAGTTAAGAGCACTGACTGCTATTCCAGAGGCCCTGAGTTCAAATACCAACAACCACTTGGTGGCTCACAACCATTTGTACTGTGATCCAATGCCCTGTTCTGGTGTGTCTGAAGAGAGCAATGGTGGTGTACTTACATACATAAAATAAATTCTGTCTTCAACTGGATGACCTTGGGTAAGGTGTCTGACCTCTGAGGTTTTGCTTTCTTTATCTGTTCAAAAGGAGTAATTGTAAGTCACACTGTACACACTGCTGGGAAATTTAATGATATGATGTCCTTAATGCTCTTAGAACAATGTCTGGCGAATGGTCTTGCTTCAAAGATGTGGCTGTCAGCATTATTCCAGTTCTGGCTTTCGTGTTTTCTATGGTCTTGAACCATCTCCCTGTAGTGGTTTGAATAGGTATGGCTCTTACAGACTTGTGTGTTTGATAGTGACACTATTAGGATGTGTGTGGCCTTGTTGGAGTTGGTGTGTCACTGTCGGGGCAGGGCTTCGAGGTCTCCTGAGCTCAGTCTACACCCAGTGTGTCAGTCCCCCTCCACAGCCTGCAAAGCAAGACTGAATTCTTGGCTTCTCCAGCACCATGTCTGTCTGGATGCTGCCATGCTTCCCACCAAGACCATAATGAACTAAACCTCTGAAACTGTAAGACAACCCTCATTAAATGTTTATAAGAGTTACCTTGGCCGGGCGGCGGCGGCGAGGGCGGCGGCGGCGGCGGTGGCGCACGCCCTTAATCCCAGCACTTGGGAGGCAGAGGCAGGTGGATTTCTGAGTTCAAGGCCAGCCTGGTCTACAGAGTGAGTTCCAGGACAGCCAGGGCTACACAGAGAAACCCTGTCTCGAAAAACAAAACAAAACAAAACAAAGTTACCTTGGTCATGGTGTCTCTTCAAGGCAATAGAAACCCTACTAAGACACTCCCTAAGACTAAGAGATAGAAGCCGTCAGATCTGGACAGAGAAAAGGGCACTAGACGAACACAGGCGTGAAACAGCTCAACTGTGAAGTCATATATCTGCTCAGGAATGAACTTTATTGGAGTTGCATCAGCGACTGTATTTCAAATGTTTACTTTTAAAGCATAGAGCCTAAAAAGTATTGCTACTGGAAACTGGGCTAACGGTCCATCCTTGGCAGGCATCCTGACAGTCGCTCTCAGCCTGGAACACTCATGAGAATATGGTTTTCTACCCAGAAAAATGGGCATGTTTATCATCCAAGTTATTATACAGATGGGGGATTAATCTTCAGTGACGGAAGGAGCTGCCCAAACAAATGTATTTAAGGAACGAATCCAGTTCATATGATCTATTTTCACACTAGAAGAAAAGAGCTACAAGCTGTTAGTTAACTCTGGCAGAACATCAGCTGCGAGGACATTGTTGTGTAAATCAGTAATTTGGAGAGGCTCTGGTCTTTTGTTTGGTTTTTCAAAAGCCCAGATCGATTCAAAGGCTAAAAACTCAGCTTCTATTTTCTCTTTATGGCTCCTCTTTCATTCTCTGCAGAGGTTCAATTTGTTGCCAAAGAGATTCATCACTAATTTGAATAATTATACACTAAACTGGAGGGTAGAAACAAAATTGGGGTTGATTGAGAGGGCTGGAAACAGCGAATTCCTTCATGGCCCTAGGAATGATAGATTCCTACACAGCAAAACAAGCGGCATTTCCAACTGATTAGTTTTCAACTTTTAATAGAAAATAAGAAAAGAAAAAAAATGAAGTTTAATTTTACTCATGAGAACAGCAAATTAAGGCTATGGCATGCTCCTACTTCCTCATCAGCTTGACAAAACTCTAAACAATTGGAAAGCCCGTGAAGAGCACGCCCTCTCGCACTTGTGAGCGGTTGTGTAAACTGGTACACAATTGGGAAGGACTGGACCAAACCTAGCACCATTACAAATGGAAAGCCCACATGACCTCTGACCCTTTAATCTAGCTTCTGGACTCTATCCTCACGTGTGAAGACAAGCCACCACTCTGAAGGATATAACATAGTGATTCTAGCGTGTTCTTGGGCTGTGCGACCCTTGCCACTCTTGAGTACTCTGTCCGCACGTACACCTGCCTGCCAGAAGAGGGCATCGGATCGTATTACAGATGGCTGTGAGCTACCAAGTGGTTGTTGGAAACTCAACTCAGAACCTGTGGAAGAGCAGCCAGTGCTCTTAACCACGTGGAGTCATCTCTCCAGCCCCTCCTTTATAGCTTTTATATAAAGTGAGCATAAAGACTCTGAACAGGTGCACAAAAAGATTAGAGAATTTAGGAACAAATGGGCAAAAGTGATCTGTCATTTCTAGTTTCATGTAACTATCATCTATCTATCTATATATATATGTAAATGTGTATATATGTATATATACATATATATGTATATTGTGTGTGTGTGTGTGTGTGTGTGTGTAACTATATGTATGTGTCTACGGGTGCATGTGTGTAACCTTTTGTCCACCCTAATCCCTTCCAACCCTAAACACTAGGTAGAGAAGAATAAAGTTAAAGGGGAAAGGGAGCACAGATCTCTTTAGACTACTTCCTGCTGGAGGCATGTCTTGCCTAGGGGCAAGTCGATGTTCGTGGTCAGGTATCTCCAACCATAATTCGTAATTCAGCAAAAAGCAGCATAACAGCAAACACAGCAGCCGGGGGGGGGGGAGCAGCAGCAGCCCGCCCCTCTTAGGGCTGTGGCCTTTTTATACCTTCTCAAGTGTTCCCAGATTTCCAAATGGAAACTATCTTCAGCTGGCAGAATCACACCCCTGCCAGAGCATGAGACAAATCATAGTCAGCTGCTGTGGACAGTCTGAAGCAGTCTTATTTCCCACATCTGGGATTAAAACAAAACGCATACTCCCATAACATAATTGGGTTTTTAAAGAAACCAAAATTCTCACTACACAAGCGTGTGTGTGTGTGTGTGTGTGTGTGTGTGCCACACCACACACTTCATGGTAAAAGGGCACTATTTTAATATATTCATTGTCTTAGTAACTGTTCTATTGCTGCGATGGGACACCAGGACCAAAGCAAAAAAAAAAAAAAATATATATATATATATATATATATATATATATATATATTAATTTGGGACTTGCTTACAATTTTAGCGGGTTAGCCCATGATCATCATGGTGGGAAGCAAACAGAATGGCTTTACATCCTGGTCCACAGGCAGAGGCAGAGAAGAAGACATGGGCTTTTGAAGCGTCCAAGCTCACCGAAGTGACACACCTCCTCCTACAAGGGTAGACCTCAGAACTTCTCCCACAGTTCCCCTACCCCTTGACCAAGCATTCAAGCACAGGAGCCTATGAGGGCCATTCTCATTCAAACCACCACCACACACACATACGATAAAGCTCTAAATTTGTATCCAAAAATCTAGGTCCACTGTGGTTTCGAGTCCTCTGCTTTCCCCCTTTCAGGGTGTCCAAATGCTGCTGTACCCTGGGCTGGAAGGTTGAAGCACAGTCTGGACTGGGCAGGACCCTGGTCTGGCTGGGAGTGAGGGTATGGTGGGGCTGGGGCTCTCTTAGGTGAAGGCCTTCTCTGACAGCCTTTAATGAAACAGCAATCTGAGACCATCTTAGTTTGTGCACATACCTTCCTTCACTGGGGTGGGCTTATGTGCGTACACTTTATTGGGCTGAACCAAGGGTTATATGATTTGGGGGGAAGGGTAAGAGTGTCCAGGGTGAGCAAAGGTTATTGGCTGAAGGCCAAAGCTGTCGAAATGCCTCATTAGCATGGGGAGCATTCCAGGAGTCTCAGGTTCAGGACTACTTGACTTTCCTCAGGTAGTGAGGTCCAGGATTCCCCAGAGAAGAGGAAGCCCTGCTGACAAAGGGAATCCGACATTTTTTTCACCAAGCTCAGAGCTGTTCAGTGATGTCAGACTTAAAGCTTAGCACCAGGGTTTCTCAACAGTCCAGAAGACGAGTCTGTGTCAGGGTGAGCCACCATAGGGGTGCCGGAAATTGAACCTGGGTCCTCTGGAAGAACTGCCTGTGCTCTGAACTGCTGAACCATCTTTTCCAGCCCTCAAAGGAATTTTTTTTAATTTGGTTTTTTCGAGACAGGGTTTCTTTGTGTAGCCTTGGCTGTCATGGAACTCACTCTGTAGACCAGGCTGGCCTCGAACTCAGAAATCTGCCTGCCTCTGCCTCCCAAGTGCTGGGATTACAGGCGTGCGCCACCACCACCCAGCCCCTCAAAGGAATTTTTAACCTATTATATTAGAGAAAGAAAAATATAGCACCGATAAACGCTAATGAAATTACAAATTCATTGTTTTTTCCATTTCATTTATATAAAACTAACACACATGTCTGCAATGTTATCTTGTAATCTAAAATAAAGTAGTGGTTTATTATAGCATTTATTTTTGGCAATATTTTGAGTACAGAACCTACAGACATGAACAGGGGTTGAATCAAATTCCATTCCTTCTCAATGTACAAGCCCAAGTAAAGACATGCCTGCTACCTGTGGTTTTTAAGAATGAGATTTCCCAGATGTAATCTTCTGAGAAAGCATACCATAAATCCCAAAGGATCAATGCATTTTAGATTAAAATAATTGTGGGGGGGAAAAGAAATCTCTCTAATTTATCTATCTATTTGATGGAAGCCTGGGGGTGCCAACAAAGCAAATGAACTTTTTCTATTAGGAAGTTTAAAAGAGAGGAGAGCAAGCTGTGTGACCGTCCCGGTTGTAATGAGTTTTCACACCTGTCTCCCGAGGCGAGCGGACTTGTCGAGCTGCTGCCTTTCTGTGGTGTTTGCGCGGCCATGATGCCCCTTTATAGATTTGCTTCATAGGAATTCATTTCCGAAAATGAAAAGAGGACAGGGGAGAGAGGACACGTTAAAGCAATGGCAAAATCTTTGTACTTTTATTAGATTTAACTTATCATATGCCAGATTTAATTTTCTCTCCTGGGTTGTGATGCCTATCGTGGTTATTTTTTATTAAGGGAAGAATTAATCTTAGATTCTCTACACTAAAGTAGATTCAAATATTATAAAGTTTAGCTGACCTTCTGAGGGCAGGAAACCCTCTCTAGGTGTCTGTTCACCCAGATCCCACCTCTTTCTCAAGCCCAGGGCCACACAAGATCCAGGACACCTACTGTGATGAGCCTTTGAGGATTAGGAAGTCCATTGATAAATCTAAAGCTCCCTTTTGTACAATACACAAAAGGCTAATCCCTCCCCAGGAAGCCTTTAAAAAAATTAGAGTCACTTGATTGCTTCCCAAGGTCTCCTGAGCTCCAGAGTAAGGATGCCTCATGCCTGTCTTCCGAACCTTCACTTTCCAGGTCCTTCCTTCTCTCCGAAGAACTCACAGATAGCCACACCCCCAGCTGCTTCTCTTACTCTTAGCACCCAGGATTTCACTGCAGGTGCCTTGGGTATCAGTACCATCTAGCAATTGGTCTAGGCTCTGCCCCACAGTTACCTGGCAATAGCCAGGTGTGCCCAACTATAAAAAGGACTGCTTGCCCCTTCTCTCTCATCTCCTCTTCCCTTGCTCCCCTCCCTCTTTCTCTTTCCACGTGCTCATGGAGTATCTCCTCTTCTTCCTTCCCCCTCCTCCCCCTCCCCTTCCCCCTCGTCCTTGTCCTCGTCCTCCTCGTCCTCCTCGTCCTCGTCCTCGTCCTCGTCCTCCTCCTCCTCCTTCTCTCGCTCTCTCTCTCTCTCTCTCTCTCTCTCTCTCTCTCTCCCCCCCCCCATTTCCCCACTTCATGCTCCTATTGCCACCCCCAGCACCTAACACTGGGTACCAAACTCAACATCCCATAATCCAACCATAGCAGTAGCCAGAGTGCTCAAGCAGAGGGGGTGACAGGCTCTTTCTAAGGATGGTGGTACAATTGGAGGAAAGCCAGACGGTGGCCTTTCTTAACTTTTTTGGTCTTTACCTCCCAGTCCCTACTTACCTCCCATACGTTTCCCTTTTCTTGAAGTATCTTTATATTCCTTACTCTCTTCCTATGACTGCCCTTGAGCTTTTTGTATCCTTCCTTCCTTCCTTCCTTCCCTTCTTCCTTCCCCTTCCCTTCCGTCCTTCTTCCTGGTTGACCTAGCTCATTAATATTCATGGACTCAGCTTTTTGACAATGGCGCCTAAATGTCCACCTCCATCTCAACCCTCAACCTTAATCTTCAGATCATCAGGTGACCGATTTGAGCCCGTTATCCTACCTTACTGTCTCACTGGTGCTTCCGACTTACAGGAGTAACGCTGATCCACTCTCTCTCCCCAACCTTGCTGTGGTCCACGGGTGAGCTGTGGTGAGGATGCCCCCTATTGCTGTTGGTTAATCTGCTCTGATCACCCGGTGACAGTGGGAGTTCCTCGTTAACCGCCCTAGTGCTCTGGATTCTCGATTGAAACACACACACACACACACACACACACACACACACACACACACAGCCTTATGATGTGTAATATGCCTTAAACAGCTCAATGGTTGGGCACTTCCAAACCTCCCCATGGCTAACACACCCTCCCCTCTGACATTCCTGAGTGATTACTTACTACAAGCCATAATCCATCTTGGCCAATCCAAGCCCGCAGCCTCCCTGGGCCACGATCAATCCCTGACTCTTACAGGTTGACTGTCTCTCTGTCTTGTACTTCTTATGTCTATCTTTCTGTTTCCCAATCATGGCAGCTCTGCCTTCTCTCTGGTTTCCTTGCCTAAAGGTTCCTAAACCCTGCCTCTATCTCCCGACCTGGCCATTGGCTGCCATGTCTGGCATCCATGTTTTTGTCAGGTGTTCTTTGGCTCTTGGGGGGGATCACTGTCAGCCCAGATGAGAGAAACTCGCTAACACTGTATATGCATATGTATACACTGTGCATTGTAGACTTCCTGTAGGTAAAGAGTGGTATGATTCTGTGGATTTTCCAGACATCCATGTTGTTCTTTTACAATCCCCCTCCTTTTCCTGTCTCTACCCCCAGCCCCAGGAGCGCTCCTTTCCTGCTTTCCTGATAAGATTACATGTACCCTGCTAACCCCTTTCTGTTGCTTCCCAACTTCTCTCTCCCAGCAATGGTCTATGCCATTGGTTTAAGGGTCTTCCTCATCCATGCTTATAATTCAAAGCATAGGGTTTTCCCTTGGTGTCTCACATTTCCTGTGCATTTCTGTGTTGATTTTTTTCATGTTAGGTTCTCTATTTTATCTTTGAGACCTGACATTGTGTCTTCTGCTTGACATGTCTTAAGTTGTGTGTTTCCTAGTTGGGCCACTGGGTTTTTTGTTTTTTATTCCATCTTTATTTCAGCTTGAGTCCTCTTCAGTGTTTCTACCTCCTTATTGAATTTCATCTTCAAACCTTGGACATCTTTGTTACTTCCAATGTTATGCCCAGATCTCAGAGACCCCCAAAGACCCCCTTAGAGAAACACAGGTTTCTCCTGATTGGCTGTTGCTCTGGGAGCTGGTTATGATCTCCTGCTCAGGCCTTCTCTGTGGTCTTTTTCCTTGGACTAGGGAGCTGGGTGTGGGGTTGGTATGTGCAGAGCCTGCATTCAAAATGGAGCAGTTACCTAGGTCTCCCACCATCAGTCTGTGTCTGTGTCTTCTTGGGCATCACTAGGGCATTTCTCTCCTTAAGCTCCTTCCTCGGGCTTTTATTGAGCTGTTTCTTTGTTCCATCTTTCAACTCCTTGAATTCTTTGAGGAGATTTGTGATTCTTCTTTTTAGTTTATGTGCCCTGGAGTTCATCTAGGTAATTCTTATTGATAAGCATTTCTACAGGTCTGGCAGGTTTTGGAGAGAAGATATTGGCTTGATCTTTCAGATTGTTGGCATTCCTGCCATGAGATCCAGCTGTGTGTGTTTCCTTTGTTAATTCTGAGTTTGTAATGGATGGGGCAGGGTGGGGAGGGAGAGAAGATGAGGAAGTAGGTTCTGTGTAGAGCAGTGAGTGGTTCTCAGCCTTATAATGCTTCGACCATATAATGTAGTTTATGTTGTGGTAATTCCCAACCATAAAACGATTTCACTGATATGTCATAACTGTAATTTTACTGCTGTTATGAATCCTAATGTAAATATTTTTCAGACATAGTAGGGCCACTGTGGCCCACGGGGGCCAGGGAGTAGGGGTGTCTCGACCCACTGGTCTCAGGCATTTGGCTTTTAGATGGCTTGGGTGGGATGAAAGATGGGCATAGGGGACTGGACTTGATGGAGTACAGAATGTGCTTCCTGTTCCAAGTCTTAGAGTGTGGGGGGTAGATCTGAGTGGATAGGTTGGGTATGATGTGGGAGAATCCTGTGATTTGGCAGATGGGTGCCAAGGATACTAGCTCAATCCTAGAGCTCCTCCGCAGTAGAGCCAGGGAGGCCAAGGATAGGCTGGGACACTGGCTGTGGGATCCAGGCTAAATCTGGCTGGTTGTTGAATATGTATGAATGAGGAGGGTAGATCATTCACCAGACTAGACCCTGGAGGGTGTGTGTGAGAAATCTGGGTTTGAAGTGGACTGCTTTAGACAGCATAAAGGTCCTTTGGGTGGGATACAGGGAGGGAATGTCCTGGTGGAAACCTAGAGGTTAGCTGAGACCCAGGAGGAGGGAGCGGGACTAGCCCCAGGTGTGGGAAGAAGGACCCTGCAGAAGCCTAGGGTTTCCCATGCCCCAGTGAGTGGCCCCGGCGGCCCCCCCCCCACCGTGATGGAATGGGCAACACTGTCTCTTTTTTATAGCTTTTTACTGACTGTATCTTCTGTAACGGCACTTTTAACTTATTCAGACACTGTAACCATTTTTAAATTTCAGATGAAATCTTAAACTTGAGTTCTCTTGTATGAGCATCTAACAGATAGGAGAGAAATAATATATATCTATTTATTTAAAATATTTTGCCTTCTTCCATGTGTTCCTCTAGTGAACACAGTGAATTTTCACAGCAGTGGCAACCACAAAATCTTTCTGAGTCACACTGCTGCAAATCCTAGGCTAGAGTCTCTGCATCAACTATTCAGTCCTTCTAACAACACCCCCTTCTCTCCCTCCCCCTTTCTTCCCTTCCTCCTCCTCCCTTCCCTCTCTCCCTCCCCCCTCCCCTCTGTTCATCTCTCTCCCTCGTTATGACCGACATTTCATTTCACTGATAGCTCATCCAAGGACTCATAGAAATTTTGATAGCCATTGATCTGCCTCACACATTTACTGGAGCCTCACCAAATTGATCAGCCCATGGACCCAGAGTTTAGAACCACCGCTAATGACCGGCCTGCTAAGCGAGAAGGAAGCACCGCAAAGTCCTCTCAGTTAGCAGCGCGACTGGAGGCTGCCTCTGTAGCCCTCAGGCAGCCTTGCCAAGGGAACTCAATCTCTGTAAAATACTGCATGTCAGTTAAATTACCCAGTGTCTTGACAACAACGAAAGGAAGCCAAGAAGAGCTAGGCACTGCAATTTGGTTCATGATTTGATTGGTATCATGATTTACTAAATTACTTTTTCTGAGGGTTCGTTTTTTGGTTTGTTTAAAGCCAAGGACTAAATGTAGCAATAAAAATTTAAATTAACTTGGCTCTTGCCTGAAGTGCTCAATATTCCAATATCTGTGCCTCACTGTGGTGCCAGGGAAAGCAGCGAGAGCAGGGGAGAGCAGCCTGCGCTTCTGACTCACACATCAGAGGAAGGTGAAGGCTGACATCTCCCTGGGCCTGGAGACTTCCCTCCAGCCACTTCAGATTAATCTTTTCACCACCACATATCAAAATACAAAATTATTTGGGGTAAGATTTTCTCATTAGGAAAGTTAATTTCTTAGGAAAATAAAACATGGTACTAAAAACCGTCCAATTACCATCAGAATTATATTGTCATGAATAAGTGATCAATATGACTTTCAGCTTAGCTATTTTGGCACTGTTGGGTTTGAGTAATTGTGAGTTCAGCAAGAACAATCAAATCAGGCCCTACACCCTTGCTGTAAAATACTATCTCGTTATACAAACGTTTCACTGATTAAAAAAAAAAAATCCCATGAAACTCTACTTTTGGTAAAGATATTCAAAATCGTATAATTATAATGATACTTGCTATTTCATTTTTATTTCAGTATTCTTTCACTTCAGCAAAGGTAAAGAGAATGTTTTCTTTAATATATCTTCTATAGAAAACTTGTGTTGGTGTGCCAGGGATCCCCATAATTAATTAGCTCATTGTTCACTATCTGGTCTTGCAAAGCAGTCTTGCTATGGTTCTGAGACTGCCTAGAACTCACTCTAATGCAGGCTGGCCTCCAATTTGAAGCCATCCTCCTGTCTCGGGCTCCCAAGTGCTGGAGTGACAGGTATGGCTTGCCCCTGCCAGCTGTTATAAGCATCTTTAACTGACTGCAGTCATAAGCAGTATCACTGGAAGATTTGGTTTTGGTTCAGTAGTGTGCTGGTTCCTTCTGATTTTAAGGACAAAACAATGGAGTAGTTCTATTATTTGCCTTCAGATATATAGCACATAGTGTGTCTCCTCCAGTGTAGAAAATCCACTACAGCTTGTCATGGCTATGATGGAGCAGACATGTCTCGGCTTAGTAAGAGGGCAGTCACCATCTTTTGGCAATGTCTTAAAATGGTTGGACTGTAATGGCTATGGTAAGGTGATTAAAGAGAAAACCTGTTCTCTCTTGGGAACCTTTCATGTAGCAGAACATGAAATGTATAAACCCGACATTCTGATTCCTCCTTTTCTTCTCTCTGGGTGCTCCCTAAGTCACTCCTTAACAGTGGGTGTGGGATTTGCTGTGTCATCCCTCCTTGCCAGTATGTCTCCTGAATGTGCTCACCCAGGAGAATTTTTTAGATGTTTAGAGGCCTTCTAGGCAAAGCCTGGGACAAACAAGGTCTTCGATTTATTCTTTACAAATAAAACAACTGGTAACAAGAAGAGCTAAAGGACCCAGGGACATCTCCCAAAGGCGATGATCCATGAGGGTCAGACCCTCAACTGGCCTCGGCAGCAAAAAAGAAAATGGTTTACTTTCGGTCACCTATGAGAACCCAAACATCCAACTGGAAAGTATAATCAGAGGTAAAAACGATTGCTATATTTAATAGTCTCAAGGATCACAATCTCCAGGCTTTAACCCTTATAACATGTTATCTAGACAATTATTTCTCAAGGGTAAGTTGAGATCTTTCTAATAAGGAAAATGCTTCTCAGATATAGGACACCATGTGCTTGGCCCAGCTCAATGCTGTACTGCCTACTTGCAGCCAAGAGGGATGTGCCCTTGATTGTTTTAACCTCAAAGTTGAATGATAGCTAGGTTTCTTCTCTTTCCATCTCTAGAGGCCACCTGAGAGGGACCTCACGCTGATCCTAGCCACTCCTGGCCATCACTCCTTGTGATGTGAAGGTCCAGCCTTGGCACCCAAAGGAAATCAAAGAAGAATATGATGGTTTGATGCTCTTCTATGTCCATCAAGAAATTCTAGTGAGTGGGTTGCCTTTTTTTTTTTAAATGCAAATGCTTTATTTAACAGTTGCAGGTCATTCCACAGGCTAAGTAGTGGATAGCCAGGACCCAGCAGCAAGGTCAGCACGACCTCCGAGCTTCTCTTTCTGACTCCAATAGGGTGAGCACATCACCCTCTGGAGCCTTTGATGTTTCGGATGATAGAGTGACTGGTGTCATTCGTAAATGCCACTTGCACCTGCGTGCACTGTCTCTGCAAACCTGTCCTGCCCAGCTCTTTGCTTACCTTAGCCAGCTTGATGGGCTGCACGCGACTCCTGTCCATGATGGCGGCGATCTGGCGGAGAGGTCTAGTGGTTTGTTTGGGTTTTTTTGTTTTTGTTTTTTTTTCTTTCTTTTTTCTTTCTTTCTTTCTTTTTTTTTTTCTTTTTTTTTTTTTTTTTGGTTTTTCGAGACAGGGTTTCTCTGTATAGCCCTGGCTGTCCTGGAACTCACTCTATAGACCAGACTGGCCCTGAACTCAGAAATCCTCCTGCCTCTGTCTCCCAAGTGCTGGGATTAAAGACGTACACCACCACCGCCCAGCTTCTAGTGGGTTTTTAAACACTTTCCTGGTTTCTTCTTCTTCCCTGTCTTGGGATTGTCAAGTTAATACACTTGCTTTAAGCCCTCCTCATATCTCTTTCCAGGTTCCAGGCAAGGCTTCCTCTCCTTCCTACATCTGGCTCTTATGTGAATGGAACTATCCGATAAGTTTTCAAGGTCTCCTAGCTAGTGCTGCTGGAGGGGTATTCCAACGGTCACATCTGAAAACTACCCACAGGAAGAAGCAAGATTTTGTTATCCCCATTCCCTAAATGGCAGTTAAGACTGACTCTATGGAGAGGAGAATGTTGATCATGGGAGTTAGAAATGAGACAGTTCGTTTAGGGATGGGAACCTCAAATCATGTCCATGGCCATAAGCCAAAACTGTCTTTGTTCTGTCCAGACAAAGGCCAGCAGTGTTGGAAGTTTTAGGGGCCTCTGATCCCTGGTCTAGCTCCTAAATGATTTTAGGCTTACCTCTTTAGAGGAGGAATTTTTCAGTACCATTGAAGACCAATCGAAGAAAAGATGCTACCAACGCTCTAGGTAAAAATAAAAGCAGCTACCATGGTGACAACATACCATTGTGCCCTCCCTTAGACATCAATTCAGCTGACCTGGCCTGGCCAAGGGAACACCTCTCAGTAGGGTAGGTTCACCTTAAGCCACGCTAAAGAGATAGAAAGAATAACTAACCCCTTACTGGGGTAATGTACATTTCTTTCCCAGAATTCCTGACCTGTAGCACAGTCCAGAACCACCGTGAGGTTCTATTATTTTTCCTGTTTCCTGAGTCCTGATTCTAAAAGGCTTAATTTTGGTTTTTTTTCTCCTTTGTCTTTTTCCTCAGGTGCTAGCCAGAGCTTGGGCAAGCTTTCTCTGGTACCGTGGGCTTCCTTATTCTTCCTCTGATGCTTCTCTCTCCACCCTGGCATAACTTGAACAGCCTGGCCTTCTCTCTGCCTCTTCTCCATCTCCCTCCTACAGGCAACCGTCAGGATTTAAAACTTGCCTGTTGTGTTGCTTTTCTTTTAAATTCCAATAAAATTGTCCTCGAGCTTAAAAAATAAAAAGGCGGTGTGTGTGTGTGTGTGTGTGTGTGTGTGTGTGAATCTCAGAGTGCTAAGAAAACAAGGGGCACAAATAAAAAGACATGTGTATGCATACACATAAATGCATATATAATATATGTATCTATATACACGCTAAGTATCTTTGTACAGTATATACTGTTTACTTACATACATATTTCATAAGCTTCGAGGTCAGAGCTTTCTCAGTACCAGCCAGAATTATCTAGCAGTAGCTTAGTGTCATCGTTTCTCTTGTGGTTCAGAAAGTCTCGATATTCCAAATGAGCAGGCTGCTGGGAACCTTCAAAAACAGAGAAGGAACTAATATTTACTGACTTACGGAGCACCTATCCGTGCCGGACCCTGTGGAGCCGCCTTCGCATCCTACTGCAGTCTTTTATAGTTTGCATAGTGAGCTTTATTTCCCTATTGGAGTATGTCACAGTTCGCGCCACCTCGCGGGGGGAGGGGGGGGAGGCGAGAGGAGGAGCCAAGCAGGTCAATACGGACTTAGTGCTTTTCTGTTGTAGGAAATATTACAACTCTCCACTCCTGCCTGCCAGCCAACTCTTCAGCTATGCTGGACCACAGGGCTACGGCCCTGCCATCTCTCCATTGTGGGGTTGTGGGGTGGGGCCCGAGTTCCTCTTGCTACCTCTTGCTACCACGCAACGCCCACGCACCCCATCGTCGGCCATCTCCACACCTAATTACCCAGCAGCATCAAGACTCTTTAAGCTTAATTAACCAATCAGATTTATGTAACAATAATATCACACTTTACAAGATGCCAATACAATAATTTCAGAGCCAGTTGATAATGATAAAAGCTTTATCCCAATATTTGTAACCTAGTGAAATCATAGCTAACTGTGGCTCTTTAAAACCACATGGGATCAGGATCTTCTTCCTGTCTGTCCGCCGCCATTTTGGTTTCTTCCTCTCTCTGAGAGGCTCCTGTCTCTGTAACTCTTAGCTCTGCGTTGCTTTTCTCTGTCCAATCACAGGCCTCCTCTGTACTAATGTAATTGGACGCAGAAAACCCTGTGACACTTTTCCTTTTGAACCGGGGTCCTTTGGATCCACAGTCGGTGCTCGTAACCACTAAGCCATGGCTCCAGCAAGACACTTTTCCTTTTGAATGTTAACATTAGGGTCTCACCTCAGGACATGGTGGGCCCAAGATGGCCACATTACAGAATCAATTCATCTCCAGAGGCGAATGGTCACTTTCCACAGGCTATTGCCTTAAATTCGTAGATACTTGTCCATCCTCATACTTTCCACAGTCTAGGATAGCATTCAGCATCTGTCAAGTAGAATTTAAAATCTTCTTACAGGAGCAACAAGAAAGAGTCCTTTCAGGAAGTGGGGGGTAATTAGAACAGTGTCTACTCTGAGATATTTTTCTTGTCATGGTAATTGACCAAGCAATTTGTTACAAAGTAAGTAAATGAAGATAATGTACAGGGTTCACCTGTCTAGCAAAACACACTTGTTCAAGAAAGGACAGAGAAAAAGGAAGAAAGCAACGACAATGCAAAAGACGGATAATTTCTAAGATTTCAACATTTGAAATTAAAACTAGGAAAGACACTAAAATATGGGTAGACTCTCCTGTTGTCTGTGTCAACAGCTACCTCTGCCTCCTGCAGCAGGAACTGCCACCCAGAGCAGAGGAGATGCTTCCTGCTAATGGGCTCAGGTTTTATTTCTAGTACAGTTTCATTCTAATGAACAAACGCCCTTTCCATTAACCCTCACAGTCGAGAAGCAAAAATAGCAGGGGACTGTATTGTGTGTGCTTCACGGTATCTCCTATGCTAATGTACAAGGATGACAGCCTTAGGACAATTTTACCACAGTGACAGCAGTTAGGAAGGGAAAATACAATCTTCTCAATTAATCTCCACTCCCTCTGAGTTAATTAAATGTTATAACCTCGGCTAAACTACTCAAACATAATTTACTTGGGCAATATCAAAAAGCAATAAAGAACTTTATTATCCTCCCAAAATTCTGTTCAGTTGGCAGATTTTTGCAGTTTCTGATGCTTGCTTTAAAAGATTTATTTATTTATGATATGTGAGTACACTGTAGCTGTCTTCAGACACACCAGAAGAGGGTATCAGATCCCTGGTTGTGAGCCACCATCTGGTGGCTGGGATTTGAACTCAGGACCTCTGGAATAGCAGTTGGTGCTCTTAACCACTGAGCCATCTCTCTAGCACCACTCCCTCCAGCACCCCCCCCATTTCTGATGTTTTGTTTTGTTTTGCTTTTTCTCTGACCAAGGCTCAGTGTTTAATGTCCAGCTCTGAATATATTGGCAAACCCCAAAGACCCATTCTTTGTTTTCGGCTGGGCTCTGTCGCTTTGTTTCAGCTGTATTCTGTTGCAAAACAAGCTCAGCCAGCAATCTGCTTCTGCAGAAAGCTGCAGTTGGGCAAGACTTCCATCTTGGTCTGAAAACTGACTGTGGCCATTTCTGATGTTTTTATTCCAATAAATTACCATCAGCATCATCTTCATTGCAAATGTGTTCGTGATACCTTTAATTGAATCTGTAGGGCATTCTGTAAGCCACAAAGGGGTTTAAGATGTAGTCCTTGCCCTTGGAGAATTTACAAACTAAATGGAGACGTTCAGATTAGTTTCCAGTGTGTGCAAACTGTGGTGGTTTGAATGAGAATGGCCCTATCAGCTCATATGTTTGAACACTTGGTCTCCAACTAGTGAAACAATCTGGGAAGGATCAGAAGGCGTGGCCTTGTTGGAGGAAATGTGTCACTGGGAGTGGTCTTTGAAGTTTCACCTGTGTATCTCTCTGCCCATGGTTATGTCTCAAATTGTGAGCTTTGAGCTACTGCTCCAACACCATGTCTGCCTGCTGCTATGGTCCCTGCCTGATTATAGAGTCTAATTCTCCAAAATTGTAAGCTCCAAATAAACTCTTTCTTTCTCTAGTTGCTTTGGACATTGTGTCTTATGGCAGCAATAGAACAGTAACTAAGAGACTGGCCCATGGCCTGAATGAGGCCAAGGATAGCTATGAGGAATTCTCAACACAGAATCGTAAACTAACTTTAAAATGGCATTGCTTTTCTGTATATTCTGTAAGTTAATTGTGCAGTTCTAGAATGTAAACTCTGTGAATTTTAACCTTGTTTCACTATGTCAAAAGATTGGCTATACTCACAAAATAAAAAAAATAGCTATTTAGTTAAAATTAGTCCAAACTTTTTTGATTCAATTCTGTGAACATAGATAGAGTTAGTTATATATGCTCAAATGACCATTACTTTCTTTGCTAAGATTTCTACACATATTTCTACACTGGCCGCGCAGTGGTGGCACATGCCTTTAATCCCAGCACTTGGGAGGCAGAGGCAGGCGGATTTCTGAGTTTGAGGCCAGCCTGGTCTACAGAGTGAGTTCCAGGACAGCCAGGGCTACACAGAGAAACCCTGTCTCGAAAAACCAAGAAAAAAAAAATACAAGTCTTCGACAGAACACTTGTTCACTAGAACACAAAATTCCCCCACTTCATAACTAAACTTGTCAATAAACAGTACTAAAATTATTATGTGCAGTCATGTGTAGTGGTGTTTGCCTGTAATCCCAGCACTCAGGAGACTGAAGCAGGAGGTCCTCTGTTAGTTCCAGGCCATACTGGTGTACACAGTGAGCCCCAGGGAGCCAGAACAACGTAGAGAGATCCTGTCTCAGAAAAATAAAATAAAATCATCATGAATGAGGTTTTATATCACTCTTGCAAGTGAATAATAATAATAATAGCAATTATTATTACTAATTTTATTTGGTTTTTCAAGACAAGGTTTTATGTGTAGCCATGACTGGCCTGGAATTTGCTCTGTAGCCCAGGCTGGCTTTGAACTCCAAGATCTGTCTGTATCTACCTTCTGAGTGCAGGAATTAAAGCTGTGCAGCATTACTGCCCAGCAAAATTTAACATTTCTGTGATGTGAGCATGATGGCCAAGAAAGTCATTTCCTGACACTGAAATGCTAATCTTCATATACAGAAAGCAGTTAATATGGATTGAATTACTATTGCTTTGATAAAACACTATGACTAGCTGGGTGGCGATGGCGCACACCTTTAATCCCAGCACTTGGGAGGCAGAGGAGGTGGATTTCTGAGTTTGAGGCTAGCCTGGTCTACAGAGTGAGTTCCAGGACAGCCAGGGCTACACAGGGAAACCCTGTCTCGAAAAACCAAAACCAAAACCAAAACCAAAACCAAAACCAAAACCAAAACCAAAACCAAAACCAAAACCAAAACCAAAACCAAAACCAAAACCAAAACCAAACAAAAACAAAAACAAAAACCACGATGACTAAAAGCAACTTGGGGGGGGGGAGGTTTAATTTAGCTTATACTTCCACACTATAGTTCATCACTGAAGGAAGTTAGGACAGGAACTCAAATAAGGAAGGAACCTAGAGGCAGGAACTGAAGCAGAAGCCATGGAGAGGTGTTGCTTACTGGGCTTGCTCCTCTGGCTCAGCCTGCTTTCTTATAGAACCCAGGACCACCAGCCCAGGGGTGGCACCACCCACAATAGGCTGGCCCCTCCCACATCAATCGCTAATCAAGAAAATGCCTTACTGCTGGGTCTTATGGAGGCATTTTCTCAATTGAGGCTCCTGCCTCTCTGATGACTCTAGATTGTGTAACATTGACAGAAAACTAGCCAACACATATGGTAATTAATATTTGTACACTGAGTTTAGTAATGGTGAAGGGAGAGAATTTCTTTTCCTTATATACTGGGATATGCAAATAATTTCTGGGGCTGCTTGGACAAGTCCATTTCCTGACCACATGCTATTCTCTTTCTGGTTTCTTTTGCTTGGTGTTCAGAATCTATATGATTATAGGATTAGCATAGTTTTTTTTTTTAATTGGGAGTTAATCCACTAGCCTTATCAGTGCTATTAGTGGATGGCTTTTTATAAAGTATGTGCGGATCTACACATCAGCAGGTTCTGGGTTGAAGAGGGCCACCTGAGCTTTTACCATCAGCACTGCGGTCTACACTCAGTGAGCACTCAAGAAGTGGGCCAACGTGCTGAGAGGTTTTATTGTTAAAAAATTAGTGTATGGCCGGGCGGTGGTGGCGCACGCCTTTAATCCCAGCACTTGGGAGGCAGAGGCAGGTGGATCTCTGAGTTTGAGGCCAGCCTGGTCTACAAAGTGAGTTCCAGGACAGCCAGAGCTACACAGGGAAACCCTGTCTCGAAAAACAAAACAAAACAAACAAACAAAAAAAAAATTGGTGTATGTGTTGCTCTTTAAAAAAAAAAAACTGTTTTGAGTGCTGGAGAGATGGCTCAGTGGTTAAAAGCACTGACTGCTATTCTAGAAGTTCTGAGTTCAAATCCCAGCAATCCCATCCTGGATCACAACTATCTATAATAGAATATGATTCCCTCTTCTGGTGTGTCTGAAGAGGATAACAATGTATTCACATACATAAAATAAACAAATAAATCTTAAAACAAAATAAAACTGTGTGTGAGGCTTCACTGTTGTCTTAGGATTTAAAAAAAAAAACCCTGTTTTGAAAATGTTTTTTTTAAAGAAAAGATTTATTATGTATACAGTGTCCTGCCTGCACATATGCCTGCAGGCCAGAAGAGGGCAACAGATCTCATGAAAGATGGTTGTGAACTACCTTGTGATTGTTGGGAATTGAACTCAGAACCTTTGGAAGAGCAGCAGACAGTGCTCTTAACTTCTGAGCTATCTCTCCAGCTCCAAAAGTAAACTTTTGAGCATATATAAAAGTTGAAAGAAAATGGTTACAACAATTCAACAAATGTTAACATTTTGCCTTTAATCAATGTTCTGATTTTTTTTTTTTTTTTTTTTTTTGGTTTTTCGAGACAGGGTTTCTCTGTGTAGCCCTGGCTGTCCTGGAACTCACTCTGTAGACCAGGCTGGCCTCGAACTCAGAAATCCGCCTGCCTCTGCCTCCCACTGAATATTTTAATTTCATTTTTCTAAACTTATTGTTTTATCTTACCAAGTTCAGATCTTTGGAACTATTTTATTTATTTATTTCTCAAGGAGCTCAGGATGGCTATGAAGTTGTATAGCTGACGATGACTACTTCTGCATATTTTAAAGGTGGCTTTTAATTAAGTAAATTAATATATAAAGGTGACTTTATATAAAGGTGACTTTATATTTAGGCCTTATTCTCCTAATTATTACAAAGATGGTTCTTTTTTTTTTTTTTTCCTTTCTTTCGAGACAGGGCTTCTCTGTATAGCCCTGGCTGTCCTGGAACTCACTATGTAGACCAGGCAGAACTCAGCTTTGAACTCAGAAATCCGCCTGCCTCTGCCTCCCAGAGTGCTGGGATTACAGGCGTGTGCCACCACCACCCAGCTACAAAGATGGTTCTTAATTTCAATATGGTTCCTTATTAGAGATCAATACATGTGCACACACACACAAAAAAAAAAATGTTTAAATACAGGCTAGAGAGACGATTTAATCAGTAAAAGTACTTTGGCTGTGAACCCGGACACCTGATTTCAGATCTCTACCATTCCAATCTCTCAAGTCCCAGATATCTTAAATAAAGAAAATATAGAAATCTCCACCCAGACACAAGATAATCAAACTCTCTAAAATCAAACACAGAATTTTACAAGCAGCAAGAGGAACGTAGACTGTCATACACCGGGACAGTGCTGTGACACACTCGCCAGGATGCTCAGCACAGCATTGCAGGCCAGGACAGTGGAGAGGTGGGTGCAAAGTGCAGAAGGGACCACCTGCCAGGAAGGACATTCCCAGCAAAGCCTGCACCCCAGAAACTGGAGAGAGACGGAATGGCCTTTCTAAACCAAACCGGACTTCCTATCATCATGAGAACACCTCATAGGGATAAGAGAGTTCTTCAAATTGGAATGCAAGGACACTTACATCATGAAAGCAAACGCATAATGCTGCTGGAGGGAGGACAGGGACACAGGGCTTTAATCCCAGCACTTAGATGGCAGTTGACCTCTGTGTGTTCCAGGCCAGACTGGCCTACATGGGAAGTTCCAGATGGGCCAGGGCTACATAGAGACACTAAGAGGCCACACTGCTTTTGCTGAAGACCTGAGCTGAGTTCCTAGTATCCATGTCAAGGGTCTCACAACCGCCTATATACTCTAGAGCACCCAGCACCCTCTTCAGGATCCCAAGGGCATTGCACTCACAAAGTGCTCTCCCCACCCGGAACATTTGTGGTGGTTGGAATATGCTCGGCCCAGGGAGTGGCACTATCAGAAGCTGTGTCCTTGTTGGAGGAAGTGTGTCATTGTTGGGGTGGGCTTTGAGATTCTCCTCCTAGCTGCCTGAAGACAGTCTTCTCCTGTCTGCCTTTGGATGAAGATGGGGAAGCTTTGGCTCCACTAGCCCATGTCTGCCTGGATGCTGCTATGCTCCAGCCTTGACAGTAATCTACTGAACCTCAGAACTTGTAAGCCAGCCCCAATTATATGTTGTTACTTATGAGAGTTGCCTTGGTCATGGTGTCTCTTCACAGCAATGGAAACCCTAAGACAAGGACCCATGTTGGGACAATCAGATCCTTCTCCTTGGAATTTGCTAGGAAAAAAAAAGTCTCTGCTGCTCTAGACTGCTAAGTTCAGTGTTATAAGGTGAAAACTCCCTGCAGCCCTGTTGTTAGCCTGTTCCAGTGAAAGAAAACAAAGCCAACATGTAGAAAGCAGATCCATCTGGGAGATGGGAGAAAATTCTGGCAATACTGTTTGCCTCTGTCGATTCATTTACCGGGGCCAGCATAGCCTGCGTGCCTTTGCTATGAGCTAAATTCCTTCCCTTACACTTAGCTTTTGCATTTATTACTTGCTGAGTTGGTTTGAGGCTACCTTTTATTTGCCCCAAATATCCTGAGTAATAAAACAGCATTCATATTTATTGTATCTATTAACTCCTGTTTCCCTGGCTTCTTCCACCTCGGTTTTCTTAAGTAATGACATTGAACTTTAAGATGATTTTAAATATTTTTCCACTGTGAACACGGTGTTCTTTTTCAGTGCCTTCTGAATGACCCCTTCTAAATTTCCCATTAGTTTCTTCCAACATGGGCCCTGGGTCTGAAGTCTCAACAGCAAGATTTAACATGAGGTGATTTACTGCCTAATTTCTAAAGGCCATCCAATTTTGCTTTTCAATACCCATTGAAAGGCTTTTGCCTATCATTAGAACAATGCTTGTGGCTGCATCTGTCCATCTGCATGTGCACATTGGAGTACATTAGTGTACTATGTCAGCGGTTCTGGGAACTTGTTATGTTACCCTGAAGATTATTCTTAACTCATAGAGGGGCTGCGTTATCATCTTCTTTATCTAGTAAGCTCAAACACAATGTTGTTCACATTGAAGTCTTCAGACTGGAATATTTGCTTGAGACATGGGACTCCTCTAGTGCCCTAGTGCCTTGGGAAGGTGTTCCTGGTTGTTTCATTGCTATAAAGTCTAGATGCACCTCATTTACATGCATAAATGAACTTTTCTGTATTTTAAGACCTAGCTCCAGTGGGGACTGTGGCTCCAACATTTAAGGAGAAGGACTATTGAGGTTTTAAGCAGTCTCTATCATTTGGCTAAGTGTTAAAAGCTGTGTTAGGAGCCGGGCGGTGGTGGCGCATGCCTGTAATCCCAGCACTTGGGAGGCAGAGGCAGGCAGATCTCTGAGTTCGAGGCCAGCCTGGTCTACAGAGTGAGTTCCAGGATAGCCAGGGCTATACAGAGAAACCCTGTCTCAAAAAAAACAAAAAACAAACAAACAAAAAAGCTGTGTTAGGCTTCCTGTTTATTTTCAGTTATTATTGGTCACTCTCAGATTTCTTACAGGGTTGAAGACCTCATAGTCTCATAGTCTCATAGTCAGCCCAAGCTGTTTAACTTTGAGAAAGCTGATAAGAACTTAAATAGATGGTTTTCAGATGACATAAAATTTACAGCCAAGACAAGAGTCAGATATTAATTATTATAGTCTCTTAAGATAGTACAGATGACAAAAGTTCTGTTTGATTGACAGAGATGATAGACTGGGTGTTAGGTAGATCTTATACTTTTATAATTTACAAAATGGTAATAGTTGTGTTCAATTTATATTTAGAAAGTTTTCATAGTTACCTAAAAAAATTCTAGTGGAGGACCTACCTCCCCTCTCATAGATAAAAGCCTTTCTTTCCCGAGACCCACCTCACAGGTTCTGGCCTTCAGGAAGAAGGAAGCACAAGTGGAAAGATCTGGACCTGAGAATGTAGGAAGCCACGTTCGCCATTTCCTGTGATGAATCAGCGATGTGCTGTTGTTACTCCACTTCGCACCCTACTACACATGCGCAGGTAGAGGTTTGGCGGGCTACAGCTCAGTCCAGGAGCATGCTAATGAGGCATCGTGGCGTGCACCAATCAGGTAGAAGCACGTCTTACCTAGACCTATTTAAGCAGCACCGTTTCTTCCTTCTGGGTCTTTCGCCTCTGCAATCAACCCTGCAAAAAACGTCTGTGGAAGGATCCTGATTGTCTTGTGTCATTCTTGCTGGCGAGATAGACGCGACCGACATGAGAAGAAGTCTATCGCCCCCAAAGTCCTTCAACAGTGGACTTGTTGCTCTAAGACCTCCCCTGTATCTCCCACAGCCCCATCAGCTGCCAGTGCTGGTGACTCTCTAAGGGCATATTCTCCAAAAGTCTGATTAATCTCTTTAAGACTTTTATTTATAATACAGGAAGCCAACAAGAATACTCCCTCGGACACAGGGGCACCATCGATTGACCAGGCTGTCGTGAACAGTGGGCTTTCCCTGACTAGACCTGGCTGGGACTTTAATATGGCAAAAGGTAAGGGGCACCTGAAGGTTCACCACCAGACTCCATTGACAGGTCTCAAGGGGGCCGCATGGCAACCCACAAAATTGACCAAGGTATGTGAGGTTAAACAGGGACCACAGATCAGATCATAGAGGCATTCTGCCAGTATACACCCTATGACTCCTGGGGCAAGAGTATAAAACTATTGGGACAATGGCTTTTATAGACCAGGCTAATAGAGATTTTGGGGAAAAAAATTCAGAGGCTAGTGAAAAAGAATAAGCCATTAAGAGATTTAGTACAGTTTGCTGAGACATGGACACAGAGGAGGAGAAGGAGCAGAGAAAGAGAAAAAAATAAGTCGTTGAGGGATTTAGTGCAAGTTGCTGAGAAAGTCTACCATTACAGGGAGACAGAGGAAGAGATGGAACAGAGAAAAAGAAAGAAAAAAAGCAACAGAGAAGGAAGCTACAGAGAATCCTGGCTACAGCAGTTAGGAAAAGAAGAGAAGAGAGACAGAAAAGGGCCAGTGCACATACTACAAGGAGAGAGGCCATTGGGCCCGAGTGCCCTAATGGAAGCCGGGAGCAGGAATTCCCGGGCCTTGGGAAAAGAGCTGCCACATGGCAAAGGTGTTAGCCCTGGGTGAAGACAGTGACTAGGGGAGATGGGGGTTCTGACCACCTCCCCAAACCTCTTCTGAGAGTGGAGGGGAAACCCACTCAGTTCTTGGTGGACATAGGGGCTCAATGCTCAGTCCTCCAAGCCAATGGCCCTGTTTCCAAGAAAGATCTTGGGTCCAAGAAGCCACTGGCACCAAAATGTATTCATGGACTACCCAAAGAACAGTGGACCTAGGCATGGGATGGGTAGCCCATTCATTTAGGGTCACCCCAGACTGTCCCTACCCTCTGTTGGAGTGAGACATACTCTCCAAAATGGGGGTCCAGGTACACTTCCTGCCTGACAGACTGCAGCTAACTGGCCCAAAAGGAGAGCCTGACCCATGCCGAAAGTTGAAGCTACAGACAGGAGCAGTTTTCTCCATGAAGGTCAGAGACAAGCAGGTGCTGTTGTGTTGGATGGCACAAATGCCATCCTGGTAGAACCTCCACCCCCTGGTACTCAATGCAGAAAGTGGAGCTAATTGCCCTCACCAAGACCTTGGAACTTGGAGCCAGGAAGAAAATTAACATGCATGTGGATAGCAGGTATGCCTCTGCCACAGCCCATGTCCATATGAATATATGCCAAGAGGACTGTTCACATCAGAGGAAACAAACAGGAAATCTTAGACCTCATAGATGCCCTAATGAAGCCAGCAACTGTGAGTATTATTCACTGCCCAGGACACCAGAAGGGAAAAGACTCAGTGGGCAATAACTAGGCAGATCAAACGGCTCCAGAAGTGGCCATGCAGGAGCCTATCCCGGTTATGGGCCTGCAAGAGACACCCACTGGGAAATGGGACTGAACTAAGGGATGGCCTCACTTAGAATATGCTGAAGAAAAAAGGACTCAGCCTACCAACTATTAACAAGAAAGGACAATGGCAACCACGACAGGGCACTTATACTCCCCAGAAAGTAAGCAAAAGACAGTAGGCCAAATGCACAGATGGACTCTTTAGGGGATTAAAAGCTTGTCCAAGCAGTTAAGGGACCTAAAGTATGTATTTATGACTCAGGTTTTGAGCCAGAGAGATAGTAGAACAGTGTATGGTATGCCAGCAAGTGAATGCTTATGCAGCAAAGAGTAAACAGGGCCAAAGACCTAGGAGAGAATAGCCTAGAATATATTAAGAGATTTTTATAGAAGTTAAGACAGGAAAATATGGCTACAAATACCTTCTAGTGTTTGTGAATACTTTTTTGGGTTTTTTTGTTTTGTTTTGTTTTTGTTTTTTTGTTTGTTTTTCGAGACAGGGTTTCTCTGTGTAGCTCTGGCTGTCCTGGAACTCACTCTGTAGACCAGGCTGGCCTCGAACTCAGAAATCCACCTGCCTCGGCCTCCCAAGTGCTGGGATTAAAGGCGTGCGCCACCACCACCCGGCTATGTTTGTGTATAGTTTATCTGGATGGGTTGGGGCTTTCCCCCACCAAGCAGGAAACAGATGCCATGATAGCTAAAGAAGATATTAAAGGAAGTTTTCCTGAGTTTCAGAGTACCCAAGGTAATTGGATCGGACAATGGTCCTGCTTTTGTCTCTAAGGTAAGTCAGGGATTGACAGAGATTTTGGGGACTAATTGGAAGCATTATTGGGCATACTGTCCCCAGAGCTCAGGGCAGGTGGAGAAAATAAACAAGACCCTACAAGAGACCTTAACTAAATTGACCTTGGTGACTGGCTCAGGCTCAGTCAGAGGTTTGGTTCGCTGTCCTCATGGTGGGAAGCATGGTGGCATGCAGGCAGACATGGTGCTGAGGAAGTGGCTGAGAGTTCTATGCCTGGACCTGAAGGCTGCAGGGAGAGACACTGGACCTGGCTTGAACGTCTGAAACCTCCAGACCTGCCCTTAGTGACACACTTCCTCCAACAAGGCCACACTTCCAATTAGTGCCACAATGAGCTGATGGGGGCTGTCTTAGTCAGGGTTTCTGTTCCTGCACGAATATCATGACCAAGAAGCAAGTTGGGGAGGAAAGGGTTTATTGACCTTACAGGTTCACATTGCTGTTTATCACCAAAGGAGGTCAGGACTGGAACTCAAGCAGGCCAGGAGGCAGGAGCTGATGTAGAGGCTATGGAGGGCTGTTTCTTACTGGCTTGCTTCCCCTATCTTGCTCAGCCTGCTCTCTTATAGAACCCAGAGATGGTACCACCCACCAGGGGCCCTCCCCCCCTTGATCACTAATTGAGAAAATGTCCCACAGCTGGATCTCATGGAGGCACTTCCCCAACTGAAGCTCCTTTTCCTATGATAACTCCAGCCTGTGTCAAGTTGACACACAAAACCAGCCAGTACAGGGGCCATTTTTATTTAAACCACATACCACTTGTGTATGTGTCTGTGTGTATGGAGTATGCGCCTTGTATGTGCACTTGAAGGCCAGCAAATGGAGGTGGGCGCCCTTCTTTCTCACTTTCTGCCTAGTTTCTTTTGGTAAGGTCTTTTCCCAACCTGAAGCTCCAGCTTTCTCAGCAAGGCTTGAAGCCAGGATGTCCCAATTTCTTCCTCAGCCTAACTCAGAGCCAGTGCTACAGGCATGTGCTGGACACTTAGCTTGTTCTGTGGGTGCTGGGATATGAACTCTGGTCCTCTTGACTATGTAGCAAGTATTGTCCACTGAGGAGCCCTCTTTCCAACCTCTCCCTGGTCCAGGCAATGTTGGTGGCAAATTTTTGACAAATTTTCTAAGTTTTTTTTTTCCTACAGTTAGTTTATTTAGATTTCTACTTTTTCAAGTTCATAACTTATGCAAAATAAAGTTTACATGCTGTCTTAGTCAGGGTTTCTATTCCTACACAAACATCATGACCAAGGGGGCTGGAGAGATAGCTCAGCAGTTAAGAGCACTGACTGCTTTTCAGAAGTTCCTGAGTTCAAATCCCAGCAACCACATGGTGGCTCATAACCAACCATAATGAGATCTGATACCCTCTTCTGGTGTGTCTGAAGACAGCTACAGTGTACTTACATATAATAATAAATAAATCTTAAAACAAAACAAAACATCATGAGCAAGGAGCAAGTTAGGGAGGAAAGGGTTTCTTCAGCTTACACTTCCAAGTTGCTGTTCATCACCAAAGGAAGTCAGGACTGGAACTCAAGCAGGTCAGGAAGCAAGAGCTGATGCAGAGGCCGTGGAGGGGTGTTCCTTACTGGCTTACTTCCTCTGCCTTGCTCAGCTTGCTTTCTTACAGAACCCAAGACCACCAGCCCAGGGATGGCACCACCCACAATGGGCCCTCCCCCCACCCCCATTTCCCCCCCCCCCATCACTAATTGAGAGAATGCCTTACAGCTGGATCTCACAGAGGCATTTCCTCAAGGGAGGCTCCTTTCTCTGTGATATGTCCAGCTTGTGTCAAGTTGACATAAAACCAACCAGTACACATGTTTTATCTGTATAGTTTACTTGCAAATGAACAAGATCAATAATCCACTTAAAATAAGCACTTTTCAAGTTTGCATAATTAATAAAAGATAAATTCACATCGTTGCATAATTGGGTTGCTCTTAATCTGTTACATTTATGGTCACCATTTAGCTTTTCCCCCCAAGAAACTGGTTTAAAATCTGTGTAAAACCATTTAGTCACAAAATTTCCCTACTTGGACAGTGACTTTTGTTACTTCCCTAGAAAGCAAGCAGTAAACAACACCAATGTTTTAATACTGAGCAAATATTAAACAACAGTGAAGATTTGATTTTTTTCCAAACAGGTTTTGTAACATGCATTATTAGAAAGGGTATCTTCAGTTAAAGCAATATTGGTACATACGTGGTTCACTGCTTTCAGCTAGACATTTGGTAACAGTTATTAAGTAACATTTTAAAGAAGACCACTCTAGCTATGTTGGCAAGTCTGGTCCCAAACTTCTGGACTCATAAGATTCTCTCATGCCTGCCTCAGAGTATCTGGGACTATAGGCATACCTGGCCTTTAGCAAAAGTGTAAGTGTGTATGTCATTTGATCTAGTTATTGGTGTTCTGAGACTAAAATGATGGAAATTGATACCAGGATGCAGGTGCATACACTGAAAAAGTTGTTACAATATTCTAAAATTTGGAAGAATAATGTTGAGGGAAATATTAAAAAAGTAGAACAGGCAAGTTCCCATGCTTGTGCCTCTAACTCTCTGTCCCAGTGGCCTGGCTGGCCATGCACTGGAGATTCGTGGCGATTCACTGGCCCAGAGCTCCCAAAATGTCTCCACCAGTTTGGAGTCACTACCAGGCCAAATCCATGCTTCAAATCCCCTATGGCCTTTGTGGTGCCCATCTGGCAAACCCACACTTTGCTGCTGTACCTTTCTCTCTTGAACCCAGATGAGCTGCCACATGAAGGAAAACACAGCGCAAACTTAGTTCAGAAACAATGGTAACTCAATTTCTGGGAGCAACAACTAAAACCTAATCTTGTAAGCCTTATTAAAATCTGATTACTCCAATGGTGAATCCTTGTGGATCCGCCATGATACTGGGAAACTCTAGCAGCTATATCTTACCCTTCTGCTGTCCCAGTTCCAAAAGGAACTCATTCTCTCCTGCTTACTCTCTTCCTCCATCCAACCTGGAAGTCCCGCGTACTCACCCAGTGATTGGCTCCTTTATTTATTAGGGGATTGGTTCACAAGAACAGCACCAGGTCCATCCACAACACAATACATATATGTACATCAGTAGGTTGCTGATTATATTTAAAAAAAAAGCCTCATCTATTAACAAAGAAAAGTAGGGCTAGACAGAATTTAAAGTGGAATAGGATTATTACAATGGGAAAGGGAGAGCTAACAAAGGGATACATTTTGACTATGCCGGGATGCTTCGTGGTGATTCATAGCAGTGTTTGGAGAAGGATGTATCAGGTCTAGAGATAGAAGTCTAGCTGGACAACAGAATTCCTGCTGATGCAGCAGGTGACCACCACACCAAGGGTAGGGGTGACCAATTTTGATTAGATATGGAAGGTGAAATATTCTCGCTATAAATATCTTTACAAAGAATCGAAGCAGCAGAAGTCAGAATGCTGACCAAAGAAAGAAATTCATCAAGAAAACAATCTTTTTTTTCATTAACAAAATAAAGTACTATATAGATATTTAAAGCAAGGTAACAGTGTGTGGCATATGAGAAACAAAGGGAGTGAATAAAGAGATCCAACAGAATACAAAGAGAAAAACAAATAAGTAGTAGGGATGGAGAGATGGCTCTGTGGTTAGGAGCACTAGCTGCTCTTCCAGAGGACCCTGGCACTTCACAACCGTCTGTAGCTCCAGTTCCAGGGGACTCTGACACGCTCAAGCACACATAGATGCAGGTGGAACAATGAAGCCCATAAAGATAAAGAAATCTTAAAACAGATGTAAAATGATATTAGTTTAACTTGCATTAAGAGGAACACACACACATAATTTGTTGTTTTATGCTTGGAAAACAAGTTCAACAATACACACACCAAACTTATCTCTCTTCTTTTTTCACATAGTACAGGGTCTCACTATGTAGCTCCAGCTGTCCTTGCATGCACTATTATATACCACACTGGCCTTGAACTCACAGAGCTCCACCTGTCTCTGCCTCCCAGGTGCTGAGATTAAAGGTGTCACCAAGCCCAGCACCAAATTTTCATATATTGGCATGATGATTTAGATGAAAAGAAATGGAAATCAGAAAACTATATGAAGATTTTGTTAAGTAGTGAAGACAAATTATGGAAAAATAATCTTGTAGTTTTAAAAGGTGTATTTATTTCACAATTATATATATATACACACACACACACACACACATTATACATGATGGCAGGAAAGAAATCTGGCTTTGGTTTGGTAATATATCTGATTTCTTTGGTTCTTTCATAGATGTTTCTCCTGGACAGTTAGCATTTATAATTTTTTATTAGAAAGCTTTAGGGCTATATTAAAATTTTAAATTCCTGAGGGAGTGGAACATTAGACTTCAGCATAGGGAGTTACAATTTTGCTCCCTCTGAATGAATAGGCAGTCTTATAATTAGGGAGGGCTAAGTTTCTCCTTGCCAACTTCCTGTTTTCAGAGTGTGCCAGCTAGTTGATGTCAGCTTGACACAAGCTAGGGAGGGTCCCTGGAGAGGAGGGAGCCTCAATTGAAGACATGCCTCATGTTGTGGTGACCCCTGTCCATCAAGCCAGTTTGTTTCTACTTCATAACTGAATTTTGCTACTTTTATGAATCATATTTGTAAATATCTGATAAGCAATACCTGGGGCTTGTGACCCACAGCTTGAGAATGGCTGCTGTTTTCTTAATTTTCTTAATTAGTGATTGATGTAGGCCTAACTCCTTGTGGGTGGTGCCATGCCTGGCTGGTGGTCTTAGGTTCCTTAATAAAGTAGGCAGAGCAAGCCATGGGGAGCAAGCCAGTAAGCAGCACCCCTCCATGGCCTCCACATCAGCTCCTGCCTCTAGGTTCCTGTGTGAGTTCTTGTCTTGACTTTCTTCAATGTTGGACAGCGATGTGGAAGCATTAGCCAAATAAATCAACCCTTTCCTCCCCTCCTTGCTACGGTCATGGTGTTTCATTAAAGCCATAGAAACTGACACAGAGAAAGAAACCTTTATATTTTTCCAGGGAATGCCAGCTTTATATCTTATATAAAATATTCTAGGAAGAAGGATAAAAATAAGTTACCCAATAATGTTTATTTTTCTTGAGAATCATACAGCCTTGATAGCCCATACTGTCCAAGGATAAGGTAAACAAAATAAACCAAGACTTCCCCCACAGCTTTCCAAAGTATAGGTCAACTGTTTACATGAGTCTGCATGAAAACAAAACGACCAATGAAAATAAAGGAGCTTGTTCAGAGAATGAAACTTGAGAATGAGCCCTTTTCAAGTGGGGTGTGCTGATGCATGGCTATAGTCACAGCCTAGGCAAGTAAAGGCAGGAGGATTACAAGTTCAAAGCCAGGCAGGACAACAGAGTGAGACCCTGTTTCTAAACACAAAATAAACATTTACCATAAGAAAATGAACTACTCAAGATAAATTGGATTAACATGTCCATGTGCAATTCTAAGACAATAACAAGCACCTGATAACCGTATTCATTATCAACATGAATATAAAATTATAACACAAAGGTCTATGTCACATTTATGACAAAATTATGAGAATGTGAGGAATTCTCTCTCACACATAAATGGTAGGAGAGCAATTTAGAATATCTAGTAAAAGCGTTTATATTCTAAAATAAAAATATTTTATACTCAGGTATATTTTGCAGTGAGGATGACTACAGCATTGTCATTACTTGACAAAGGAGGCAAGGCCTAGTGCCTTCCCGTAGTAAATGAATTAATCCATGCACACCAATTAGAATAATGTCTGGAGTATAAGTTAAGCATCATATAACACCTTGTTATGTATCATCACCATCGATCAGTCGTAGGAGAGATTCTACAAACCTATCAATATCATCAATACTGGGAAACCACATATTTGAGATGCTCTAACACTGTCTGGACAGGTATATTGAAAAGTTAATTAACCGCCAACGTTTGATGAGTTTGGAGGCCGATTGTTCCTCTGTCTCCCAGCACTAGGGAGGTACATGTTGCGAACTCTTGATGGGACTACAGTTGGTGTTTGCCTGGTGCTACCCTTGGGTTTTGGTGATTGGCTGCTGGGCTGCAAGTATTCAGTCTTTTAAAAGAGGAATGAAGGAATGGTAGTCACTAGGGAGGCTGGCTGGTGAAGATCCTTAGAAAGCTGCCCAGAAGAGGGCTGCTGCTCCGCGGCCAGAAACCATGCCACCTAGCTGCAGAGGGGGATGTTGGAAAGCTACTCGCCAAAGAGTGGAAGCAGGCAGCGCTCAAAGGCGAGCGCACTCCCGCGCCTGGCCGAGGCTTAGCTCGGGGCAGCGGACTGCGGGCAGGACGCACGCCTCGAACTTCAAGTAAGGACCTCAGGCCCCAGGAATACTTAGCCAAAGCTGCCCTGGGGCTGATCACCTCGGTGCAGATCCTGAAAGCCTCCTCGGGAGGAGGAGCTTTCAAGTCTAGAACGTCAGGTCACGCTGGCTGGGAGAGGGGCGGAAACCAACCTCGAGGGCTGGGAGCTCGTGACCGCTGAAGCCAAGTTCCTCAAACGTGTGCACCGCGTTTCGGGAGCGATCAGTGGACAGCAGAGGTGAAGCAAAGAGCCCTGGAGGATCTGAGATCTCTTCCACTAAAACGCACCCAAGGGCCTCAAACCCAGTAGTTGACTAGCCCGCTAGCCTCGGGCAGACTCGGTGCAAAAATCGCAGCTTCCCGTTAAGGGTCCCGGGTGCAGCTTCCCGGTCGCCTCTAACACCCGGAGCCCGAGAATCCAGGGCACCAGGAGCGGCGTACGGACACAGTGCGCACGCGCAGGGGGTGGGCCGCCCGGTCGGCCGGAGCGGTGACGAGCCCGGAAGCGCCGACGCGCGCCCCCTCCGCAGCAGAACTAGTTTTGTTCGGTGTCCTCCGACCGCGAGCCACCCGGAGAGAAGCCCGCACCCGCCCGCTGCCCGGCACCGCCGCGATGTCTAGCAACAGTTTTGCCTACAACGAGCAGTCCGGAGGAGGGGAGGCGGCGGAGCTAGGGCAGGAGGCCACCTCGACCATCTCTCCCTCGGGCGCCTTCGGCCTCTTCAGCAGCGACTGGAAGAAGTGAGGACCCGGGCTCGGGGTGCGGGAGCGCTGCGGGGACCCGAGGCGACCGCCCGGGCTGCTCTCGGTTCCTGGGGAACCTCCCTGCCGCCCCCGCTGTGGTGGGTGGGTGGGATGGCCCCGCCGGGTCCGGGGCTTGTTGGGGACGTTTGGGGACGCCAGAGGCTGCGCTGGTGGTTTTCAGACTTTGGTGGGGGGAAAGAAGTCCAGTTGATGAGCCGAGGTAACACGTCCCAAACCGTTGGCCGAGTTGATCCGGGCTGGGCACACGAGTTTGAATTTTGAACTTCTAGTGTATTTGAGGGCAACAGGATTAGACCTCGAGAATGTCACTTATTTAAAGGTGACGGGAGTATTTGGGGAAGGGAGTGGGGGGTGGGCTTGCTGCTTATGTGGACCCTGCAATGTAGGGAACAAGTGGTGCTTTGGGGTTCTGTATGAATGACAAACTTTTTTTTTCCTACCACCTTTGGCATTTTTCACGTGATGATCTTTGCACCAGGGTACTCTCTCCCGCTCGCTGAAACATTGAGATAATATTTAAATAGAGTGCTGTTGTGAACCAAACCTAATTCTAGTTCTTTACAAATAGGATGAATTTTAAAAATAAGCACTAACCATTTAAAAATAAGTGTAACCATGTATACTTATTTTTGTAAAAAGTTACTTAGGGTTCATGTCAAATACCGCCCAGAATTGAAAACATCCTTAGCGGGTTCTGTTTTAGTTTGGTTTTTACATTTGGGCGTGGTGGTGGGCTGTGTATAAGTATATAGAATTATAACAACTTTACTTAGTTGTAGTGTCCCACTCCTTTGTTTCTGAAGGGGTCTCACTGTGTGACCTTGGCTGGCCTTGAACTCACTAGGTAGAGCAAGCTGACCTGAAAATCAGAGAAATCCTCCTGCCTCTGCTATCCCAGTGCACATACCATCATGCCATTACATATTTTTTTTTTAAAAAAATTTTTGATCTCTTATGTTTAGGCAGTGTAGTAAAACATAATAGACCATCACTAGATTGTGTCCACTTAAAGTAAAGAAACTGGGCTGATAGTTTTATGGATGTTAAGAGGTATAACTAAAATAAGAATTTGTAGGGAAGATGGTTAGAGACAATCTTGTTCTGTAGCTCAGGCTGGCCTCAAACAGGAACTTGCCATTCTCCTGCCTCTGCTTCCCAGGTTAGCTGAAATTGAGGTTAAAGTTTGACTCTATTGACTGACATCTTGTATAAAGCATATCAATTACCTTTATGTTCATTAATTCTAGGATATGAAAGTTTAAAACGTAATTGATGCCATCTGTCTTTGTATGCGTTTGTGTGAATGATGGATCCAACAAGTTTATTGTATCTCCCAGATTTCCTCGGCGGAAGGTCTCAGTTGTTGATTTTGCATGTGCCTTGTGTAGACTTTTTTTTTCTTTTAAGATCATGTAGTTTGGGTCTGATTTGGGAAGAATGCGTGACTTTATAGTGTAGTTGACGTTAGAGTCGAGTGACAGCGAGCTGACCTTGAGTGCGTGTGCATGGGTACTCACTCAGAAATACCATCTTCAGGGTGTTTCTGCCCTCTGGGGTCTTGCCTAAACAAGTGCTCTGCCTCTGAGCCCCACCCCCAGTCCTCGGTCCTTTGTGGGCTGTTCCTGGTGCTTCTCTGATCCCACTTTGTGGGTGAGGAAATCGGAGTCCAGGTGGTTAATTTGCCCAAGGTCACAAAGCTGTCAGGATTTGAACCTAGACATTATAATCTCAGTTCTTCCTTTAATGTATTTGCATATGCTATTAACTACTTGAAATCGATGATGTTTTTAGCAGGGAATGCATCACTTAAAGTTTAAAACTTGGAATAGTAGTCATAGATACTATATGACCTTGAAGTTTTCGGGAGTTGAAACATTTCGGCTACCAAGCTGCAGTGTAATGGAGTTTGTTGTGTAGAAAGCAACATACTCCTATTCTGGAAGTGGCCACTTAATCTTGTGAGCTCTCATTAAAAACATTTGCCTTTTGAGACAGGATCTTACTATGTAGCCCAGGCTGGCCTCAAACCTGTAACCCTTTTGCCTTGCAGTCTTGAATGCTTACATTTATAGGTGTGACCTGTCACAGCCCACTCTTTTGCTCTACTTTTCAATGGATTACTTTGAAAGAGCTTCCCCCCCCCCCTAGACAGGGTTTCTCTGTGTAGCCCTGGCTGTCCTGGAACTTACTCTGTAGACCAGGCTGTCTTTGAACTCAGAAATCCGCCTGCCTCTGCCTCCCAGAGTGCTGGAATTACAGGCGTGTGCCACCACCACCCGGCTTTAGCAAGGTTTTTTTTTTTTTTTTTTTTTTGTTTTGTTTTTACTTTAAGAACATTTCACTCGTCTCCCCCCCCCCCCCATCCCCAGCATTTGTAAGGAGAACCACTCTTTATGTAAACTCACCAATTATTATTTTAGTTTTTCACTTACTTGTGTTGGTGGGTGGGTTTGTGCAGTACCCAGGGAGGCCAGAAGGCGGCATTAGAGTTCCCTGGAGCCGGTGTTAACAGGCAGTTGTAAGCTGTCTAATGTGCTGGAAATGAAACTGGGGTCTTCTGGAAGGTCAGTATGGGCTCTTAACCTCTGAGCTGTCTCTTCAGTCCAGAGTCAACGGTCAAAACTGAGTTGTGCTCACCTGCCCCGCCCCTCCCCTTCCCTCTTCTCTCTACCTTCCTCCCTACCCTTTTCCTTTCACATTCACACACACACACATACACACACACACACACACAAATTAGATTTCGATGCTATAGGATCTAGTCTAGTGTCATACAGTATTCATGCAGTTATTTTATCCCTTTACTCTCCATCAGTGACTTCTTAGTCTTTCTTTGTCTCCCATGACACCCTAACCCCCTGGCATATCTAAAGACTATCAGCTGATTATTTGATAGCATGCTAATCACCAGGCATTTGCTGGTGTCTCGGCATCTTCAGGTTTGGGTTATATGGTCCTGATTAGAGCACTGGTGTAGGTGATGTGTCTTCTGTTGTGGCTAGAGACACAGGATGCCCAGTCTTCCTAATTTTCCCAGTTAAGGGCTTTTCTGGAGTCTTGACTATATAATTACTATTTGTACCTCCTCCCCAAGTCTGGGTTTGTGGGAAGATACCTCGAGACCTTTTAGCTAGCTTTTTCGTTAACGTCTTCAGCAGCCCGTCATGAAGGTTTTATTTTAAAGATTCATTTTATTTTTATTTATGTGTCCGTGAGTGTGAATGTATGTCTCTGTGTGTATGTGCAGGTAAGTGTAGGTGATCAAGGAGGCCAGAAGAGGACATCAGATCCCCTGGGCTTAGAGTCACAACATGGTTGTAAGCCACCTGATGTGGGCGCTGGGGACACTCAGGCGCTCTTCCCTGCTTGGGCCAGCCATCTAAGATACAGTCGTTCTGACCGCACCTTCCTGTGAGTGGGGTGCCCTGCCCCTGCTCCCCGTCCTCCACCATGTGCTCTCAGCGTGTACTTTCGGACTCTGTTCTTCAGTACTTCACTGACTGTTCCAAGGATGTCCAATCCCTTCCCAGTCAGTTACTGAATTTCCTTTTCAGGATTTATTTGTAATTTCATAACCCTTCTCATCCTTCAAACAAACCAGAACTGGGGAGGCTTACGTCGTCTGTGACAGTATACCCTCAGCATGTCGGTTTTGCTCAACGTCCCAACGTGCTAGGTTATTGGCCTCAATGTTTTTCATTTCCTTACTTTTAAATGCAAAGAACTAACTTATCCCCGCCCCCCTTGATTGTGGAATAGTCTATACTTTCATTGCTTTATCATCTTAAGTTATTTTTCAAAAAAAAAAAAAAAAAAGAGAGAAAGAAAGAAAGAAAGAAAGAGAACCTTTCTAATCTTAGTCCGTTTGGGTGTATGTGTAAAGAAATTTCTTTCTGGCTTACCACTTAATTGTAAAGTAGTTTCTAGATGAAGCAGAAGGCCAGTCAATTTTCTGATTTTTTTCCCTGAATTTCTAAGTGTCTTTTTAATGTATCTTATTAAAAAAAATTAAGCCATCTTTTAAAACATTTTATTACTATGCAGTAGTTGTATATACTTATGTTGTTCACTGTGGCATTTCAACATGTGTATACATTAGGAGCTGATCAAACCAGGGTAAGTTAGCGATTCTTTCTCCGTATTTCTTTGTTTCGAGCCTTTGACTCCTCACTTCTTTCTCAACTCTGAAGTAGTTCATTGAGAATTTTAATAGACTCATGTTCTTCGGGAGGTGTCTTAGTTACTGTTGTGTTGCTGCAAGGAGACAGCGCCATGACCGAGGCAACTTCTGTAAAAGAAAGCACCTAGCTGCAAGTTTGCGTCCAGTTTCAGAACCTCAGTCCATGGTCATCGTGGCATAGACGGACTTGGCACCCGAGCAGTAGGTGAGACCTTTCCGTCCTGAGCCACAGGCAGCTGCAGGCAGAGGGAGCGAGACTGGTCCTGGGGTGGGTGGACTTTTGAAACCTCACACCCCAGTCCCAGAAGCATATCTCCAGCAAGATCACACCTTCTCCAACAAGCACACACCCACCAGTCCTTCCCAAACAGTTTCACTAAGTGGGACCGAGCACACGGGAGCCTGTGGGAGCCCTTCTCATTCAGACCACACAGGAGACTAGAACTCCTTTCCTCTCACTAGTTTGGTAGTCATCCAGCTCCTCTCAGTTCAGCAGAAACAGAAGTTTCTTATGTTCATACATTGTAAATGTATGATGCTGGTTATACCAGAGCCCAGGGTTTCGCGAGTTTCCTTTCCCCAGACACCATTGAGCTATTAGAGAGCTACAAGAGGCAGAAGACGACATGGTTTAAGTTAATGCTCTCCAATGATAGCACTGTTCTCTTGCTTAGCTTGGTTGATTTCCTCAAATTTCAGTTTCCTTGTTTCTCGAAAGGTGTGCTTAGTACCTGTTCTGGGAGATTTATGTGAGACAGAGTATTTAAAGGGAAGCTTCATCTTCCCTTCCCCCTTTTCTTTCTCTCCTTCCTCTTTCCCTCCGCTGTCTCTTCTTCCTGTCTGTCAGTCAGTCTGTCTGTTTAGAGGTATGATCTCCTACTGTTCAGGCTGGCCTGGACCTCACTGTGTGTAGACGGATTAGCAGTTCTTTTTCCTCACCCCTCTTTAGTATTGGGCTTACAAGTATGCGTCACTGTGTTCAGAAGAGAGTGATTTCTAAACTAGAATCAAAACTAGGAAACTGGTGAGAACATCACTGACGTGCTGATGCTGTAGCGTAAGGTCTGAGGAGACTTGTGGTACTTGGGTGACAGAGGTAAGAAACCAGGAGAGCTGCAGGAAAGGACCCCGTCCAGATGAGAGCAGCGCGGACCTCAGTGTCCTCTGCAGCAGATAGGGAGGCTCGGGGAGCCACCGAGGCCGCGTGTGCTAGAAGATGGGCAGTCTCTAAACCATCCGTCCGCTTCTGAGGAGAAGAATCTGGAAGAGCTCAGAGTGAGGGTAAATGGAGTGGAGGCCGCAGAGGCGCTCGCATGTAACAAAGGTGGCAGTCTGTCACCTACTGACAGTTTGACCCTCTGCTGACCTTGGAGTGGATTTGTTACTTTGGATCCACAGAGCATTTTCAGAGACTGCTGGTGGGCTGCATGCCTCCTGGAAGTGGGATGTTATGGTTTGTATATGCTTTTCCCAGGGAGTGGCACTATTAGGAGGTGTGGCCTTGTTGGAGTAGGTGTGTCACTGTGGGTGTGGGCTTAAGATCTTCACCCTAGTTCCCTGGAAGTCAGTCTTCCACTAGCAGCCTTCAGATGAAGATGTAGAACTCTCAGCGCCTCCTGTACCATGCCTGCCTGGATGCTGCTATGTTTCTGCCTTAATGACAATGGACTGAACCCCTGAGCCTGTTAACCTGTCAACAACCCCAATTAAATGTTGTCTTTTATAAAACTTGCATTGGTCATGGTGTCTTTTCACAGCAGTAAAACCCTAACTAAGACATGGGAGTTACGGCAAGTGCATTTCATCACGTTATGTTATCAGCCTCGGGTCTGGGTCGTCAGCCTTGAGGGTTCCCTCCATCCCTCCCTCCCTCCTTCCCTCCCTCCCTTCTTCCCTCCCTCAAGAAGGCAGTAAACATGCACCTAATGAGTCCATTTAGAGGACAGCCTTAAGTATACTTTCCAAAATAAGCCAGTTCTAGGTGCCAGTATTTCACTAATAGTAAAACATTATTTTGACATAGCTTAAAAATGTGTCACTGTGTCACAATATGAGGCTGTAATGTGCTTGTGCGACTGTTTGACTTTCCACCGATGTTCATTTTATTAGAATCTGTGTCATGCTTTTGTTTTTGTTTACTGTCTCTTTATGCTTCCATCTGTAAGAGCTTGGTCTTCTTTATTCTTACTTTGGTGTTTCTGATTGATGTGTTTACTTTATCCAGCCATGCTGTGGCCTTGGGATTCTAGGAACTCAGAAGATATTTGTTAAACATTTACCAAGAGCAGTGGTTCTCAACTTTCCTAACGCTGTGACCCTTTAGTAACAGTCCTCATGTTGTGGTGATCCCCAACCATAATGTTATTTCATTGCTATTCATAACTATAATTTGCCTACTCTTTGAATTGCAATGTAACTATCTGATATGCAGGATACATGACCCACAGGTTGAAAACTGCTGACTTAGGGAAATGTCTCACATTGTAATATTAAGTGACAGACTGTGAAGTGGATCAGGAAAGTATTTTTTTGGTTTACAGTTTCTGGGTCCTTTTACTTTGCTTGGGGTTCAGACTGCGTTAGGACTTAACTGTCTCAGAAGGCAGGGAACAGAAGGCCGTTCAGAAGTGAAGGCTTGGCGAGAGAGCGAGAGCGAGCTGGGCAGTTGAGAGCACTGGCTGCTCCTGTAGAGGACTGGGGTTCAGTTCCCGGCACCCATGTGGGGCTCAATCCTGTGACTCCAGCTTTGCTTGATAGCTGCTGTTGATCAGTGTGGACACCTGCATACATGTGCAAACCCCTCTCTCTCTCTCTCTCTCTCTCTCTCTCACACACACACACACACACACACACACACCCCTAGTGTGGCTGGGGATATTGTTCAGGGGTAGATTTTGTGCACAGCATTTTGTGCTATTGTTCAGGGGCAGGTTTGGTGCACAGCATTTTGTGCTATTGTTCAGGGGCAGGTTTGGTGCACAGCATTTTGTGCTAAGCCTGTGGTTTGATCCTGTCGCCTCGTCCTGTGGCCCCTGTACAAAAGGGAACTTACCACCTGCGCTAGTTTTGGACCAGTCATTTTCTTCTTGGCATTGCTTTTGTGTTGACTGTGTTAGGCTTAATTAACTTAGAATTTCCATGCCAATCAAAGTTTTAAGTCTCATACTCTTCAAAGGCAGATTTTATTAAAACTTGGGATGATGCCATATGGGTCGTGTTTGTCTTGGTGCTGTGATCTGATCCAGGGTCTTGTACATGTTAAGTTTGTGGTCTGCCACGCTCTGGACTGCCCACCCACAGTGTTTCTCCTATAGACAGTAGTCATTTATCTCCTGATAGTAATACAGGCATATACCTACTGTTAAATTGCGTTGGAATTCTTGCCTTTTCAGTATGATATATCTATCAAATGGCATTTATTAATATAATTTAATTCTTGAGATGTACCTTAAACCAAAGGTGATGAGTGAGTGTGATGTAACCTGCCGGTGAGCAGGGCGCTTGCTCTCTTCCGTGGTGCTCCCTTTCTTCCGTAGTGCTCCCTTTGCCTTGCTTCAGTTGGTCCGGCTCTTGCTGGAGAGTCAGTACTCAGCCAGGAGCCTGCTCGGCCCTTGATATAGGCTACTTTAAGATTACCGAATTTTCTAAAACTCTGAATCCCTACATTTCTGGCCTGTCAGATTATAAGCTGTGCAATAGTGTTATCTTAGGAGACACTTAGATCTTTGAGCATTATTCCTCGGAAGGAATGAATTTAAACATCAGCAACAACAAAAAGCAGACAGATGGCTCACTGAAATGTTCTTTTTTAAAAATACTGCATTAAAGTTACACTCACAGAATGACAAATGTGTCGTAGTAAAATAATATGACAGCGTCGCGCTGGTGTAGATAAATGAACCGCTGACGAAAACAAATTGCCCCCAGTCCAAATCGAAAATTTAAAGTGAAGAGCCCAAAGTAGAACAATCAGGGAGGAAATGATTTCCTGTATTTCATATTATGAACAGTGCTGGTCGTATTTCGGGGAGACATTTAGCATATCAGCTGCAACAAGTCCACAGATCCACACAAGCAGGCAGTTTGTAGCCTGCTTGTGAGTGGGTGGATTGCTGGTATTGCTGATAGGAGCTGATGTCGCAGTCCGAAGGCCAGAGTCTCAGCCTTCAGCAGAAGGAGTTGCCATGGAGGCCCAACAAGGGAAGGAGACTGTAACTGAGGCTGGTCCTAAACCATGGCTCGGCGGAGTGCACCAGTTTCACTCCTGCAGTGGGCTAAGGGATGGGGAGCTGAGCGGGCAGTGAGGGTGGCCAGACTGTGCTGGGCTGCATGGCTAGGGCTTCGGAGTTTACTCTGCAAGCTAGGCGCTGGAGAGTGTACTTAGAACACGGTTAAGTGTCAATTGTGTGACTGATAGATTTCCATAACTAACACAGTTTAGAAGTAATTTATTGAGTCAACACATAGGAATGTTGTCTGCATGCTAGGCATTGCTCTTTAAACATATTCTTTCCTCACACACCTGTCTCTAGCTGCAGAGGGAGTCAGATCGGTTCAGAGCCGTGCTGTCCACCATGGCTGCTAGCCAGATGGACCTATTTAACTTTAATTGACTCAGAAGCCTCAGTTTGCCATTCGCACTGGAATGAGGCTGACGACCTCAGGTAGTGGAACAGTGCAGGTTCTTTCATGGCAGAGCACCCAGGAAGGACTGCTGGCCTACGGGCAGCGACTTAGCGCTCACTGGGGAACATGGGGACGTTGGCTTTGCGCAGCGCACAGCTGGGAGAGAAGGACTGGTGAGAGCCTGTGTATGCATCATGTGGCACTCTGCGCTGAGTGTTGGACTTTGCCATGAAAGTTTGCACAGTTAAGGAACTGGCAAAGAATTCTAAGTAGAAGAGTAATACATTTATGGATATTTGTTTTAAAAATGTTTGGGGTATAAATTGGACTGGCGTGAGAACGGTGGCATTGTATGATGTCGAGAAACAAACAGAGAAGTTTGGAGTGAGCAAGAGGAGGTGAGTTCTGTTTGGTCTCTGGAGTGTTGATAGATGAACATCCCTCAAGCCGTGAGATTGGCAGTTGTAGCCTTGCCCCTGGGCTGACGATAGGCATTTGCTAGTTACCATTTGGTAAGGATGCTGGATACCGTCCAGTGCACAGCGTGCTGTGTGAAAGGCCAGTGTGGACCCTGGGAAAGCCAACATTGAGGAGAGGGAGGAATAGGTGCTCACTCAGAACCAGAACAGAGAATTCAGTTCGGAGAAGCTGTGAAGTTGGCAGTACACACAGTTAATGCACTGTGTTTAAGGTGTAGCACAAAGGCCAAGCCTTCTGAAAGAAAGATGGCATGTATGTGGCTTTGGTTTTTAAAGATTTATTTATTATTATATGTAAGTACGCTGTTGCTGTCTTTAGACACACCAGAAGAGGGTGTCAGATCTCTTTACCGATGGTTGTGAGCCACCATGTGGTTGCTGGGAATTGAACTCAGGACCTTCAGAAAAAGTCAGTGCTCTTAACCTCTGAGCCGTCTCTCCAGTCCAGGTATGTGGCTGTTTGTGAGCGTTTGAGGCAGGAGGGCACGCTGCTCACGCATGCCCACTCAGGCTAGTCTGCTGGCCTGAAAGCTTGTCATGGGGCGGGGAGGTGGGGTTATGTGCCCGGTAGGCTGCTTATGGCTCTTGGCCTCTGAGTTCCTTGAGGGATGAACTGGGGATGAGGGTAGCAGAACCTCTACTCTGAATAGTTTTGAGGATTAAAAGGTTTAATGTGGTTAAGTATAGACTTAACTTTTCTAACATAAACTCTTAGTATATACTGAGAGCTGCATGCAGTTAGTGCTCCTTTGATGTGTGATCTGGTTAAGAATGCTTGTTTTCTGTGTGCTACAGTTAAGAGTGCTCGTCTGATGTCTGATACAGTCATTGTCACCACCAGTGTGGCACCATTAAGATTCACTGAGCTCTTTAAAAAATTGTTTTGCCTTTTTCCAGCTGTTAAAATTATGGAGTTATTGTTAACTTTCACATTAATCATTGCTTTACTTTTTCAGTTTTAAAATTATTGCTGAGTTTCTGTCCTTTTGTTTGAATCATATTTCACTAGCATTTGGAATAACTAAATTATATAATGTGACCATATAATAATAGACAAAGTTAATAAGTACCAGGTGAATTTTTTTGCATGGGCATCAGGGATTTGTGAACAGTGATTATAGCACCAGGTGATACATTTTGTCTTAGACTTGTATTTAGCATTTACTGCTTGGTCTTTGTTGGCTTGTGTCTTTGCCGGGCCAGAGCTGCGGCCCTGCGCTGCATCCCGGCAGCCTCCTCTGCTCACGGACATTGTGGCGGTGAGGCAGTCTCTTAGAAATGAGCTTCTGGCAGAAAGGAAAAGTGTTTGTAGACGGTCTGTGGGCAGCAGAGCCAGCTTCCGGTGAGCGTGAAGGGCAGTGAGGTCAGGAGAGGTGTTGACTGGATTGGGTGGCCTGGGCATTTGTCAGTGAGCCTGGTGGTAGAGAAGCAGTGTCAGAGCATCTGCAGGAGATGGACGGAAGGCTGAGCCATGGGTGAGGGATGACTGGCTCCCGAGGCGTCCGCCCAGGACGGGAAGCAGGACTACAGGGGTCCTGGGCTGTGTTGAGAGGACAGATGATGCCAGCGTGGTGAGCAGGAGGGGGCCCTAGAGGAGGGTGGGGAACTGCAGAGAGAAGCCCAGGGGACCGCAGAGGAGGGCACGATGGATTTGAAGTCTGGGAGTGAGAGGGAAGATGGTTAGGTCATCAGAGGAGGGGAGGGGACAAGGTAGGAGGCTGTGACAGAGCCAAGGAGTCCTGTGGTGACAGAGGGCTTCTCTGGTCTCTGGCAGGAATCTGCAGTCATGTGCAATTCCAAAAAACTCAGTTCACAACATGGACTGAGGTTTGGTTAAATGGAAGCTGTGAACGCCAGTTTGGACAAGATGGTTAGGATACTGGTACAGAAAGATGCTAGATTAAAAGCATGTCCAAGCAGGAGTGGGAAAGAATAGTAGGGAAACACTCGTGTGTAGAACTAGACGTTTCCAAGGAGACAACGGAGGAGGCGGAGTAACAGCTGAGGCCGAGGCAAGGCTAGGTAAGGGACTGATTGTTAAGAGTTGTAGGGTTTCATGTTGCACGGGCTGAGCAGTTTTGGGTGTTCTCAAGGTTTGGGGCTGTGGGCATGGGCAGCTGACAGTTATGGTGAGGGCTAGGAAGCTGGAAGTCGGCATGGGGTGGTCTTTCCTGCTGAAGTGGGGGCCTCGAGCAGCCAGTGACTGGTGTGTCTTAGTTGGGTGGAGGAGTGGCAGATGACCGGCAGGGCTCTGGACAGCCAGAAAACGTCACTCAGAGCAAAATTGCTAGTCAGTGTGCGGACTGTGTGGCATCACTTAGGACACTGATCTTTTCTTGCCTCTAATTTCTATTTTCTTTTCCCCACTAAAATTTAAAGCCTTTGATTTGTTATAAACAATAGAATACCCACCTCCTCTTCCTTACAATAAAGTTGAGAGATTGGCATATATGTGTGTAATTGGCAACAATGCAACAGGTTTTCTTTCTTTCTTTTTTTTTTTAAATCTCTGCCTCTCTGTGCCACCACAGCCTCTCTATACTACCACAGCCTCTCTATGCCACTGTAGTCTCTCTATACCAATACAACCTCTCTATACCACTGTAGCCTCTCTATGCCACCACAACCTCTCTATGCCACCACAACCTCTCTATGCCACCACAGCCTCTCTATACTACCACAGCCTCTCTATGCCACCACAGCCTTTCTATGCCACCTGTCTTAGGGTTTGCATTGCTGTGAAGAGACAGTATGATCAAGGCAACTCTTATAAAGAAAATATTTAATTGGGGCTGGCTTATAGGTTCTAACGTTCAATCTATTATCATAGTGGGAAGCATGGTACCATCCAGGCAGGCATGGTGCTGGAGGAGTGGCGAGTTCTGCATCTGGTTCCAGAGGCAAGCAGGAGAAGACTGGCAGCCAGACATCTAGGAGGACGCTCTCTCAAAAGCCCACCCCCACAGTGACACACTTTCTCCAACAAGGCCACACCTCCTAATAGTGCCACTCCCTGGGCCAAGGGTATTCAAACCACCACACCACCATAGCTTCTCTGTGCCACCATAGGCTCTGTGCCACAGCTTCTTGCCCCATGTCCTCAGCTTGGAGATGTGAGCCGGCATTCTAACTGTAATAACAACAATAGCACTTTAGATGGGCTTTGCTTGAGCCAGGGCCTCACGATGTAGCTCTGGCTAGCCTGGAAGTTTCTGTGTAGAACAGGCTGGTTTCAAACTCAGATCTATCTGCCTCTGCTTCCCAAGTGTTAAGATAAAAGGTATGTGTCACTATGCTCGGCCTTATTTAGTATTTTTAGTTTCCGTTTTAGGCCCTTTTATATACCTCAAGAATTTGTAAGTCTGCCCAGACTTCTTACATGCTGTTTTCTCTGGGGAGTGAGCCAGGGCTCTGCATATGCTAGGCAGGGGCTCTGCCACTGAGTGACATCCCCAGCCCAACTGGACTCTGTATGATCTCTGTGCCCTCTGACCCCAGGCCTATAGTCTCAGTTATTCGACTGAACCTGTGGTCACTAGTGCTGTGGACAGGGCCAGTTACTCAGCCAATAGCCTCTGGATTTGGTCTGTGTGAAGTACTGTAGCTCCTGTGTCTTTCTGTGGATGAGAACATACCACCCTGATCCCATTGCTTTCATGTCCAGAACATGGGGCCTTCCTTTTGCTTTGGAAAGCTGTGACATTTACATCTGTCCCTGAAAATTGAGGACTGCCTCCCCTCTGCAGTTTGCAGAATACCTTTATGTGCGTGTGCTTGTCTCTCCACGTGTCAGAGCACGGCCATAGAAAATGCATTAACTCTACATGGACAAAGGCACCCCAGAACATCGCTGTAGCACTCATTGTATAACCCCTGTTCTTAGGTAGAGGGGAAGTCCACTTTGTCCTTCACCGTCTCGGCCACCTCTCGAACCTCTGCTTGCCCTCCTTTTATCCTGTGAAGGCATTGCACCTTCCCCCTTCCAGAGCGCTTTCTCCTTCCTGAGCCCCAGTTTAAGGCCCAGGTCACAGCCACCTAGGCCAGCAGCCCCAGCCTCTATTGCTCACTGTTATCCCAGCAGAAATGACAGTTACAGGGCCTGAGATGGCTGAGGGCCTCGAGACGTGCCGCCCAGTTTTACAAAGCTGACAATTGAGTTCAGTTATCCATAACCCTTTCAAAGGAACAAGACTTCAGCTGTCTCCTGACTCGCACCATGGCGTGCCCCACCCCCAAGACAATAATAATGAAAATTAAAGTTAAAAAAGACAATTAGAGGTAAGTATCCATTTTCAGTGCACAGAAAAGTTTATCACATAAGCTTCAGTGATTTGCACATTTAGATTAGATTCTTGTCACCAGGCTGTGCTGGCACGCACTGGGGAGCAGGTGCAGACAGATCTCTGTGAGCTCCAGCCTGGTCTACAGAGTGAATTCCAGTACAGCCAGGGCTACACAGAGAAACCTTGCCTAAAAAAAAAAAAAACCCTAAATAAATACTTAAGCAAACAAAATATATTCCTGTCTGGTAGGTCTAGGGACTTTTATTAAGAGCTCTATATGAGCCGGGCAGTGGTGGCGTACGCCTGTAATCCCAGCACTTGGGAGGCAGAGGCAGGCGGATTTCTGAGTTCGAGGCCAGCCTGGTCTTCAGAGTGAGTTCCAGGACAGCCAGGGCTACACAGAGAAACCCTGTCTCGAAAAACTAAAACAAAACAAAACAAAACAAAACAAAACAAAACAAAACAAAACAAAACACCCCTGCAACACAACCAAAACCAAAAACATTGGTTTTGCCATGCCACACCCATACCCTCCTGTCCTTTGAGACAGCCCAGGCTGCCCTGGGTGACTGAGCCCCTGATGCCTCTACCTCCAGGAGTGCTGCAATTGCAGGCCTGGGGTACAGCACTCCAGTTTTATCCTGTCTATTCCTGCCCCAGATCTTGGGGCCCACCCCTTTTGAGGGTGGGGTCAGTAGTGTAAGAATACACTTGGTGCAGCCACAGAATGTGTCCAGCCTGACAGGGCCACTGGTGACCTTCTGAACGCCGAGTTTTAGAAGCGTACCTTTCCAAGTGCTTCAGGGACGAGCTTATCGTAAGTAGAGATTGCATATCGGTCTTCCCAGCTCCCTACACAGAAGGCTGATCCAACACATCAGATGGGAAACTTACCTTCTGTGGCCCTGGAAACATGTTTGCCTTTAAAAAGAGAGTTTTAAAATTAATCTAGCTTTGAGTTGGCATGTCTTCCGAACACAGTTGTAGAAACTTACATTTGCCCTCATGCAGTTTGTGAATTTCTTGGAGGAAGAGTGAATACTAATACTCAGCCTTGATGCTCCAACTGACTGCTTGGCCTGCCTGTGTTTATGCCCATCTGTTCCTGTGGCACCGTGCCCATTGTCATGGTGGCATGCCAGTAGCAGTGAGGCGTAGGCGCCAACACAGATGAATTGTTTGGATGGAATACACTATTCTGTAATACTAATTAATTTTGAGCTGATGAATCTGCATGAGCTAGTGTTAACCAAATACAGCCCAAGTGCTCTCAGTGAGAAGGAAATGCCCGTTGACTTACAGAGGGGCGTATCAGACATTTCAGCCTGCCACCCAGAGTAATTACAGTCAGCGCTCACTATGGTCCCAGCAATCAGTTTTCTTTGAGTAAAGTTTAGAGCTTAAAAGAAAAAAGATGCAGTGGTTTTTATCATGGTAGAATGTGATTAGCAGGAAGTCATGTAACATTGTTAGCTACAGAGTTTATACCACTTGGGTGCTTCTTTACAGTATTGGATTTGAAAGTAAATTTTGTTTAATTCTGTGCTTTGCCAATCCCAGCTCTGTGATGGTATGCTAATGAACGTGAGCAAGGCCAGATGTACCCACAGGGGCTTTCCTGTGTTGGCGTCTCTATTGGTTACTCGGGAACAATAGCAGCTACCTGCGCCTCATCTTCATCTGGACTTTGTCTCTCTGAATAAGGCGTTATGTTATGGAAAATGCTGGGCTGAGTTAGTTACATGTTATAAACACATGATGTAAACTTCCTTTTGTATACTGTCACAGTCAGCCGTAATGAACAAGTTCGTAAGCATCTTTTTCATAAAACCTCAAAGGATCTTATGCAGACAGACATACCATTCTTTCTGTGTCTTCCCTTTTACTTAATGTATTTTGGAGATCTGTCCTTATTACTACATGAAACAGGTCCAGTCTCGAGCCACAATACTGTATTCCTTGAGGTTGGTTAGTTACTCTGCTCTGGAAGCACATTTGATCGATTTCACTTTTGTCACGTAGAAGCAGTTCTGCAGTATACATTTTTGTACACACTGGCCGTGAGTTTATCTTCTTACAGGAACAATTTTTAGAGGTAGTCTTGTAAAGTCAAAGTTCATTGAACATTAAATTATGGTGGATTTTGCTGAGGTGCCTTCTAGATGATTACTCTAAGTCCCAGTGAGTAGCAGTAAAGGCTGCTTTTCTTCCACATCAGTGTCAATGCTGGCCATCATCAAATTCAGTAGATGATATTTTAATAGGTCTAGAATTTATGTTCTCATTTTTTTTTCCAATCTAGCTCTTTTAAAAACTCACTGCATTGTCTTTTCTGTCTTCTGAAGCTGGCAGTCACCTCGTGGACAACCTGCCCATGTGTGTAAGTCTTACTGGGATATAGCCATGCCCCGTTATGCATCCCTGTGTGTTTCCTGCTGCAGCGGAGAGGAGAGAAGGAGTTGTGTCAGGGCTGGCGTGGCTTTAAGGAAGCCTAGACTGTGTATCCCTGTCCCCATGAAGGGAGCTTTGCAGACTGTCTTAAGCTAATGTGCTTCATTTTGATGCCTTTAAGGATGGTGTCCCACTGTTCTGTCCTTTGACTGCTGCGCTTGGTGTGACTGTGCCTTTTCTCTTTCCTAAGATTTCTAAAGTATGTGACTTCAAGTCTTTGTCAGTTTGGTACAACTTCTTCAGTTATTTTTGTTCTTTGCTTTCTCATCCTTGCTTTTGGCTCTAATTAGAGCCGTGTTTGGATAGCGGAGAATACATCCATGCTGTTTGGGGCCCTTGTCTCTGTCCGAGCTTTAATCGGCGTGTTTCCCTTGAACCCTGCCTTCAGTTCCTAGTCTGCTTTGGGCCTGCCCAGAGGGCTTTCAGTCTCAGATTCTGTATTTTCAGTTCTGAGTACTGTAGGCAGTCTTAGCGACTTTGTGGATTCTTTCTCCCATCCTTTATCTCCTCTCCCCCGGCTTTCAGCCCTTACCTAGATAGGAGAGAGAGAGAGAGAGAGAGGGGGTAGAGAGAGTCAGCCCTTACCATTAGATAGAGAGAAAGAAGGGTGCAGAGGAGGGAGAGTGCTAGAAATCTCTGAATATAATTTCTTTCTTCTTGTTCTTTGAGCACCAAACTGCAATCAGCCCCTACCTCCAACGACCAACAGTCACCACCCTCCCCTGTTGGGGTCCTGGCATTTCTATACCCTCTGAAAGGTTCCCAGAATTTCAAACATCACACAGTCGCAGAACAAGCGTGCGCCTCTGCCAGAGCGCAGGGTGTATCATAGCTGCTGCAGAGTAGAAGTAGCCCCATCTCCCCACATGAGGGGATTAAAACAAAAACATGCTCTTACAGTATTTCTGTGTATTACCTATCTTGTCCATCGTTTCTTGTAATTTGTGGCTGTATTTAGTTATTTAAAATGCTTACCTGGTGACTCTAGAATTGGACTCAGCTATAGGTTGTCTCTGCAGTTGTCTCTTCCTGTCTTTGTCATTTAGTTTCTGCCATTGTCCTGTTCCACCTCCCGTGAGGTTTAGTCAGATTCTGAGTACTTAGGATAAAGGCTTGGTGAGTCTGTCAGCTGACCACCAGGAGCTCACTCTGTTAGTTCCAGGCTCCGTGCATTCTCCTCGGTGCTGTTCTCCCTCCGGGACCTCCAGTGTATCATCTGTGAGTGTCTGTGTGGTGTATGAGCCCAGGGCAGCCCCGGGTAAGAGGGCTTGACTGTTGCTCTCCTTTTCAGTGAGACCCTCTGAAGCCTCTCCCCATGCCTCTCCCCACAGGGGGCAGTTTCTCTTGGATTCTTAGAGTCTTGCCCCGTGGAAATGCGCCTGCTCCTTGAGGGGACTGGGCACACAGCTTGTGTACCTTTGGGTGCTTTCTTCCTCTTTGATTTTGCTCACGTTCCAGTCACTCTTGTGACTGGATTTCAGTATTTGTCACTTCAGTCACAATAATTGCTTCTCTGGTTCTGTTCTTCCCAGGGGAAAATGCACTGAGGGAACCAGCTGGTGCGGAGGATGGCGACCTCTAAGTCCTGCCTGTATCTGTACTGTGTGCACTTGCTTATGGCTTTAAAAATGGCTGTTTTCTGTGGCAGTTTACCAGTGGTTTCATGACAGGAATTGGAGACCCGTGTTTTAGACATAGCAACCAGAATGACCCTGCTAAATATATTGTTATAATTATTTTTTTTTGGAAAATACTCATTGCTCAGCTGTTTTAAAACTCTGACACCTTTAGTCCTGGTGCACGTCCGTTCGTTGAGCCATTCTCTCCTGCCCCTCCCGCTCCCTCACCTGAGAGGCACTGTCTATCCAGTCCCAGGCCCCGCTCCTTTGTTGGGTGAGTGACCTCTCTGTCTGCTTCCTGTGTTCTCTGCAGTCTGGCCTCTGACTTCACCTCCTTCCTGGGCTGCCTTATGACTCAAACTTTGCTTCTCAAGTGCAGTTTTGTTTTGTTTATTAGAATACAATTTCAGGAGGGATCTCTCCCCTCCCACCTTGTTTTTCTTTAGTGTGTCACCAGTGCAAATGGGACGTAATGGAGGCAGGCCCTTCAAGACGGAAGACAGTGTTATTTGTCTCAGTGAGAGGCGTGCTCTGAAGGATTCATGTGACTGTACACTAGCTTTCAAATGAAGATATCATTATCTCTCTCTCTCTCTCTCTCTCTCTCTCTCTCTCTCTCTCTCTCTCTGTGTGTGTGTGTGTGTGTGTGTAGTTTTAATAGAAAGCCAGGAGAGAAAAGCAAGGGCTAAGGGAGTGCTTGTCACGTGTTCTCTTCAGTCCTGTACACAGTATGGAGAGAGAATTCTGTCTGTGCTTGGGTGATTTGGGTTCGAGAGGCGATGGCGGGTGACTGGATGGTTCAGGGTTCCATCAGGTATAGTTGGAGTTTTCCATTTTGTATGTGTTGAGTGACAGCGCCTGCCTGAAGCTGTGCCCAGCCCGGATGTGAGGAAGGGTAGGCAGACTGCAGGCATCAGCAGGCCCCGGTGCTGTCGTTGCCCACCCCCCCCACCCCCACCCCCCTCGCGTGCGCGTGCCAGGCGGGTCGGAGCCGGGGCTGGAGCGCTTCGTCCTGCTCTAGTTCCCGGGCCTGTTCTGCAAAGCCAGTCCCTTTGCCACTTGGCACCAGGAACTGTCTTCCTCTTAGGCCGTTCTCAGGACCCAGGTTTGAGAGGGTCTGGCAGTTTTGGGAAGTGTCCTTCCTGTACCCTGCTGCCCCCATTTTGCCATCTGTTGTGGTACAACCCTGAAGGAAGTCACTGTCCCTCAGTACTTGTGCCATGCCCTCATTTTTAGATGTAAGCCTCAGGTGTGGCTCTCAGGTGCACAGCTCCTGAACTGTTTTGGGGAAGTGAGGTAAATGTGTAGGGTGACGATTACCATTGCATTTTCAAAAGACTTTGGGAAGAAGACGGCATATTTTCAACACAGAGCAAGTAAATGCTTGCGGGGCCAGCGAGTTGGTAAAAATCCTTACAGTGCAAGCCCAGGGATCTATCTGAAGGGGCGAGCCAACTCCTGAAAGGTGTCCTTTGACCTCCACGCGTGCACATACACATACCATAAAGAAGACCTTCACGGAGGTAGTTGTCTTTACCCTGTAATCCCAGCTCTAGAGAGGCAGAGGCACGAAGATCTCAAGTTCCAGGCCAACCTGGCCTGTGTGGTGACACTGTTTCAAAACTAGTCCTCTTAAATAAATGAAAATAAGAACGATTCACAGATCCGCGGTAGCTTACGTCTGGATGAGTTAGGAAGCTGTTGCTGACACACGGGGTCGGCCATGGGACCGCACAGTCTGTGTGGCAGAGGCACGCAGAATACCAGCTGCCCTATAGTCGCCGCAACGACCTCTGCTTGTATGCAGTTTTAGGAAAGAGGGTCCGAGTGGTAGCAGCCCCTCAGGATGTTGGGGAGTGAGCGTGTCTGGCTGTGAAGGGTTGTGGGCAAGCTTGGGGAGGGTGCCCTGGGGGGGCAGATGTGGCAACTGCAGGACTTTACCCAGGCTTGACAACTGAACAGAGTATGCTCTTAGATTTGGAGAATGCTATGTGTCACACCACAGCAAGGCTGACAAGTTAATTGTGTGATACTCTGTTCTCAAAGTGCTAAGGAGCTTTCTTTCTTTAAAAAATTTCAGTCTGTCATGGATGAATACTTCTATAAAATTCAATAAAAATAAATTACTAGAAAAATACAGTGGCAAAAGTATGTAAAATACCACCCCCTTTTTATTGGATTCAATAAACATAAAATTATACTGTCAAATTGCTCTTCCAAGTTCCCAGGTGTGTGCACTGTCCGCCTGCATGTGTCGGGCCCAGGCACCCGAGATAGCACTAGAGCAAGCCCCCTGGCGAGCGTCAGCTCCTGTGGGCTGCGGTCTCCTCTTCATTTATATTGCTTTATAAGGCGTAGAGGAGGAAGAGAAGGGTGCGTGTGGGGGAGGGGAGAGTTGTAATGCGTTCCGGGTTTTAGATTTATGAGAAAGAAAGGCCACCGATACTCTAAACTCACCTGACCCCCAGGCTGTTCTGCGTCACTGGTCCCACATTGCTTTGGGCAGAATTCCGGTTTATTCTGGTAGAATACAAGCTTGTTTCCTGGTCAGAATAAGGTTTGCTTTAGCTTTTCAGCAATGCATTTCCTGTTCCTAGAAACTCTTAGGCATATTTTGAATGGGACAAGAACAGTTATACCATTTACCACCACAAGATGTCACTTCTGTAAAAATAAAGTCCGTTCCCTAATATTGCAGGTAAGTGAAGACGCGGGTAAGTAAAAAGAAGCAGGGATTTGAAACAGGTGCGCACAGTGTTTCCAGTGCTGCTAAGTCAGCACTATTTCAAACAGGTACCTTGAATGTAAGTGTCATGGAGTAACACATGCTCCTCGGCAGTTTTGAATACACACCATGAAGGCAGTGAGTGACTCAGGTGCAGGAAGAGACGGTGCATCTGAGAGTGAACAGGAAGGAGTCAGCTCCTTTAGTGCTTTCTGTTTTGGCTACAGGCGAAGGGGCTCTGAGAAGGGCACCCCCTGGGAGGTTGTGGTGACTGGTGGGAAGGTGGGCACTGCCTCTGGCTGACGCAGCCTGGGCGTAGGTCCATTCCTGGGACCTCAGAGTTAGTAGCTCTTTCCTGGGGCGGCACTGAAGGCATCTGTGTTTGCCTTGGAGACTGTCTTTTCTGTTAAACAAGAGCTAAGCCTTTGGCTTTAATATCTGCATCCTGTTTTCTTGTTTTCAGTTTTAGAGAACAGGACAGGACATAGGGTGGCTGAAAAGAGGTCCTTGTCTACCCGAACGTAGGAGAACTAGCCAGGCCTCCATTAGGACCAGCAAGGTGATGTCTGTGTGAGTGGTCCCAGGTCGCCTTGACTGGCAGGTCCTAAAGTTGATATTTTATTCTTCCTCATTGCCCATTTTTCTCTCCAGGTAACACTGGCCAGGAAAGTTCTGGAACATTCTTAGGGAAAAGGAAAGGAAAATATAGGAGAAAGTCTTCTCCTTTACTGGCATTTGGTGTTCAATCATCTCTTCTTAGTTCCTATCTAATTTTCTCTCTCTTTCTCTCTCTCTCTCTCTCTCTCTCTCTCTCTCTCTCTCTCTCTCTCTCTCTCTCTCTCTCTCTCTCTCTCTCTGTGTGTGTGTGTGTGTTTTCATAACCGGAATACAATTTAAAACGTTTCTCTTAGGTTTTAGTATTTCCAGTTAGTATCATTACGTAAAATGAAAGAACAGGACAAAGTAGGAGGAGTGGCTTGAGGCGGCCCGCTCCCCACGCCTCCACAGCTTCCTACTGTCTGAGTTTTGAAGAGCCTGAGGTGTTAGAAGAGGGCATCCTGAGTTTACTACAGTGAGATTTATAGTATTTTCATATTTAGTAGTTGTAAATCTTCAGAGGCGGGTTTCTTTTAAAATATTTATTTTATTTTATGTGTATGAATGTTTCTCCTGAATGTATGCATGTATGTGAACCATGTGTGAGCCTGGTGTCCTCAGAGGTCAGAGCCTTTGGAACTGGAGGTACAGATGGTTGTGCGCCACCTTGTGAGTGGTGGGACTAGAATCCCCATCCTGTGGGGGAAGAACAGCAAGTGATCTTAACCAAAGAGGCATCTCTCCAGCCCCCAAACATTGGTTTACTCATTTGTTTGGGGCGGGGCACGCTTGTTCCACAGCGTGCACGTGGAAGTCAGAGCCAGCCTCTGGGCGCCCTTCCCCCCCTTGTACCTTGTGCTGCTGTGCTGCGTACTCCAGGGTGCCTGGCCCACAGCTTCTGCGTGAGTCCCCTCCGCCTCCCGTCTCACCGTGGAGTGCCAGCATTCTAGATGCACGCCATTGCTGCCAGCTTTGTGTGTGGGCTCTGGGGATTGAGCCTGGCCGTCAGGGTTGCATGTGTCGTGCCTTTGCCCTCATCAGATGCCTGAGCCAGCTCCTCAGCCCCGTAGTTTTTATACATAGCTAGTTCTACTAGTAACACAAAGTGCTGGCTATAGTTTAGTTGGATGTTTTAATTACTGTAGTTCTTTTTGTCTCCTGTGAATGGTCACTACTATATTTAATGTACCATTTGAAAAGTAAAAGTAAACTTTTTTTCATAATAATTCACATTGCCTATATTCTTTCTGGGGAAAAGTAAAGTGTGTGTAGTATAGTGTTTCTTTTTTAAATTGTTTTGGTAAAAGGACAGTTTCTTAACATTTAAACCCTGTTTTAGTTCGCCTAGGTTGTAGACACTGGGTGAATTAACCAACACAAACTTTTTGAAGGTGGCAGATCAAGGTGTCAACAGCTTCGTCTTCAAGGTCCTCTTTTCTGGTGTGCTGTGTCCCTGCCTGATCATTCCTTGCTGTCTGTGTTCTTATCCTCATCCCTTCTTCTTTTTTTTTTTTTTTTTTGTTTGTTTGTTTTTGTTTTTCGAGACAGGGTTTCTCTGTGTAGCCCTGGCTGTCCTGGAACTCACTCTGTAGACCAGGCTGGCCTCGAACTCAGAAATCCACCTGCCTCTGCCTCCCAAGTGCTGGGATTGCAGGCGTGAGCCACCACTGCCCGACTCCTCATCCCTTCTTAAAAGATAGTCCTGACTGGCGTGTGGCCACCCACAGGTCCTCACTGTGGCTCCGTCACCTCAGCAAAGGCTGTCTCCAGGAGGCTTCACTTCAGTGAACTTCACCCTTATTTCTTCTTTTTTTGTTATTTTTAAAAGATTTATGTATTAGTTGGGGTTCTTTAGAGGAACAGAGTTTACAGAGTGAGTCTATATGTATATTTTGAAAGGGCATTTACTAGAAGAGCTTACAGGCTGTGGTCTGCCTAGTCCGACAGAGGCTGTCTATCAAGGGAAGATCCAAGAATCCAGCAGTTGGTGAGTCTGCAAGGGCAGATGTCTCAGCTGGTCTTCAGTATACTGCAGAATTCTGAAGAAGTGGGCTCTGGTGCCAGGAATGGATTTGCCAGCGACGTGAGAGCAAGCAGGCAAAGCTTGAAACTTCCTTTTCCATGTTCTCTATAGGGCGCCAGCAGAAGGTGTGGCCCAGAGTGGCGGTGGGTCTTCTTAACATCCAAAGGTCTGCCAGTCTGCCAGTCTGCAGCAAACTGAAATGTAGCTATTTTAAATAATCTTAAATAATTTAATTAAGAAAAAGTCCCTAATAGCTGCATGGGTTTTAGTTGATTCCAAAGGTAGTCAAGTTGATAACCAAGAATAACCACCGCAATGTCTAGAGTGTTTTGCCCACATGTATGTAATGTAAGTGCATTGTGTGCACTCCTGATACCCTTGGAGACCAGAGTTGGGCACCAGCTCCCTTAGAACTGGAGTTAGGAATATTTTCAGCTTCTGGGTAGGTGCTGGGACCAAACCCTGGTCCTCTGCAGGAGTGGCCAGTCTCTACTCCACCCTGCCATCTCTCCAGCCCCTCATGCAGTCTTGAGAGGTGCTGAGCATGTTACATGACTTTGTAAAGTGTTTTAAGCCTGGGGTAAGAAGGCCGTGTGTCTGAAGTGCTGACGCTCCCCGTCTGTGTTTAAGTGCCAACTGTGAAGGGAAGGCATTGGGGGTCGGTTCTTTCTGTTCGCCTTGTAGCTCCCAGTGATTGAATGTAGGTCGCCAGATTTGGTGTGGGTGTCCTCACCACTGGCGCTTTTCTGGGGCTGTCCCTTGGTGGGTGAATGTGTTGCGTTTGGGAGCCATGCACGTGGATTCTTTTGGCTACATTTCAGTTTGCTGCAGACTGGCAGATTGTAGCTCATGCAGTGTGATAGTAGTGGTGGTGGGTAGTTTGACTTGTCACCCTCCTGGCCAGTGCTTCTCAGCCTTCAGGTTGTGACCCCTTTGTGGCTTGACCGACTCTTTCACAAAGACTGCATATCAGATATCCTGCATATCAGATATCCTGCATATCAGATATCCTGCATATCAGATATTTACATAACAGAAGTAGAATTGGTTGTGATTGGGTCACCGCGAGGAACTGTGTTAAAGGGCCTTGAGAACCGCGGCTCTTCTAGGCTCTGTGCCCACAGCTTCTTTCAGAAACTCAGAGTTTCTTCTGATGAATTAAAGTGGCATTCAGTAACTTTTAATTCTTGAATAAATGTACACCCTTATTTCAAAATCTGCAAATCAATGTCTGATTTCATATGTCCTTCTTGGGTGTGATTTCCATTGTCTTTAGAACTAAATGTCTTGTTTAAACCAGTGGATAAAGTGCTGTAACACTCTTATCCATCTAACAGAATTAGCTTTTCTTATAACCACTTAAGTCTTACAATAGAAATGCTTGACGGATGTCCATGCCGTGAAATCGCCACCACAGGTGCAGAGCCCTTACTTCTTAGACATAAAAGCCTCCCTTTCTTGTGCTCCCCATCCCCCCTACATGGCGCTGCTGCCGTGACGACGTGCAGGTGCCTTCCCTACTGTAGTTGAATTGAATGTTACAAGAATTAGCCCTGCCTATCCTCTTGTGTTTGCTTTTTTCGACTCAGAATAATGATTGTGAGAGTTCATTAACCTGTTGTTGCCTGCATCAGTAGCTAGTTCTTTATCATTGCTAAGAGATAAATATTCCAACATATGGCTTAAGTCACATTTGGCAGATGGACATTTAAATTTTTTTCAAGTTGCTTATTATGAAACGACTATTAATAGATTCATATTTTCATAAGTCATTGTGTGGATATGTGCTTTTATCTCTCTTTGAGGAGGAATGACTGAATGGTATAGCAAGTGTATACTTAAATTTGTAAGAGTTTCCCCGTTTTCCTGCACAATCATATCATTCTATGTTTCTCCCACAACTGTGAGAATTTTGGGTGCTGCATGCCCATGCCAACATTTATTATTACAGTCGCTTTAGCCCTTGCGGGTGTGTAATAATACCTCACTTTGAAGTCCTCTGAAGAATAATGATCATTTTCCAGGAATTTATGATATTGTTATATCTTCTGTGGTAAAGTAGACACTTGACTTTTACCTTTTAAAATGTAATTGTCGAGCCGGGCGTGGTGGTGCACGCCTGTAATCCCAGCACTTGGGAGGCAGAGGCAGGTGGATTTCTGAGTTTGAGGCCAGCCTGGTCTACAGAGTGAGTTCCAGGACAGCCAGGGCTATACAAAGAAACCCTGTCTTGAAAAACAAGCACTCAGATTTCTCCTCACATGATTCCAGTCTGGACTGTGTTCTGACAGGGTTTTACTCTACAGCCCTGTGGGCTTGGCCAATACATGTCTTAGCTCTTATACTTCACTATTAGCAGCTAGGGAAAACCAGGCTATTTTATCAATGTGCTGCTTTTGAAATAGCCTCATTTAAATTTCCAATGGCGTAACTTCCTGTCCTTCCTTTTCCCCCTCTTCCTTCCAGCCCCTTTGCTGTGGATGTTCCCCAGTGAGCTTTTAACCCAGGCTCAGGTGATTCTCTTTCCGCGCCCGCCCAGGTGATTCTCTTTCCGCGCCCGCCCAGGTCTTTGACCTACAGACATGCACCATGGTCCTTGCTGGAGCTCCTGCTGTTCGTTCATCTCTGTTTCTTTAAGACATTTGAACACAGCCCACCAAGGTCTCTGCTGCTGTGTATAACCAGACCCAACTTTCCTGTCTTCCCATAACATCATCCCTCCTCTGTCGGAGATCTCATGGATCATCTTTAACATGTGCATTTCTCTTGGCTCCTTTTCGAATGTGTGTTTTAGAACTCTAAATCCTTTCCCTAGTACCTAGTTGCAAAGCAATTTTTGTAGCATCAGTCTGCTTCTGGGTGCTAAGATCTGCCTTAGCCTGCCAGGCCTGCCGTAACACCCCAGACTAGGAGTCCTAAACACAGGCTCCATCACATAGCTCTGTCTGCAGCCCAAGGACAAAGCATTGGTAGACTACTTCTCCCGAGTGTCAAGAACTCTTTGTCAAGCAATCTGTCTTCAAAAATTATTTCATTTTGTTTAATGAAAAGTGATGAGAGGTTACAAATTATATATTTTCTTTAGTGGGACAAGTGCACATTTGTGAATTTCCCCAGAGAAGATTAGAAGGCTGGCCATGTCTGTCAGGAGCTGATGGGGCAGACCTTCCTCTTCTTAGCAGCTCTACCAAGTAGCTTTTGTTCTAGACTCTTTTAAGGCTGTTTTAAATAGCAGACAGCCTTGTAACCAAGGCAGACATGGCCCCCTGGGTGTCATTGCTGCAGAGGGTAGCAGTGTTATCTCTGTGTGACCTGGGAATAATGTCACCTTCCTGACTGTCTCAGTGCCCAGTTGCCGCATCCCACTGACTCAGACTTCTAAGTAGTTCTTTCTCTTTCCTGTCTTACATCCCTACATCCCAGGCTACCGGTTAGATGGTATAGTGGATTCAGTCTCAGAATGAAGGAGGCGTCCCTATTTCTTTGTGCAGTAGGGGGTAGGAGTTGGGTTGGTGTGAATGGCCACACCTTAGTCAAGGCCCTTGTGTAGTGCAGTCTGAGAACATTTTTAGTTTGGTGATTTTGTTTTTTCATGTGGCACTATTTGAGAGCCGACTTGATCGTTTTTCCCTGTGGGTTATGTCAAAGACACTGAAGGAAGCGACTCTGACTCTGACGCCACGCTCTTGTCGACCTTTCATCAGCAGAGGTCAGGCTGAAGGGCAGTTCTTACCTCTGTGTCACTTTGGGCTTTATGACCTGTGCTGCAGCTCCTTACTGTCGTCCCCAGCTCTCATACGAATGACAGATTTAATAGGTGTCTTCTGCTAAAAGTCCAAGTCTAGAATTATGTCTTCTTTTTTTGTCACAGGAATGAAGACCTGAAGCAGATGCTGGAGAGCAACAAAGACTCTGCCAAACTGGATGCTATGAAGCGAATTGTTGGGGTAGGTCGGCCGCTCAGGGCTTTGGGCTCCGGAGCTGGGTAGCCTGTGTTACAGCCACCGTGCATGCTAAGTAATAGGGAAACAGCATTACTCTGTGCTGATTAACTTAGATTACCTTTTAAAAATGTCAAGGAGTTCTCGTTCTCACTTTTCTATCTCTGATATCAAAATAGTTCTTCTGTGAGCTAGAATCAGTCATTTTGAAGACAAAATAAGGCAGTAGTGTAACCCTGTTTTCACCTACAGGTCTTTAAGGAGTTTTGCTTGTGGCCTTACTGCCTGCCGTTGTGATCACACAGTCCTGTGCATGAGAGCTGAAGTCCGTCCTCTCATCGCAGTCTGAAGCCCATCCATGCAGCGAAGCTAGGGTGTTCCTAGGCTGCTGAAGGCGGGGCGGTGGGCAGATGAAGGAGCTGGCTGTCACAACAGTTGTGTTAGGTCTGAGGAGTCCGATGCTACCAGTTAGGAGAGGATCCCAGGATGCAGCAGTGATCTTTAGGAGATGGTGCTCTCATCTTTAGGAGATGGTGCTCTCATGTAAATCCATAGAACATGTGGGTGGAAAATGTATTTATGCAGGCACCTCAAAAGCTTGTGTGACTCATTTCATATCTGGGAAGTTAACTGTCTTAACATCCACTGAAGGGGTAGAGGGAGATTTGGTAATAAGATGTTCCCTGGAAGACAAATCGGTCTCCAGGTGGCCATGTAACAAGCATCAACATGAAACAACACAGGAAATAAACCAGGAATCCCGTGAAGCTTGAAAGAGAAACAGATTCATGGTTACAGGGAAAAGTGTCGCTATGCTGCTCTGAAGACAGCAGAGTGGGGGACAGAGAGCCAGTGAGGCCCAGTACTGCAGCAGTGAGGCCCAGCACAGCAGCAGTGAGGCCCAGTACAGCGCCAGTGAGACCCAGTATGGTGCCAGTGAGGCCCAGCACAGCGCCAGTGAGACCCAGTATGGTGCCAGTGAGGCCCAGCATGGTGCCAGTGAGGCTCAGCATGGTGCCAGTGAGGCCCAGTACGGGGCAGCAGCAGCTTCTTTAAATGTAAACACATATGAAGGAAGTAGAAGTGAAATCACCACTTAATGGGGGAGACAAAACCCAACTACACATCTTGTGTCCCCAAGTAAAGTCTCCAGTGTCAGGAGTGGGTGAAGGGTGCTCATGGAAATCCCCAAACAACCCAGGTTGCTGCCAAGGCGCCTGCTGCTCTCTCAGCCTGATAGTGAGGCCTTCACCTGAGGCCAGGGAGTCCTCAGCTGTCCTGTCGTTCTTCCTACACCTACACCGAGGGCTGGACCCTGAGTGGCCCCACCCCTTCGTGAGCGCAGCGGTTTGCTCTGCTCTCCATACCGTTCATTGCACACGCTCCATTGCTGTCTCAGTGGCCCACTGCTTCCCCATCTCCATCCCGGCCACTGCCCTCCTCTTCCACTCACTCCTGTGCCAGCCCTTCCGCCTTTCCGGCTCTTACTCATATCAGTCTGTTTCTTCCTCACCGTCGTCTCTCCCTTGGAGGATGGTGGTGGCCCGTCATTGTTTCAGGCACTATTTCCTGTTCTCGTTCCCACACTGATCTGGAAAGATCTTGAGATGCAAGCCCAGCCGGGCTGGCCCTCTGCTCGGAGCTCTGCCGCGCTTCCATTTCCTTCTTAGCCACGGAAAGCCACCTCCTTTGCTGTGAGGTCGCATCCTTTGTCCCCTGCCTACTCCACCCTGGCTGCTCTGGCCTCCTGCTTGTGGAGCGGAGGAGCGGAGGAGCGGAGCGTGCTGTGGAAACTGCTCTTCCTGCAGATCCCACGCTTCCCCTTCTGTCAGCGGCCTCTGCAAGGAGAGCTTTTGGGCTCCCCATTTTTCTCTCGTTTTGTCTGTGGTAGTCAGTGTTGCTACCCTCAGGTGTGGTATTTGCTTGTTACAGACCGTCCTGAGCGTTTGAAGGGGCCATGGCTGAGGACCGCTGCCGTCTCTCAGCAAACGTTTTTGGAATTGTACTATAGGGTGTCTTTTCTCTTCCTCACATATATTAACTCTGTGAAAGTCCTTTTAGAGTGTGGAGTTGAGTTAGCCTTGGGACAGTAGTTAATGTGACAGAATCTCAGAGCATGTACTTGATAGATGTGGAGGGCCACAGTCATAGCAGAGCGTTGTAGCTGCAGTATTGTGAGTTTTCTTTGACACTTAGCATGCTTCACAAAACACACAAGTAAAGGTATTGCAAATAGAGAAATATAATAGAAGATGAGGGGGTAATAAGGAGTGTTTAGTTTGTTCTATTTTTTTTTTTTTTGAGACATTTTTGCTATGTAGCCCAGGTTGACTCAAACCTTCCTGCCTCAGCCTCCCAAATGCTGGGCTTATAAACATGCAGTTCTATGTCTAGCAGCCTTACCAAGTATTCTAAATATGTCTCAACAGAAAGGAATTTTAACTTTTTACTGGAATTATAAACCATAAAAAAAATCACATAGTATTTATATAACACACTTATTTCATACATAATAAAGCAGACATACCACTTTAGCTGGAGTTTTGAGAACGAGAAGAAAATAAAAGTACAAATAGATATAACCTTTTTAGGTTATAAAAATAAGTAACTAGAAATCTGCTGTTGCTGATGGGAAATTGCAGAGTGTGGAAATTGCAGAATCTTCTGGGAGGTGATTCTGACGAGGGGCACGAGGCGTGTCAGTTCCTTGGGGATGGCTTCAGTGAGGGGCTGATAGATATCTGAGGAGGACTGAATGTCGAGAAGTCAAGTGAATTGGTGGTAATGGAACCAGAGAGGACTTGGTTTGAAGTGTAGACCAAGGAGCTTCAGAGAGTTTGGGCAGCTGAGAGGACGTTGGAGAAGTAACAAACAGTCTGAGCTAGAGACTGTCGGGCAGCTTTGAAGTAGGCTGATGTGAGGAAAGTGAGGGGGGGGTTCCCCTTTCATGATGCTGGGGTTGAACCCAGGACCTCGTGCATGATAGACAAGCCTTCTGCCATTGGCTACACCATAAGCTCATAGTGGTGTGCATTACAGGCAGGAAGGGACCTGTTGGGGATTCCTCAGTGAGCTGATGCTGACCTGAGGTAAGGTCAGAACGGCAAAGATGGCTGGACAGGAGTGATCTAAGAGACCAGCACCACGACCTGGTTGTCGTGTAGATGTGAGAAGAGAACGAGACCTTTCTGTGGTGTCTGTTGCCTAGGAGAATCCGTGGGATGAATAGATTGCTCTTGTAATGTGTTTTTGCTTTGTTTTTAAATCTCTTGTCTTGAAGACCGAGTTTGGTTTTTAGGCAGCATGACTGGGATGAGGGCAGCAGCTGCTGATGTGAAGTTAGGGGGTTGGATGCAGAGCTCTGGGCACTGATCTTGGTTTGTAGAGATGGCATTCCTGAGAGCGGAAGAAGTCTTCTGCATTGGGGCATCTGACCCAGCAGTGGTTCACAGACTTTCAGTGGGCGGAGGGAGAGGCACTAGTGAAGAGACCTCTGAAAATTACAGCATGGCAGCCAGGAGACCCTCTGAGGAAGCCTAGCGAGTATGGGGAATCCCCTGCCCCAGTGCACATTTTAAATGGAGAAGCCTGGGGGTATGAAAGAGCACCCAGGGAAATGTGCCTGCAGGACGTGACTGTGCACACCTTAATTTCCTGTGTGGATTCTCCTTTCCCTCCTCCTCTCCCTCCTCTCCCTCCTCCTCTCCCTCCTCCTCTCCCTCCTCTCCCTCCTCCTCTCCATCCTCCTCTCGATCCTTCTTCCCTCCTCTTCCTCCTCCCTTCTCTTTTCCTACTCTCCCTCCTCCTGCTAGGCTGGCCCTGGAGTTCCTCCTGCCTCTGCTCCCGGCTGCTGGGGTCTCGGCAGTGCACGCCCATGTTCGCTGTACATTTCCCTTTCTGTGTCTGTGTGTCTGGATCCGTGTGGAAGCACAGGAGACTGTGTGTTCCTGATGTGTGGGGTCGGGATGTGGCTGACACTGGAAAACGTTAATTGTTATTTTGTAGCTTGCTTTGTGACAAAAGTCTTTCAAATATTTAGTGTGTGTAAAATTTCCCAGAACGTGTTTTGTCTTCAGGTTAGGGACTTAAAAGGCTCTGTCCTGATTCTCCTCTTTAACCCTGCAGATGATTGCGAAGGGGAAAAACGCCTCGGAGCTCTTCCCTGCTGTTGTGAAGAATGTGGCCAGTAAAAATATCGAGGTACTGTTTGCTTGACTGTTTTTATGACTCCTGCTTTCTAAGCCAGCTGCACACTTCCAGCTACTTGGGGATTTAATGTATGTAAACATCACTGGCTTTTTATTATGGTAAAATGTCTACAAACTCAACTATAGGTAAAGTATGCCAGCAAGTGGGTTTGAACTTAGCTTTGGGTTTTTGGTGGAAACTAAAAAATGAGATTGAAGATGTAGTGATGGTTGTTGTCAGTGTTCATGATTCCTGAAGGCAGTCTGGCCTGGCAACTTGGTTTTATGATAGCTTAGCTCTCGGGACACAGACCTAGCAAATCTACCCAAACTTGGGATTTGTGGCTCTTTTGCCATGTCTAAAGCAAAAACAAAAACACAAAAACAAAACAAAACTCCCCAGAGAATTCTGAAGCTTTTTTGGCTACCGTGACAGGCATGAAGTTCTCAGTGTGCCTGCAGGGGTTTATTAACCGACTCAACCCCCGCGGGCCCCTTTCCCAGAAGCTAGACTGACACACTAGCCTGACGCCAAAGCCACGTGCCTTCGTCTGTCCTGCAGAAGGACTCTGGTTAAAGTGAGGCGGCTGTCTCACTGGCTTCGAGGGCCTCCTACCCCCATATAAAATCCAGAACCACTGCCTCACAGATACCACTGACAGTGGCATTCTAAGTCAGGAGGCCGTGGCAAGCATTGACAAGAGGCCCTGTGAGGGGAGGGAGGTGATTTCAGGGAGTGCTTATTTTGGTGGTTTTGATAGTATTTTCAGTACATCATATGGCTTCTCCTTATATAGTTATTTCTGCTTTTTATGATGGTATTTGTCTTAGAGTTTCTATTGTCGAAAGTAGCCTGAGGAGGAAAGGGTTTATTTCAAGGTACAGCTCCATACCACAGTCCATCACTGAGGGGAGTCAGAACGGAACCTGGAGGCAGGAGCTGAGGCCAAGGCCGTGGAGGAGCACTGCTCACTGGCTGTTCCTCATGGCCTGCTTGGCCAGCTTCCTTACCGCATGGGACTACCAGCCAGGGGCTGGCACCACCCACAGTGGGCTGGGCCCTCCCACACCGATCAGGAACATGCGCTGTAGGCTAGCTCACAGGCTGTGCTCCTTCTGCTTAATTTGATTTTCTAGAACATGTGCTTGAAGAGGCTGTGTGAGTAGTCGTCCTTGTAATGCAGTATGGTCGGCTGAAGGCCACTTGGAGACCTCTGTGTAGTAAAGACAGAACTAAGATCAGCGTGGCACTGGCGCAGTGACTTTAAATACAGCCGTGTTCCTCAGGAAGGCAGGGGCCTTGGTGCTGACGACTGCTCTCCCCAGCACATGCCACAGCACTGCTGTGTCTGTCCGTCCGTCCATCCGTCCGCATGCCTGAGCAGCACACCACTGTTCTCCACTGGGCCCCGCTGCAGCTTCAAGCCCTAGCCCTATCAGCGAGTACACTCCTTGGGTAGCAAGGTTCATTCTGCTCCATTTCATTTTGAATTCAGTGATTTTAGTATATGCATAGAATTTATCACAATTCCACAGTATTTTTCTCGCTCCAAAAAAAAAAAAAAGCCGCTATGACTGGCGGGCCCGCCTCACTCCTCTACTCTCTGTCTCCATGATTTTCCTATTCTGGGCATTTCCCGGGGGTCTTTTTAAAGGAGGTCCCAGGAGGTCTGGAGAGTGTCCTAAGGCCCCACAGACTGCCTGAAGATGAGCAGCTCGGGCTGGAGCCACTCCAGGCTGCATGTCCTCAGGGCTCTTCATGCTGTGGCATGCCAACCGAAAGGGGTTTGCAATGGGAGTGTCGTGGCGTGCCAATCAGGGCCACTGAATGCCACAAAGATTGCCTCGCACAAAAGGCCTCACGCAGGAGATTGATTGGAGAGGTGTGTGGGTGGAAAAGCACACAGCACAGATGGGTCCTGAGGGTGGGCATTATAGGTGTAATGGAGCATGCGCCCTGGGAACACATGCCTGAAAAGCATGTCACATCAGTGATGCCGGCCGGGGCCATTGGCACTGAGTCATTGAAGGTGAGGACCCCGCTTCTGGATGCCGTTCTTAGTCGGCTGATACCAGCTGTGTCTTCACGGTTGGGTGGCATTCTACTGTACGGTACCTGCGTTTTGAGTGTTCGTCCATTGATGGACTTTAGGACTTTGGGGCTATCAGGAACAAGGCTGCTCTGAGCGTCAGGGTCCAGGTACTCGTGTGCACAGTGTGTAGACCTTAGCCTGCTGTCGCTGAAGACGCGACAGCTCTGGAGAGCGTGGCCTGCCAACCGTCCCTCTCTACAGCATCATTGTAAGTTCCGGTCAGTGAGGCTTGTGCGTCCTAGAGTTCATATATTTGGTGGCACCCGCCCTTCTTCCTTCCCGTCCTCCCCCTGACCCTCCCTCTCCCTTGACTGTCCCCCACCCCAGTTTTCTTCCTTTCATTCTTTTTGATGCTGGGGTTAGAACTGAGGGCTTTGTGCATAATTCAGGAGTATGCTACCACTGAGCATATCTTTTTAACTTTTTAAAAATGTCTATATTATAGATTATGGTTCTTTTTAGAGAGTATGGACTAATATCTTACAGGCAAATTTTATCTTCATTTAATTTCATTTCTCTGGTCAGAAGGCATTTGGTACCCAGTGTGGTAGTGTTTTCTGTGCCATCTTGGATCTGTCCTGTCTTCTGCACTCCCAGGTTTCTTCTGGCCTCTGTTACTTTCATGTCAGGTAATTGTATGTCGCTTATGTAGAAGCCTAAGACTCAGTGGTACTTTTGTGTAGAGCAGATTTGACTTTTGTACAGTTGCAAAGCATGGTTAAAGCTGGTCTTCGTGTTACCTGGAATGGAGTCTCAGCAGAGATGATGGCTAACACATAAGAATGCTCTCTGTGCTCAGATGTTAGTGTTTCACACAGAAGGACAACACTGTGGAACTAGTTCTGTTCCCCTGTGTGTATTTTACAGTGAAGACACGATGGAGGACACACTAAGTCACAGCAGGTGTTTGCGGTCACTATACAAAGCCAGGAGCGTCCCCCACTGCCCTGTCAGCGCCATTCACTGTGTTGGAAGCTTTTCTCCTATTCTCCCTTAGCCTCTGACCTCACATCAGCGTTAGTATAAACCGTGCTGGGGGATGATCGAGTCCACGGAGCTGGTAGTAAATTCACGTGGTATTCCTGGACCTTTCATTGTGGAAAGAGAACCTTTTCCATTAATTTTTGCTCATGAAGAGCTGCTTATCCTGGCAGCTGGTTATCAGTAGGAGACCCTGCCGTCTGCTCCTTGTCCTCCTTTGCTCCCCAGTTCTGCTGTGTGGCCCAATATCCTGTGAGAGAAGTTTTAGTAGACGCATTATTGCTGGCCTCTTTCCTTTAAGTCTGTATTTGGTTTCATGTGTGTGCCATTTGCCTGCATGTGTGCTTTTGCACCATTTGTGTACAGTGCTGTGAGAGCCAGAAGAAGGTGCTGGATCCTCTGGAACTAGTTACAGATGGTTGTGACCCACTGAGTGGGTGCTAGACACGGTGTCTGTGTCCCCTGCAGGAGCACCAAGTGGTCTCCACCACTGATCCCTCTTGCCCCTGGGCTTTTTGTTTCTGAGATCTTTGTTCTTTAAAACTTGGTGGTTTTTTTTGAAACATACTTAATCTAATATTATGGAAAAACTGAAACAAGCTTCTTAGAAACCTGTGCTCAGAGAATTGATTGATGCTTCCTTGCTGCCAACCGAGACATTTCGTTTTGGTAAGTGTATGCTGCCTTAGATACACAGGGGAGCTATGTGGTACGTCATCTGGCATTAGATGTCAGATGATACAAAAAGTGACCTAGAAAGCAGTCGGCTATCGTACAAAAATAATCAAAGCGTTAGTCAATAACTCATGAAGTTTGATGCAGTGGTATCGATAAGCTAATTAAACAGATCTGCCTGTGTTCTTGCAGCCTGCCGGGGCTCTGCTATGATTAGCTTTACAGCAAGGAGTGTTGTAACATTGAATGAAAGTAACTGATGAGAGAGCGGCGGAGTCACGGACCTGTAACTACTCCCACTTCTGCTCGCAGGATGGTCTCGGGGAAGGTGGGCTTTCTGTGCACACCTGCAGCCTGGCAGTGCATAGGCCTCTTGTGGTCAATATTGATTGATTCTTATAACAGAACTGGAACAAATTTAGTGTTTTGCAACCTTCTGTGATTTAATATTGTTATGCTTTTTGCCATAACAGTCACAGAGATCCTTCTCCAATTGTGAGTAATTACAGTGAGGCCTGCTAGCTCAGCTGTGGCTCTGAATGTTTCTGTGTAGCCATTATAAATCCTAGCTGCAGCCTGGAGTTCATAATACAGTTTTAAAGCTTGCTGGCTGTCCTGATAAACAGAGGCGTTGTTGAGAAATAAATCGCAAGGAAATCAGGGCCGAGTGGACTCTGAATGTTTCTTCTCTAAAACTTTGCTGTGCAGAGCTGGCTTTGAGCATGACTGGGAAGGACAAAGAGCACTTCAGGTGACTGTTCCAAACAGACAAACCAAGTTGCATAATCACCATGATGCTCGTGGTTCCTAGTAGTGTACTGTGGCTTTTAGACATTGCTGGTCACTGACTTTCAACTGTCGGGGACGTTAGATCCTAGCTAAAGTGACATATTCGGAAAGCCTTAGTTTTTGTCGTCTGTGGTGTTGGAATGGGTTGTGAGTCCTAGGTAGTTACTGAGCTCTGGCCAGCCGTCCAGGCAGTCCGGCAGTACACAGTTTAACTCAAGCACCTTCAGTCCTAGGTGATTCGACAACTCTGATTGAGATGTGAACTAGCTGATAACCTGCCAACCAGTAGGTATTGGCTGCTTTCTAGCGGAACTGTGTTCAGGAACTTAAAACTCTAGCTGGGGAGTGTGGTCTTCTGTTCTCAAAGAATCATCTACCACAGATCAGCATTATGGCACCAAGCACGTTAAGATATTGCTTCGAATCAGAAATGTTAGTTGTACTTTGGATCTTTTAGCTTCTTCCACTTTTTGATTGGCTTCCCTTACCTGGTTTGGTTTCTGCCCAAACTGGTTTTGCCTGATTTTGGAACCTTTGGTTGGAACCTTATGTAAAAACATCACTTGAGATAATTTACTGGAACTGTATTCCGTATGTATGTTCATCTTTGGATTGTGAAGCTTGAGAAGCACCTATTTGAACACCAGAAATTACATGGAGTCTGATTGGGAAGTTAGGCAGGAAGCTGACTGGTTGAAGAGATGAGGATCCTGGAGTGGGGCACCCTCACCTCCCAGAGTAGCCGCAGTTCCTGTTGGCTTGTGACCCTGAACTTCCAGGGCGAGGTTCCTCGAGATGCAGGTCTGCTCTTAGAGTCAGAAGTGTTTATCTTAAGTACGGTTTTGGGAAGGGTGGACGTTCAGAGTCCTGAGTGGATTGGCGTGACACTTGTGAGAGAGTGCTTTTGGTACCCAGAGGCACCGTAGAGTTAGTTTGCTCCTGTCATGGCAAGGGGGCGGCTGCGGGGGCGGCTGCGGGGGCACTGTTGAAGTGACGAAGTCCTTCAGTCAGCCAAGTTTGTGTTGATCTCTGGAGCAGGTTCAGCCTCTGCCATGCTGGCTGTGAGTTGTCAAATTTATAGAAGAAGCTGTTCTTTCCTAGGGATATGGAAATGCACAAATATTTCTACTTCAGCCTGGTACTGTAGCCCCAGACGTGGGTGGCTGAAGCAGGAGGATTGCTGTGATTAGCTACAGTGTGAGTTCTGGGCCAACCTGAGTGAGCTACAGGGTGGGACCCTGTCACACCCTGTTTTTATGTAACTAGATATGATTTTGTTTTTGTTTCTTGTTTTAAGACAGGTGAGATCTTATAATTTATATCATTTAACATGTTAAAATATCTTACATAAAATTCAGTGCTCAATATAGCATAGTTTACTTGGAGATAGTTTATTGTTTATGTACTAGTCAGCATTCTGTTCTTTAAGTTTTGGTTTCATAGAAGATTTTAAGTAGAATTTGGTGGGGGAGGGGTTATCAGGGATGATCTGAGTGTTTTTTGTTTTTTGTTTTTTTAGGATTTTGTGGAATTATTTGGCCATGAAGGAAATTTAGATTTTCTTTGTAATTATTTTTATTTGTAACATTTGTCATATAATAAAGATGAATATATAATATATTAAGAATATTCACCATATTCACTAATTATGAGGGTATAGAAAATGTGATCACCAAGTTTTCCCTTGTGTTTATGATGTTATGAACTGGCTGAGGAGATTGGATCATAGAATTGTCTGAAGTTATCACAGCAAGACGCTAAGAGGAGCCAACTCTTAGGTCCTGAACTTTCCTGTAGATGAATGTACAGTTCTGTTTTTTACTTATAAGAAATAGAAACCAGGTGCCGGGTGTGGTGGCGCACGCTTGTAATCCCAGCACTTGGGAGGCAGAGGCAGGCGGATTTCTTGAGTTCGAGGCCAGCCTGGTCTACAGAGTGAGTTCCAGGACAGCCAGGACTACACAGAGAAACCCTGTCTCGAGAAAAAACAAAAAAACAAAAAAAACAAAAACAAAAAATAAGATAAATAAAAAGAAATAGAAACCAGAAAGGTTATAAGCACAGCTGCTCAAATGCATGGGGGCTTCCCAGCCCTGCACTCGGGAGAGTGGACGCAGTGGGGCTTCTGGGCACTGCTCTTGAGAAAGTGGATAGGTTTAATCATGAGTTAGTTATGTTAGTGGAGGTAAGGAAACAAAGTTCTTACCTAGTCCACTTACACCTCTTTTTAGTTTGAATGCTATACCAAAAGAAACAGAGACACTGCAGTGTGATTAAGAAGGAACAAACATCACAGAGAAGGAACGGAAACCATGTTATATCAAGAGGAACAGGGCTGAGACCTTGGTGGTAGCGCGCACTTAACATGCTCAAGACCTTGGGTTCTTGTTCTTACTGCCACCATCATCTCCTCCTCCTCTTCCTACCCCACTGCCGCCGTCGTCTTCTCTACCGCCTCCACTTCCTCCAGCATCACCGGCTCAGCACCAGCACCACCTCCTCCACCTCTCCCTCATCCCCAGTGCTTTTCCCCCTCCTCCACACCTCCACTATTACTGCTAGTGAGGGTTTTTGGTGAAGGAGAGGCTGTAAGCCTCATAAATTCCCTTTAAAGACTTCCAGAGCACTGTCCAGCCTAGCGTCTGGAGTTATTATTCTCATGCACTATCCTTATTTGGCTGAAAACATTGTGTAATGTACGTTGGAGTGGGTCTGCTACGATGTAAGGAGTTGGGACTGTTTAGCAGATGAGGAAGCAAGCTTCTATAGCAGATGGTGCTGCCCACGGTATCTACGCGTAGCTTTGAGTTTTAGCTTTTTTTTTTTTAACCAGTTAGTTGATATTTTGATATTCCATAAACTTTCTCAGAGACTCCTCAAAACCTTACTTCACAAGCCTTTTCTTTCGCTGGCGTAATAATACAGAAAATAGTGTCTGCTTTACAGTCTAAGCTGTGACCAGACTCGCTGGCTTACTGGAGGAAAATTGAGAATAGATATAAACTATTGAGTTTTAGATTTTCATCTGGTGGGAGTGAGTGACTTTTCCCCCCTTCCGTATAGATCAAGAAGCTGGTGTATGTCTACCTCGTCCGATATGCAGAAGAGCAGCAGGATCTGGCTCTCCTCTCCATAAGCACGTTCCAGCGAGCTCTGAAGGTAAATCAGTGGCAGGTGGGCAGGTAAATAGCTCCACGGTGTCTGCGCAGTTGAAGGTGTGTCCCTTTAAGAAATGGGACAGTAATCTACTAAATTGCCTAGCCGTGGCTTGAAAGAGTGAAAGGGCTTCCCAGAGTACAGATTCAGTAGCCTTAGGAAGTGATTTCTATGTAACCGTGTGGAACCCCGCCGAGGACTGTTTACCATTGTACCAACTGGTTTTTGAAAGTTAGAGACAAGACAGTGGGACATTTAAAAAGGACACATTTAAGTTGATGATGCACTTTACTCTGAAGATTAAAAGCCTCGTTACTATTACTCCACTTAGTAATAGTCATCCATGTGTCCTCACTACTTGTCTTTAAAAGGCTGTCCTGCTGCCGCTGTGTTGACCATGCTTGTAGCACCTGCTACATTATGCCGGTGGGTCTGAAAGTATCAACTTGGAATTTTGATGGGCATTTCACTGTTTTAGGACCCGAATCAACTAATCCGTGCAAGTGCCTTGAGAGTTCTGTCAAGTATCAGAGTGCCGATTATCGTGCCTGTCATGATGCTTGCTATTAAGGAGGCTTCAGCTGACCTGTCGCCATATGTCAGGAAGAATGCAGCCCATGCTATACAGAAGCTGTACAGGTAGGTGCTTTGTTGACCACATGAGACTCACGTGGACTCACCTCACATGGACTGTTGTAAACTAGACACGCCTTTTTTTTATTTAAAGATGCTATGCCGTCTATTTTATTTTTTTCTTTTATTCTTCTCTCTTACATTACATCCTGACCAGCCTCCCACCACTCCTTCAGTCCCTCCCCCCACCTTCCCTCTCCCTCAAATCCACACTTCTTCCTTTTCCCTTTAAATGAAAGAGCAGGCCTCCCAGGGATAGCCACTGAACATGACTGAACAAGTTACAATAAGACTAGGTATGCTGCACCTCATTTCAAGGCTGGATGAGACAACCCAGTCGGAGGAAAAGGGTCCTAAGAGCAGGCAAAGCGAGACAGCCTCTACTCCCACTGTTGGGAGTCCCACAGGAACACCGAGCTGCACAGCCAGAAGGCCTGTGCAGAGGACCCGCCTCAAACCCACACAGGGTCTGCGATTGTCACTTCAGTTCCTGTGAGCCCTGCTTGGTTGATTTTTGTGGGTCATGTTCTCATGGTGTCCTCTACCCGCTCTGGCTCCTACAGTCCTCCTCCCCTCTTCCACAGGATTCCCTGGCTCTGCCTAGTGTTTGGCTGTGGGTCTCTGCATCTGCTCCCATCAGTTGCTGGAGGTTGTTGTTCTGATGACATTTGGGATAGGCATTGATCTCTGAATATAGCAGAGTGTCATTAGAATTTCATTGTTTCTTTCTTTTTTTTTTTTTTTTTTTGCCAGTTGTGATTGGTTCTATCCTTTGTCAGAGGCTGTCCTCCCCCTGGTTCCTGGCCATTTAGGAATGTCAGGCATGGGCTTTCTCTTGTGGCGTTGGTTTCCTTGGGTCAGTGATTGGTCGGCCACTGCCAAGCACACCTTATAGGCAGGACAGATTGTAGGTCTTCTAGAATTCTCTCCTTCTGTCTCCCAACCTGCCCCCCAATCCACCTGCAAAATCTATTTCTCCTTTCCAGGGGAATCCATGCTTCCTCCCCTGAGCCTTCCTTGTTACTTAGCCTCTCTGGGTCTGTGGATCGTAACATGATTACTTTACTTAATAGTTAATAATCCACTTATAAGTGAGTACATAACGTTTGTCTTCCTCAGTCTGGGTTAGGAAGATCTTTTTCTAATTCTTTTTCTGTTTCTCTTCTGTGTCTGGTTTAATGTTGTAGTTTTGATCCAACTGGACTTAAGTTTTGTAAAGGGTCATAGATATGGATCTATTTGCATTCTAATTAATATGTGTTGACATCCAGTTTGAACAGTCATTTGTTGAAGACGCTCGCTCATTCCATTTTGTATTTCTGGCTTCTTTATCATATATATCAGTTGTCTATAGGTGTGTGATTTACAGCTGGGTCTTTGATTCAATTTCATTGACCAACTTGTTTGTTTTTTTATGCCAATACCGTGCAATTCTTATTACTATAGCTCTGCAGTACAGCTTGAAGTCAGGAATGATGATACCTTTGGATGTTCTTTTAAGTATTGCTTTAGCTATCTTGTGCTTTTTGTTTTTCCATATGAGGTTGAATATTATTCTTTTAAGGTCTGTAAATAATTGTGTTGGAATTTTGCTGAGGATTACACTGAACCTCTAGATCGCTTTTGGTAGGATGGCCAGTTACGCAGTGTTAGTGTTAGCAAACTCTGACTCAGTCTTGTTATGTTAACCCTACCAATCCAGGAGTATGGGAGACCTCGTCATCTTCTGAGATCTTCTTCATTTTCTTTCTTCAAAGACTTGAAGTTTTTGTCATACAATTCTTTCACTTGCTTGGTTAGACTTATCCAGAAGATATTTTATATTGTTTGTGGATATTGTGAATAGTGCCATTTCTCTAATTTCTTTATTAGTCCACTTGTCATTTGTATAAAAGAGGGCTACTGATTTTTTTTTTTTAAAGTTAATCTTATATCCAGCCACTTTACTAACAGGGTTTATCAGCTGTAGGGGTTTCTGGTAGAACTTTGGGGCTGCTTATTATATCATAGAGGTACTTTTCATTCATTTATTCTTTTTAAGCTCTGATGATTAGCCTGTTTTTCTAGTAAATGAATTTGGCTGTTTTTCTCATGGCTTACTTGCACATGTTTACTTTTGTGTTGGTTTACAGACTCTTTGATGACCTTGAATTCTGAGCTGATTAGGACCTGTGTTAATTTATAAGTTTCATAACTTTAAAATAATCAGAATTTGAATTCTCACTTGTATAGTGTGTATGCTGTGGCTTAGCTAAGGTGAGCAGCGTTAGAGGAACTGATGACCCACAACCCTCCCCAGTTCTCTCCGAGCACCTCGGCTCTGAGAGTCACGAGAGCCATGAACGATAGCGTTAAGGGCAGTAAATACACGGGCTCACCTGTTAGGAATGTATGTATGTATGCATGCATGTATGCATGTGTGTATGTATTTATTTATTTATTATTTTTACATTCTAGTCTTGATCCAGAGCAGAAGGAAATGTTAATTGAAGTCATTGAGAAGCTTCTGAAAGATAAGAGCACGGTGAGTACTGCCTTTTAATGCCACTGAAATTGTGTTTGATTTTACTATGATTTACCAGGGTAGATTTGCTGGAACCATTATTATTGATTCCATAGTGGTATGCTTCTTAGTGAGGCTCATGTCTAAAGTATTACAACTGGGCATATTGGCCAACACCTTTAATTCCAACATGTAGGAGAGAGTCAGGTAATCTCTGAGTTTGAAGCCAGCCCTATGTACATACTGAATTCCAAGTTGGCCAGAGCTACTGAGTCTGTCAAGAAACAAAATAACAACAACACACCCAAACTAAACCAAAACAAGTGTTAAAGACATGCTATAAAACAGAGATGTAAAAAAGAATGTTCTTTCTTCGTTTGTTTTTGCTGTAGTTTGTTGGTGGTTTGGGCTTTTGGACAGGGTCTCACGTAGTCCAGGCCGATCCCTACAGCAGTGTGACCGCAGCATCTCAAGGGCCAGCCTTGCAGGCCTACTCTGTCGTGCCCAGCTTCTGGAAAATATCTATGCATATTAAAACGTCTCTCAAAATGTTTCTTCCCTAAAAAAAATCTCATTACTTGAAAAAGGCTCATTTTTGTTTCTAAGAGGTATAGCTCTAATCACAGTGAGTAATCTTGGGATTGTGTGTATCCACCAGCATCCCGTTTCTGTGCTCAATTTATGTGTGTGTCGGCAAGATAACAAGACTAAGGAACAAGGTGACCTAGGGGTGTGTAAACAGTAATTTGGAGGCAGTCTGCTGGTGTTAGATATGGCTTCTACTTTTACAACCCAAAAACTGCTTAGGAAGTGTTCATAGGTCACGCTAGGGATCCTGGACTGTTGCCACCCCCAAGGTCTCTATGTTACTGACTCCGTTAGTTTATGGATTAACACATGGTCTGTCCTTGATAATGTGCAGTGTTCAGTTGAGTAGAATGTGTTCTTGTTTCGTATGTATTTGTGTGGGCATACCTGTCATGGTGTGTGTGTGTGTGTGTGTGTGTGTGTGTGTGCGCGCGCGCGCGCGCGCGTGTTCATAGGAATACTTGCAAATTGGGTTCCCTCTTCCCATCATGTGGGTTCTGGGCTTAGAGCTGAGGTCATGGTCGTTAGGCTCAGTGGTAAGCACCCTACCCACTGAGCTGTTTGCTGGCCCATGCCTGCAGCTTGTCCTGAAAAGTGGGGTATTGGAGCTTCTCTTTAGTTCTCTCAGTGCTCGCTTTGCCTGCTTAGGGGTTCTAATATTGATATGTGTGTGTGTGATGACTTTATCTTTTGTTTTTAATAAATGTCTGTTTTTATATTTAGTAATAATGCCTTTTGTTTGGTGTATAGTCATTCTAATTCAAGATGGTTTTCACACTTAATTTTCCAAACTTCCATATTCAAATTGTACTTTTTAATCTAGTTGCCTTCTATAGGTAGGCTGTAGATACCTTTTTTTTTTTTTTTTTTTTGAGACAGGGTTTCTCTGTGTAGTCCTGGCTGTCCTGGAACTCACTCTGTAGACCAGGCTGGCCTCGAACTCAGAAATCCGCCTGCCTCTGCCTCCCAAGTACTGGGATTACAGGAGTGAGCCACCATGCCTGGCTTGTAGATACCTTTTGACTTGTAATTAAATCCTACAGTAACTGCTTTCTGATTGGGACAGTAGAGTCACTTACACTTAGTACTGTGTTACGGGAGTCAGTTGAGCTCCTAGCTCCTGTTTTATTTGGTTTTCTGTCTTGTGTTTTTTCTCCCCCTAGTGTTGTTAGCACTAAATGAGTATGTTACTAAATACCTCATATCCTTTATTTTCTTCACTGCTTATCTTGGCAGGATCATGCTGCTGTAGTTATGCATAGCAATTGGTGATTCCATTCCTAAGCTGTTTAAACTTCTTCAGGGTAGAATGTATTAGAAATCTTCATTGTATTTCTTTATGCGTAGGTGATATATAGGTGGTATCAAATATAGACAGTTACTAAACTGAGAGAGGTCATGCTCCTTATTGCCTGTTACATGACAAGCATGTTGTCTGCTTCAGGGATCCAAGTCTAAAGCCTGTTATCAGTCCTCAGAGAACTTAATTGTCGTTTTGAAAGTACTTGTTCACTTTAGTCCATAGGATATTTGCTAAGTCCTGGAGGATGGTGAGACTTAGAAGAGCAATTCCTTAGATTACGTGTAGTTTACCATTATTTCGGCTCCATCATAAACTTAAGAGAGATTTGGAGGCAACTGGGTGTTTGTGGTACGCACCTTTAATCGCAGCATCAGAGAGGCAGAGACAGGGGGTTCTGTGACTAGGAGACCAGCCTGCTCTGCAGAGGGAGTTCCAGGACAGCCAGGCTACACAGTGAGATCTTGTCTTGAACAAACAACAACAAAGATGAAAAGAAAAACATTACAGTTTGGAGGCTCCCCTAAAAGAGAAGCTAGCAAGTGTACATTACTGCTCCAGAGGGGCTATCTGCTCCCTCCTCCTGGTTTTTGTGTTGGCTTCAGGGTTGCTCTGGAGACCAGGTTAGCCTTGAATTTGCTGCAACCCTTGTGTCTTGAACGGGTGATCCTCCCCCTGATCTCCCAAGTTCTGGGATCGCAGCATGCTGGCTAGGCTGCAGCTTACCATCACGTCTGAACTACATACAGTCGTCGCTCTCAGCACTGAGGTTGGCTAATTTTCCGCTGTGTCTTTTAGGGGTTTGTAATTTCTAATTCATGAAGTTGTTTTGAGTTGAAATAGCTAATATATACAAAAATTTCAGCTGACTCCACAGCATAAGGTGTTAAAACTATTCTTGAACTTAACTGTGTTAATATTTTAAAATTCTATCTTTCTGATTGTAAGTTTTTAGAAGATTCATTTTCATTATTTATAGTTATGTGTGTGTGCTGTATGGGTAAGTGTGCATGACTACAATATTCACGAAAGTCAGAAGCATCACTGGATTTTTTGGAACTAGAGTTATAGGTGGTTGTGAGCTACTCGATGGAGGTGACGAATCTGAACTTGGGTCCCCTGCAAGGACCGCACAGACGTAACCACTGAGCCATTTGTTTCTCAAGCCTCTCTGCTTGTTTCTTAATTCTGTGTCTTTGCTGAATTATTTTTATTTATGTTATATATATGTATATGTATGTATATATGTAATAGTTTAAATATTCCATATTCTAAAATGTTTTACATATTTTATAATATAGTATTTATATTGTTTTCCCCATTCTTTTTTGTTTTCTTGTAAAATACACAATGCCTGAAGATAAAGTTTTCCTAAAATAAATTTCATTAATAAAATTAATTATATAATTAGTTTAATTAATTTAATTTTATTTATTATTTTTAATTTATTTACTTTATTTTTATTAATAAAGATTATTTTTATTAAAATACACAATACCTGAAGATAAAGTTTTCTGAATTATTTTTATGTAATATATATGTATATATGTAATATTTTATACTATATAATATTTTACATATTTAATAATATATTTATATTGTTTCCCCCATTGTTTTTTTTCTTGTAAAATACACAATCCCTGAAGATAGAGTTTTCTGCCATTTCTACACTGTTAGCGTTTAATTTTTCTTGTGTGATAATTGACCAGTTCTGTCTCGAAAGCCCTTAATAGTGGAGATGATGAGCGTCGCTTTGTGCTCATCTATGTCAGCATTTCTCAACCTGTGGGTTGTGACAGTGTGCATATCAGCTGTTTACATTATGATTATAGCAGTGGCAAAATTACAGTTATGAAGTAGCAATGAAGACTTTATGGTTGGGCCTAGCACAGCATGAGAAACTCAGAGTTGCAGCATTAGGAGGGGTGAAAAACACTCTAAATGAAGTGACTCTCCTATGTCCACATTGAATGGCAGGATGGGCCTGAAGACCCTCCTTAGTGTTCAACTAGTTTATAAGGTGCTTCAGGGTTAGGTTCCCTGGGTGCTAGTGAACATGTGTAGACACAGCTTATTTCTAGCAAGATGTTTTTCGAGACTATAATTTTAAGGAGCAATTATATTAGTTGTCATTTTCTCCTTCAGGAATCTGTAGAAAGTGCCTCCCTGCCTGCCTTATGTTAAGCAGTGTCTTTCTCTCCTCCCCCTCTCTCTCTCTCTCTCTCTCTCTCTCTCTCTCTCTCTCTCTCTCTCTCTCGCCTTCGTGTCTCCTGCCCTTCAGTCTTGCTAAGTGTCACATAACTGTTACTCGATTGCTTTTGGTAGTTTTTATTGTTTTTGAATTTTGTTCCTGCTGCTCTTTCATATCTTCTCGTTTTTCTTTGAGGGCATTTATTAATCTTAGACTGCTGCATCTTCATCTCCTTCTGCTTCCTCATCAGTTTTACTGAGGATGGTTTTTAGCAGTTGGTTTTTAGCTTTGGTTTTTGCCTTTTTTCAGTACTTACGGGTTAATCGTGTCCCCGTGCCTTTGGGTGGGCTTGTAGTTTGTTGCAGTAGCTTGTAGGATTATGACGCAGCAGCACCTTCTCTACAGAGTAGAACTGTTTGCACTTTTGAAATTGTTGGCATTTGATGGCTTTTGGTGGAGAGGAGCATCTGTGCTCATAATGTTCCGAGATATATCATGTAGCAGTCTGTGCCTCTGTCCTCTTTTTCCCTATTACATTATAGTTTCTGGGGTGGGGGTTAATTCTACTTGCTCTTTAAAAAAAAAAAACCATCGTGTGTGTGCAAGAGTGTGTCTGTGTGCGTACTTGTGTGTGTCTGTGCGCGTGCGTGTGTGTGTGCCATGTGTCAGAGCACATGAGGAGAGAGGTCAGAGGACACTGTGTGTGTGTGTGGGGGGTCAGTTCTCTTCCTCTGGATGGATCTCCTCCCCACCCCGTGATCAGAGCCTGTGCTATTGTGCATGGCTATTGTTAGGACAGTTTTGGAGACTGAGCCTAGGTGCCCATTCTCACCAGGCAAGCATCTTACTGAGTGAGCTGAATCCTCATTATTTTTATCTTTTTGCCTGTGTACCATTAATTTATCTAACTGGTATTTAAATAGACTTTTAAGACTGTTCTTTGGTTATTCCTCTTTTGTGTAATTATAATCAACTATCAAAATGTTATAAATATATTTTAATATCAACACAGATATTTATTAACTTGTTTTTTTGGTTGTGAGTGATATTCTATTGATAGAAGGTAGGTACATTCTTCCCCATATTCTAATGTTAATGTTGACATCTAAAATTAAGAAAGAGCTAAAAAGTCCTCATGAACTATGAGGGTGGGTCTCTGGGAAGAAGGGCCTCAGTGGAGGAGGTAAAGAGGACACTGAGCATGCAGTGTCAGAGCCCAGCGCATGTGTGAAATTCTGAAATTAAATTTTTAATAAATTAACAAAGAATCACAAATTACGTAAATTTAAAAATTTCCCAATCAAGTGAACCAATCTGATCATTTCTGCATTTTGACCTTCTTAGTACAGTATGGTGATCATTATAATGATGGTGTTTATGTTACTGAAAGTACAGGATAGAAAGATCTCACTGTATTTGAGGAGTTGGGGAGATGCATTCTTTTGCTTTTCTTAGCCTATAGAGGTTTTTTTTTTTTTTTTTTTTTTTTTTTTTTTTTAAAGGGATCTCCAAGGTCTTTCCTGTATGAGAGGCTTATGGCTGTAAAAAGACAAGTGTGTGGCTTTTTAAAAAGAAACCACTTTGGTTCCAGGCACACAGTTTTGGTAACAGCTGGACCAACAGGGTCTTGTCATTTATGTTGCAATAACTTGAAGGCATCTTTGTGTTTACAAAGACATTTAGAAAGCTCACACCTGTAACCAAGAATTAGAAAGGAACATTTTGCCTATATATCTGTTATTTCCAGTCAGTGTCTCTTATTGTAATTTTTGTTACATTTTTCTGGATTCATACCACTTTGATTATGTCAGTCTACTTTACTACAAACCTTTCCAGGGGTTTCATTATAGATGCATTCTTAAGTCTATAACACTTGTTTTTTTTTTGTTGTTGTTGTTTTGAAATAAAGAAAATTCATATTTGCTGAGCATTGAAAACACAGACCAGGTATTGAGAATGCCTCAAAGGCAAGGAGCTACTTATTTTTTTCAAGTTAATTTTAAAGAAACCTATCAAAAGCATTTTAATTTCTCAGGAAGATAAATGACATTAATGCTTTCCAAAAAGCAGAGTTGGTTATGAATTTTTGATGACTCGTTTCATTGACTTTAGGTTTAGAACTCTGTTTAATGAATCGGCTGATAGCTCATAGGTAAACTGTAGGGGCAAGTTACCATTTTCCAAGTTATTGATTTAATGCTGGTAAAAGCCTCACTGTTCTGGGGAAAAGAAGAAAGCCCATCCCCGAGTTTGTGCAGATGTTTTATTGTGATGGATCTATTATCCAGCTATTAGAAGATAAATGACCGATCTTCCCTATTTTCCATGCCTCAAGAAAATTGAAATAAGAAGGGGAATATCATTTGGGCTGTATGATTAGGCCAGGCTGGATAGCCATTAATTTAAGGGAAGAAAATCTTGGCAGGATGGCTAACTTATACCATCTTATCAATCAAACTGTGATACACTTCTTGTGATGACCCAGCACTCAGATTTTTGTAATGTTCATTAGAATTCATGACAAAATAGATGCAAGGAAACATTTTGTACCCTTCATAATTTTATAGAAAATTTATTGTTATTAGAGGAACCATTTGCTTAGTGTGATTTTTTTCATTACCAGCTTGTCAACGAGCATAGATAATCTAGAGAAAATATGAACTCCATAGATGGGGTGTCACTTTTGTTGATGGCTTATGTAGTTTACCTTGGAGCACAGCTAATGGCTGAAGTTCATAGCAACAGCACAGAAAAACGTGGCAACCACGGGGAGATAAATGAACCACGTTTATTGCTTTAATATAAAAAATACATAAATGGGAAGCTGCATTTGAATCTGACGAGCTCCTCGCAGCTTTGTTGGAGTGATTTATCCCACTCCGTGAGAGCCACCCCTGACGCCGGGAGGTGGGAATTAACTGTTTGGTTTGTGGAAGCCAATATTTTTGGTTTTGAAATCCAAGTAGATCATTTTATTTAATTCGGAATGTTTTATGGATATTGAACATTTGATAGGCCCAAGTGATCAATACTTGTGCTTGTGTTTATCAGAATTTCTCAGATTGTTTAAAACAAACAACCGAACCAAGCAGTCCAGGGAAGTAGTTTCTGAGGTGGGCAGTGCTCCTTCGTGACCGCGCTCTTTGTTGACATGCTTCCTGTGTTTAGTGTTTCCTGAGCCCTGGTTTGTACTTAAGGGATCACTTACTTTCCTTCCTGGGATATGGGATACAGTGGTGTTTTACTGTGTGTTAGTGCCTACAGTTGCCTGTTTATTGCTGTGACTTGATAAACTTAATATCCTGCAGCAGCTGATTTCCCATTCCATTGTTTGGTATCTAACCATTTGAAAGAAAATACATTCTGGGTTAAAAAAAAACAGCAGGATTGATTTTAGATAGCATTTAAAAAATGAAAACTTTTAAAAACTTACAGTCTTACAGATTATTCTAAGATGTACCTCAGTTTTTAAATTTAACATTCTTTACCGGTTATTATTTATGACAGTAATTGACTTGTATATAAGATACATTGATGTTTATGACTGGTAAATAGGAGTAAATTCTATAGTCTGATGTGCTAAACGTGGTTATCTTAGGAGACTTTTAGGTTGTTAATTTTAATCTCATATGACCACAGTCGTAAGTTGCTGTGACCACATTTGAAGAGTAATTCCTGCCGGAGCCATCACTGTGTGGAGCTGCACACGTGCATTGAACATGCTTCCCATGTCTGCAGCAAATAGGAAGTTAGACATATAATGCATTTTTAGTTAGCTCACACAAATAATCAATTCTTTGCTTTCTCGATTGAGGTGCATACATGCTGGGACCAGCGGGCACCAGTACATGGGTAGAGTTGGAGTCAATAAATGCGTCTTCACGTTTATACTGATTGGTAATTCATAAAATCCCCACAGGACTTGAAACTTGTTTAGCATAATAGCAAGTCTATATTCTGAGCTGTTTTCTTTCAATTGTGTTGTTGGTTGCATATTAATAAACTAAATGGCAACCAAGTAAGGGACAAACACTCAAAATATGAATATCATCGTAGCTAATATTTTTCAAAAAGTACCCTTTCAATAAGTTATATTTCTATTTAATGCTTATTTTTAGTCATTGGGGAAATTTTAGATACTAAAAGGAAAATCCCCAGTGTTTAGAAAGAATATGATAATAATATGTTTTTTTCAAAACCATATTATACTGCTGACTAACTGTATATATACCCATGGTGCACATATAGAAGAATTTGTATATTAAATATTCTGCTTGCCTTGTATCTTTATACTGACGGAATCTTGGTTTCACCCAAGAGTTGTAAGGGCATGACAGTTCAAAAGTCAACATTTGTAACTTTATTAATTGGTCAGGGGAAAGCTGCCACCTTTTGACAATATATTATTGTGATTTTTTATGCATGGTATACTAACATTTCAGTCACTGTATTTTCTTTGAAAATAAGTTAAACACTAAATGCTAAAAACAAATGAATTAAAATGTGTATGATTTTAAATGTGCTTGCATTAAAACTACCCTGATGTAATGTAAGCCCATTGAGCCGCTGCCAGTTCAGTTCATGTCGGCAGTGCATCTCTGTGGCTGCCTTGAACCTCTTTCTGAATGTCATTACTACTAAGAAAGTATCTTTACGTTACAGCGTACGTTTGTTTTAAAAAGAAAACTGAATCATCAATATTTAATTCATGTACAGTATATTAGTATTTAACAGATAAAACAACAGTGATTTATCTCCCTTCAGAGAAAGGTTCGTTTTCTATACTAATTACATCACTTGATAGTATTCTTCAAGGAAATGATACTTTGTATTACTCATTTTAACTGGATGGCTGAAAGTTTCAATCTTATTGCTAACATTGTCAGTGCTTCTGGACTGCTGACTAGGAGGTTAGGTGGATACAGAATGTATTTTAATGAGTTACTATTTCTTTCTTCTTAGCTGGTGGCTGGCAGTGTGGTGATGGCTTTTGAAGAAGTGTGTCCAGATAGAATAGATCTGATTCACAGGAATTACCGCAAGCTTTGTAACCTCCTGGTTGATGTTGAGGAGTGGGGGCAGGTGGTCATAATCCATATGCTAACAAGATATGCTCGGACACAGTTCGTCAGTCCTTGGAGAGAGGTGAGTGCTGATTGGTTTCCTGTTCATGAGTGTATTAAGGGAGTGGATTGACTTTTACAAAATGCACAACAAACATAATGAATCAGAAATTTACATTTTAATGAAAACCCATTTTGCTGATTGTCAAGTGCTTTGACAGTGATTCCTGTTAAAATATGTACTATGTAATCTTTCATATGATATCCGGCAAGAGACCTCTGTTAGGACACACAGGTTCACATGACGTTATCAAGCCTTGGGTTTTGTTGTTGTTGTAGTTGAGTTTAAAGTTTTGAGCACTATTTATCTTATGGACTAATTTACAAAAGTAGGTAAGTATATCTCTACCACGAATTTATACTTAGGGTGACTGATTTCTAGACTTTATAAACTACTGTTGAAGTTTTAAACTTCTTTCCCCCAGTTTTATACTTTTAAAATACTTTTTTTTACTTGAAGTATGTAAATCAGTAGTTAAAATTTTCTATGAAGTGAATTTGTTTTTGTTGGCAGATTGTTATTAACAATTTATCATATTCTTTATAATAAAACTTAGGAACTTTAATTGTATTGTATAGTTTGTAATACTCACTGCTTCTATGCAAAAATCAAATGTAAATTTTAGCTAGTATAAGTAATCTTAAGCAGTACTATTATCTTTTGACTTTTTAATGCAGTATTATTTTTTATTTCTGTGTATGTGTACATTTGCATGTATGTGTACATGCATGCATAAATGTGCATATATGTATGCATGTGTATATGTGTACATGTACATGTTTTCACAAATGTGTGCACATGCACGTGCATATATGTGCCTCTATATATGTTTTCATGTTCTTGCATGTGTGCATGTGTGTGCATAAATGTATTTTTGTGTGTATGCATGTGTGTTCACTGTGTGTGTGTGTGTGTGTGTGTGTGTGTGTGTGTGTGTGGTCAGGCATTCATGTACTCCACATATACCAGTTCCTGAGTAGGTCAGAACTGGGAATTGAACTCAGGTCCTCTGGATCAGCAACAAACACTCCTAACTGATAATAAGCTATATCTCCAGCCCCAATATTACAAATTTGGAAAATCAGTTGTGAGCTCTACTCAACTGATTAAACAGTATTTAGAATATCTTGCTTTTTAAAATTGAAAGTTACTAATCTGAGAGGAAAATGTAAATAAAATTTCACAAAGTGGGTATATTCTCACAAATATTTTAAGTGACATGTCAAGCTTACAAATAATTATAAAGTATTTCATACATTTTTCTATGTTGACTTGAGTTTTAGTATAAAGAGATTAAGACATTTTTATGTATCTTTATCTCCTTGGACACTATGTCTCCGTTTGTTTGTTTTTCTGACTAATTTTGGGAGTGTTTTGTATCGAGGCTAGGGCTCACCCGCTAAAGACGCTAAAGACGAGTCTGCACTAGACTGAGTCCTCTCTACTCTTCTGTGCTCTAAGTTTTAAGGTTTTGGGGAAAAGATCTCCTTGTGGCGCCCCTTAGCTTCATTGTAAGTAAAGTGGCTGCATTTTTCTTCAATATGTAAAAATTCATCATGCTATATATGACTTAGATTTAAGCAGTGTTACTATTAGTGAAAATTGATTTGATTTATTATTGAGTAGAGTTCAATTTGAAGACTGTTTTACTAAATGACCTTCCCGTGTGTATAAACATAGCTCATGTTCTTTAACCACTGTTAGTTAACACTTGAAAATTTTATTTTGTTTTCATTTAATTCTCAAAAAAAATCTAGCACCTGTATGCAAATGCTTTGTTGCCTTGTTAGGGGACAGAATCTGAAGCTAAGCACACTGTATCTTCTAAAAATATGTGTCATTTATTAAAACTAAAGTTTTGTAGCTCATTTTTCTCAAGTTTTATTTCATCTTATTTTAGATGAAATAAGCAAAATCATATACCAAAAAAAAAAAAAGTTAAATTCTACTCCTACGTGTATATTTGTGCTTTTTATCTCTATTTGGGGAGGGAAGGCTGCATTCTTTGCTTTTGCATCTTACTTCCATGAACTCTAGTTACTGTGAGGAGGAAATATGGTCAGTGTCCTAGCACACTAGAATTGGACTGTTGCTTCTTTCTTTGTCTCTCATTGATCTGACTGTGGCGTTATTGTAGACCCGTGGTTTCCGGACTTGTATAATGCTTTTCAGATGTGCTGCTCTGTCTTTGGATGTTGTAGTATCTACTACCAGGGGTGTGTGGGCGGAATGTGTGGGACCTGAGCATATGTGAGTGGAATGTGGGTGGGCAGGGTGTGTGTGTGTGTGTGTGTGTGTGTGTGTGTGTGTAGTGTGCGTGGGGGGCAGAGTGTGTGGGCAGAGGGTCAGTGTGTGGAGTATAGGTGACTGAGGAGCCAAAATACTGGAACTGAGGGTTTGACTTACGTGTTTTGATTTCTCAGTGCAGCTTGCATACGATTTCCTTTGAGACAAAATACATTGGCTTAAATGAAAGAAAGAAAAAATATTTAGATAGATTTTAAAATTTTCATTAGTTTAAATCATATTCCTTTTTTAAAGTTACAGAAGTACTTATACTATGTAAAATAATAATTAATTTTTTTATAATCTCTTGGTTGACTCTTGAGAGGCGGTTGTTGATAACCGATTACTTTAAGTTGAGCTAGGAGTTATAATTTTACTTTGGATAAACATTTCACTTTATTTCTTAATGTAAGACGCTATAAATTGACCTCAATCTATGGAAAAAGTGACTTTTTGATTAGGTTCTATTTGAGCATCTTGTTTAGCCCAACATATCCTGAATATTAGGGTTATGTCTGTGAGTTTTCTTAATATTCTTTAAAGAACCCCGAGAGAGAAAGATCTAATCAGTACTTACTGTAGTTTCAGAGCTAGCGACCACAGCAAGCTCTTTGTACGCGCACACTAGATAAAACTATGCTTTGAATGCGCCAGTATTTGGGTCATGCCCACAGCTCACTCCTTTTTGTAACTTACCTGGGTCTTTCTTGGTTCCGATTGCTGGAGAGCAAAGAGTTGAGATATCTGCACTCTTGGTGGCTCTCTGACTGTCTTCGTGTTGCTTTCATCTCCCTGGGACTGCCTTTGCTTAATTTAATTGAAGGCTTGTTGGACTGGGATCTGAAGAGCTGACTCAGTGATGAAGTACAGTGTTTGAGGAGGACCCCAGAATGGGGAGCTCCATTCCTAGCACGCTTGGTGGCTCCCAGGGGATCCAGTGCAGGTGCCTGTACCCATGTGCACACATCCACACAGACTTACACTCACACACACTAGTAAAAATAAGGAAAGACAATACTTTGTAAGACTAAGCACAATTTAGTTGCACTTGAAACAAACAGTCAATACTGTGTAGAAAAGGTAGCCCAAGAGACAGTTATCTGGTTTGAAGGCTATCATCCTTTCCTTTACATTACATTACCTATTGTCTGCGTTTGCTTATTGCTTTCCTGTCATAGGTAATCTCAGTGCCCCTAGTCTACAGCACTCAATTATATATCTATAATTAAATATGCCTTCCAAAGACAAAAATCCCGTTTTTCTTTGAATTTGAGTATATGAGCATGAAAAATACTTGAGATTCTTGTTCAGTAAGTGGCCGCCTCATTTCACTGCGTTAGCATCTTTCCTTGAACGTGGAGCTACGCTGGTGGCCAGCAAGCCCCACGGCTCCTCCCACAGGCTCGTTATATGGGTGTGGAGGATTCAAACTCAGGTCTTCGTGTTTGTATAGCAAGTGCTGTTATTGCTGAGCTATCTTCCTGTTTTGAATTCCTAAGAACATTTCCGTTAGTATTCTTGAAGGGTAGTAAATGTTAGCTTTTAGGAATTGAAAATTATTAGACATAGTTTTTGAGGTGAGCTGAAGTGCATATTTTTGTCAGTCAGTTCTCAAATGAACACATCATATAGAAATAAGCTTCTTTGGGGCCAGGAGAGATTTTTAATTTAGTTTATTTACATCATTATAGATGAGTATTTAGGCTGTTTATATGTAAATGTACGATTTGAGGAACAATTAAGTGTTGACAGTAGATTGCAGTCGCATCAATTGCAGTGCATTTTCCATAATTTTTCTAACTGACATCTTTGATGATAAACAGTGGATTGCAAGTCAGAGCCGATTATACAGTGTACTAGGAATTCATGGGGCTGTCAGAGAGAAGACCGATTGACTTTACATTTACATATTAATGAGAAGATTTGTTAAGAGGGTGCTTGACTATAGAAAATAACAGCATATTTATAGGGCACGACATTTTATAAATAAAGCTGATGCAGGAAAATGGAAATTAAACCTTTTAGGTTAATAAATTCAAGAGACTACTAAAATGTGTATTTGCATTTTTATTTTCTTAAATTTACCTTACTCTTGGCAGTCTGTGTCAGCTGGTTTTCCATTCTAGGTCAAGTTTGTATAATTTTCAAGGATATGACATTATTTAAGTATTGTCTTTGTCATTGAAGCCTGTTTTAGGAGAGCATATAAATCTCTAACATAAAGTTGCTTTTATAAAAATAATGGAGTTGAAAATAAATACATTTATTTTGAAAATAAATATAAAACAAAGTGAATCTTTAAGAGTGGTTTAATATGCTGGTTTCTCTTCAGATCATACAAATCTTTCTTCCTTTAAGAGTTATTTAAAATAAAATGAAACAAACAAAAAGCCCAAGAAAGCTGAGCCCTGTTCTGGCATTAGCTGTAAGCTGATATTGAATGAAAGTGTGTGGTGCTGACAGGAAACCTTTTCATATATAGATCCAGTTCTGTTAAAATTGCTAAGAGATGGCAGATTTGTGACAATGATCCAAACTGTTTAATTTGAAACTTAAAAGTAAACCTTTCCCGCCCACAATGGTTTAGCTGTGATCCCAGGCCTGCAGTTCTCCTCTCAGTTATCCGATGCATTTGGAAACTTGGGAGTGAGTGAGAGACTCTGCCATCCTCTGTGTTTCTGTACTTGAATTTATAGAACCTTAGATAGGCATACGGACATTCTAAGGTTGGAGTTTCGCTTACACTGTTTATACTAAGCATGTCTTTTCAGAGATTGTTAGAAAATAACTCCTCAGAATACACACTATATATGTAACCATACTTGTGTGTGAGTCTTTTCAGTAGGTTGACTTTAACATTTTGTAGTCTCTTACCAGTGGACTATTACTGGATTTTACTGTTCTGTGGAATCTTTAAAAATGAAATAGCGAGGATTTATTATTGAATATGGTTTTTACAGTACAAATGAATAAGCTTGTGTGTCAGCAGACAGCTGTTGACAAAGGCTTTAGCACAAGTGAGCCGTGGAGCTGTGGGCCTGGGGCTGGTAGGGAGGTGAGGGCTGGCCTCCACAGTTGATGAACTTTCAAGGTAAAGATCCCTGTTCTTTTGTTCATTGTTTGTTCTTGGTTGAATGTTTTAATCCTAGGAGATTCCTTTTGTTAAAAGTGGCTTTAATTGTATCCAAGTAATATGCACCTGCAGTTAAACATCTTTTATTTAATATTTGACAGTTTCAGTCACATTCTTGATTATATACACCAACTCCCTGCACTTTTTTAAGCTTAATAATACTGTAGGCTTTTGAGAGGGATTTTCCTGTTGTATTCTTCTCTTCTCCAAGTCTGACTTCCTTTATGTTCTTTATATGTGATTATGTGTTTGCAGTTACTTTTAAGATTCCTAAATACGGCACTTTTTTTTTTTTAACTATTTTAGATAATATCTATTAACTTTGTACTATAGAAGTGGTGAATCTTCTGTTTTCAGTTCTAAACATTTTATCTGTTGGATTTCTCTTCAACCTAAACCATTTCTTGTGTTACACACAGAGGACCTCCTGTGTGTAAATTCTTAAATTTTGTTCAGTTGAAAATATCTTGATTCCATTTTTTTTAAATTATTTTTGAAGAAGGATTTTGCTCCATAGAATTCTTTGTGGTTCATTGTTTCTGTTCATAAATTAGTTACAGTCACTGTGCCTCTGTATATCGTACATGTGTTTAAATATCATAATATCCATAATAAATATCATAATTGTATACATTGAAGTGTGATTACATTTATCTCTCCTCTCATCCCTCTCCAATCCTGCCAACCCCATTTTTTATCTCACCTAGTCCCTCCTTCCTTTCCCTCCCTCCCTCCCTCCCTCCCTCCTTCCCTCCCTCCCTCCACCCAGCAGCTGGTATTTTGGTGTGTATTTGTACTTGTGTGTGTGGTCACAGCTGCTATCTGTTGATGATTTCGGTGTGCACACCATACCTAGAAGAGTGAGTCTCTCTCTCCCCATCCTTTGGTTTCCAGTCTTTGGCCCCATCTTCTCTGCGTCCCCTGGGCCTCAGTTGGGTTGGCCTAGAATTCCCACTCTGGGCCAGAGGCCCATCAGTCACTGAATCTCAGCAGTGACCAGTTATAGGTCCCCATCTTGACTGTCACTCATGGCTGCGAGAAGCGTGTCTGACCAAGAGCCTAGAGAGGTATGAGACATAGGCTGTCCATGTTCTAGAGGCTCAAGCTCTAGTTTTCTGGATAGAGTCCACTGATTTGTTTATTTCCTTTGAGCAGGGAGCTTCTAGGGCGGAGCCCAGCGCCTCACATGGCTGAGTACGCGCCCTGCCACTGAACTGCCTGCATGTCTAGCCCATTGCTTTGTTTGTCTTGAGGCTGGGCCAGGCTGGACTTGAACCACCTACATTATCTACTCTGTTCTTGAATCTCTGATTCTCTAACCTCTGCCTCCCCAGTGCAGACATTATAGGCATGCGCCATGTTGGCCTCATGAGCCTCCCTTTTTTATTTTTATTTTTTATTTTTTTGACTGCATCTGATTTTTTTTAAGTGCCTTTGGAGTGCTAATTTTTACAACAGTTTGAGAGAGTGTATCCATTGAAGGCATTCCGAGTCTGAGGGAACTGAAGCTGCAGCTGATGGAGTGCATCTCCGCTCCAGGGCAAGAGCCTGTATGTGTTTCCCACATAGCCCTGTGACCCCACCGACTCTGACCTTCCGCCACTTCCCTTTAGCTAGAATGACTTAATACTCCCGCTGACACCTGTCACCCACTGGAGAGATGCTATGACAGAGGCTAGAGGAGCCATGCCTCAGGGGACATATGGATTCTTCAAACAGCTGGCTTCTCCGTTCTTCTATGCTAGGCACTCAGATCTGAGGAATGAATTGGCTGGTGGAGGAGAAAGTAAAGTGTCTACCATATTCTTCACACTGATTTCATAGAAGTTTGAAGAGAGCCGGGCGTGGTGGCGCACGCCTATAATCCCAGCACTTGGGAGGCAGAGGCAGGCAGATTTCTGAGTTCGAGGTCAGCCTCGTCTACAGAGTGAGTTCCAGGACAGTCAGGAATATACAGAGAAACCCTGTCTCGAGGGAAAGAAAAAAAAAAGAAGTTTGAAGAGATTGTAGTTCTGAAAGAATATTTAAATCTTGCCTCTAGGAGATGTGTATATACACAGTGAAAGTAGAGTAGGTGAAAAATAACTGTTCTGACAAAATTCACCAATAAAATAGGTCAATTTTATTTTTATTCATTGTGATGCATTTTAAATATTTATTTATTTTCTTCTCTGTGTGTTTGGCCTGGGTGTATGTATGAAGACTGTAAACATGCCTGCTACCTGCAGAGGCCAGAGGGCCTCTAGAAGGCCAGGCCCAAGTCCTCTGCAGGAGCAGTGGGTGCTCTAACCACTGGGCATCTCTCTCTCCAGTGCTGCAGAACTGTATCTTTTAATACCTTAGTTAGCCATCTGCTCTGTGGAGAGGAAGTCACATTGTAGGTTGCCGTTCCTAATCTGCTGTACTTGCCTGTTTGTGCTCATCTACATTGCTGACTCGTTCCGTCTTATAAAATTTGCTATGAAAACTTTCACATTTAAAAACAGCAGATTGCCGGGCATGGTGGCGCACGCCTGTAATCCCAGCACTTGGGAGGCAGAGGCAGGTGGATTTCTGAGTTCGAGGCCAGCCTGGTCTACAGAGTGAGTTCCAGGACAGCCAGGGCTACACAGAGAAACCCTGTCTCGAAAAAAAACCAAACCAAACCAAACCAAACCAAACCAAACCAAACCAAACCAAAAAACAAAACAAAACAAAACAAAAAAACAAAAACAAAAACAAAAAAAAACAAAAACAAAAAACAAAAAACAAAAAAACAGCAGATCATCGTAACCTTCACAAGTTCTTGAAAATGTTAATAGTAGATAAAAATGAGTTCTCTTAGTCTGATGTCCAGATAGTCGCTTCTATTTCATTTATAACACATAGAATAATAATATCTCTCCAAATTGAGATCAGTGCATACACATACATAAGCCCCCCACACGAAGAAGGAGAGACAGGGAGACAGATGGGGAGGGAGGGAGGGAGGGAGGGAAGGTGGGGGGAGACAGAGACAGAGACGTGGAGGGAGGGAGGAGAGGGAGGAGAGGGAGGAGAGGGAGGAGAGGGGCAAAGAACCAAACAGAAGCTTGCTGAAAAGTTGAGTAATTAAAATGAAATGTTCCCCGCCAGGGTCGGCAGTGATTTTGAACAGGCAGAAAGTGAGTCAGTGAACTGGAAGATAGGTCCGTTAAAGGGATCTAGGTTGAGGAGCAGAAAGTGGATGCTATAATGTGGTGAAAACTGGATGAAGCCTGTTGGGCCCCCCAGGAGTGCTTGGAAACAAGTGATGCCTGAAGCTAGGAGGAGGGGAGGGGCTAAAGGAACAGCTGAAGAGACAGTGACAACCCTCCAGACCTGAAACTCACCTTCTTGGTAAGGACTTCTGGATCCCTACCAGTCTTGAATGTAGCCAGAGAGAAGGGACACTGTGTGCAAGGTTGTAGCTGCCTTCCTACCACATGGTCAAGAAACAGACTTTCCTTTCCTTCCTTCCTTCCTTCCTTCCTTCCTTCCTTCCTTCCTTCCTTCTTTCTTTCTTTCTTTCTTTCTCTTTCCTTCCTTCCTTCCTTCCTTTTTTTTATTTTTTTTTTTATTTTTTTTTATTTTTTTGTGACAGGATCTCTCTATGTATTCCCAATTGTCCCAGAATTCTGTGTAGTCAAGGCTAGCCACAAACTCGAAAATATCTACCGGGGCTGGTGAGATGGCTCAGAGGTTAAGAGCACTTACTGACTGCTCTTCCAGAGGTCCTGAGTTCAATTCCCAGCGACCACGTGGTGGCTCATGACCATCTTCTGGCCTGCAGGTGGACATGCAACCAGAACACACGTGCATTTGTCAATTAAAAAAAGCTGATTCTGCCTCCCGAGTGCTGGGATTAAAGGTGTGCGCTATTACTCATGGCTTTTGTCACATTGAAAGAAGTAAAAATGTCCACCAGGAAGGCTATATCTGGCAAAATTAGCTTCCAAAATGGAGAAACCAGTATATTGTGGTATGGACATACTTATTCATCTAAATTTCTTGTTACATTTTAAAGTAAGGATAGACAGTGGGTCTCAGAGTCCCAAGGACTTACTGTGTCTATTTTAAAAGTTTATTGAGGATTACAGTTTCTTTGCTTGTGTGATATACAGAGTCACAGGAAAGTCACACCATCAGAATTTTAATAATTGTGTATGCGTTCGTGCCACAAAGCACTTTATAAGCTTGCAGTTGTCGCTCTCTCTCTGCCAGGCACAAAGTTGGCTTGCTGACGCTTGCATCCTGGGTCTTGTGACCGCTGGGGACCTTTGTTTGCAGGCCCACCAGTACCACAGATACTATGTTCTTTCCAAGTAATTGAGATGGGAGTTTTCCAGAGCCCTCCTCCCCTACTTATTTTAGCATTCTAGTATATGCACATATGTATCTTGTTCTAAGTATTGGAGTTCCTTACTGATTAAGAAAAAGAAGTGTTAGAGTTGGGCTTGGTGGTTTAGCCCGTAATCCCGGCACTTAGAAGCCAGGGACAGGCCTCCCAGGCCTACGTGGTGAGACTCTGTCTCAAGGAAGGAGGGAAAAAGAGAGAGAGAGCTTTGCTGATTTATCTCTTGTCCTAGAATTTCTAATATATTATAAAAGCTCTGCTTCAATCCCTTTGTCTTTAATGCCATAAGGAAGAATTAAGTTTATCAATTTCAGTTCCGCACACATTTGCTTCCCGGTCCGCAGTGCGATCCCCATCCCAGGCATTAGGACGAGGACAGAGTGAGCGCATGGGAAGTCGTCTTACTTCTCCTTACTGTTTGCTTCCTGCCTTGTAAGGGAGCAAGAGCTGGTCTAAAACCTACTCACGCGGCCAAATGTGGCTCTTTAGGAAGGCGTGTCAGTGGAGCTAGGATCATCACACCCCTTATTTCACAGGCTTTGGGGGGCTCTGCCCCATCAGCATGGCCACGGGCGTATTTTATTTCAGGGAAATTTGAAAAATGCTTTATGCAGGTCTTCCATCCCATTTCTTAGAAACAAAGTTTGGAAATGGCTGGATCCTGAAAGTATGTTTCTTCTATCCTAGAGCTGAACATACAGCTGAATATACAGATGAGGAAGGAGTGCTGTGGGCAATTGAGCACTGAAGTTTCAGAGTGCCTCGCCACAAAGTTACTGTGCACAGGTGCTGCCGTAATTGTGATGTATTGGGGAGATTCGGTGTTCAATGGTCCTCACACCCACGCTTCCACCTGTGTGGTAGAATGCTTACTGGGCTGTGGTAGAAAACATGCAGAATGAACAGCATAGCAGGTTTTTTTTTCCCCAAGGGGGGTTGGGGCACTGTCTTACACCAGTGTACATACCCTGTATTGCATGCTGAATTCTGAGAGAAGAAATTTCACTTTTTCTTTAGAAAAAAATATGAGTTCCTACTTGTACTTGTCTGTGCTTGTGTGTTTTCTGTCATGAATAAATTCACTATAGTGTAGCTATAGTGACTCTGTCTCATCCGAGGAGTGAGGTCCCTGCTTACCATTTACTCTCTGTCCGTGTTAGTGTAGCTAACCTTATGTGAGAGCTGTGCCGTCAATACATATTGCTACTGGAAGGAGATGGGCTGTACCCTCTGGGTACTAGTATTTGGAGATAGCCTTTTGGAAGTAATTAGGATTAGGTGAAGCCACAAGGGTACCTTTAGAGTAGAGGTTCCTAACCTTCCTAAGGCTTTCTTTACACAGTTCCTCATGTTGTGGTGACCCCAATCATAACATTCTTTCATTGCTACTTCATAGTAATTTTGCTACTATTATGAATTGTATGTATCTGATATGTAGGATATCTGATAGGTGACCCCTGTCAAAGGGCCGCTTGTCCCCCCACTCCCCCCAGGCTGATAAATGCTGTTTGAGAGGCACTTACGTCCTTTTAAGCAGCTGTAGCAGAGAGATAGTATGAGTGAGGTGTGTGTGTGTGTGTGTGTGTGTGTGTGTGAGTTTGTGTGTGTGTGAGTGTGTGTGTGTGTGGGAGAGAGAGAGAGAGAGAGAGAGAGAGAGAGAGAGAGAGAGAGAGATTGAGGAGGGCAAGAGGTTCTTAGGCCGTTAGCTCTCTTACTGGATTTTCTGTTTTCCGTTCTCCAGGTTTTAAAGTTCTTGGCACATTTGGGGTTAGCGTCCTCCCTATCTGAGGCTTCTCTAATTATGTTGCCCTTAACTTTTGTGAAACAGAGGTTTTAGATTTTAAGTCCAGTTTTGTTTTGAGCCCTGGGTCCATTACTGACAGGGAAGCCTCAGGAGACGTGTTTCCGTTCTTTCCTCCATAGAGTCCCCCTGCTTCTCGCCTACACTCTGTAGAGTGCTGCGACCTCAGGAATGTTCTTAGGGAATGTCGAGAGTATTTCAAAATGCAAGTCGGACAGTCTTTGGGTCATTTTCCCCACAGTTGATTGCATTGGTTTTGTATCTAACAGTCGCCCCGTTGGTGCGCCTCTCGGTCCTTGTTAGCGCATTGGTTTTGTATCTAACAGTCGCCCCGTTGGTGCACCTCTCGGTCCTTGTTAGCCGCTAGCCGCTTGCAGGCTGCTTTCTGCACTCTCCTCCGTAGTCCGTACCACATTAGCTTTGTGGCGTTTCGGTCTGTGTCCACACTTACTATTCACATGAAGATACACGGTGTTTGAAAAGACCCTCTTCACTGCATTGCAGGTTGGTTTTGTGACAGCAGCTCTGGGTCCCTGTTCTGCACTGACCTTGCTGTGTGCACCACGGTGTGCTGGGTACTCTAGCTCCATGTGTAGTCTAGAGTCAGACTCAGCATTTATGTTATGGAAAATGTAAACATCCCATGGTGTAGGTCCTCACTCGTGGAACTCTTGGTCCTGTTTTTCCTCACAGTTCCCACACCTTCCCAGGCTCCTTTGTGGTTTTCTGTCATGCTGTTAAATCTGCATCTACTCAGAGTATAGCTTTTAAATACTTTGTAGAAACCACAAAGCTTTCCTTAATCTAAATTGGTCCCTGCTTTTCAAATGAGATGAGTAGATTTAAAACAAGTCTCTGTGTCGGAGGGTCTCCCTCTCCCTCCTCCCTCCCTTCTTGTGTGGCTCCTCCCCCCTAATCTTAGTTACTTTTCTGTGGCTGTGAAGAGACATCATGACCAAAGCAACTAGAAAAGCAGACACTGAATCAGGGTTCATTGCCAGTTCAGAGGGTGAGCCCTTGGCCATCATCTTTTCCCTAGGCACAAGGCAGAGAGGAGCATACTGTGAATGGTGTGGGCTTCTGAAACCTCAAAGCCCACCCCAGTGCTGTGCAGTCTCCAAGGAGACCACGCCTCCTAACCCTTACCCAAGCAGTTCTACCAACCAGGGACCAAACATTAACTGTATGAACCTATGAAGGCTATTCTCATTCCAACTGCCACACTTGAATCTTTAAAAAAATTTGTATGTGTACACATATGTGCAAGTGTGCTCGCCCACGGGATCCACGTGGAAGCAAGAGTTTAATGTCAGAATGCTTACTTTTCACCATTTACATATTTCTCTTACTTGTGAAGATTTATTTTTATGTGTATATGTTTCACCTATGAGTGTGTACCATGCTCTTGCAGTACCCTCAGAGGCCAGAAGAGAGCAGTGGCTCTCGGAGCTAGAACCACAGACAGTTGTTGAAAAGAAAAGTCTCTGGACTCCCAAGGCCTAGTTCTCAGCACAAAGGAGATTTATTTGCCCCTGAGGGTCAGAGGGCAGGGATAAGAAACAAGGACCGGAGGTAGAGAAGGGGAAGGGAGCAAAGGAGAGGGAGGAGGGGTATTTGCCCCTGGGGACAAAGGGCTGCCTCTGGATAGAGAGGACACTGCTGAGGCCCATCAGCATATGGCAGGTTATAAAGGTAAAGGTAAAAGGGCCAATCCCGTGTTAGGGTGAGGTGTCTAATTTTAATTTGGCATTTTAATTTGGTGAACCAAAGGGGGCTTTTGATTGTTAGACATTCAGTATTTTGATAGCTGGATCTTGTAGTCAGCGAAAATAAGGGTACAAACATTAATAGTTAGCTTTAGGAATGTAATCTAACGATTTTGGGCAAGGCAGAAGGAATGGGGAGAAGGACAAGGCCTGCCAGAGACGTGCTCACCACACTCGAGCTGTCATGTGGGTGCCAGGGCCCGACCCTGCCTCCTCCGTAAGAGCAGGAGTGCTCTAAAGCCTGGGCCTCCCTCCAGCTCCCCCTCCGCAGCCTTGTGAAAGGCAGGGTCTGCCACTGACCCTGACGTGCACGGCTGTGAGTGCACACGTGGGCCAGTGAGCCCCGCATCTCTGGTCCTTTCCTGCAGTGCTGCTCTTGCCGGTGTGGATCACCACACCAGCCTTCTGTGGCCTGTGGGGATCCGACCTCTGGTCCTCAGGGATGAGCACTGAGAATTCACCAGTCGAGCCGTGTCTGTAGCCCAATAATTGAATGATTTTGGTGTAAACACCTCTAAAAGATGCTTTTCTTTCCCTGCCTCATGCCAATGAAATGTATAACTTAGTTTCATTTTCTTGTTATACCTTTTATCTATGTACTAAGAAACCAATATACCAAGATGGCCATGTCTAATGTCCCCTGATATGGGCTTCATGTGTGGCTTAATATTGACAGATTTCCATCTCAGCCATCGTGGGTGTGTGGAGAAGCCGTCCTGTAACCAGGTTAACAGAATACAGTGGCGCTACTGATAACACTTTTCAGATCAGAAAGTACTCCCACTGTAGAGGATGCTCTGAAATTAAGCAGCTCTACTGAAAGTAGAGTATGAAACAGTCTTTCAGTGGCGTGGAGGTGTGTTAGAATTGCTTTATCTTTGTGTTTATGAAAATGGTTATATCCTAATCAGAACATTTGACGTTGTCTTTCTATAAAGTTCATTTCAAGGTCCTTCAAACTCATTTGTTTTGACTCTTAAGCAGACAGACCACTTATCTTTCTTAATATAGCTTGTTTTCCTTGGTTGTTTACCCAGATATGGGAAAAGTAAGATTCATCCCACAACTCACATAACTTTAACAAAGGATGACTGTCTTTCAGCTGTTGGGTGGTGTCAAAGGTATGGCAGCTTTGAACCTTCACATACTCAGTTAACTATCTTATTTATTATCTTCAGGATTGCACAAATCTTCCCCCATTTGATGGGTCAAATGTCACAGAGTATAGTCAGTCAAGATGAATTTTTTTAAAAAGATTGACAAATTTAATTAACTCTGTAATTCATTGCCAAAATTATAGCCTTTTATATAAAAATGACATTAAGATTAAATCTGACATTTCTATAAAAATTGCTTTATCTCTTAATTTCTTGAACATACGAACCACATTTATTTTATGGTCTGCTCAGTGCGGGCTGCCCTGAGAGGTGCACCCTACACTGGATGCTGTACGCAAGATCACGTGTTCTCCACAGCTCTGCCTCCTGGGTCCCTGGTGGGCATCTTCTCGGTGCTGAATTGTGCCAGAGACTGCACAAGCCTCACTAAATGAACTACTCTCCATATGGTTTTTAATATACATCTTCTTGCATCGTGCCCACTGTGACAGTGACAGCACTGAGAGGCTGCTAATGCCCAGCACTGACACTGGGCCAGGCTGTCCTCCTACCCCGTGCTGGCCAGGTGAATGTGCCGTCCACTTTGTTGGAACCATTGTCTCTTCTTACTAGTCCAAAATCTCAAGAGACATATCCACAACCAGTGCAACTTTGAACCTGTTACTGGCGGTTGGTTCTCGCCCTGTGGAACCCTCTCGCGCTCACAGAACGAGCCTCATGACTCCTACCCTCTCACTCCTCTCCCGTCATTCGGATACGCCCGAGAGCAGTATTTATTTGGTACAAGTATGGCAACCAGATGCAAATGTTCTGAGACCCGGACACGTGGTGCCTGTCTGTCACCCCGCCCTCAGCCTCAGGAATGCATAGCAAGTGCCTGTCTCCAAAAGAAGAAAAGATGAGAGGAAAGAGCCAAACTGAACATTTATAAAAAGGCATAATAGAAATGTTGAGATGCATGCCTTTAATAACTAATTGGTATCAGCTGTTTCATCTATAGGCAACATGTTTTCTTACCTTTAAAAAAAAAAAAAAGCCTCAGTGTCCCATATTAAAACTTTAAAGCAGAGATACTAACTTCTTTGTTTCTCTGGGTCACATATACATGTTACTTCAAGTACCCCCTTTATGAATTTCTAAGAATTAATATAATAAATAAGATTTCTAGAAAAATTTTAAATAGCTGTATACGATCTTTGACTTTTGTGTGGGAAAATAGTAATGAAAGAAAATTACTTCCTTGAATCATCTGTCTAAAATTACTACCACAATCCAAAACATTTTTTGAGTAAAAATTATATTAAAAATATGTTCTCCATTAAAATAATGTAATCAAATAATTAATAACAAAGAAGAAACAGAACAAAGAATTGCTTATTAAAAGCAGCACTTATGAGCATTTTAGAATTTTTTCTGCTAGCTGTACTTTTGTGTTGGGTAGTTAAAAGTTTAAAAAGACATTTTTCATATGTATTATTTTCTGGTAGTCTTTGAACATGTTTGATTAATTTCAGTTTAAGATTTTAAGTAAGGGCTTATGTTCCAGCCATTATAATTGGACTAAATTAATGGAGCGCTTCACACCTGATTATTTGTGTAGCATTTTTTAGTTTCCTGTGCATCTAATAGAAACTCTTTGGACTGGAGCCGAGGAAAGTGGCAGCTAGCTCCAGCCTTGCTGTGAAAGTGCTTCTCACTCCTAGTTGTCCTCTGGAAACACCAAGAGAAAACTCTTCGCTTACGTGAAGATAGTGAAGATAGTAAGTTCTAGTTTACGTTAGTTAGTTAATGATTGAACTTTGCCTTGGGGGTAGTCTGCAGGCTCCTCTGGCGGGCGCCCTCCATCCCGTGCTCTTCAGAGCCGGGCTGAAATGCTTGTTCCATGGTAACCAGGTAATTTCTAGTTTAGTTTTGAAGATGGATATTTTATTATTTTTAAAAACTTTTGTTATCAATAAATATAAATTGGGTGAATTTTCTGTGATTAAGTTATTTTGGATGCTTGTTTCTTTATGAAACATGGTGTGAGGCCATGGCTGACCTCAGACTCCCTGAGTAGGTGAGGGTGACTTTGAACTCAGTACTGAGGATCAGTTCATGTGGGGGTGGGGCACAACCCAGGGGTTTGTGCTTGCTAACCAGCCCTCTGTCAGCCGAGCTACACCTCCAGCGGCTTTGTGTCCTCCCTCCCTCCCTCCCTCCCTCCCTTTCTCCCTCCCTCCCTCCTTTCTTTCTTTTTACTTTTTAAAGATTTGTTCTTATGCGTGTGAGTCTGCACGCGGGTGTGCACACGTGTGCCTGCCCCACGGTGGTCAGCAGGGCTTAGATATCTGGAGCTGCAGGTGCAGGCGCTTGTGCGTCGCCTGCCTCCGGTGTTGGGGACTGAACTGGGAGAGCACTGAGTAGTCGTAACCTTGGAATCATCCCTCTAGCCCCATATTTAAATCATTTTTATAAAAGTTTTATTTTAGATTTAACAACTCCTGAGCTGGTGTTGGTATAAGCCCTAAAACTTACTTTTAATGAAAGTTTTTTTTTCCATTGATATTTGTGCAATATAAAGGTCTTCTTGCTGAGTATTTGTGGAAACTTTTACAAGTGAAAAATATTAGCTTTTTTGAAATTTTCATTTATTGTTGCAACGCTCCTATATAGAAATCACTTCCATGTGAGTTAGGGATTTTATCCCCATAATTTTAATTATTTAAACTTTTACTTTGAGAATTAAAATTTGGACTAGAGAAATGGCTCAGTTAAGAGTACTGTCTGTTCTTCCAGAGGTCCTGAGTTCAGTTCCTAGCAACCATATACTGGCTCATAACCATCTATATGGGATCTAATGTCCTTTTCTGGCATGCAGGAATACATGCTGGTAGAGCACTACCAAATAAATAAATACATCTTAAAAATAAAAAAAGAATAGACACTCTCATGCAATTGTTAGAACTAATTTAGACGGCTGGGCCTTTAATTCCAGCACTTGGAAGCAGAGGCAGGTGGATCTCTATGAGTTCAAGGCCATCCTGGTCTAAAGAGTGAGTTCCAGGATAGCTAGGACTACACAGCAAAACCCTGTCTGGAAAAACCAAAACAACAACAACAACAACAAAAAAAGGGAATTAGCGAGATCTGGTGTCCCTTACCTAGGTAGTGTTTTGCAAAACCTGTCAGTGAACAGTTTGATCAGGATAATGAGAGTCACGGGTTTCAATCTTATTAACCCTTCATGTCTGCAGTGCTTACCCAGCTTCTCCAGCCCCGAAACTCTCCTAACCGTTACTCTTCTCTCTATTTCTGTAGTTTCATCATCCCAAGAATGTCACATATTGAGCAATCAGGAGACTGAGCCAGGAGGATTGAGGTTAAAAGGCCGGCCTGGGCTCCCTAGAGATGACCCAAGAAAATAACCTTTTTATGGGTTTAGAGTGTTTTGCAGCGACTGTGAGGGTGGTGTAGCCCCTTCTGCTCTTGGGTTTATTTTCCATCCCCTTAGTTTCCCCTCTCAGTCATGATCTGAGCCTGTAGTGTGAAGTAACTTTCTTGTTTGCACCATACAGTTGGGTTATGTCCAACCCAAATATGCCGGGAAAGAGGGGAAGGTGGAGCTGGAGGTGTTGGGAGGGAGGAAGGGAGGGAGGAAAGGAAGGAGGGAGAGGGAGGGAGGGAGGGAGAGGGAGGGAGGGAGGGAGGGAGGGAGAGGGAGGGAGAGAGAGAGAGAGAGAGAAGAGAGAGAGAGAGAGAGAGAGAGAGAGAGAAAGACAATGGAGGAGGAGGTAGTAGGAGAGTGGAGCAGAAGCTCCGGGCCTGGAGAAACCGCACGTTCTAAGGCCTCATAGATGGGGACGATGGTGGTGTGGGGTAGATCTGCCCAATCTAGGCACACAGCATGTATTCATATTAGTCGAGTTGTGTTTTCTTTGCCCCAGGCATATTTGGGTTGGAGATTTGCCGCAACAGGGTCATGCCTTTTAACCTGCTCTGCTGGACTGGCCTTTTAATGCATTGTTAAGGTTTGACTCAGGCTCCGTGTTTCCTTCTGTTTCCAGCATGGCATGGGATCCATCCCCGGGATCCCTGCCTCTTTACTGTCCTGTCCCTGCCTGTTAGCCTGACCTCATCCACCCACCCCACCGTTTGTTCCAAGGCACGGGCAGCCTCCTTACTTCCCCCACCTACCCACTCCCAGAGAGAGCACAGCACAATACTACCGCTAAGAATGCTTCATAATTTGAAATTTAAGAATTTTTATTTCTAGAATCTTCTGCACTGTATTTTTTTAAATCATAAGTAGAAGAGAAAAGTGAAAGGGAACTGCTGACGAGGGAGGCGCTGTGTGTTTCTTGGTAAAAATGTCACCTCTAAGTTGTACTTGAAAGTACGCGCGTTTTTCTGTGTCTGTTTCTGTTTGTTTGGGGGCCTGAGTGTCTGTTTACGCACAGAAACCTAGAGCCTTACTGAGGCGCCCAAGCTGAGGCCGAGGCTTTCTCTCGGCTTCGAGGTCCTTGCCTGGTTCTCCGCAGCCAGTCCCAGTCTCCATCGCTGACTGGCACCCCGCCTCTTCCTGCTTTGTGACCTAGTTGGGTGACGGCAGCTTGTGCTGAAACTCTCGGCTGTTCTCATACCTGTCCTAATAGAATCATCATTTCTTTTCTTTGATCGACTGCAGGAATTTCTGTAGAGATTTGCTATGTAGTATTATGCAGTATAATGAGAAATATCAATCTTTGCATGTCAATTGTACAATGTTTTGAATTGCTCCAATGGCAGAATTCTGTTATTAATATGTTATTATTGTAATTCTAAAATTTCATGTGTGTGTGTGTGTGTGTATGAGTGTGTGCGTGCGCGTGCAAAGAAGGCAGCCTTCAGTGTCATTCTTTAGGAGATGGCTGCTGTTTCTTTTCTTTTTTGAGATAGTCTTCCAGGGCTGGCCAGTGGGCCTCGGGATGCTTGTGTCTCTCTAATGCTGGGATTACAAGTGCGTGCCACCATGCCCAGCTTCCTGCGTGGGCACTGCGGCTGGAACCTGGATTGAGCTGTCTTTGCAGCCCCTTACCGTAGACCTTTTCAAAGGAACAATTTCTTTGGTTGGGTCGAGTTTTGGCTGTGCCATCTTACCTGTTACTGGATTGTTCTCTTACAGGATGATGGTCTGGAAGACAATGAAAAGAACTTCTATGACTCTGAGGAGGAGGAGAAGGAGAAGAGTGGCCGGAAGAAGCCGTATGCCATGGACCCAGACCACCGACTCCTAATCAGAAACACAAAGCCGTTGCTTCAGAGCAGGAATGCAGCGGTAGGTGGAGGCCAGAAGAAACAAACCAGTGGCAGGAAGCTGTGTGTCTGTGCTGAGCGCGTGAATGGCGTGATCACACTGAGCGTGAATGGAGGGTTCACACTGAGCGTGAATGGAGTAATCACACTGAGCGTGAACAGAGTGATCACAGTGAGCGTAAATGGAGTGATCACACTGAGTGTGAACGGAGGGTTCACACTGAGCTTGAACGGAGTGATCACACTGAGCGTGAACAGAGTGATCACACTGAGCGTGAATGGAGGGTTCACACTGAGCGTGAATGGAGGGATCACACTGAGTTTGAATGAGTGATCACACTGAGCGTGAATGGAGAGTTCACACTGAGCGTGAATGGAGTGTTCACACTGAGTGTGAACGGAGTGATCACACTGAGCGTGAACGGAGGGTTCACACTGAGCGTGAATGGAGAGTTCACACTGAGCGTGAATGGAGGGTTCACACTGAGTGTGAATGGAGTGATCACACTGAGCGTGAATGGAGTGATCACACTGAGCATGAATGGAAGGATGTGGGGTGTGAGGTAAAGCTTTGGAGACCCCAGTCTACACACTAAATCTTTTTTAGCCCTCTTTGTTTCTAGACATGCAGACAGGCTTTGACGAGGCCGCCTGGCTTGACATGCCCTTTGCTTTTTTCTGACTGTGCTGAGGCTCATTCGAAGCTCACGTTGTTTCTGAATTGGCTGGTGTATGTTAGGCCTTAGGTGAGGATGAAGGCGTGTCTCCCAGGCTTGCTATCTTAGCTGAGAGTAGCAGATACGCTGGCTTTCCCAGTGTTAAATCTACCCGGTAACCTAAAAGAGAACAGAAGTAAAAGTGGGTGGGCTGTCGCTCGGTGGCGGGCTGCACGCCTTCCACGTCTGTGACCTCATGGCCCTAAGCTTAATTGGAATTGCTAGTAGTTAAAAATCATCTTTGTTTGGGTCTCACAGGCTTTGCTTATTTGTTTGATATCTTCAATTTTAAATAACTGTAAAGTTTAGATGAATACATAGTAAGAAACATAGAAGCCGGGCGTGGTGGCGCATGCCTGTAATCCCGGCACTTGGGAGGCAGAGGCAGGCGGATTTCTGAGTTTGAGGCCAGCCTGGTCTACAGAGTGAGTTCCAGGACAGCCGGGACTACACAGAGAAACCCTGTCTCGAAAAACCAAAAAAAAAAAAAAAAAAGTCTCAAAAAACCAAAAAAAAGAAAAAAAAAAGAAAAAAAAAAAGAAACAGACCAGGAAATCCAAGTAATGCAGTCTGTGCTCTCAGTCTTCTCCTCAAGACTCAGCATTATGCCTTGGGAGTGCATTTACTCACAAGGGCTAGTGAGGATCTGGCGATATTAACCAAGGTGACTCAGTTTGAAGTTTAAAGACTTTTCTTTTTCTACTCCTCTCTTACTTGCAGAGTGCCCTTCTGAGTTTGTCTGATTGCTTTTTCTTCTTTTGTTTTAAGATTTAGTTGTGTAAGTTTACATGTACGGGTGTTGTGTGCGTGTTTATGATGCATGTCTGCACACCCACTGAGGAGAGAGGAGGGTGTCACAAGCCCAGAAATTGGAGTTCTCGATGGCTGAGCCACGGTCCTCTGGAAGAACAGGAAGTGCTCGTAGCCACCGAGCCACGGCTGCAGCCCCTGCCCCCTGCCCGGGTGTCCCTGAGCTTACTCCTTTGTACCCTGTGTCCCTGCTGGCAGTTTCAGTTAAGAGCCTGGAGATGGAAATTAAACATTTCCCCAAATTTGTTTTAATTAAGAAAATAGTTTGTTGTTCTCTTAGTAAAACTCCAACTCTGAGGGGCTTCCCTGGCTACTTCTTTTCTGTACTTTCTTTTGAGAATTTGGCCATTATAGCAATTAGCAGGTTTATAAAATCTTACTATTAGTAATGTCATTTCCAAATCATTATGTAAAAGCGCAGTCATAGTAAAGCCTGCATTGATTGGTGCCGTTAAGTATATGCTGATGGTTGGGCGTGCCCCAGTCTGCTTAGCCGCTGTTGCCTGCTGTCTCTCAGCTCCCTGTCAGCTTCATCTCATCTTGGAAGTTGGTTTTATGATTCAGATGCTTGCTGACAATGGCAGGGTTCAATCCTAGGGTACTCTGTTATTTCTGTGCAAATTTGGGGTCCCTGCCTCTTTGGTAGTGCATCAGATAGGCTGCTATGGTGTTGAGCACATTGCATTACCTTGCTTTGTGTACATTTAGAGGAGACCTGACTTTTGAAGGATTATGAAAGATTAAAACAAACAGACCCCTAGTCTTGCCAGAAGTAGTGGCTTATACCTTTAATTCCAGCACTTAGGAAGTTGAGGCAGGTGGATCTCTGTGCTGGACTAAAGATTTTCAGGTCCATTGAAACTGAGATCCTATAAACAAACAAACAAACAAACAAACAAGCGAAAGCTTGTTCTTACATTTCAAAGGTGATTATGGGAATTTGTTTCAGAAAGCTGATGGGCCAGTGTTGAGACTGCATTGGAGGCGGAACCAGGAGCAGACGGCTCTGAGGCTGTAGTCTCCCATCAGTCTAGGACAATGGTGACAGCCTGGTTCAGAGGAGTGTGTAGTGTAGGGTGCGTTCATTGTGAGTGTGAGCTACTGGAACAGGCCTGGCCTTGAGTCTGGATTTTAGAGTTGTCAGTTTCCCTAGTGGCTTTTTGCATATTGGCTTTCAGATTTCAGATGTGGTGTTGAAGAAATCTTAAATTATGTTTTTTGTTTTTGTTTTTTTAAATAATGGGGCAAAAGGAAGGTCATTTTATTTCTTTGGATTTGAGAGTGGTGTGACTAATATATTCAGAAGATGACGGACCAAGTGAAAGCTGTGTCTTGATACACATAGAAGTTTCTATTCTCACGTATGGGTTTGGATGCTTTGTTTATGGAACAGATGGGGAAATGAAGAACTGTTGTTCTAGAATTCACGTTCTGTTTGTAGGCCATAAAGCCAACGTCATTATTAAATTTTTTGCGTATTACAAAGACCCCTAAACTGTTTTGTTTTTTTAATGGTGATTTTTAGCTTATGAAGACTGTCCTTAGCTCAACCACCTTGAGGTTGAGGTGTACTGTCTAGGTATGCCTGAAACTTCGCTTACCTCTTTGAAGCTAGTGGACTGGGCAGAGTTAGTTTGTATTTGTCGTCTGGGCTGTTTTTATCATTTTTTGCTACTGTGTCTGCTGGCACCTGCTGAATTGGATACTTGGTGGTGAGGAGTCTCTATGGGAACCTAAATGTAGGAGCATGTTTTGAAAAAAGCATAGAATTGCTTTATTTTGAGAAAAGTTCTGTTACCCTTACCCTGGCTCTGGCCTATTTTAAGACTTTTAAAATCTGCATCTTAAAAAGTCAGAGCCTGCAAAGGCCTTGCTCTTGCTACATTGTAAATCAGTTCCCTTTAGTTCACACAGCTTGTTGCTCCCCACAGTGTCTGTGTGGCTTAAAGGTCATGCCCTTTAGCCCTTGTGAGTGTCAGAGCAGCAGCCCCCGATGGACAGCCCACAGTTGCTGCCGCTGTCCGGGCTGCTGTCACCTCGGGCAGTTGGTGTAATGGCAGTTTCTTTTCTTAGGATGTGTTAGTTTCCTGTCACTACAAATTGCCACAGTCTAGGTGGATGAGAAGAATAAGAGTTCATTACATTCCGGGAAGCCGGAAGACTGAAGTCAGGTGTAAATAGACTGAGTCCCTCTCCACTCTCTCCCTGTGTTTACAAAAAGCCATTTCTTTCTCTAGCTGAAGGTGCTTGTGCATGGTCCTTGCATTTCTTGGTTTACAGATGAATCCATCCATCCATCCCTCCCTTCCTCCCTTCCTCCCTTCCTCCCTCCCTCCCTCCCTCCCTCCCATCCCTCCCTCCTCCCTCCCTCCCTCCCTCCTTCCCTCCCTCTCTTCCTTTCTTTCTAGGACATTCATACCATTCTCCTTCTGCTCAACTTGGTCACCTGCTAACATCCTTATTGACTAGCTAATGTTCTGCTCTCAAATGCAAGCATTTTCTCACGGTAGGAAGTACTGTGGAGAAAACTTCACCCCATTACACAAAGACTAGGGTGTTTCATTTCACCTCACAGGAATTCTGAAGGTGCTTAGAGGAGACGGTGTGAGCACAGGGTGTGAGTATGGGAGAGAGAGAGAGAGAGAGAGAGAGAGAGAGAGAGAGAGAGAGAGAGAGAGAGAGAGAGAGAGAGAGAGAGAATGCACTCTGGCGCTGCTGCTCAGATGCTCACCGTGCCTCTGACTCTCCTTGCAGGTGGTTATGGCTGTCGCCCAGCTGTACTGGCACATCTCACCCAGGTCGGAGGCTGGCGTCATTTCTAAATCGCTGGTGCGCTTACTTCGCAGCAATAGGTAGGTCATGGTTTGCCTGTGCTTTTCCTTCTGTGTTCTCAGAGGTGGAGATATATAGTTGACTATTTCATAAGTAAGACCTCATACTTACATGGGTTATTATAAAATGATCTCAATCTGAATGAAAAAAAAAAAAGAAATTATTAACTTCAAGCCTAGAGAGATTTAAACTATGTTGCGACAGCATGCACCTTACTTTTCTGGGTGTGACAGTCTTACTGTTTTGAAGTTTTTATTTATTCTGGAATCACTGAAAACCTGACTGGTGTGTCCTCAGCTTGTTGTGCTCAGAGTGTTAGAGCTGACATGGGGCAGTGCAGAGGCCACGTGTTGTCACCTCTGCAGAGTCCTACTTCATTCAGAACTGGACCGTTCAACCACTAGTTTCTTCTGTTTTAAAATATATACATATTTGATTTTCTGTGTGCACATGTATGAGTGGTGGTGCATGCGTGTGCGTGCGTGCGTGCGTGCGTGCGTGCGTGCGTGCGTGTGTGTGTGTGTGTGTGTGTGTGTGTGTCTGGGGACTATGGAGACCAGAGGAGGATGACTGGCATTCTGTTGTGATGTTATGCCAGAATCCCTTGAGACAAAGGTCACTTACTATGCTTGGTAGCCTGGTGGTAGCCAGCCCCAGGGAGCCTCCTGTCTTACCCTTCACAGCATTGGAGTTACAGGCTCACATGTGGTTTTTACACAGCTTTTTACACAGGTGTTGGGGATTTGAACTTGGGTCTTCATGTTTGCACAGCAAGCCCGTCTATCTGCTAAACCGTCTCATTAAACCCCCAAGAGTAGCTTCTAGGAATAACTATACATCCTTTAGAAAACCCTGTCTCATGTATGGTTGGTAGACGTGGCCACCTTTTAAAAATGCCCTCCATACAATTCAGTAGTTCAGATCAGCAATTTGAAGAAACTTCGAGTTGCCGCGATGAGTTGTTTGCGCTGTGGGGTTAGATCTTTATCTTTGTTCTGCTGGCCGACAGGCCCTTGGCAGTGAACAGTTCTGCTGCCTGGCTAACTTGCTATCTCTCACTGAGTGCTCATTTGCACCAGCCGGGGCAGAAGTGCTTACCTTGTCACTCATGCCTTGGTCCACAGTCTGAGCCTTGGTCTCCTGCTGCTGTTTGAGGACGAGTCGGGGGCAGTTGTGAGAGCCACGCTCCTGTACTTTGTCTGTGACCCTTCTTTGTTAGCAGTCTTTCTCCTCAGTCGGGAGTTGAAGTGATTCTAGAAAGATCTGGAATGCTTCTTTGATATAAGGGCCTTACTCCGATTAATGTGAACCTAGTATCACATTCATCCTTGATTAGGTATTAGGACTCAGGGATAACATGGCTGGTTTTAACCAGGCCTTCATTCTGATTTACAATCGAATGGCACTCTGATCCTTCTGATAAGAATTTAGTTCACACTGTGATTACATTTCCCACATTCATCCTAAGAATACCCTTTTCCCCTTCATGTGTGCAAAGCAACAGTATTGGTCTTATATTTTGAGACATAATATAATAAAATTAGTTGTAACTTTATCTCATGATATACCACACACAATATTTTTAGTATTTTAGAGTAAATTATATTGGAAAGAAGATGCAGATACCTCATATTTACTAAAATCTTTGAGTATTGTATTTAAGAATTTTCTTTACACTGAGTTTTTATACAAATTCTTTTTATGAATTTGTTTTTGTTTGCTCAAAGATGCTTCATTGGATATATGTACTGAAATTTCTTTTAACTTCTAGGGAGGTGCAGTATATTGTATTGCAAAATATTGCAACTATGTCAATTCAGAGAAAGGTATGTATATTGTGAGCATTTAACTCAAAGAAGCAAGCGAGCACACTGACGTGGTAAATGGACTTACACATTTATTTTTGTTCACTTAGGGCATGTTTGAACCTTACCTGAAGAGTTTCTATGTCAGATCCACGGACCCAACTATGATCAAGACACTGAAGGTCTGTATGCTTCATACAGGTTCCATAGTACCTGTGTACTTTGAAGAGCTATCGGAGTGGCCTCTAGCATCTGTAAACTGTGCTCTTCCTGTGGCCAGGGATCAAGTGACATCCTTGGTTTACTTCTTTACCAACTGAGCTGTTTCCCTAGCTCCATAGATTGGAGTCTCTTCCTTTTTAAAAAGAATGTATTTGAAAATTGTTCTTTATACTTTACAACTTTCAGATGTGTTAAGTTACCTTTATCCTGGATAATTTAACATGCTGAAAGAGACCGGCTTTGTGCTTTAAATGGACAGTGGAGATTTGAATTAAGTCCTGTAATAAAAAGTAGGATTGATTCTATGGGAGATTTGTGAAAAGTGATATGTGGAAGGATTCAAACACCGTTTTGTGGGTGTTTTTGTGGTTGGTAGGGTGTGTGGGTGTTTTGTGGTTGGTGGGGTGTGTGGGTGTTTTGAAGGGCTGGGAGTAAACAGCTTGGCCACCACAGATTATGAGAGCCCTGCAATGTGCACTACAGTGAGGGCTCCAGAGCGCCATGCTGAGATAATGTGGCACTTACTCAGGTATTGGGACGGTTCTCTACACTGTGTCCTACCTGTGTGAGAGATGGAGAAAGGGGAGGCACTCTTTAAATATTGTGACAATGTCATTCACATGGAAATTGGGTTTATTCATAAGAAAGTTGGTGAACCACAATGACATTTTTAACATCAACAACAAACTCCTACTTTAAAAGTATGAAATATTTCAGGTCATGAATGTTAGCCAAAGGACTAGGTAATCTTCAGTCAAGAGAGTGCCTAACTGCTATATCTGATATCGAGTTAACTCTCTGCACTTACATACTGTTGAAGTAGTCAGTGAAACGTTACATAAAACCGTTGTGTGGAGCCAGAACTGTGATGTTAATTTCCTGGTTGTTCTGATTTTGTTTGGCTCCCAAGCCTGCAGGCAGCAGTATTTGGGGATGATTTTGCACCAGTTTAGCAGCTCTATCCTGTGTGTTTTAGTGAAAAACAGTTCTGTGTAATATACATTGAGATTTGAGATTATTTTTTAAAAGTTGTATGAACAAAGATTTGTAAAATGTGTTTCAGTGGCAGGGTGCTTGGTTAGTATGCTTAAAAACCTAGTGTAGTTCCCAATATTGCCAAAAATTAATGAAGTTTTTAAATTTGAAAAATATTTTAAAATAACTACCTCATGTGGTACTGGAGGTCTGTAATGCCAGACTTCAGAGTGAGAGTCAGTAAGATCAGGCCATTGGTTAGATAGTAAACTTGAAGCCTACCTGGGGTACACGAGACTTTATCTCGCCCCTGCACTGAGAAATTGTTGTCTCAATAGTACTAGCAAAATAAGATGAATAATCAAGTCATATTCTTAAGAGAACAGATCTCCAACAGATACAGCAAAATAAATGAGCTGTACACAGAATATATAAAGTATTTTTCTGTAGTCTCTGCCTTTTAATTAGAGCGTTTATAGCATTTACTGTTAATGCAGTACTTGATATGAATGTGCTGGTAGACATCTTGAATTAGTTTTCTGTTGATATCATCTGCTTGTGCCTACCTTCAGAATAATTAAATCTTTTCTGTGGGTAAAATATTTCTAACAACCTCAGTGGGTATAGACTTTTAATTTCACTTTTCTTACATTTATAAATCCAGGAATAGAGATTAAAATTATCTAAGCATGTGAGTAGGTAGGAAATAAGGTAGCCATCATGAAAATTAATTGATATCTGGAAAACAGAAGTACTACATGAAGGACAAATTGTTTTCTAACTTTACTAATAAAAAATACAAGTTGAGCTAATAAATTGTTTAGGTTAATTAGATATAAATTGTAAAATTAAGACAATTAATGAAGATGTGGGTTTTATTTCTTAATTATTTTTTTTAACTATGTAATTATCTAGTCTCTGTAGACTTAAGGAACTAAACTAAGATCACTTCAAGGATATAGAGCCCCATAGACAGTAATTTTTTTTTAAAGATTCAACTTTTAATTAGTTGTTTAGCCTCTATTAAATTCACCTTTTTGTGTTTTAAAATGTTTACTTTCTCTTTTATTCTACTGTAGCTCGAAATTTTGACAAACTTGGCAAATGAAGCCAACATATCAACTCTTCTTCGAGAGTTTCAGGTTTGTATACGATGCTAATTATAATTTTTAAAATATGTTCAATATTAAGTTAAATATGCCTCCTACTCAATCTAGAAATACACAATTGCACAAATAAAAGAGATTTAGGAGCTGGGCAGTAGTGGCGCACGCCTTTAATCCCAGCACTTGGGAGGCAGAGGCAGGCGGATTTCTGAGTTCGAGGCCAGCCTGGTCTACAGAGTGAGTTCCAGGACAGCCAGGGGTATACAGAGAAACCCTGTCTCGGAAAAAAAAAAAAAGAAAGAAAAAGAAAAAGAAAAAGAAAAAACAAAGATTTAGGAAATGATCAGCAGCTAGGAAGGTTTTCTGTTCTTGAAAATAAACAAACAGAGACTTAAATAGCACGGCCTTGTATTTCTTTTTCTGTTTCCATAGCACTGGAAAGACTGGCTAATTATTTGGCTCAAAATTCTGTTTTCTACCCACATTGCCCCCATCCGCTGTCCTTCCCGTGCCCTGAAAGCACTTCCTGTGTCTGTGAAAACTTCGTTTGTTACCTGGTTGCCCCTGTTTAGTTGACCTGGCTCTATTTTAGGTTCTGCCTCTTTAACTTAAGCTATATCATGGGATCACTTAAAAACAGTTGAATGGGAAGTGGTGACCTCACCTTCTGGTGAGGTGCTTGCTACCAAGCCCACCTGCTGGAGTTCGGTCTCCACGGCCCGTGTTGTGGAAGGAGAGCCGACCTGGATTAGATTAAGTCACTGCTTTATGCATGCTATGATGGGAGGCTCAGCTGTGCAGCCATTGTGGGAGCACAGCAGCGGAGAGCCACGTCCTGTAGCAGCCCTGGGGTTCCGGTAGCTTTCAGTACTTACAGATGTCATGAGTGCTGTTGCCGTGATTCTTCGTCAGCCCACACGGAATTTCTTCTTACCTGTTTATGGATGCCATGGTTTCTTTGAATCAGTGGTTATCAACTTCCTAAAGCTGCAACCTTTAATACTGTTTCTCATGCTGTGGTGATCCCCAATCATAAAATTAATTTTGTTGCTACTTCATGAATCCTGCTGCTGTATGAATCATAATGTAAATATGTTGAGAACCAGTTTTTAACTATATATATATATTTACATATTTTTACATTGTTCAGGACTATTAGAATATTACTGCATGCCCACGGTTCCTTTATTCTCACCTGAGTTCCTGAATTTCTATCCTGTTGATATTTTTCTAGAAATATTCATGTTAAAATGAGAGTGCTGTAGAGCCATCTCCTTGTGGGTGTGCCAGAAACTTGGGTTTCTCAGCCCTTCCCAGGCCCGAGGTGGCTGTGTGGGTTTAACGTCACGTCACTCATATACTCAGGTCTTACCCAGTTGCTGTCCCGTGGCCTCTTTCCCTCATCTTGTGTGATCGTGTCGTCCTTCTGCACGTCTAGCAGGAGGCAGGAGGCAGGCGGCAGGCCTTTGTGCTCGCTGGCGTGGGCTGTGAGCCCCTGCAGGTTTTGTTCATTTGCTTATGTCATGTACCGGGAGTGCGTTGTATAAGAACTTCTCAGCAGAACGTTTGAATCTGCCCTTCCTTTGTGTGTTCAGTTTTAGCACTGCCTAATTTAGTACATTATCTCTGTTTATATATTTTCTTTGTAGGTATTTGTAATTTGTTTATAATAACTTTGTGAGTAAAATAGGTTTCCTGAACAACTCATGCATTCTTTTTTATTGGAGCCATTAAATCTCCTGTTCAGGAGCCCTTTAAGCCCACTTTGGTTTCTTCTCTTCATGGAACTAGAAAGCTCCACTTGTTTGCTCTACATTTTGCCTTCTCCTTGAGACTTTGCGTTAAATTCCTGTATTGTTTACATATCTTTTGGTTTTTTTCTTTGATTTCTTATTTAGATAACTATTTTAATGCATATTTTTCATAGATAGCCATAGAGTTAATTTTGAATTGCATACTTAGAATTTGAGGTTAGGAATCTTTTCTAAATACTACAAAAGCCTTGGTTTTAAATTAGGAAAGTTGTAACAAAAGTCACAAAATATGTGAGGTTGTCAGGAAAGACCTTTTAACTGCCTCTGTAAGTCAGATCTCTTTTAAGTTTACGTTAATATGTGTGCACTCTGTGTGTTTAAGGAGCCTGCTTTTGCCTGTAGCCTGAGTTAGCTAGAACTCACGCCGCTGTTGCACCCTCTCAGACACTCCATCCCTCCCGTGCCAGGCTGTTCATTACTAGCGTGCTGCTCCTTTTTCCCTTTTCTCTGAACTTTTAGGTTTAGTGTCTGGAGCGGTGGCCCCTTCTCTCTGTGGGCGCACAGCCACTGCTGGGTAAATGAGCCGAAGCCTTCCCAGAGCATGTTCCCAGCATCCCTCACCCTGGCTTGCGAGCTTAGCGCTATTTTTGGGTGATGCTCACCTCTGTCTGTTTTGGAGTCTTGAGCCACACTGCAGTGAATGACCCTGGCTTGAAAATGTCCCTTTGCTAAAGGGACATTAAGTTATAAGAGATGGAAGATGTTATGTAGTCATTTGGGCCCTCTGTTGGGCTTAAGAGAAGATTGTATTCTGAAATTATTTGTCTTGACAAAGCTATCAAAAATGGGCTTTGATTCACTTGGTAGCACCAATATTGAAACGAATCAAACTGTTTTTAGACCTACGTGAGAAGCCAGGACAAACAGTTTGCAGCGGCCACTATTCAGACCATAGGGAGATGTGCAACCAGCATTACTGAGGTCACCGACACTTGCCTCAATGGCCTGGTCTGCCTGCTGTCCAACAGGGATGGTGAGTTCCTAAGTTCGTTTTATTTTTATTTAATTTATAATTGAATATTCTTGGTAAGTCCTGTGGCTGTAATCTTTTATCTTTTGGGGTTTTTCTATATATCAGTATTCTTACAGTAAGTATCAACTTTATTCTTGATTTGAGGAAAATTTATTTCAAAAAAATAAATTAGATAATCAACGGATTTTGTTTTGCCCTCATTAAGACAATTTATCTTACTCACTCCCTAACCATTGCTTTATATCCTTTCTGCAAAGGTTCTTTCTCTGTGACTGTTTTGACAGTCATGCATGGAAGTCATGTATAATATTGGTTTGCCTGCAGAGGGTGCTAGAAGCAGGCAAATGACTTTACAACTTGGAGCAGTGGCTGGAGCCGCAGCCTTTCAGGCTTCCAGAAATGTACTCAGTGCCTTCCCCCTGAAGGCGAGCTAGACGCGGCCATCATCCTGCCACAGGTTCATGTGTACCTTACTTATTTAAGTGTTTTCAGAAATGGGACAGCAAAATTGATTGTCTAAATGTTACCCTGTTCTGTACTGCAGTGCCAGCTCTCTCTGTGGTCATGGTTTGCAAATAAGATGAACCATTTAAAGAAAAACAAGTTAATGTCTCACATTTAGAAGATTTTTATTATACAGTGGATTAAAATGCTTAGAAAATGCAAAAGCTGTGTAAAATTGTCAAAATTAATTATTGATTTTTAAATATAAACTACATTATATGTAGTACAGATATTCATGAGAAAGCACCCATGAAGTCAGACTTAAGTTGATTATATTTTACATTTTACTTGAAGAATTACTTTTTACTGTAATGATTACTTTATCTGTAGACCGCCATAGATCTGCAGTATGTAGGTATTTCTAGAAACTGCTATGCTGTGGTAAGCTCTTCCAATGGGGAGCCCATGATAAACTGAAACCAAGCAAACAGTAAAACAAAATTAATTCCTGAATGACACTGATCTGTGAGCATGCATGAAATCACAGTTTCACTTTTGACTACTAGACTATTCTCCTATGTAGATATTAAAACCAAACTAAATTCCACCAAAATAACAAGGAAAGAAATTTCTAAAATATTTCCCTGTGCAGGTAAAGAAGAAAGGATAGCACGATAGAGGTGTCCGTGGAGTCTGAGTCACTTGGAGCAATGACATCTTTTTGTCTCTGTTTCTGAGTCATAGTTTCAAGTATGACTTTTTATTTTCATGTAATTTGATAATGACTTTCTATGGGTTGCATATGGTTTGCTAGTGTAATAGTTGATTTAAGATCTCTTTGTATAAAAAAAGCTATCAGAGATTAGTGAGAATACTGACAGTCTTTTTAAATACAGAGCATAGCACAAATGTCTGCCCACCTATTTTTTGGTCCTTTTTTGATGAGAAATATTTATATTAATTTTAAAGTAATTATTTCTGCCACATACTGCTTATTTTTTAAAAGTTTGTTTTCTTTGATTTCAAAGAATCTTTCAAAGCAGACTCGAGGCTTGCCATAAAATAGCCCATTATTGGTGTGAAAGATTAATTTGAAAAACAGATTTCTTAAGGTTCTTCAGTTTGAGAAATTCACATTTCAATTGACTTAGGATAATTTAATTGCCTGTGGTAGTTTATTTTAGGTAACATATTAACAGAATTTGTTTGTCTGAATAACCTTGTTGGCACCTACTATAAAGTAAAGGAATTAGATGGGGGATTAGTTTTCAATTTTGTTTAGTTTTTTGTAAGTCAGTAAGCATTTAGTGAGAACTTGAATCTGTAGTGATATTTAATAAATGTTGAGTAGATTAATAAGATATTCATTTAGCTTGTGAAAGTCTCTGCCTTTATGGCACTCACAGTCTGATGGAAGCTGCAGTAAAATAAAATAAATACGCTTCAGTTTCCCCATCTCCTCCTCCTGTTGCTGGTCATTGGTGTCTGTGTAGAGCCCGGCTGCCTGCTTGGACGCCATGCTCGCTTGAGTAATTAGCCGTCCTCTACTGATTCCTTCCCTGCGAGGTGAGAGGAACAGTAGACGGAGCAGGTCCAGTGTGATTGTCTTGTTGAGGACAGGAGGGAAACTTGAACAGGCCCAGAACAGGAGTAGTGTTTGCTTATAGTTACAGAATGTTCTCAGAGTTCAAGGGGGACTCTCGGTGCTTAGTGTGACTCCTGGGCAAACTCACACAGTTCTACTCTGCTTCCTTATCATATTTAGAGTCTTAAGATAAAAGTGAAAATAAAAACTTTTTAAACTAAAGCCTTAATATTAGATATCAATTCCCTAATATATATGCATATATATTTACTCACAAATAGATGTAATAAAGTTTATTTATATTCTTAAGGGGTAATGTATTTCAAAGAAAAAAATTAACAGTACAAATTGTGATATTTTGTGTAGTAGTAAACCTTTGAAATATATGCTAGTGAATTGTCTAATATCTATGATGCTCTTAATTTTTTTAAAGTCAAAGTTTACATAAAGACAGGATGTACTCTTTTGGGGGGCATCTGTGGCATTAATAGTAGTTTATACGGCCTGGGGAGATTCCTCAGTTGGTGAGTACTTGCCATACAAGCAGGAGAATATGAGTTCAGATCCCAACTCCCATCCAGGCAGGGCAAGATGGCATGTGTGTGCACTCCAGTGCGGGAGGCAGTGGCGGAAGGACCCCTGAGGCTTGCTGGCTAGACAGTGCTGGTCAGCAAGTTCAGTGAGAGACCCTGTCTCAAAACGTGTGGAAAATGACCAAGAAATACACTCAGGCTTGGCACAAATGCACAGCTGCAGTTCTGCATCAACACATGTGCACACAAAAATAATAGCTCATGTAACAGTTATTCTGTAAGGTAGATGCTCATGGATACTACGATGCCATGTTCCTGCTGGTGCTGCCGAGAAGGCAAGGAGCCTGCCGGAGCCACTCCTTACAGAAGCTCGATGTCCCAACCCCAGCTTGTGAGTCGGCTTCCTAGTCATTTACAGAGCGATTGTGTTGAATAAAGGCCCTTTGAGGAACAGGTCGCACACTTGAAAGGGGTAATTAAAGAGAATTACTGAAAACTGTGAACAAGGTATGGGCAGGACTAGAGCAAAGGATAAGATAGCCTCTGACCCCAATTGGCTATGAGAAGCCAAGGCACAAAGCAGCATGGGTAATGCGTCTGCACGCAGAGCCGCCTCTAAGGGTGCTAAGTTGGGTGAGTAGTTAGATGGGTTGACAGCACATGTGGAGGCAATCAGTTCATGGCCACACTCATTTTAGAACTGAGGCGAATGCGGTTTCTATGGTGATCCCATCCCTGCTGCTCCTGGTTGTGGCTGTTGGCGTTTCTGGATGCATGACTTTAGCAGGGTTGGGTGTGCTCGCCATCCGTCTCTTCTCCCTGCCTGGTGTAGAATAGGGGAGAGTGTTTATTTGGTAGGTGTTTGATTATATAAAAGCTCCGGCTAAAACACAAACGTACCATCCACTCTAGAATGCAGTGTAACTTTTGTTGTAGAGGTGAGAGGTATTCTAGAAGCTAAGAGGTAGCTGCTGAAGACAGAGATTCAGGTGAATTTGCATGAGACACATTCCCTACAGACACTGCGGAGTGTGCTCAGGAGTTAGGGTTCGTGGGTTTAAGCTCTGAAGATGGTTTGCTGCTCGCTGAAATTTGCATTTTACCAGATTGCAATTGAATCGATTATATGTACTTAATATGGTAATCTCTTTCTTTGTCTTTCAGAAATAGTCGTTGCAGAAAGTGTGGTTGTGATAAAGAAATTGTTGCAAATGCAGCCTGCACAGCATGGTGAAATTATTAAACATATGGCCAAGCTCTTGGACAGTATCACTGTGAGTTCCTGCATTCTGCTGGCTTTACTCAGCACAGTATACCTTCCTTAAAAGGTTATCCCAAAGTGTGGTGGCTAAGAGAGTCGTGACCCCTGGTTTAAATTCTGACTTTAAATTCGGTTTTTGTTAAGGCTGGATTACAGACCTGACAGAGGGAAGAGAAGCCCTGCACTGGCCGCGGGGAGGTGGCAGCATCTTGGTGGGATTTAGGTGCAGATAGAGAGATATTAACTTAGTACTCGATAGGCCTGAGTGTATGTCGTGTGAGTCGCTGCTGTGCATGACAAGGTGTTTTCCCAGAGCTGTCCTTTGAGAGGCCCTGGAAACAGTAGTGCCCTTCTCAGTAAGCACGCTGAGCTCCGAAGCGGGCTTCCACTTTCACTTCAGCAACAAAGTTAAAGACTGCGGAAGGAGGTCACTCACAGGCTGTGTGGTGGCCTCCTCCTCTACCCTGGAATGCGTGCACAAGGGACCAGTTGAGCCGCTGAGTTAGGAGATAAGCAGGAGCATCCGTACAGTTCTACAGCAGCTACTGAGTGACAGGGTCAGATGTCACCGTCTGCCAGCCACTGAGATGCTCATTCGTGGGAGACACGCTGCACACTCGTGGTGGAAACGGGGAGTGTCAGAGCATTTGCATAGCCTCAGAGTCTATCCTCAGAAACTACTCATGTCCGAGGGTTCCAATCTTGACTTTCTGTGGCGACTGGCCCGCACTGTCTTAACCACATGGGCGAGGAGAAAGTGCCACCCTGCAGGTGCCTTCTGATGCTCTGGGCAGTGGTGGTGGTGGTGGTGGGGGGCGGGCAGCATTGGGAAGTGGGAGACACGGTGACGCTGAGCCTCCTTTGTTATGTGACCAGGCTCTGCTCCCCAGATGTCTGTGTCATCAGTTACCAAGAAAAACTCAGGTGCTGCTTGGCGTGGTGACATTCAGCTTTAATCCCAACACTTGGGAGGCGTCTCTGCAAGTTCAAGGCCAGCCTGGTGTATGTAGTGGGTTTCAGGCCAGCCAGGCTTGTGTAGTGAGACCTTGTGTCAGAATACAAAATCAAAGCAAGCAGAAGAACGTTAGGAATGTCTCAGCTTCAGAGACATGATTACAGTGATGGCCACTGCCGTGCAGCTCGATTTGGGTGTCCCCTGTAGAGGACACCCCACTGACTAGGATGTGAGACGGGTCCTAGGAGACCGTGGCTGAGCAGCTGATGAAGGCGGAGAGCTCCAGACGGGGTAGTTTGGAACTACACACAGAGCAGAGTGTATGTGTTCACGTACACAATTACGTGTAAACAGTAGTTAGCAAGCGCCATCCACAGGCAGTAATCGGAGCTCCTGAAAGGAAGGGAGGGGCATAGTCGGAATTCTGAGTGAGAACTGTGGTTGTATCCGTACACACACACACACATGGACTGCGGTGAGCCAGAGGCCAGAGGGTGGGTTTGAAGGGTCTGTGGAGAAGAGTGGGGTGAGAGGAAGGGATTTGGTGTTGAAAAGGCCAAGGAGAGAGGAGACTGGCTTTGGTGGAAACTGGGTTTTAGTGGGGAGAATTTAAATTCTTTTACAGTATATAACGATAGAGAGGTATGCAGTTGTGAGGGGAAAACAGGAATGTGGAATTCTTTGTCCCCAAATGCTTGGGCAGAATTTGCTGGTGAACTCGCTCATGCCCGTCAGAAGGAGAGGCAGCTGCAAGCCGGAGCAGCTCGGAGTGTGCCTGCTCGTCCGCCAAGGGCCCCGGTGCATCGAGGCAAGCCTTACACTTTCTTGGAAGGAAAACTTTGAGACCCAACAGTGTCCCTGCTCTGTTATCAGTGATTGCGCCAGCATTCTGTGGGACAGAAGTGTTGGCACCTTAGCCAAGCAAAGGCTTCCTTACAGGTCCGGACAGTGAAACTTGTTTTGATGTTTATTTTTGTCAGGAGTTAGCCATTTATAATTTTAAAAAAGAAAAAAACCCTAATCAAGTAAAAGGTTAAAACATAAGGCAGGGAAAGAGCTTTAGCAAATGAGAACAGAAAGTGACATTTGATGTTAATTAGTCATTTTTCATGAGCAGGAACATTAAAAGTGAAAAAGAGCGAATTCACAAGGAACTAAGAAACCTAGTCCTGTTTGTACAAACACGGCAGTAATTTGAATATAGAGAGAACATCTCCGATGTGCCAGGAAGCCCGCATGCTAAAGTGGGTGCCGTCAGGCTCTAATACGGTGGCTTCATCTATGTACATGCATGTGAATTTGAGATGGCAGATATAGTAGACAGATATGAAGATGCAGAGAAAGGAAGTAATACAGTGGTTTCGTAAATATAGCTCAAATTGTCTCTGTGATAGAGAATGCCCATTTTGAGAGGGTACATCCACTGAATATTTTCTAAGTATCAAAAAATGTATTGGATACAAAGGGAACTTTGATTTTATGTTTTTCATCTCAACCCATAAAGTTAGATTCAATTTAAAAGTTACATAATTTTAAATTTAAAGCTAAAAATAATTTAAAAAGAGTTAAAGTACTTGTAAAATGTTTATGCATACCTGTTCATGGATGTGTCTGTTGGGCTTGATCCTAAGACCTCACAAATGCTAGGCAAGGAGCTGGAGAGATGGATCAGTTGTTAAGAGCATTGACTGCTCTTCCAAAGGTCCTGAGTTCAAATCCCGGCAACCACATGGTGGCTCTCAACCATCTGTAATGAGATCTGACGCCCTCTTCTGGAGTGTCTGAAGACAGCTAAAGTGTACTAACATATAATAAACAAATATATCTTTTTTTAAAAAATGCTAGGCAAACATTCTACTCCTAAGCTAAACCCCACTATTAAAACTCTACTTTTAGATCAAAGAAGGAATTTATGGAATAAATGTTGTTTTTCCGTAAAATAAACAAAAGGAGCTAGAAAGATGGATTAGCAGTTAAGGGCACTTGCTGCTTTCCAGAGGACCTGACTGCAGACCCCAGGGCCCACACTGGGGACCTTACAGCCTCTCGTGCTCCAGCTTAGGGGCCTGACACCCTCCTGACCTCTGTGTGTGTGTGCTTCTGTGCCATCGGCGCGTTCCGTGCTCTGATTGTTAGAGAGATGGAAACGCAGAGCGGGGGTCTGTACACAGGGGATTGGAGATGGGAACTGGCAAAGCTTCTGTGACTGCCTGAGTTGGATTCCCAAGACCCCCAGGATGGATGGAGAGAACTGACATGTACAGACTGTCCTCTGACCTCTGTGTACACGGTAGCAGCCTCTCCATGCCCTCCCTGCCAAGTAAAGAAATACAAAAGAAAACAAAACAAAATTGTAAAGGAACCAAGTTAAACAACCTAAAGACTAAGAAGAAGCAACCCAGGTGAAAGGTTTTCTGATTTGCAAAAAAAATTCCCTAAATACATATTTGACCTGGGCTTATAAAACGTTAATAACGCAGAGCCCCTTCCTCATGAGGCAGAGAGGGTAACTCTGAAGCATGACTGTTATTGAAATAATTAGAATGTTTCACGCACTTGTGCTGTGTGAACCTGAACTTTAGAAGTGGGGCCGATGATGAGGTGTCACTGGTGACAGGTCATATGGCAGGGAAGCGACAGCGCCACTGTCGTACAGAACAACCAGCAGTGGTCAGGAAGAACCATCAGACTGTGGTGAGGGTGGGGCTGGCAGAGGCCTGGATGCAGCACAAAGGGGCAGACTTAGCCCTCGCGTCTCTCCCTTCTGATGGAGGGAGTCTTACAAGAGAGACAGCCACAGAGCTTCTGTGAGCAAGTGAACCATAGAAGCGGAGCCTAAAACCCACCTCTTCTCCCGATGTGTTCCTTGAAATTCCCGGTGATGTCTGAACTCAGCAGTTTCAGGACAAGCCGGCCTTACCCAGAGGACAGTATTGAACATATTCATTGAGGACCTAAGACACCTGCGAAACCAGAAAGCTAGGTTTGCTACCTTCCCGGGAGAGCCGTAATAGAACTGAAAGACAGACCTCTTCCACCCTGGCTACCTCCTTTTTTTTTTTTTTTGGATGGAAGGGAATGAGAAAATGCAGCCAGGCTAGTGTAGGACCAGGCTCTCCCTGAGTGGTCAGGCTCTTACGGACACAGTAAGAGACAGGAAGCCATTGTGTGCCGTGGAAGCAGAGCAGGGGTAGAGGTGTGTATTCCTCATTGGAGCGAAGGAGACCCATGGAAGTGGCGTCACCCTCCGCTGTGGTGTGTGGTCCATGGGGTTAGAGATAGCCCTTCTCCAGGTCGCTGCCTGCCCTTGACTCTTCCCAGTGGCCCAAGGGGATTGGAGGTTCCTGCTCACACTCCTGTGCTGGCACCGCCACTGTGAGCTGTGACTCGTGGGCAACTTTTGGCTTTGCCCCGACTTGCTCCAGTGTCCTGACAGTTCCAGTGGGGTTAATGGTAGAGCCTGCAGCACACTGTTTCTGTGGACGTCTGAGAAATTCGCTAGTTTTCAAAAGCACTGTGACAGGTTGTAGATAGGGACTCTTTAGATGTTAGGTGTGCAGATTTTAAAGAGGAGAGAACATTGATAGATTTTGTCATATTAAGACGGATTTCATTGCTTATTTAGGGAGTAGCAGAGTTGAAATATGAAGACTAATGTTCACATTGTTCTACTTCTTGAGCTCATCCAGATTGTAGAAGTAATGGTGGTAGCAGCTATCTTCTGTGCTCTGGTTGTGACCACATTGTCCTTTGGCGTGTCCTTCATTTGTAACTGCTTTTCCAGTAAGCTTGCTCCAGAATAGCATGCACTCTACTTGAGGATTGCTTTAGTGGGGTTTGGGCATGGTATTTACATGTTACAGGTTTCAGGAAAGAATACTTGGATATTATTGTAGAAGGACGGCTGAGTCAGTCTATAGTGGCACATCGTGCATGCTTGTCCGGATGCCTCACTGGTGGTCACTGCTGTGTCCCGAGTCCCCTCTGCACCCTGACACTGATGCACTGGTCACTGCTGTGTCCCGAGTCCCCTCTGTACCCTGACACTGATGCACTGGTCACTGCTGTGTCCCGAGTCCCTCTCTCTGCACCCTGACACTGCTGCACTGGACACAGCTGTGTCCCGAGTCCCCACTGTACCCTGACACTGATGCACTGGTCACTGCTGTGTCCCGAGTCCCTCTCTCTGCACCCTGACACTGCTGCACTGGACACAGCTGTGTCTCAAGTCCCCTCTGCACCCTGACACTGATGCACTGGACACTGCTGTGTCCCAAGTCCCCTCTGCACCCTGACAATGATGCACAATTCAGTTCCAGGAGTTAATGGGTGTAGAGCCCAGAGGCAGACTGTTGGGTTCTGACTGTTAGTATGCAGCTTGTCTGCATGTCTACTGAATCTGCCTCTGGCAAATTCAAATAAAGAAAGTGGATGATTTTGTAGATTTACTTGAGATTATTGTCCAGTGCAGTGGGCTGTTGTTGAAACACAATAGCTTTTAAATTGACCTGCGAACAGAGTGATCTGTAAATTCTTTCTAGACGTCTCTTTATGACTGTGGTGGGAGGAATCCTCATTTGCGTTTGCAGGCAAGTTAATGGGTTAAAATGGCAGTGGCAAGTGCCCTCTCTTAGAAGGCTTGAAAAGTGCACTTAACGCTTCCGCGGGCAGTTAGAGTGAAGAGCCGTGCACCATCACTCCCAGTCCAGCTCGCCTTGGAGAATGTTGAAAAGCAGGGCTTCATATAAAGAAGATTATACTATGCTTGACCTTGTATATGTGCACCTGCTTGCTTGCATGTGCGAGCGTGCGTGCATGTGTGCGTGCATGGTGTATATTAGTTGAATTTTAGTTCACCCAATTCTGCTTATTATGTTGTTCAGTAAACCTGGGGAACAGGGTAAACTTTTTATTTGTAGCTTTAGTTTCGAGGGAAAAGGAAGGCTTGAGTTTGAAGATCTTAGTTTTCTAACTCTAGCCAATGCATGCAAACACTAGCCTTGCTAGTTTCTCAAGGCTTTCTTGTTTGGTTTTGGTTTTGGTGGTCTCATGTAGCCCAGGCTGGCCGGGCTTCCTTCCTGTTTCCTGCCTGCTGGGTGCTGGGACTCTAGCGTGGGTTTTCATGTCTGTCTTCTGAAGTTTTTATAAAATCATTTTAAATCCATTATTTAATAATGATATTTTAAAATATCATTACCAAGAGCTTACTGTTTTTATTATTTATTATAAAGAAGTTTCTACATTTCTAAAATGTGTGCTTAAGAACTTTTAAACTCAATTCTGGAACATTCCCTTTTCCTCTTGACTTTTTTTCATTGTTGCAATTGATTTATTGATTTTTATTCTTTCAAATGTTGTTATTATGAATGCTTGGATTATTAGAATACTGTTGTTTTAATCTTAATATACTCAAGAGTCTGAAATGTTTTAGCACCTTCATTTTGTGATTGTCTTTTTAATTACAAAAGAGAATTATTACATATGTTGCCAAAAGAACAATAGTTAAATCGGACAATAAATTGTGTTATGTTGTAAAATTCTGATTTCTATAGTTGCAATTTATAATAAAATATTTAAGAAAAAAAAATAACTGTAGCCTAACTGAGCTCCGCATTGCCTATCCATCCTCATTCCGAAGTACCTCTCATTACGGAAGGCCACTTGGATTGCTCCAGGCTGGACGCTTAATGCTGCACTCAATTACCATTCTTTAGCCCAATTTAAAATAATAGATTGGGAGTAAGGTCTTAATGCAGTGTAACCTTTGGAACATTAGAAATAACCTCTTTCTCTCCAGAAATCAGTGTACAGTGAGGGGATTAGTTTTATCACACTGCATGAATAGATTTGACATAGCCCTTAGGCCTTTTACATTACATAAGTAGACCCATTTCCTCTCTGTTACTAAGTTCAGTTTAAGTATGGATTAACGTCAATGCTGTTACAATGGTAGGAAGTGCATATTTCTTATATTTCCAAGCATTTTTGATGACCTCTGATTCTGCTGATTCACTTTAGACATGCCAATATTTTTTATATTATTACATCATTATTATGAAACAAGTATTTAAAAGGAATTTGATGTGGCTGATACTGTGATAAAATTCTAGCCATGGAAAGGTTTTTATTCTTGCTTTCTTCCTTTGAAGTCAAACTGAACAGCTATGAGGCCGCACAGAAGCTGTAAGGCTTGGCGGCCTTGGGCAGGGGCTTGGGGAGAGGCGTGTGCTCTGTTCCTACCACGCGGTAGCCAGCAGCTTTTGCACTTAGAATAAAAAGCATATTTTCTATGCTAGGTGAAAATGTTCACAGGAACTAATTTACATGCCCTCTCAAATTCCTTTTGGAATAGGAGAGGATACAAATAAGCAAATAGTAATAAAACTAATTTGCATACTCTAAAATGCTGGTCTTAATGGTTCTCATGGAAGGTTTCCAATTTGTAGCAAGGCAGTGTTTTTTTAGGAAAACAAATTATATTGAAGTGTACTTTATTTTAAAAAATTATAATACTACAGTACAGTACAGCACGCTCGTGCCCCCGCAGCACGAAGCAGCGAGAGGCCCCAGCAAAGGCTGGCTTCACTCAGGCTTGCTCTGGAGCTTGCTGGACTCTGAAGGGACCTGTGTTCTAGACAAGCAGCGCTTACCTTGCTACAGCTTTCCAAGGCATTTCTTTGAAACCGGTTTTTACAAGCTTTATGTATATAACATATAGAAGCATTTTGCTTGCATGTGTGGTCTGTGTACTTGTGTGTGTTTGGTGCCTGTGGAGGCCAGAAGTGGGTATCCAGTCCCCTGGGACTGGAGCGACAGATGGGTGTGAACGTCCGCGTGGGTCCTGTGTAAGAGCAGCTGGTGCTGATAACCACTGGGCCATCTCCAGAGATCACCTCTGTGTCTGAACTTCATACAGCAGATGGTCAGTGCAGCAGCAGCTCATAGATACGTATGTCCAGTGAGGAAATGAATGGAAGTCTCGGCAGCTCTAAGCCTTCTCTATGCTGATGTTGAGGAGTATATGATTGTACCTCTTCTAATAATGTGATCTGCTTTTCCTATTAGGTTCCTGTGGCTAGAGCAAGCATTCTTTGGCTAATTGGAGAAAACTGTGAACGAGTTCCTAAAATTGCGCCTGATGTTTTGAGGATAATGGCTAAAAGTTTCACTAGTGAAGATGATCTCGTGAAACTGCAGATTTTAAATCTTGGAGCAAAATTGTATTTAACTAATTCCAGACAGGTAAGAGACCGATGCTTATCCAGCCTGACAGGTACTTCCCTCACTCGACCCAAGCCCCTGCCGCCTTCCCACGCGTTACCCCATGCACTCAGCGATCCTGGGCCCTGTTGCCTTAGGGCCTCTGGTCTATGTTGGGGGTGCAGACACGTCCTGATCTACAACCTAGAAAGGCTGTGGTAGAGGTGTTGAGATGGAGTGTGGTGAGGGAGCTCAGGTCTGATGCAGGAGAGCTCAGGTTGTCTGAAGATGCTCAAGATGCCTGGAGGAGATCAGTGGAGGATTGCAGAACAGGGAATGGGAGAGCAGGGCAGGGCCGAGAGACTGCTGGGGGGAACTGAGAAAAGCTGTGAGGTACGTGTGTTAAGTCGACCTGTTGTCGCAGATGTGGTGCTGTTGTACGTTTGACAACGGCTCTCCCCGGGGCTGCGGTAGACACTACTCCATATAGGTGTGAATGCAGTGATTCCTGAAAGTTCTTTACTACCCCACAGCCCATTATCTTTCAGTGATAGGAAAATGGATGATGTGGCCTGTTTCCAGTGTGTCTCACTTTTTTTTTTTTTTTTTTAAAGAAAAGGTGGTTGGGAAAATTACTGAGAGAAAATTAGCACTAATAAACAATTGTATACACCGTCAGCTCAACAGTATATTTTAGTTATGTGGTTCATAATGCAGTGAGTATTAGGTAGAGACTAAGCTAATTCCTTTGACTAAAATGTAAAAAATTTCTACATGTATTTACATTAGCTGTCTTTAAAACTGAGTGGGGCCGAGTGGGCCAGTGCGTCGAGCCGGCTTTACAGGGCTGTAGGGCTTATCTGTAGACCCGCTTCCCCACGAGCTTGATAGCTCCCGGACCTCCCCAGGACTTGCTCTCAATTGCAAGCTTCTAGAGAATCTGCAAGTTGTTTTTTGCACCAGTTTACATCATTTGTAGTTGTTTTTACATCAGTTCCTGCTGTACGAGCATGAGGGCCTCAGTTTGATATCCAGAAATCATTTAAAAATGAAAATGAAAGACTGAGGGTAGCAGTCCATGCTCGCACTCCTCGCGCTGGGAGGTAGACGTGGATCCCAGGCTACTCACTCATTCCGCCTCACCTAACTGGTAAGTTCCAGGTCAGCTAGGGACCCACCTCAGCTCAGACAGGAGGGTATGTGGAGGCCACATGGCTCAGAGGCTGGCTGCTGAGTCCGACAGTCTAAATCTGAGCCCTGAGAATCAGATGATGGAGAGAGAACCAAGTCCTACAACTTGCTTTCCACCCTTCATATTAGTGTCCCCTCCCCTCCCCTCACTCCCCTCCCCCTCCTCTCCCTTCTTCTCCCTTCCCCTTTCTCCTCTCCCTTCTTTCCCTTCCCCTCCCCTTCCCCTTTCCTCTGAATGAATGAATGAATAAATAAATAAATATTTAGGAGGACAAAGAAAAATAAAGTGATAGCCACTGAGGAACACTCCCCATGGTTAACCTTTAACCTCCACAAGCATATGCTTACTTACCCTCACAGCGCGCACGTGTTCATACACACACACACACACACACACACACACACACACACACACACAGAGAGAGAGAGAGAGAGAGAGAGAGAGAGAGAGAGACAGAGACAGAGAGAGACAGAGAGAGACAGAGACAGAGAGACAGAGAGAGACAGAGACCGAGACCGAGAGGGAGCAGGAGGCGCTGAGCCAGCATTGTACACGGCAGCTGTGTTCTAAAGGGGACATAGAGGGCGAGTTCTAGAGTGCCAATAGTGGGAGAGCCTGGAAGCTACGGATGGATAACTTGCCCGGGGTCTGACTGATTCCTGAGAGCACCAAAGCAGCACCCTAAGAATAAAAGACCCGGCCTGCCTGAATTTGAGGTGCAACCAGGAAATAGAATACCCTCTGAACCCTATCAAGTTAATGGTGTGTGGTAGCTAACAACAACTGAATACTAATTAAAGAATGTTAGCAGTGTTGAGGGTGGTGTCTGTAATATAACATCTGTGATCCAGATTTACTTAGCATAAGGAGAACCGAGATGGGGTGTCCTGGCCTAGTGGGGTCAAGTTTCAGTGCGGGAAGTTCTACAGTGAGAAGTTGCTAATGGTTGTGGGACAGTGTAAGGAGATGGGGTTCGTGTGTGTGTGTGGGTAATGTCAGAGGCTCTGTGGCTCGTTATAACTGCCGAAGTCTGGGCATTCAGGGCACAAACTCAGCGTGGCTTTGGTTACAGTGGGTATTAGCACTTAAAAGTGACTAAAGGGTGTCTTTAAAAAGGTATTTGTAATAAGGTCTGAGGTTTTAAGTAGGAGTCAGTGTTGTTCCCAGCCTGTTTTTAGATATAATTATGGCAAGTTGCAAACTCATAGAAAAGAACATAATAGGACACACACACATATCTGCCTGTCAGTAGGACACAATTGCTGTCAGCATTTCCCCGTTTTTCCTTTCAAAAGTGATAGCCCTGAAGCTCCTGTTGGCATCATGCCTCTTCCTTTCTGGTGACCACACTGTCCTGTTGGTGAGTTCCAGTCAGTCAGGCTGGAATTAATAAACTCATATTGCCTTGTAGTTCTGAAACACGTGTTCTACTTCATTATGGTTTTGCAGATTTTCACATCATGTCTTAGAAATAGTGGTATGTACAGATATGGTTCATTGACTGTTTGCTATTCTGGGAGACACAAGTTTCTACTTCTCTGCTACTGAGAGATCACTTTTTACTCTTTGGGGCATTGTGGCTCTCAATAGGAAACTGGGCGGTCTGAGCTCTTAGGGATCCTCCTAAAGTGAGGAGCACATTTCCTGATTTGGACCTTTTCAGAAATCGCATGGCTTTGCCTTTTGTTCTCATTTGACAAAAGGCTTGGTGCTGTGCTCTGGCCAGACTGCTTGCTCTGCCTCTGCCTCTGCCTCTGCCTCTGCCTCTGCCTCTGCCTCTGCCTCTGCCTCTGCCTCTGCCTCTGCCTCCTCTGCCTCCTCTGCCTCCTCTGCCTCCTCTGCCTCCTCTGCCTCCTCTGCCTCCTCTGCCTCCTCTGCCTCTGCCTCCTCTGCCTCTGCCTCCTCTGCCTCTGCCTCCTCTGCCTCTGCCTCTGCCTCCTCTGCCTCTGCCTCTGCCTCTGCCTCCTCTGCCTCTGCCTCTGCCTCCTCTGCCTCCTCTGTCTCTGCCTCCTCTGCCTCCTCTGCCTCTGCCTCCTCTGCCTCTGCCTCCTCTGCCTCTGCTTCTTCTGCCTCCTCTGCCTCCTCTGCCTCTGCCTCCTCTGCCTCCTCTGCCTCCTCTGCCTCTGCCTCCTCTGCCTCTGCCTCCTCTGCCTCTGCCTCTGCCTCCTCTGCCTCTGCCTCTGCCTCTGCCTCCTCTGCCTCCTCTGCCTCCTCTGCCTCCTCTGCCTCTGCCTCCTCTGCCTCCTCTGCCTCTGCCTCTGCCTCTGCCTCCTCTGCCTCTGCCTCTGCCTCCTCTGCCTCCTCTGTCTCTGCCTCCTCTGCCTCCTCTGCCTCTGCCTCCTCTGCCTCTGCCTCCTCTGCCTCTGCCTCTGCCTCCTCTGCCTCCTCTGCCTCCTCTGCCTCTGCCTCTGCCTCCTCTGCCTCCTCTGCCTCTGCCTCTGCCTCTGCCTCCTCTGCCTCTGCCTCTGCCTCTGCCTCTGCGCCCCTCTCCCCAGAATCCCCTCTGCCCCTTTTCTTCCCCCTCTCCCAAGAAAAGGAACTAGAAAGGAAGATCCTGACTTGGGCTTGAGCTCAGTGGTGCCGCACTGGTGTCCCTGAGACCGGAGGCTCAGTGCGTGGTGTCCCCCGCTCTGACAAAAAGCAAGCAGGCGGAGAGAGACAGAGCCTTCCAGCGTGACGAGCAGGTTGTTGAATTTAAAAACTTCATTAAGTCACAGGCAGGAACTTTTTGGTCATGAAAGTACAGAAGAGTATTGCTGCTCAGATTGGCCTCTAAGGCAGGTTAAGAGTTGTGTGCAGTTCTCAGATGTCTTTATCAGTTTCCTGCCTTTAAAAATAACCATTGTTCAATGGTTGCTGGATGCTGAATTTGGTGTCTTTTTTTTATCCCTTATAGTTTTGTCTTAGACTTGTTTTATGACTGTTTTACATGACCTTTACTAGTTTGTTTTGACTGCTAAACATATTTGTTTATTGTCTAGTGACATTTTGGACATTAACAGACCATATGTACAATGATGTTTCCACCAGTACTTGGTGATGCAGTCTGTGCTCCCTGGCCCCACAGCTGTGGAGTGGCCCAGTGACACTTTTCTCACGGCATATCTTTGTCATTTGTGTGTAACTGTTTTAGGACACTATATTTGCCATTTTATTACTTGTTAGAATAGTTAGGTAAGGCTGTGGGGCTCATCTCTTACAAAGATAGCATAAATAATAAAGTCCTTCATTTTTGTAGTATTTTCCCTCAGGTTCCTTTTTCCTGAGTGCCAGTCACTGTAAAAAGTGTGTAATTGATGTAAGTACTGTTCAATAGCCTTAACCACTATTTGGTAACAGCATTGGTTTCTTAAATCTAAATGGGAAAATTAAACTAAAATCAAAATTTAATAAATTAGAGCAGAGGGTACTGAACATTTCTGTTAGAGCACTCTATCTCATTTTCTTGTTTTATCTAATTCTTGTATAAAGCAGTGTTCTGTGGAGTTTTGAACTGAACATTCAGTGATGTTCAGATGCAATGCTTGCTTACTCAGCTGCTCTTCCCTTTCTAAAAGTTGCCCCGGAGAAACCTGATTTATGATGATTGATCCACTCGAGTCCCTAACTTTAATTTTCAGTGAAGCAATGTCCTTAATTGTTTCAGTAAACACAAGTAGCTTTTTTCACCTCAGCTTTGAATCTCAGTCTCTGTGACATCACGGTTGAGTGCCATGTGAGTTAAGAACAGAGGCTCAAACGTCTGTGACCCCTGTGCCAGTGGAGGGGAGGAGGTGATCCCTGGTGCTGTTTGTCCAGTCAGTTGAAGCAATCTGTGATCTCCAGCTTCAGTGAGAGGCCATGTCGCAAAACACATGGTGGGATGCAACAGAGGAAGACACCCAAGCTGATGGTGCACATGCACCATCACACACACACACACACACACACACACACACACACACACGCATTCATGAATACATATGTATAGCACACATACACACAAATATTGTGATATATAGAGAATACATTGAAAATGACAGCATTTTCATAATTTCTAATATAATTTAACTTTGAAAAGTACAAGACAAAATAGACTATATTAAAAATGCATTCTTCAGAGAAATGCCTTTGCTTCTAAATGTCCTTGCTACTAGATACAGACAGCAAAGAACTTGCTTACTCTAGTATGTGATGAATAATTATTGTACTTATTTCAGTGCATCATTGCATAGAGATAAACATTTTCTGTTATGAATTTTATTTTGAAAATATATTTCAAGAGAATTATTCTATAAGCTTATCAATAATTCTATAATACATAGTTTTAATTATTTTCAGTGTAAGTAATGTTCATTAATATATTTTAAAAGTTTAATTTTGAAAATGTAATTTGGGGGTTCTGAAATTCATAAGCAGAATGCATGACTGCCAGTTGAAAAGGTTACGTTCGTAGGCTTCATTTCTTTGGTTAAAAGGAGTTGCAGATTCTCACTCTCAGTGCTCAGATGGACTTCAGCGCTAACTAGTCGTGATCTTTGCTCTGATTCGTGGATAGTAACGGTTACACGCGTTCACAGCTCTCCCGTGCAGGTAGTTACTGCAGTGCTGCACAGCTTCCCAGCTGCCACCGAGCTGCAGTCCCCATCTGTCGGGTACCTGCTGATCACTTTTTTTTTTAACAGGAGTCATGTACGTCTTCCTTACTTGTGGACGAGGCAACTTGAACAGCAGATTCAGGGAAACCTGCAATATTTATAATTCTTTTTTAGCAAACCCATGCCAATGCTTTCAAATACTGTGCTTCCAAAAGAAGCGTCCTTCCTGGCCTGGCTGTTAGTTAGGCCCAGCTGTTCCCGGTCTCTTATGCTGTTCCAGCCGTGTCTGCTTCTCCCTGTTGATTGGTTCTATTGTCATTTGTTTATAATGTGTGTCAAATTCTCTACTAGTGCCAATCTTTGGTTATTTTTTTCCTTGTTTTATGATTTCTTTTTAGCTTAATTCACAATTGTACACATGCAGATTTCTAAATTAAAATTGCCTTTTCATTTAAAAACACTATAGTTTAAAATACAAACCTCTTTTGTGACATTCCTATTTTGGCTTAATTATTATTAAAATCATCTCAATATACATTAATGTAGTGCGTTCAGAAGTTGACTTAGCAAGCCTGATTATGGTGTAAAAGCTTACGCAAATAAATAAATGACCAGTATTACTAGAGACTATAAGCAGCATGGCGGAAAAATGGAAGAACTCTTTTATCCTAGTTTTTAGAGGGCATCAGCAGCTTGCTTTTATGAAAAAGTAACAGCTAAATGCACTGCAAATAATTTGCAGTAATCCAGTTCAGTGATTCATGTGTCTGCTTTAATGGGTCATAATTCAGGGTAAAGTAACGGGGTGCAGTCAGAGTGCAGACACTGCCTGTGCCAGGGACAGTATCTCTTCATAAAGCACACCTCAGGAGAAGCACTTTGCCAGCCCCTAATACTCTCTGATGTTTTGATGTCCTGCATATTTTTCCGATTAAGTTTTGAGTGCCATGTTTTTAGTTGTATTTCCACATTCATTATTCTCACGTAGACCCTTCAGTGGGTTTGCCATATATGATTATTTTTTTAATGATGCCTTTCTTTCCACTTCAGCAGTTTAATAATCTAGCACATGGCTGCTTCTCAGCGTTCAGCATTCACCTCCCCAGCACAGAAGAGGCCATGTGCGTTGGCTACAGAATTCCATTTGCCATGTTAGAAATGCATATTCCCCAGGGAACGACGTTTGTTTGACATAACCATTCATTTTTATTACATCTTTAAATATGTTTATCCAGAGTTATCAATAATCATAAATAACCGTATTTTCAACTTGTTCTGGTTTTTTTTCCCCCTGAACAGACAAAATTGCTTACCCAGTACATATTAAATCTCGGCAAGTATGATCAAAACTACGACATCAGAGACCGCACAAGATTTATTAGGCAGCTTATTGTTCCGAATGAGAAGAGTGGAGCTCTAAGTAAATATGCCAAAAAAATCTTCTTAGCACAGAAGCCTGCGCCACTGCTAGAGTCTCCCTTTAAAGGTATTATCAGATGCATAACTGTAAAACACGTTGCCTGCAATGTGTCAGTGTGTCCGTCCTGACCGGCCTCAGATTTATCTCAGAGAAACACACACGGCTTCCGTGTCGATGTGTGAGAACACCATGCTTGCACTGGGTCATTTGTTCAGGGCAAGTTTTATTTTTATGTTTGTTAAAGCTTATTTTTCTGTAGATAATTATTTATAATTTCAGTTCCTCTGGTTTTTATTCTCATTAGGCAGTTTAACTGAACAGTAGATGAAATAGCTGTTTTGTTCCTGTAGACATAGGCTTTATTTCTGCTTTAAATACTTTTATTTCCCGATACCTAAAAGTTAAGTTATTAATTAAATATTCATGTACCCTAATATCAGCATCTCTAGAAGAAATTATTTCACACAAATATCTTTTTATATTCAGATTCACTTTTCAGAGAAGGAACTTGTGTTCTTTTCCCCAGCTTTTAAAAAAAGGGGACTAATTAAATAGTTAGCAAGTAGCTATTATGGTTGGGATCACGTGGTTGTGTAGCTTGGTTTCCACATTGTTTCTTATTTAATTGTTGTAAAACAGTAAATTCAATTCAGTTTGGCACAAAAACTATTGAAATTCTGAATGTGTTTGTGCCAAGGCATGTATATGGATTGTTTAACTGTGCTGTCATTCCTAATATTCACAGTAAAGTAATTTTTAGAGAAGCTACATTTCAGAGCAACACCTCTAAACACACTGACTGATTAGCTTTTTTATTGACCATTATGGGGGAGATTATTGTAATCTATGGGCTGAAATCAGTTTTCTGACCTACGAAGAGCTTCCGGGTTTATATTTATTCCTTGACATTTGGGGTAATATGCCAATTACCTTGAGCTCTGATATGATTGTCATCTGTTATATACAGCTCATATTGTTTATTTTCTACTTTCCTCCATTTTTAATAGATAGGGATCATTTCCAGCTTGGCACCTTATCTCATACTCTCAACATTAAAGCGTCCGGGTACCTGGAATTATCTAATTGGCCAGAGGTGGCGCCTGACCCATCGGTTCGCAACGTAGAAGTAATAGAGTCAGTAAGTTGACCTTTCTGAGATTAATTTTGTTCTAGCTGTGAGAGCTTCTGGGGTAACTACCATTTTATATAAAATCCTTTGGGCTGAAAACTGAATGCTGTTCTTGTGTTTCTGAATGTAATGTGTTAGATATACCCTGCCTTAGAGGAACAGAACATTGTGGTTTTCCTTGCTGCTGTATGTGGACTGTTCTCTGCTTCAAGGAAACAGAGAATTGAATTCTCTGCATCAGTGCCAGCCACATTTGTGCGATTGCATTTGTAGCTGTGTAGATTCAATTTCTAAGGTATTTAGTTTCAATGGATTGAGCTTTTTCTACTTTGTTGGAGATTCGTAAGCTTCCTGTCAGTGTTTTTATAAATAATTTTTGCTGTTCTTTTCCAGAAAAGCAAAACCTGTACAAAATGTACTGGGTTTTCTGGTGAGCTCAGTTTTAACTGATACTTAAAAACAAGTAAGGGGCATTGTGTACCAAAGATAACCTTGACAAGGTTACAACTAAAAATGAATAATATATTTTTTACATTTAAAAAAGATTACCATATTATGTTTTTAAAATCTTTTCTTAAATATACTGGATGTTCAGCTTAAATAATTATTATTCTTTACTAGTATTACCTGTTTATTGTTTCATAGTAAGTAAGATAATGAAAGATATTTTGCTTGTACCTAGAAATTGTGTGAATATATTCATTGCTTTTTAATTTAAATGGAGCAGATGAGAATTACATTCTTAATGGTTTCCTCATATAAATGGTGCAGTGAACTAGAATTCAGATAATCAGAAGCTTTTACCATTAACTCCGGTTGGAAAGATAGTTAGCTTCCTTGTTCTCTTCCACATGCAAAGGAAGGAAATCATTATTTTAAATATAATCCCATTAATGAGTATAGCCATGTAATATGATTACGCTGAGAAACAGCTTTCTTTTGAATACAAAACTTATACTGGCTTTGGAGCATGTCCGGCAGCAGATGATTAATAGTAGCTTAGTTCAGAGCCTTGTCAGTGATGTGTGACAGATATCAGCTTGTTTAAACCTCATAATGGTCCCACATCCACCCCCCCTTTTTTTTTTTTTTTTTTTTTTGCTATTGTTTTGTTTGTTGCTTTCTTTTTTTCTTTGTTTTGAGACAGTTTCCTTGTATAGTTCTGCCTGTCCTGGAACTCACTATGTTGGCTGACCTCAAACAGAGATCCACCTGCCTTTGTCTCCCACATGTTGGGATTAAAGATGTATCCCATCATGCAAGGCTCAGTATTTCCATTTTATAGGTGAGGAAATCAAGGTTTGTAAAGTCTAAATAAATGCAAGTTCCCATAGCTCCCACAGACAAGGGTTCTAGTCCCATGTCTGCTGTCTGGCCCCATGTTTCCTGTGTCATTAAGGAGAGGATGCCTGAGCTCGTGTGAGATTGCTGGTTTGCACTCAAAGCCATCATTGCCGCATTTTCGCAAATGATGAGAACCGGCTGGGGAGATGCCCAGTTGGCAAACCCGTGCTGGTGAGGCAGAGACAGGAGATCCATAACTCTGACTCTGGCCTACACATCCAACCTCACCCCATGAACACATTAAAGACATGCATTAAAAATAAAATATAAATATGATAAAGTTATAAAACCCCGTTGCATGCCTGTTCAGGTTTGAAGCCAAGTTTGCTTGTTTTTCTCCTAGACATAAGCACCTTACCCTTGTGTATACAAGTTTTGTTCGATGCCAGACTTCAGCAAGTGTTCTCTGCTGGGGCTCTTGTGCAGACACCCTCTTTCCTGTTAACTGTGCTTGCTGGCTCTTACCTTCTTCTCCTCTTGCCTGATTGGCTACACAGTGCTCTGGCTCAAGTAGAACAATCCTTTTGTTCTCCTACCGTGTCTGCCCACTCTTTCCCTTCCTCTCTCTTTCCTCTGGAAAGAGCGTGTCTTCTTAGAAATTGATAGCAATGCTATGCAGTTGAATTTTGTCTCGGTATACTAAGGTTGGCTGTCTTCTTAACATTTTCACATGTTCTAAGCATTAACTCTTTTATAGGGATAAAATAAGCAATCTGTTTTCTTATCTTCATTTCAGTTGTCCTGTTCAGCAGAGACAAATTGGTTTCTTTTTCATTTTGCTGACTATTAATTTCTGAAATTAATAATTAATAACTTATGGAGAATAATTATAGCTAATGGAACCAGATTTAAAGGTATCCATTTAAGCCATAGAACAGATTTCTTCTATCAGTTCCTGAGATAGTGGCTTAGAAAGCTCTAAGAGGGATGTAATGAATATAAATACAGTGTAACTAGTTCTGTTTTGAGATACATTCCTAACTGCAGAAAGTATCGCTCAGATGATCATCCTTTTTTGCCTTGCCCTGTACCGTCCTCTTCCTGAAGTCATATCCATGCACTTTGTGCACATGATACACTGTATTATTCTGGGTTTACTATCTAGTGATCCTCTAAGGTCAAATCTCATTATTATGAAATATAACTTAGGAAGAAAAATGGCTGAGGCTTAGATAATCTGACATTTTAATCAAAACAACAGGGAGCCTAGTCAGGTTGACACTAGAAGTCACTTTGAATTATACACCACCATTTCCAGGATATCAGATATGATGTATATTTATATTAAGGCACCAGTGAGTTTTGTGGCTTCTTTAGAGTTTTTCATTTAGTTACAGAAAATCCTTTTTTTCCAGTTAACTCAAGACTTTCTTTTGCACATCAAGGGCATCTTGTTTTATAAACATATAGTTAACATGCCATGTGGAGAATCTTCTATTCTTTTGCTTAGAGCTCCATAGCTCTCACGCCATCATGAGAATCCAGTGGTGTTAGGCTTTGGGCCTTTAATGTATGGAACTATATGGATGTGGAAACACATATGTTCAAATTATTTTTATTAGTTTTCTTGTCATTTCCCAAGTAATAATTTTTCAGCTACTGGAGCTTCTCTCATCATTAGGGTTTTTTGTTTGTTTGTTTGTTTGTTTTTAGCATAAATATTTTTGTTCATATTAGTATTTTAAAATATACTCCCAGAAAATTATAATGAGCCTTTGGTGTATCATGCTGTAAATTTCTTTACAATAACAGATGCATATGTGTATTTATACATACATACATATATATGTACACACACATGTATAACTACATATATATAAATATCTATATATCTCTATCTATATACATATGCACAATTCTATCATGCTGGCACACTCAAAACTCAATTAAAAGTGTAATAAATGGGACTGGAGAGATGGCTCAGTGGTTAAGAGCACTGACTGCTCTTCCGAAGGTCCTGAGTTCAAATCCCAGCAACCACCTGGTGGCTCACAACCATCCGTAACGAGATCTGACTCCCTCTTCTGGAGTGTCTGAAGACAGCTACAGTGTACTTACGTATGATAAATAAATAAATTAAAAAAAAGTGTAATAAGTGAGTCTTAACCATTTTGAAATTTTAAGAAACCTTATTTCCTTGATTATTAGTAGAGAAGGTTATATGAGACTTATTTTTCCACAATGAATCAAGGTTGTGATTATGACAGACTTACAGTAAAGACTTCTAAGGCGTTTGGTGTTTAGTGAACACCAAAGATCATCATTTTCTTAAGTGCAAACAAATATTTTTTGAATATAAATTTGAAATCTTTAAGGGTATAATAGGTATAAGTAATATTTATTGTAACAGACATACTTATGATGCTTCATTGTACAGATGTTACAAATCAATACTTTGGGGGAAGTGAAAAATGCATAAATCAAATAGTATATTAGAAGGCAGCTAGGACTGATTTTTAAAAGAGTTGGGGTTGAGTTGAGGTGGAATCGCTGAGAGCATGACCCTCATGCAGAACAGGTCTGGGAGTCTTTGGAGATTGGCTGTAGCCAAGTCTGCAAGAGGAAAAGGAAGTGAGTGTGAACGGCTTGCCATGCCTGGGGAGGGAGCCTGGTGGGGAGCTAAGGAGACTTGAAACCAGAGGGTAGTGGGTCCTGACTGTCCGGCTGCTGTGTTCAGCAGACTTTGGTCAGACTCAGTGGAGAGGAGAAGCAAGTGACCAGTTGGGAACTTCCTGAGGCAGTCAGTAGACAGGTGCCCAGAGCAGCATGGGAAAGCACGTCATTGTGGGTTAGACATGAGGCTATGAGGGTCAGGCTTTAGCTTAGCAAGATGGTGAGTATCTGCTGCCAGCATTCACTATGGTTGCTTGCTCTAGTTTTTCTCCCAAGTGTCAAGTATGTTGTTGTTGTTGTTACTGTAGGTTAAGTCTTCTGTTGACCAACACATTTGTTCAATAGTCTGGAAATGTAATGTGAGTGATGTAACAGTGGGCTCTGAATGAGAGTGTATATGGTGTGTTTGGAAATGGATACCTTTGCTGTTGGGGCTGCATGTCTAACACTTGGTTTCTCTGTGGAAGTCTCAAACTTCTCTTCTGAGTTCACAGTGAACTTGCCAGGAGTCTGCATCCTGTAATAAGAATTCATTAATGTTTCCTTTGTTTATATAAACAGGCAAAAGAATGGACCGCACTTGGAAAAACAAAGAAAGAAAAACCTGTGAAGAAATTTTACTCTGATTCTGAGGAGGAGGAGGAGGAGGAAGAGGAGGAAGAAAAGGAAGATGAGGACGAAGACCCATCTGATAGCAGCAGTGACAGTGGTGGGCTTTAAAACAGTTGAAGTGCATTGTCACATAAAATGCCCCTTATCTTATCCTTTCTTTCTTCCTCCAGTCTGTTACTAAACTAAGACATCTCACAATTCATATATTTTCAGAGCTGGGAAATTGAGAGCAATATACATTGAGAAAAGCATCTAGGTATGGGTTTAGAATCCTGGCCTTCAACTGCACCAACTAAATGAGGCACCTACCTCTCCATCTGATAGGTGAAGAGAGGAAGACTTTAATCCTAGCACTTGGGAGGCAGAGGCAGACAGATCTCTTGGTCAAGACCAGCATGGTCTACAGAGAGAGTTTCAGAACAGCCAGGGATACACAGAGAAACCCAGTCTAGGAAGACCAAGAAAAACAAAACCAAAACAAAAACTTTGTAACTAAAATTTTGCATGTGATTTATGTTAGTGGACATGTTTGAATCACAAATCAAAAGTGTAACATGGTGGCAGCTCTGGCCCAAGACTATTACCTAGTTCTCTACTTCTTTCTCACCTGCCCTATGAAAATCTTTGTAAATTAACCCCGATACACTATCTTCTTATTTAATAAGCCAAATACCTCAACCAGAAAGTTAACATAGAAAATGTGTAACTTGAAGAGTGTGGTAGACCATTGAGAACAATTGTTTCCATAGTTAATTGGATTGTTTCTATAGTTAATCATGCACTTTATTTTATACCCTACACATGTGTCTCCATGCTATTTGTTTGCTAGCTTGGGCCTGTTTCTAGGTTAGCATTGTTCAACATCCTTATGGCATTCTATTAGCTCTGTGGCTCCTGGTGAGCTTGTCTGTATGCACAATAGTGAGTCCTGTGTGAGGGTTCTTCCATACACCCAGAGGAAAAATAACTGCCTAACATGAGCCAGACCTAGATTGCCATTGACTCCCATATGATTACAGGCAGTGGATGAATTTGATGTTGCTGCTGCCTGCTCCTTTGTTCTTTGCATGAGGGTTGGATGGTAGGTGGGTGGGTGTGGTGTATACTTGTGTGTGAGGTGAGAGCGTTCACCGCTGCATGTGTGTGTGGACGCCATATGTCAATGTCAGGTGTCTCTTTTGCTGAATCTAGAGCTCACTGTTTTTTCTAAGCTGACTAATGAGCATTAGTCACACCCCCATCCGTCCCCCTCTACCAGACAGTAGTAGATGCACGCCACCATGCATGGCTTTGACGTGTTGGGTGCTGGGGTCCAAATACAGCTTCTCATGCTTGTGTAGACAGCACTCGCTCCACCTTGCCATCTCTCAGCCCTGCAATTTCTTTCTGTTATTTCTAGTATAAACCAGTTATCCTACTGTGTGTGTGTGTGTGTGTGTAACTTTGATCTCACCACACATCCCAAATGTCATTGTGAGTGCCTTCCTGTGTGCCAGCCTGTTGTGCTCCCATCACTGGCACGTGCTTCCAATCATGTACTTGCCACGACTGCTCTGAGGAATTTCTCTCGCTGAAACGGAACCTAAGAATCAGAGGTTGCGTCACTTGCAGTCTTAGTGCTGGGGAGTGGCTTAGCCAGGATTTGAACCTGGACACCTCAACGGGAGAGCCCTGCCTCACAGCCTGACAGTCTGAAAGCACAGTCGTCCTGGCGCACTGTGGTGTAGACAGGAGGCTCAGGAAGCAGGTGTTGGGACAGGTTTAAGCTCAGGGTGTTGTGCTGAGGGCACTTCACCAGGTAGGCGACGAGCAGGGCCAGTGGGCTGTCCTTCATTTAGTGTACGGCTCTGCCCCTGCAATCATTTGTAATAGTGAACTGCATTTTCATACATACACTGATACATTCGTATTTTGAGAGAATGGCCCACATGTAGCCCAGGCTGGCCTTGAACTCAAACTTATTCATCCTGAATCCTAGAAGTACAGGTGTGCTCCGTCATGCCCGTCTCTTAATTCCTCACTTCTGTAAGAACACAGGTATGCTGTATTATCAGACTGGGAGACTCAGGCTAGCAAAAGAAAGGTGTAACTGGGAATTTTGCTTGCTGCTTATACACTTAGACATTTTGGGGGGGATGACTTAAAAGCTCTTTTCCCTCTCAAAATTGGCTTATAGGAAGATCTAACTATTGCGTTATTTTTCACTAAATAAAAATTTTAGTAACAAGTAGCAGAATTCAAAATGCTTTCTTATACCACTCTTATTCATTCTTTAAAATAAAAACCAAGGCATGCCATAGGTGGCTGCCTTAGGTTTATAAGAGAGGCCCCTCAGGTTGGTCTCCTCCTCATCTCTTTGCCCCCATCATCAGAGCGTCTTGTGCATGTCTGAGTCCTTCCAGATTGCCTCTGAACAGACAGGGCCGTCCAGGTCGGCACCGCCTTCCCCTCAGTCGCTGTGGGCGGTTACAGTCTCCTTCACAGAATTAATGGTGTAAGTGAAAGAGCAGCTGGTCTGTCTTGCAGAGAGCGGGTCTGGAAGTGAGAGTGGAGACACAGACGGCAGCAGCCAGGACAGCAGCGAGGACTCCTCCAGTGGGCAGGACAGCGAGACCGGAAGCGAGGCCGACGCAGAGCACCAGAAGGCAGCCTCGAGGAACTCCAGAACCAAGAGGAAAAGGTGGTATCGTCAGTTTTCCTCAAGAAGTTTCTCCTTAATTCTCACTTAGAAAAATGTCCGTGTAATTTCCCCGAAACAGATGTTAAACCTTGACTTGGGTACCGAGCTTGGGTTTCATTTGAACGTGAACAGATCTTAGCTTCATTTTCACCTTGGAAGGCTGCCTTAAGTGATAAGCAGTAAGGATGAAACACTTAATTACCTTTTGCAGCAATTTTGCTGAGGGCTAAAATTAAATCCTTCAGCACTTTGCCATTATGTAACCAAGACAATTGAGTTTTCTAAATAATGTTACATTAAAAAAATTATGATCCAAATATCAGAGTCAAAGGCTGTGAAGGAAGACGGTCAGAAGATACTTGAGGGTTAGTGCTTTTCAAGATCTGCCATTATCAACAGCGTCATTACGATTCTGAGTAATTGGGGCTAATACCGTGGGTTGTGTGGCTCTGTCCCCCCGCCCCCGCCCCACTCCGCTGCTGTCAGAGTGGCCTCTGCTGACTCCCTGGCCCTTCTCGGGGCCTGCTGCCCACTCCCATGATGAGCTTGCAGCTTGGCTCAGTCGTGGCTGACAGCACTGACGGCGTGCAGTACGCTCTCTGCTCCTTTTATTACAGACAGTAATTAAAGCAGCTCGCCCTGCCACTTCCATAACAAACACAGCATAATGCCCTAATTATGACTTTATTAATTTAAGTCAGGATTTAATGATTTTAAAAGTGATTTATATTGTTTTTCCTGTTCAGAACAAATGAAATCTGTAGGTTAAATTAATACAGGCTTTTCATCATTGCAAAGTTAAAAACCTAGTTACCAGTAAATTCTTCTCATTAGGTTAACATCTGAAACTCTAAGCAGTAAGGTAAACAGTAATTACCATCAGAATTGAGTGATGCATAATAAAATATCACTTTTACCTTTAAAATCTTGTGTGCAGTGCCAGGAGGGAAGTCTCCTTAGAGTAGCTCCCTTGTCACAGGAGAGAGGCCTGGGCTTGTCATCCCTCGTGTTTGACATCAGACTAGCTGTGCTGTCTTGGTTTGGGAAGGTGCTTGTTTCTTGGTGTGTTCCTCTGCATAGCGGTGTTCCTCAGACGGCACATGCCATCATGATAGACGCATTTAATCACATACTAGTTTCTTTCTTTTTTTTTTTTTTAAGAAATGTCTTTGTTAAAATTTTATTTATGTTTGAATTCAAAGTAATCTTTATGCCAAAGTGAACCACAAAGCCAGTCAAAGCCGTTCTGTTTGCAGGTCCGTGTTTTAAACAGTGGATTGGGGGACAATATATATTGCTACTATTTTGTAGGAGAGAAAACAACATATTTTTCCATCTTCAAATATAATAACATGTGCTCTAAGATGTTGCCGTTGCTCCATCTTTAATAAACAGCAACCATATTTCCTCCCCAGAAATCAATTCTGAGAGCTATTGATCCTTCTTCCCATGCCGCTCGCCCCTTCCCACCCCCATCCCGGTCCTGCAGGCTGTCTCTCAGAGTTTGTGTTTGCCTGCACAACTTTGGAAGTTCTTGATAATCTTTAAGTCTCACGGAGACTACTCTTTAGTAGTGCCAGGTGTTTGTTACTAACGTTCAGTCTTACATTCCAAAGTGTCTTCATGGTAGAAATAATAGCATGGTGGAGGGGGATTAGGACATCAGAGGGGCACAGACTTGAATTCAGAGTTCAGGATCCCCTCTCATGCCAGTGTGTCTTTAAAGTTATTTAACCTCAGATGTTGGTTTCCTTATTGTAAGTGAGTTAATAATAAAGCCAAGAAGAGAGAATCTACAGTAGATCATGGAATCTAGGAATCATTCATTGGAATGAAGCACCTAGAACTGCGTGTCCTAAGGGAGATAATTAAAAATGAAACAGAAAAACATTAGATTGATTGACTGATTGTGTATGTGCGAGTGCATGCATGTGCACGTGCGTGTGTTGTGCGTGCGCCCACGTGTGCGCACCACGTCATGCAGGGACCTGAGGAGGTCTTGGAACCCCTGGAACTGGAAGTTACAGGTTGTTGTAGGCTGCCATGTGGGTGCTTAGACCTGAACCCAGGGTTTTGGATAAGAGCTGTAAGCACTGTAACTGCTGAGCCATCTCTAGCAGTCCCCAGGTTAGAGTTTTAAAGGAGCCCACACATGTGCATACATGTACACTTGGCACAGACGCACTCAGTGAAAGGAACTAGGGGGGACCTGGAGGCAGTTAGCTAGCCTGTCTCTGTGCTCTCCATTCTCTTTGGGGATGGTTTGATTTGCCCACTCCCCCGACTCCTGTTTGTCAAGCTTCCTAATCTTGGGTGTCCCTTTGCGTGTTATCATAAAGCACCTGCACCGTACAGCATATTGCTTTTGTGCCTTGTCACTGCCATTGTATTTCTCTGTGTGCTCCAGTGCACTGCAGACACTGAGTTGACACACAGGCCATCTGTGTCTCTTTACCATCATCTTTAGTACTTAGCATGGGGCTAACAAGTTAGTAATAAATACTAATCGATTCAGTGAATAAGTTGATAGCATTTTTAGTGAAACAGTATATTAAGTTAAGAGTGTGTCATAGGGCCAGGCGGTGGTGGCGCACGCTTGTAATCCCAGTACTCTGGGAGGCAGAGGCAGATGGATTTCTGAGTTCGAGGCCAGCCTGGTCTACAGAGTGAGTTCCAGGACAGCCAAGGCTACACAAAGAAACCCTGTCTCGAAAAACCAAAAAAAAAAAAAAAAAAAAAAAAGAAAAAGAAAAAAAAAAAAGAGTGTGGCATGGTGGCATATACCTCTGCCTAGCATTTGGAGTGTGAGGCTAGCCTGGGCTACATAGCAACAAAGCAGGACCCTATCTCTAAATGAACAAGTAGTTTCCTTCGAGCCAATTAACATCTTCTTACCTAATATATCTGAGATCACATTTGTGTGCTTGTCTCAGAAACAAAACCTAACAACTGTAGGTCTGTTGACAGAAGTGGATGTACTGCCTCTTAAACTTATCAGTAAAACTCTGCCTGAGTTCTTAGAATTTCTTACTATTAACTCTTAATTCCCATAAAACTGTTAGCTGGCCCCTCATAGTGTTGTTCTGTATGGTTACTGATCATATCAGCTAGTGCTGCTTCATGATTGTGTATTTGAAGTCGCTCCAGCTTACATGGTAACACTACTTTTACCATTATTCATTAAATGCAGTGTGTTTCTGTGTGAGTACATGCTTCCCAGAGCACGTCTGGGATTAGAGGGCCACCTGTCAGGTACAATTCTGTCCTTCTCTGTGTAGGTCCGGAAGATCAGACTGGTTGTCCTGCGTGGCCCTTATTTAATTTTCATATCTTAGGATTTTTTTAAGCCATCTTTATTGTGTTTTATAAAATTAATTTGTCTACAAAAAGGTTTGCAGTTTCTAACTCAAAATTCATCTTTATTCACAGTGATTCAGAAGATCGGGAGAAGAAAAATGAAAAATCTAAAGCTTCTGAATCTTCCAGTGAGGAATCCAGTTCCATAGAAGAAAGTTCTTCAGAGTCCGAGTCCGAGTCAGGCTCTGACAGTGAACCTTCACCCGGGAAAGCTGCTAAGGTGAGGCCGTGCATGTGCTGTGACTGACATCCACATATAGCTTTCTCCAATTAAGTATAAATACTTTTGAACTAGGCCGTGGTGACCCAGGCCTTTAGTTTGAGCAGTAGGGGCATGGTATGGGGGAGGGGGAAGCAGACGGATCTCTGAGTTTGAGGGTAGCCTGGTCTTCAGAGGAAGTTCCAAAATAGCCAAGACTACACAGAGAAGCCCTGTCTGAAAAGAATAAAAACAAACTTGCGCCGGGCGTGGTGGCGCACGCCTGTAATCCCAGCACTTGGGAGGCAGAGGCAGGGGATTTCTGAGTTCAAGGCCAGCCTGGTCTACAGAGTGAGTTCCAGGACAGCCCGGGCTACACAGAGAAACCCTGTCTCGAAAAACCAAAAAAAACCCAAACTTGCTGGGAGCATCCCTGGCGGTGGTTCTTTCTTGGTTAATTCTTCTCAGACAGTCGAGGAGGAAAGAGCGTCAGTGGCTGTAAGACTTGGTCTTAGGAAGTATTTAGAGTTGCTGTTTAATAATAAATCATTTTTCTATCTTGAGTCTAACTTGCTTTACTTCAGTAGCTGTCCATGTCCTAGAGCAGCAGGAGATTAAGCAAAGTAGTCTCGATTTTGTCTCTGCTAGCTGAAGTCACAGGAAGAAAAAGGGACACTTTGAGAAGTGATTTTAGCATTCATTTCTAAGTTTTAGAAAGTTTCCTATGACAGCTCTCTAAGAAAAAAGGAAAGGGGGCTTGTAAGGAAAAGAGGGCTAAGGGTTGTCTGAGAAAAGGGGGTGAGCTGTGTGCACTCCTAAGTCCTCAGCACCTAGACAGCTTTCAGAGTGCAGAATCACATGGTAAGCGTTCATCACAAGTTCACACATAAATTCAAATCATAAATAAGTTTACAACAGAGAATGTTTACATGCAAATCCATTAGGAGAGATTATCTGGCTATATATTCATCATCAGTCCTAAGCTCAACAGGGTCATGGAGAGTTGAAAACTGTAACTTTTTCAATGAAGTAATTATAGAAGTTTTGTATAGATAAACCCAGTCAATATTTTATCTTCTATCCTGTCACCTATAGTAAATCGTTATTCCCTTTTTATGACCTTTGGTTAATGGTTTTACAACCTCTTGGAATGTGGTCTAAGCAGTAGGTGCCTGCTTGCTATCTCAGAAGCCTTTACCTCATGGTACATGGAGACTGGTGGAGTTCTCATGACAGCTTTGACTATATCAGAAAGGATTCAATAGCAGTGCTATAAAAGAGCTTCATTGTTGCTACTATGTTTCCAACCCAGTTCCCCGGTGAAAGAAAACTAAACTCAGCTGTTAACAAAACAAGCTACAAGCCTAGACTGGGCAGGACTCCCACTCCACTACTCTGTTTCAATCTATATTAATCCCATACAACTTGCGGGTTCTCCAGGCCCCGAGCTTCTCTCCCTGCCGCCTTTCTTTTTCCGTTTCTCTTCATCCCCTTTCTTCGTTTCTTCTTCTCTAGCCATTGCTCCTCCTCCTCCTGTTTTATACCCTGTAGCTGCTCCCCTAGACTCTCTGCTCCTCCCACTTCCTCCTGCCCAATCATTGGCTCAAGCCTTTATTTGAAAAGTTAAGGTGGGGAGACTATGGTTCACAAGGCAACTCCTCATCTGCAGCCCCTCTGAGGAGTGGAATTAACATCAAAATATGAGCCCAGGGCTATCCACAACACTTAATAATTACTATAAGTTTAGTTTTAGGAGTTCTTATAGCATCATCATTAAGGGTTAAGAAACCATCCATTTGTCTACATAGCATCACTGTAAGATAGTACATCTTCATTGTTCTGCCGAGATCTGCTCAAAAGGGTAGGCTAATACATAGTAATTGTTATATATGTTTAATAATAATAGGGAAAGAATAGAAATAGCAGGAATCTTTCCTAAAATGGATTTCTCCTGGTCTTGCCTACCAGAGCAAATCCATCATAGATGTAATCAAGGTGGACTCAGGCAGATGACCTGCTAGTTTCAGCTTTGTCTTGTTGGCTCCTGACCAAACTAACAGAAGAGAAGGAAATGCTTTCCAAAGTTAGAGCCAAAGAAGACACATTCAGCATTGGTGCTACAGGCTCAGGCAGAGATGGTCTGTACCCCCCAGAGCCTTCCCTAGTAACCCAGCTTTACAAACAAGTAAAAACCACTTTGTACTCCCCTCCTGCCCCTGCTGTTTTTGGGTAGGCTGTGAAAAGACTCACTGTTGCTAAAAGGGACATGGATGGAAACCACAGGACTACAGGTGCAGAGAGATTATAAAATACTGATTCCAACATACTTTTTAAAAAATACTTAGCAATAAATATATGATAAATGCTATCAAAATGTTTTCAAATTTTAAGTTATATATTATTTAGCTAATTACATTTATTTATGGTAGAGCAAATTGCAAGAATCATGTATGTATTTGAATTGAACATTTGTGATTGAGCTTTTTGTCTGGTTAGTATGAAAGCATGAAAGTTTACCTTGCAAACAGTTTCTCCTATGATCTAAGCACTGTTGTCTTTGTGATCTCAGGTGGTTATTCTCTCGTGTGAGTGAATGACCTCACTGAAAGCAGCATCTGGATGCGTGTGTCTAGAAGCTGACATGCACTAAGTTATAATTCTTCTTAAACCAGGATTAAAAAAAAAACTATTTGTTAATTCTGTGAAATGGAATTTCCTTAGTATGTCATCTGAGTGGCCAGAAATGAAAATAAATTCATTGAGGTAGGCCCTCTACATCCAGATTAATTGTTGAGTATATTTAAAACACTGCAAGTGTTTATCTTATTTCAAATATTCTTACAAATGATAAAACTTATTTTAAAAAATGAATTTTTACTTATATAGTGAAGTTTTAGATTTCTGTTTTTCAAAATTCATATGAACTTGTAGAGATTTTGAGTAATTAACATGGACTCAAAACACATGGGTAGTTTTATGTATTTTCATTTTCTACTTTAAAAAAAAACTTAAAGAGCCTCTTAAATAAAGAGCCTTGACTAGTGACAGGAAGTACAACAGGGGTGGGGTGAGGGACCGGTGTTTTATAAATGACAGGTGTAATTAGGCTAAGTTATTCTTATGTGGTTTTGTAAAATTGAAAAATTATAGACTCCACTGCCTGTGCAGTGTTAGCATGCACAAAGGCACCCCAGAGTCAGGCAGGCCGTTCTGTTACCCCCTTGTCTGAGACTCCAGGGAGGAGTTCACATCTTGAGGACCAGAGATGTGCAGGGGAAGGGCCCTGAGCCAGTGTCCCTGAGAAGTCACAGCTGCGTCTTGTTTGTGCCCACATTCTCCTCAGATCATGCACTGTCTATCTTAGGATGCCATTTCTGTGTTAGGTGGAAAGGCGAGAGAGAGAGAGAGAGAGAGAGAGAGAGAGAGAGAGAGAGAATATGAATGTGTGTGTGTGTGTTTATTTAAATAGGTGACTTTATTTAATTCCCCCCTTTATCAGATGCTGTGGCTTTTGCTCAGATTATGAGTAATGAAGGCAGATGGTAGCCTCTTTGCCTTCATTTGGCTGACAGAGAGTTGGCACTGAAAATTCATGTCTTGAATCTGTAGCTTAAATCTTACTATTTTCCTTTCATCTGTCCAGTGCATTTGGGGGCGCGTTGAGTGTCAGCACGAGACCTTTAGATAGCTGGAGTCTATGGCCTTGTGGTGGTTCATGAGTCAAGTGTGGAGTTCCTGTGGGGGAGGGAGGGCTTTTATGCGTTAGTGTCCTTATCTGCAAAGCAGAAGGGCCCTGTCCCTCCCTTGTCACAGCATGCCTCGTGGGAGACAAAGCCCAGGAGCAGCATGGGCTGCAGTTGGAGGGTATTGTATGCTGCTGCTGTTGGGGTTGGGTTTTGACAGACGGTTTTCTCTGTAGCCCTGGCTGTCCTAGAATTTGCTCTGTAGACCAGGCCGGCCTCAGGGCCGTTTGAATACTGTTTAACTGGGACCCAGACTCCCTGCAGCTTTCTCCTGCCCCTTTCTACTCTTTAAACAATTCTGAAAGTGTGAGTGTGTTTTCAGTTGTGACCCCTCACCTGTACCCCCTCTTTAGAAGGCTGCTGTGAGTCACATCTCACCTGTCTTCCCACTTCAGAAGCTCCGTTTACCTACCTGTTCTGTAAACATTTAGCTCTGGCTAGGGAGGTACACTGTCTACTCAGTCAAGATGACGCTCTGCTTCCTTCGACGTCATATTGTGAACCCGAATCTTCCTTCTTGGCACTTTCATCCAAGTAATCTTTATCCACTAGTTTCTCTTCCGCCATCAGACCCCTCTCGTGGCCTCAGCCTTCAGGGGGATCCAGAAGTGGACCCTCCACCTCCTGACCACTACCCAGTTACTTCCTGGTCACTTCCCTCTCCACACGGACTGCTCTGCATGGAGGAGTGGCGGGGGCGGGGGCGGGGGTGGGGGGGGGGGGGGGGGGGGGCGGGTGTCAGGACCCAGCATGGTTCCTGCCATGAAGCCTCTTTTTCTCCCTTAGTCTACTAGAGTCCTAGCTTAGTAACTAATGCCCCTATTGCTCTGCTGCTGGGTCTTCTCTCCAGATTTAGGCCAGCTCCTTAGGCCTGTGTGTGGCTACCGGATTTGTAGCACACCAGTAGTCGCCCTGGCTCCTGCGCTTTCCTCTGACGCCCTCCGCTCTGGGAGGTTACATAATTACCAAGACCCCAGATTTGCCATCTCTTTTTTTATATCTGTTTCTTCTTTCCTCCTTTTGCAGTCTAGACCCACTCTCTTTCTGTAGACCTTAGCCGTAGCTTCCTCAGGCTGGGGTTTTTCCAGCCCCCGCCTTGAGCACAGTGTTTGGACCAAGCTGCAGGGTTACCTGCTGCCATCTGAGTTCAGGACGTGTCTCCGCCGCCATGTCCTCATCCTCTGTCATCTTAATCTCCTCATTTCTAATAGTCACACTTTTCTTACTGTGTACTTGGCTGTTCCGGAGCCTTTGTCTTTGCATGAACAAAGAATAAGAAAATAGAAGGTGAGGAGGGAGTGGCCTCCATTAGACTGTGGTCTTCGTGTCCATGGTGGGCAGTCACTGCAGGGAGCTGAACCTGTGCTGCCTGGAGGGCGGCCCTCCTGGGTATCTATATTCCTTAAGGATCTGTCACTTAATACTGTGTTGTGATCAGTAATGGCCATAGCACATGATCTGGCTTAAGATTTGATTATTTTATGGACAAGTGGACTTTTATTTGCAGGTGTTCCATTCTGAAATCTATCCGAAAAATGTTTGGAGTATTGTCATTTCTATAAAATAATTCTTTTTTGTCCCAAGTAATATCTATAGAAAATTTGACCTTTTTTTTTTAGATTTGTGTGTGTGTGTGTGTGTGTGTGTGTGTGAGAGAGAGAGAGAGAGAGAGAGAGAGAGAGAGAGAGAGAGAGCGCCTGTGTGTATATGTATGCATGTATGCCCACAGTGGACAGAAGAGAGAGTAGGAATTAAAGTCACAGGTACTTGTGAGCCACTGTGTGGGTGCTGGTCCCAGAACCTAGGTCCTTTGCACAAGCAGCCAATGCCCTTAACCACTGGACTATATGCGGCCCCACAAATTCCCTCTTAATAGTTCTATATCTTAAGCACTTTTACATGCTTTATCCAATGTAATATTCAAGAAAATATTTTTATATGGAAGAGAAGAGAGAAAACTCAGCAGTATAGATATAGTATATATGTGGGAAGTGGTTTTCATTTGAATATGTGTGTCTAAGATATTTTTTATAACATAAAGAGTTTATAATCTGCACACTAGGATGTGTTTAGCAGATGGGGAGCTAATGGTGTTTCCCCTTCATCAGACCCGCTTCAGCATCCTGTTGGAATGCATCTTCATCCTAGGGTTGTGTCAGTGGAGTCGTGATCTGCTGTTCACACTATAGCTGTGCTGTGATCTCTATGGTGTGTTCTCCAGCTCCTACCGATAGAGATAATGAGGAAAGTGGTAGTTTGGAATCATGATTATAATGTATTGTGACTGTGTCTGTTTTACACATTAGCAGTGTTTTCTCTAGGGGCTGGGTGGTAGATGTGTGGTGGCGCTGACAAGGGCTGTGTGTGTGTGTGTGTGTGTGTGTGTGTGTGTGTACATTCGGAAGAGCACTGAGGCTCACATCACCTGTTTCCCTTGGTCACTTCCCACGTGAGGGCTTGAGACAAGATTTGTTTCTGAACCTGGACTTGTAGATTTGGCTGGACCAGTTGATGTGTGTCCACTGGGGATCCGCCTGTGTCTGGCTCCTAGGTGCTAATACTGCAGTCAGGCGCAGCGCCTGGCTCTGTCTGTGGGTGCCAGGGTTCTGAGTCACTTCTTCATGCTTGCATGACAAGCACTGACCAACTGACATTCCACTCCAGTCCTGTGTTAACAATGTTTTAATTACATCTGCCATGGATAAAACATAATCTAATGATGTGAAATAAATATTAAGTAGTAAGCATTCTTTCACGTAACACTTAACACATGTTTAACATACTTCCATACCTGGCTCTTGAGAGTACTGTTAGAACTAGCCGTGGAAGAACACTCGTGCGTACTGTGCACTCACTCCTAGCAGCGTCGGAGATGTCCGTAATTATCTTGGGTTTTCTCCATCTTTGACCTTTGCTGCCCTTCTGTGGGGGTACTTGTGAAACTGATGACCTACCCCGGTGACCTCAGGACCAGTCTCTGATGGTCAGCAAATGGTAAGATTTCTTTAATCGAGAGACCTGATGATAAAGGTGTCTGACCCGTGAGAGGGTCTTGGTGACAATGCAGCTTTGCTGTGTGCTGTGAGCGCAGCACTGCAGACCCCTGAAGGAGCCGTTCACAGGCTGCCTTGTGTTCTCTGCGCAAGAAGAACAAGTCTTTCTTCTCACAGGCCTTCACGGGTGTTGGAGTCCGTCACTCCTGTGGCTGATGAGGAATATTGGTCTTTATTTTTAAAATTAAAAGCTTTGTCTCTTTCAACGTTTGTCTTTCTCAACTTAGTTTATATTTTAAATTCCTCAAAAAGGGAAACAAAGGGAACCATTCAGATGAAGCAGGCGATCTCTGACGGGAAGGGTTGCTTAGGGCCCTTGGCCTGCTCCCTTAGGTCCCTTACGAACAGTCAGTTTCATAAAGTTTTCCTAGGGCTTCATCTGGTTTTGCATGTCAACCCTGTCTACAGTAGAGACACCTGGCGCTTGTCTTGTCCTTCTTCCTTCTTAGCTTTTCTGTAATTGGTATGCAAATGGATGTTCATAATGCATGTACAATCTTTACAGATTGCCACATCTTTTTATTTGTATTTAGAATTTAAGACCCTTTATTTTTTTAAATGAAATACATTAACTAGAAGTTAGTTTCTTAACCCTGTGACTTTTTATTCCATTTTGAAAATGTTCCTGTGTCGGTGTGTAATGAATCCCGTAGGGACAAGATGGAGATTTGCAGGCGTGAATTGATGAGTCGATATGCCTGCAGCCAGATCTTAAGATCAGTAACTGTTGTCCTTATAAAAGTCACATACAGTCACTCAGCTGTTAAAAACCTAATTCTCTATTTAAAAAAATATACAAAAACAAATTGTCTATCTTTCTGCTTGATCTCCTTTCGAGTCCTAACACAATGGAAACAGTGGGTGATCTGTCAGTGGGTTTGGTTTGTCAATGGTGGTTTTGTGTAAATATTGGGAGGGTAAGAAATAAAATTCACACAGTAAAATATGATTTCATCTGCCTTTTCTCCGCAGCTCCGTGGCTCATGCCACGGTGTGAAATCCTCATTTTACACACTTTGCAGGCGGAGCACATGAATTATGCATTGAGCAAGAAGAATCTCCTGCCTCAAGTCCTCTATGCATTTGCCCAGGTTCTGTCTCTATTACCAAGATGAATTGCAAATGGAGAAATGTTTGATGGAACAGGGCTCTTAACTTCTTTGTTTAGAATTCAGATTTTTATTTTTTATAGTTGATCCTGTAAGTATGAAAATGTTGTGAACTTACTATGGATTTTTTAAAATGAAAAATGAAATATAATGTAGGAGAAGCGTGCTAGCATATCATGAGGCGTTTCATAGCCTTGATTCTGAATGCAAGGCTTTTCCAATTTGGTGGAAATGACCGTCATCTATTGCTAATGCTGTATTTCAGTCACTGCTTCTTTGCTCTGCTCGAAACGTCAGTGGAGCCCTGCCGTTCCCGGAGACTGCTTCCTTCCCTCTGTCCCAGGCTTCTGATAAGAGAGAGAGCAGATGCCCACGGAGCTCCCCTCTGCTCTGGAGGACCTGGTGTGTGCTTAATCCACACTGGCACACATCCTCAGCTGCCCAGCAGCCGAGGGCTTGGCTCGCCTTCAGCTCCGACTTGCCTCCTTTTGATAGGTTTCTAACTTTTCAGGTGGTGAGCTTCCAGTTTGCTGACGACAGCTTGTCACTTAGCTGGCGGGAAGCCGCACCCGTCCTGCACAGCATTCTGCTGAGCCACATGCTGATGGCCCTTTGGCTGTGTTTTTATCGTAGGAATGAACGTCTACTTGGGGATGGTGTTTTCATCCTAAATCTGCTCTCATTAACTTGTAGCTTAAATTTCAGTCTCAAAACTAACATTTTTTGTGTTTGTTTTCTTGCAGATAGACGTTGTTGCTCATGTGGACAGTTTGGAGGGGCAGAAGCTGTTTTGTGTTTAAAGAAGGATAGAGTAAAAACTTACCTAGAAGGCTTTGAGATTTCAGTGTTTGGGAGGAAGGGAACAACGTGCTGATTTCCTCTCTTTAGTTATGCTCATTTTACCCTGTATTCTTCTCTAATCCTTGAACAAGTCTCTGAATGTGGACATAAAGGAGAATAAAAGCAGAACTTTAAACACGTGAAAACATTATTTCCCAGATGCTTTTCTAAAATTGTATGTGTGCGTGTGTGTGCACACATGTGCTCAGTGCCAAGGAGCCAGAAGACGGTGTAGATCCCCCAGAGCTGGAATTCCAGGTGGTTGTGAGCTGTTGGTGTGTGTGCTAGGAGCTGGAGTCAGGCCCTCTGTGCCAGCCGTTCACTGAGCGTCTCTCTACCCACCCACCCCCAGCACAAGGTTATGTAATGCTGGTTATGTGCGAGCTGTGAAGTGTGCCAGCGCTCAAGTAGACCTTCTGCTTCCGTGACACATACTATATGGTAACAAACAATATAGTTAAATTTCTCTTGTGAGGACTTTGTCTAGGTAATGATTTTCATTGCTGAGCACAGAAACTGAAGAATGAATGAACAAAAGAATGAATGAATGAAAAGAAGTAAAATTGTTAGTTTGGATTTGAGAACTTAATCTAAAAGAAAACACAAACCAATCAGACAAAGTTGATGTAGATGTGTCAGTGTAATGCACTGCTCTTTGCTGACGTCTTTGTTTACTGTGCTATTTAACTGTTGTGCGGGGGGATGGGGATGAGTATGTGCTCCTGTGTGTGGATGCGGGTGTGGGTGTGGGTGTCCATTCACCTATTATGGGTGTGTATCCAGAGGTCAGCATCTAGCTAGTGTCTTTCTTAGTCCCTTCCATCGTACCCTGGAACAGAATCGAGCTGGAGTACCTGGGCAGCAGTCCCCAGCAGTCTTGTCTCTGCCTTCCCAGCATGCACTGGGTGGTGGTTCATGGCTCTGTTGTGGGTGTGGGATCCCAGTTCAGATCACTATAGTTTTACAACAAGCACTGTGCAAACTGCCTTCCCCTAACCCAGTTATGCTATTTTTATTAAGATGCATAAGCTTAGTCAAGGCTTTATATTCTCTCCCATGGTCATAAATGCTCACAGACAGTGAGTGGGCCAACTGTCATGGAAGAAACCTTAGTCTTCAGTAGGTATGTTTTAAATATTTACTTTTTATAAAGTGCTAAGAAAGTAAATGAGTTGTTTTCTATACTAAAGAGCAAGGGGTAGGGAGGCCATTGTCAAGGGTACTATTGGTGCTGACCTATGACACGGCCTCTCGGGGGAACCAAGCGTCCAGTACAGAGCCTCTCACAGGCTTACCTCTGAGGAGTTCAGCCTTTTGCAGGCCTGAGGCCACCCGCTCTATCCATGTAGTATTGTTTGAATATTCCTTTTTCTTAAGTCAACCTGTTTAACAGTTATCTCTAAGAATATTTATTTTCGTTTTACTGAGAGCCTCATTGTATTTTTGTGTAGCAAATAAAAGTTGTTAAGTTGTTATAAAATAATTATTACATTTAAAATTTCTTTTAAATGTCTAAGTATTCTTTAAATACCAAGTATTTTAACATAAGTAACAATTTGTGTGATGAGGAAGATATACATACAGAACGGTAATACGATTTTTGATTCAGAAAAGTGATTATATCACCATACAGAAGTTTCATTTGTGTTTTTGTTTTTAAAACCAAGAATGAAAACCATGCTTGTTTGGTTATGGTAGGAGTAATTTAAGGTTGCCTTTAGACAAGATCTGAAGTGAGATTTCAATGTTTTACAGGCAAAAGAAAGAAAGCCCCAGCAAGAAAGACCTCCTCCCTCCAAGGATGTTTTCCTTCTGGATCTGGACGATTGTAAGTTCTGGAACGCCCTCGGTTCTGTACTGATGAGTGCTCTCTATTTTCATAGTACTTCTCATGGAGGTTTCCCAAATTTTAGAAGCATCTTTTCTAAGATGTATCAAAAGAGGGAAATTTCCAGCCAGTGCCTTTCCCTGGTTGAGCATGTCAGTTCTGTGTCATGTGAGGAAAACAGCAGACCCGTTCTGCTTTAGTAAAACACCAAGTACTGATCCTGCCTCCCTTCATCACATTGTGAGATCCTGGCTGTGGGGACTGACACAGGTGACTAAGGAAGCCAGAGGGAGCCAGGAGAGTAACCAAGAAAGACAGCACCACCTTCTGCTGGCCACAGTGGCTTACAAGGGCCTTCGCTGGCCAGCCTGGCTCTTCCATCAGTGTTTTAACAGCAGAAAGTCTTCATTGAAGGAAATATTCAGATGCCTACAAGTTTACAAACCCAATATACATAGTTCCGACTCTTAAATCATTCAGTGTGGTAGGAGCTGGCAGGTGCCATGAGCTTTGTTGCTTTACAGCTGACATACCCTGTTTTTGAAACTTAGAAGCAAGTCCAGATCGCATTGTTCATCCTAGCCACGGTTTCAGTTTACCAGCATCCAGTGTCAGTAAAGGGGGCGGTGACAGCACTGCGTGCGCTTGCGTTCCTATGGAGTGGCCTGCTGCTGCTGACAGTGCTGCCCTCCACCTTCTGGTGGCAGGTGCTACGTCGAAGCTCTGAAGCCACCGACTCTAGACTTTCATTCGTTCATTTGCAGAAATGTAGTGGCTCCCTGGGGCACTTACGAACAGCACACTTCATTGTGATGCTATATGTAAAGACATAGCCAGGCATGGTGGCGCACGCCTTTAATCCCAGCACTTGGGAGACAGAGGTAGAGGCAGAGGCAGGTGGTTTTCTGCAAGTTTGAGGCCAGCCTGGTCTACAGAGTGAGTTCCAGGACAGCCAGGGCTACACAGAGAAACCCTGTCTCAAAAAAAAAAAAAAACAAAAACAAAACAATCAGTCATGGGCTGGAGAGATGGCTCAGTAGTTAAGAGCACTGACTGCTCTTCCAGAGGTCCTGAGTTCAATTCCCAGCAACCACATGGTAGCTCACAACCTTCTCTAACTCCAAGATCTGACCCCTCACACAGATACATGTAGGCACATGAAATAAAAATAAATAAGTTTTAAAAACCAGTCAATAATAACATGCAACTAGAGCATGAGAACAGTGGGAATTGGTAGTATCTGTAAATGTTAGCGTATAATCATTTTTAAATGTACATTTTATATAGGGAGACAAAGTTTCCTCGACTGGTTTTTAAAGACAATATTTTTAGGAAGGAGATTTTTATCCCAACTTGTTTTTTAAACTTAGCAACTTGATATAGGAAGTATTTCTCTTTGTTGTTAGTACCTACACAGTTAAATTTTCCTTCAAAATTCTTTGTCAGACGTGATACTAGAAATACTTGTTAAAAAGTTATTTCCGCAGTGTCTATAGATGGAGTGACTGCTAAGTTCAAAGGCCTTTGCTGGATGCCTTAACCCATGAGGAGAACTCACTAATTCTCTTCTAGGAACTAAACTCTAGCCTAAGGTGCCCCTGCCTGAGCAAACACTCCCACATACACTTTCCCATGTGTGTGACGTAAGTACGCTGCAAGTTACAGAAGCACTGGGGCACGGCTAGGGCACGGCTGGCACACCTGTGGGGATGTGAGCTCTGAGCAGAGCTGCAGGCGAGCATAGTTACCTGGCGGAAGGGCCCTGTGCAGCCTGCTGTCTGTCTCTGAGACGGAGACTAATCTTTCAGAGAGGTACTGTCCAGTGCATACCAGGAAACCGCAAACAAATGCTGTGTTTGTCCATTTCTTCATTCAGAGGAACTTACTGGATATTTGTTGTGATACAGTTAATCCTTACATGCTGTTGACCTAAATATATACATTTATACAAAAAATTCAGAGTACTGAGAGCCAGCAGATAAGTTGATATTTTTGCTTTTCCTTGCTTTGGCCTGGGAGAAACGGTTTAAAAGGTGGAAAGATATATTTTGGCTCATGGGTTCAGTCTCTGGCCTACCATTTTCCTTACCTTGGCCTAAGGCAGTAGTGGAGCAAGCGCCTTGCCTGCTGCAGTGTGCTGGAGGGTGGCCGGCCACGTCATGGCATCTGGGTAGAGGCCAGAGGCAAGAGGCCTTAAAAGGCCATCCTCCAGGATCCTGCATCCTACAGCTAGGGACTCATTACTGAAATAAACATAACAGCATTTCCCAAAGGGGCACCATCACTGGGGACCACCCCTCTAATTCTTGAGGCCTGGGAAAGTTCCTGTTCAAACTTAACAGCCGGCACTGAGACTGCCATTCTGTGACTGAAATGCAGGCGGGCGAGGCGGGCGCGGTGCGCACTCACAGGGTGGGTGTCTAACCCAGACCTCTGGAGCCAGCGGGAGGCAGGAGAGCTGAGTAGGGAGAAAAGGCTGGAAGAGTCCCTGCCAGAAGTCGCCAGTGTGTCTCCCCAGAAAGGTCCAGCAGTAGACGGTTCAGTTACAAAACAGTCTGCAGTTTGAGTAAACCCAGCGCCCTCAGCTGCGGCCGTGAAGACAGACATTAGCCCAGCATGCCTTTTAACCAGTTTCACAAGTTAATTTTTCTATCTCATTCATTCATAAAATGGTAAAAAAAAAAAAAAAAATGATGTTAAATCTTGGACAGTTCCTTTAGATTATGAAGTTATTTGACTGTATGGGTGTCAGGAAAAACTATCCCTGCCAGAATAACGACTGGCAGTCTGTTTATGGATTTTGAGAAAGCAATATACTTTCTGCCTTAGACTGGGGTTCCGGTGGGGGTGGGTGGGTGGAGATATCTTTCTGGAAACTGGGATATCTTTTAGTCTGCTATACGAAATTATCTAAATGGGACGGTCATAAAGCTGAGCTCATGTAGCTCTGAAGCCTTCCCAGATAGCCACCAGGACAGCGTCCTAAGCCGAACTGTCTCTGCTATCACACGGTCGGCAGGCAGCGTGCGGGTGAGGAGACACAGTGAGGCGGCTGAGAGGACAGGAGGACTTGGAGAGTTTCTTTTCCTTTTTTGAGACAGCCTCACTGTGTACCCCTGGCTGGCTTGGGACTTTCTCTTTAAACCTGGTTGCCCTCAAACGTAGAGACACCCGCCTCCGCCTCCAGCAGGTTAGCATTATAAAGGTGTGTGCCACGCGCCTAGACAGCGGAGTTTGAGTCTCGGGTTTGTTTGTTTACATCTATTCTATGCTGGTCAGTTTATTTGACTTGTGCATTATTAAGCATTCTCTCCAGTAACAGAACAATACCATGACTACACATGAAAGGGGCTTATTATTCGACTGGCTATGATGTGCTCTAGGTAGTCCCACGCGGCTACCTTGACACTGGAGAGGCTTGGAGTCAGGTAGCTGCTCTGTCCAGAAGGCTGGGTGCCTTGGGCGTCCCTGTCTGTCACTGAAAGTCTGGGGGATTCCTAGAGCATAGGTCTTTGGTTCTGCTTGGGAGCCTGAAGAAGCTGGACTCAGGGAGGCACAGTGGTGGCGGCAGAAGCCGCAGCAGTGACACGGATTGGGTAGATGAACTTGCCAGCACGGTGTGAAGGAGGCAGGCAGGAAGCAAGAGCTGCTTCTCCGCGGGTCTCTTCATCTGACCTGCTGTCAGAAGCTGCTGCCACACTTTGGGTGGGTCTTCACCCTGCTCCTGAACTGCTGAAGAAAGTCCCTCAGAGGCACACCCTGACTCTAGATGCACTCACACTGATAACTGACATAACCACCACAGCCGCTGTGCTTTCGCTCTTGGGTCTCCAGCATTCGGTACTGTTCTGGGGACTGAGTGAATTGCTGCCTGTGAGGGCAGTTACATCCATCTGCGCCTCTACGTGGCGAGTGTTGGTAAGGGGTGATGGTGACAGCGGCGAGTGAGCAGCCGGTCACGCGGGACAAGCTGGGCAGCACAGGCTGGCCTTGCGTACTGCTGCTGTGTTTAATTTTGAACCAGAGTTTTAATCACAAGAGTAATTGTGTAAATCTGTGTCATATGTACTTTAGCAAAGGAAAGAATGTTTTGCTGAGTCTTAAAATATGGGATTGGAGAGAAGCCTCAGAGGGTCCTTGCCATTGCAGATGAAACCCTGAAGCCACATAAGGCTGGGCGCCTCAGCACGCCTGTGGTCCCAGGCAGCGTGTGCGGCAGCTGGCCTGGTGCACACACTGCTAAGAAAGATGAGGTCCTGCCTTAGGCGAGGTGCCAGCTGAGGTTGTCCTCTGACCGCTGTGTGGGTACCACACACACACAGACACACACACACACAGATTCTCTCTCTCTCTCTCTCTCTCTCTCTCTCTCTCTCTCTCTCTCTCTCTCTCTCTCTCTCTCTCTCTCCTGTAAGGGAGATTCGTGGAAACCTAGGGGTTGTATTAACAATGCTGCAGCTATGCTAAATATAAAGACAACAGGGAAGTCAACGACTTGAGTCCCACAGACACCCAGTCCCACCCGAGATTTTACTGTGTGTGCTGTGAGCTGAGTTGAGATTTCTTTTAAAGGTTTTCTTTCTTGGCACTGCCACTTAAAAACTGTCATGTTATTTTATTTTTAAAGGGGTTTTTATCTTTTGTTTTCTTCAACATTCTTTCTTGACATAGACTTTATCTTGAAAAAAAAGAATCATTTCATTGTTAAGTTTATGAACTAGTACTTTTTCTTCCTAATTCCCAGGATATTGTAAGACTAAAAGAGAAAAGCCTGAAAAGTGGCGTCACATTAAATAAAGTGTGACAAGTGGTACGGTATAGCATTGCTTCGGAGAGAGAACTTGCTGGAAGCTTAAACATCTTGGTTTTCTTTTCAGTTCAGCAGTTAAGACAGTACTAAAAACTAAAGCCAGTAAGACAAAGTATTCATAGGCTAATAGAACCCAAAACACTAAAATGCACACTGTCCCATGACAAGCACAGTTGTTAGGATTTGGCTCATAAACCCGTGGAACGAAAGGGGCTGAGACTGAAGTGTCCTGTAGGGGACATGCAGCAGCGGCCAGCGAAGACGGCCTGGAGACTGAAGTGTCCTGTAGGGGACGACGGCGGCGGCCAGCGTCTTAGGAGTGCTTATCAAGTCCTAGAATTGGATTTTTAGTTTGAACAGATTTTCATAATCCAGGTTTCTGCATGCCAGCTGTAGCACATAGGTTTGTGGTAGTGGATAACTCAGGAATTATTTAGCTTTGGTTAGAGTGGAGAAGAACTAAAGAAATGAGTTAAGTAGCCTTTAAAAACTTCTGACCCAGCTGGAAATCTCTCTTTATATATTATTGTTTATGTTAGTGTAGAAAATGTGTCTTACCATTTCCTTTTAGTGAAATTCTGGGTGATAAATTTTAGCAATTAAAATCTTAAACTGTTACTCAAGGTATGTATTCCTTGAATTGTGAAGGTTTGCCTTGTGCTTAGAACTCAGGCTAATAATTACTGCTGTAGCTTGAGAATAGCATCACCAAATCAGGGTGTTAAATAGAATTGTCATACATTCATGAATCAAAGTAATTAAATTAGAGTTACTAACAAAACAGAATGCTGCTTTTAATAATATAAATTAAGTTTTCATGCACACTTAACTTATTTGGGCCTTTTCTTCCAGTTAACCCAGTATCCACCCCAGTTGCCCTTCCTACACCAGCCCTTTCTCCAAGCTTGATAGCTGATCTTGAAGGTCTAAACTTGTCAACATCTTCATCCGTCATCAACGTAAGTGATTTTCATGTAACACCTATGTCCATACGATACAAATGATCTTTCTAATGAAAAAAATCAAATAATTGGTAAGAATTTTCAGTTTTCAGTAATGTCTCTTCTAACAAAAGTTAGATTCAGACAGACCTTTTAATTTTGTAATGATTTATAACTTTAGCCAACCTTTATTATCTTCTTGTTTTACTTCTGCTTTCTAGTTATATCTAATTATTAAATTTTTTCTGCTCTCTTATGTCTGTAATATACAGGGCTTCTTTAACACTTTAAGGTAGTGTATAGACAATAATGTGCCTCTTACTAATGAGGATATGAAGTGTGATGCATATACAAACAGACTCATATCAGAAGTCATCTTCTGATGCATTGTTAGATGATTTCATTGTGGGAACATAGACTGCACATGCACATACGAGAGAGAGGGAGAGAGAAAGAGAGAGAGAGAGAGAGAGAGAGAGAGAGAGAGAGAGAGAGAGAGAGAGAGAGAGATTGATTGATTTTGATTGATTTCACTCTGGACCCAAAGACTATCCCTACACAAAGTAGAATTTCCACCCAGTGGAGGCAGAGAGTGAAAGTTGATCATTGTGTATATTAGCCCATAATCCTCTGCTCTCACCACATGGCCACTAAAATTTCACTATTATTTTCATTTTAAAAGCCCAGCATTGAATTTCTCTTTGTGTTCTCTTCACAGATTTATTTATATGTCTTGGTATCTTTAAAATAAATCAGCATTATTTGGAGATATGACTTTAACAAAGGGAGAATTCTAACTATCATAAAACAAATCAAAACTATCAGTGTCTGAAACTGCAATAATTTTCCTGTAATTTCATGTTGTACCCACCCACCTTTCGCTTTGAATCAGCATGTTACCTAGGACATCCAGCCTATTGCTGTGGCTGACCCGTTGAGATAGGTCAGTCTGTAAGCTTCCCATGAGTATATAGCTGGGAATTGCTGTTGTATAGTCAGTGGACAGGGAGCTGCAGACTACATCTAGCTGATCTGGGCTCCCAGGAAATGTGGAGCTGCTTCTCTCAAATGAGGAGAAGCAAATCAAAGTGCAAATGCTGGGTTATAAGTGAACCCACCATGTCTAACCTTTACTAATTTTAAAAAACAGGAGAACTGCACAAAACCAGTCCGACTCAGTAGGGGTTAGGAGAGTCAGCGCTTACTTGAGGTAGGGGGGCTTGGGGCTGCTCTCATTCGGTCTCTTGATGGGGGTTCTTGTGTGGGTGTGTTCCATTTAGGGGAAAACCACCAAACAGCTGTGCACAGAAAGCATGCTTTTCTGTGTGTGTGTTATGCTTTAGTAAACCAGGTTTTAAGTAGACAAATGATAAAAATGGATTGTAAATTTAAGATGAAGTGCAGATGGTAATGGATGGATGGAAAAGTGCAGTAGTCATATTAATGAATAAATGTAAATTTAAGGGGCCATTTTGCTTGGCATTAGCACTTCGATGTCTGCTACTGAAAGTAAACAGTGAACTGGGCATTCTGGGACCAGTGCGTTCATGGCACCGTCAAGTTTGGTCTTCAAAATGTCATGCTCGCCCATGACAGAATCATCAAAACACGCTTGCTTCTACTCAGTATGCCTACTTCTTGGGAAACAATAAGAAATGCAGAGGTTCATATGCATTTTCGTCAACCTCCTTGTCTCATGACAGGATAATTGGTGATTATATAAAATATGGCAAGATTACTTAAGAACAGTTTTTTTGTTCGTTTGTTTTTTTTTTTTCGAGACAGGATTTCTCTGTATAGTCCTGGCTGTCCTAGAACTCACTCTGTAGACCAGGTTGGCCTCGAACTCAGAAATCCGCCTGCCTCTCCCTTCCAAGTGTTGGGATTAAAGGCATGTGTCACCACTACCTGGCAAGAACAGTTTTATAATCTATAAAATATGTTCAAGTATGAAGGGACAGAAATTTAACATATATATATATATATCAGTTTTGCAAAATTATACAATGGCATTTGTAAAATAGGAAAAATAAAAGACTATAAAACTTGCCTTTTCTGAATTATAGGATTATGGATTTTTGTTGTGTGTATTTATTTGATTATATTTTAATTTAATCAAGCTGTAATCACATATATTGTACAGAACAGTACTTTTAAAGCAAATACAGAGAAGGTATTTATGAATGACTGGGATATTTCCAGTTTAGCTCGCATCCGTCTGTGTCTGTCTGTCTGACCACACCACAGTCAGTTAGTTGACTGTAACTGAGGCTGTCATTTGGTGTCTTGGTTCTCGAATGGTAATGGTAGGACAGATGTTATTGTTTTTAACTGAAGTGTTCAGTGTACATGAAAATCTAAAAGTCAGTTGTGAAGCAGTAAAATCAGTTGCAGTGGGATGATTTAAAATAGGTTTGTTAAAATAGATGAGACCTTTCTTTAGTATACGTATGGCTTTGTTATTCATAGCTTTTTATAAAATTTATTCCAATAGATTGTTTCCTTGTGTCTGATGTTTTTTTCTTGTAATTAACCAAAATATATGCATAAAAACCCAAAGAACGATTTTTTCACACCAAAAGATTTTCTAAAGAAAAATTTCATGCAGACCTGGGCATGCTGGTTAAATGGGATGCTGAGGCAGAGAGATCACAAAATTAAGGCTAGCCTGGACTATACAGTGAGAAGTGGGGGGCTGGACCACACAGTGAGGAGTTGGGGGAGGAGGGGGACTCTCCTGTTACTGCCTTCTGAATTCTGTATGTCAAACAGAAGGGCGCTTTTAGTAATGCCAAATAGACATCATTGTGAGCCCAGGGCTCTGTGTTTGCAGTCTGACAGAAAGGATAGGGAGCGCAGTGCTTGTTCAGCCTTGTACCAGACAGCTTGGGCCTGGCCAGGAGACAGCTCCTAAGGAAAAACATGGTAGATCTTGGTTATGCCATTTCGGTGACAAATGCTTTAATCAGATGGGTTACTGCTAAATAATCAAGTTTACCTCAGGTCCTGATGGCACAGATGAAGTAGTAGTTTTTTGTGTATTTGTCCTCTTGTGGGAATGAAGAAAATGAAAAAGAGAGATTGTTTTGTCTGTAAGAAAAATGTGGTGAAAATTTTAATACTTGTAGAATTGTGAAGTGAAAATGATTTAGATGGCTTTGTATGTCTGGGTCACATCGTTTTATTATAAAGACAACAGATAAAGTTATCCCTCTAGCATAGGAAGATGACTCAGTCAATGAAGTGTTTGCCTGGCAAATGTAAGGACCTAGGTTGGCATCTCCACATCTCACATAAAAGCCAAGCCCAGCACCAGAGAGGAAGAGACAAGATGTCCCATGGAGAAGACACCCAGAGCCAACCTCCTTCTTCTTCATGCACATATATGCACACATGTACACACGTACATATACACACCACACAGTTTCTTTAAAAAGCCATTTTAGAGAATTTCTAGTTTATCTTATCAATGATGTCACCATGAACATGACTCATCCATTGCAGTTTTTGTCTTCTCAAACTTTTAATGTTCATTAATTTAGTCACCTGGTGGTTAAGATTATGTTTCTATGAAAATGCCTTTTATGGGTTATAAAGTTCCCAGGCAGTCCACCACATTGCAGCAGCCATAATGGATGTCCAGGGCCCGTGTTTCTTTAGCACCTGACCACAAGCCCGAAGCTCTTGTAGAAAGACTGACTGACATGCGAAGTGCAGAGTTTGAGCCACAGGGCCTGGTTCCCACCCTGTTCTGGGCTGCTTGTCATTGCATCTTAGATGTATAAACTTGGAATTTGAGCCTTACAACATGGGTATCTATGGATGTTTTGTGAAAATTAAGTAACAGTCTTAACAGCCTTAAACAGTCTTTGGTTAGCTCCTAAAATATGGCTTTCTGTCGCTGGAAGATTGTATGTTTGATGGTTTGTGGACAGGTGATAAGACTCCAGGGTAAAGGTTCATCAGGAAGTTGAGGGCTGGAGGAAGAACTTGGCAGAGATATTTGGGGGCAGGTCTGAAAGCTGCAGGCCTTTCTGCTCACTAAGGGCAGATTCGGCTCACTGGTCTACTTCTTGCCCTCCAACTCAAAGTTGGATAGCAAGCACCAAGCTGGGAAAACCAGGAAGCAGGACCCTGCCGCCAGGCCCAGTGGCTCTGCAGGCTCTCTTGAGTAAACCCCCCAACCCCAGCCCAGGCAGCATAACAGAATTCCATCTCAGAAACCAAAAGGAAAGGAAAAGGAAAAAATGAGTCAATGAAACAAAAAGAGAAGGCCCTAGGAAGTGCTCTGAACAGCAGCATGGGAGGCCATCACTAGAGGAAAGCAGTTTCTGTTTCCTCAGGCTTAAAGTCACTGAAGACCAATTCTAAAAATTTGTGGTGGAAGTATAGCTTTTTTTCTGTCTCAAAAATTCAAACGGCAAATAGCAATTGTCTTTATAATGTTTGGATCTGCTCGGTAGTTTTTTACCTCCAAACTTAGAGAAGAAAAAGATTAGTATAGCTGCCGCAGACCAAACTCAGCCGGGAATTGTAGTCGTGGGAAAACCAGTGTTCTTTTGGTCCAGGAAGGTATGGATTTGACAAAGACAAACAGACACCAAACGCAGAGGTGGTTTTGAATCTGAGTGTATTTTGTTGCTTTCAAGCAGGAGTTTTTAAGCATGAGATAATTCCATATTAAAAGATGTTTCCAGTAAAGCAGGCACAAGGAACAATTAGCATAACCATTTGGCACAAGGAAATGTAAAATCAATCAGGTAAAACGTTTCAGCCGGGCGGTGGTGGCGCACGCCTTTAATCCCAGCACTTGGGAGGCAGAGGCAGGCGGATTTCTGAGTTCGAGGCCAGCCTGGTCTACAAAGTGAGTTCCAGGACAGCCCGAACTACACAGAGAAACCCTGTCTCGAAAACACCGTAAAAAAAAAAAAAAAAAAAAAAAAAAAAAAAAAAAGTTTCCTGTGTAACAGATATAGAGGGTCTTCTTGATATAGAATCACTCGTAGTTAACAAACTTTCAGAGAGTTCAAAGTACATTTAGTCAGACCCCCTGGGTCTAAATGAGTTTCCATGAGTAAACTTTACCTGACACCTAGCTTTTGTCTGTAAATACCTGAGACTACCTGTGCTTAGTCAATGCTTTTCATACCATAGTGTCAGAGCCTCTCATTTACATATTGTTGGAAGGTTTGTAATTATGTAAACGATTGAGGCAAAGCATTGCAGTTTTTTTTGTTTTGTTTTTTGTTTTGTTTGTTTGTTTTGTTTTGGTTTTGGTTTTTTGTTTTGTTTTGTTTCTTCCCCCCCCCCCCCCAGACAGGGTTTCTCTGTGTAGTTCCGGCTGTCCTGGAACTCACTTTGTAGACCACGCTGGCCTCGAACTCAGAAATCCGCCTGCCTCTGCCTCCCAAGTGCTGGGATTAAAGGCGCGCACCACCACTGCCCGGCAAAGCATTGCAGTTTTAAGAAAGAGTTTTTGGCCAGGGATATTACTTCAAAGAATGGATTACAATTTACTTGCTCATATATTCTCAGCTCCGGCTACTAGAATAGAGGGGAAGTTTGGAAGCAAAGCAAATTGCCAAGTGAGACCTCCGGCTTCTAATTAGGGGAGTTCCACATACTCCAAGAGGCATTTCCCATCTCAGTCTATAGAACTCTGTCTTACAGAATCTATTGGAGCTACCGTGGCATCTAGCCATTAACTTAAGAAGAAAGTTTTATAAGTATATTCCTAAGGAAACATAGAAGGAGCCCTTAAATAGCCCTAAAAGGAACCAGCAGGGCTGATGGGTATGTGCTTGCCTATTTGTTAAAATGGTATTTTTGGAATTGGCCAAAATCAGTGTACAATGGACATGGTACTTCTACAGTGTCATAAACTGGCCTAAGACCATTTCCCTCAGGTTTAGTAATTCATTAACTCACAGACCTTGGGAAAGTACTATATGTCGGGTTAAGGTATTATTTCAGCCAAAGAGTGAGTCACATAATGTGGCTTCAACACCCTGGGGGACATTGTTGAGCAGAGAGGTTCACTGACTTCCCCGGTCCAGAGCTCTTACTGAGGCTTCCTTGTGTGGACATGCTTGAATTGCTACTGTGTTTCATCTGCCGCCTTCCCTGCTCCCTAAAGGTCAGGTTGCTGCGAGGTGCCCCAAAGCTCAAAGTCGTCGCCTTGTCATTTGGGCTAGATCATCCCCATCCTGGACTACTACCTCTTAGTGTAAGCTGTCGGGTGCCTTCCGGGACTCACGGCAGCGATGGACAGCTGTGGACCCAGGGCTGCGTGTAGCAGTTCCTCGTGAAACTAGGGTGACCCCAGCATTCAGAGGTGGCCTCTCAGGAGCTCATCTTTCCTGGGATGCAGTGGGAGGTCAAGACCTTGTCACCCCAGTTTTGTTGGCTCAGGTATTTATTCAGGCTATAGAATCTTAAGTGTGAGCAGAGTAGGTAAGACTCCTGTCATCACTGTGTCTGGTAGCATGTGAAAAAGCAGCTTTGTCCCAATCAAGTGCTTCAAGTCTTGCCCATAGAAGTTCTGTAGCTGTGACTGCCATCATCTGTTTTCTCATATTCTAAATAATACTGACGTTGCCGGAGCCTTACACCCCTGCTGTGCTGTCAACCCTTAATAAGGCTTTAAATTGACATCTCCGAACTACTTGTGCTCTCAAAGAAACAATGGAAGGCTAATTTGTTGCAACCTTCTCTTCATTTGCCTTCTTCAAATGAGGCCCTTATTTCATCCTCCTATGAAGCTTTGGTCTAGATAGTGGCAGGAGCAGCACCCATCCAGAATCTGCATTGTACCTGTGGTCTAAGGCCACAGGACCTGTTCTCTCCTCCCCAAGGACTGACACTGGACAGTGTGAAAAAGGAAACCACAGGTAACACTTGGATTTGAGCAAGCAAAGTGGGGGGTCCAGGGACCCGTCCCATTCACACACAAAAAGAGCTTCTAAAGTTAGGTTTTTACATTAGTTGTGGCAAGAACTAGAGAAATTTAGCCTCCAGATAGGCTTATGGCTTATTGCTATAGGAAAATGGCATCTACCGAGAGTAGCAGTCTCCGTGATGAGGGGTGAGGTCTTCCTAACCGTGCTCTATTATAAAAACTTAACTCTGAAACAGAGAAGAGCTTCCATCAGACTTGCTTTAATATGGAGGTCATTCAGTTGATTTAAAACTCATATGAAAGAAAGAGCAAGCCATGAGTGAGGGGAAGGATTGGATTCACTCCCCCTGAAATCTGTTGAAGTGGCCTTTGAAGTTATGGGATAATTGTGTGTGATAACGAGGCCCATGATTGAAGTTGCTTAGGGTTTCAGTATCCAGAGTCGAGTTTTGATCTTCGAGATTCTCATTTTTCCTTCACTGTCCCCTCCATTTCCTGCTCCCTCTCTCTCTGTGCCCCAAATGGCTATGAACATGTGTTCACGGCCGGCTTCCCGCAGGTTGCTCTCTCAGAGCAGACAGGTGGCTGTGGGAGGCGTCCTGAGTGACCGTGTTTAGTAAGTAAGCCCGGCGTACCATGAGTCTGCAGCGCCGTTCCTGGAGAGCATCCTTGTCCGTGACAGGTTTGCATTCTCAGAAGTGCATTCAAACTTGGTTTTCAAAGTAAAGGTATATTTTGGCCCCAAGCAAAGAGACAGGTCTAGCTAAGATCAAATTCCTTTGAGTTTAGAAGAGAAATTACGAGTCAAATTTTAAAATAATTTTGTCATTTTAAATTTGGGGGAAACCCTTTATTTGTTCTGATGAAAATGTCAGTAGTCATGGAACTGTGGTAAAAATAATGAAAAATCACTGGCCTGGCTCTGCTTAAATTGAGCACATTTTTTAATTAAAGTTTGACAGTACTTTGTGCTTCCCTTGCCTAGCCTTGTGCTGTCTTGTTCTGTTATTCGGTTCTCCTCTTGGTGAGAACTGGTTTAAATTTGAAATTAAGCTTCAAGTTCTTCCATCCTGTGGCTTGGAGATTTCCCCCTGTTCTGCTTAGAGGCCCCATTGTTGCCAGAGGCCATTCTGTTCTTTTTCTAGATTGTAAAGGGGGTACTTTTTTTTTTAAAAAAAGGAAAAGATTATAAATGATTATGAATTGCAGCTATCTTTGTAAAATCTTTTAATTGCTTTAAACATACATAACAATTTAAGTCTTTTTTTTTTCTAAAAAAATTACATTGTTCTGGGTGAAGGTCAGAGTTCAACTTATGGGAATTGGTTAGTTGCAAGTAATCCGTCTGGGTCATTAGACCCAGGAACATGCCTTTGCCCCCTGAATATATTGCGCGCGCGCACGCGCACACACACACACACACACACACACACACCCACCCACACACCCTGAGCATATTACACATACATGAGACAGACACACAGAGAGAGACAGAGAGACCAGGTTAACTTAAGTGTGACAAGACTTAAGTGTAACAATAGAGCTCTTCCAGTGATAGTCCACTGAGATGCTCATTGCAGTTACTAGTGAACATAGCACACGGGCACACACAGTGCAAGGACTGGATGGAGGGCTGGCAGTGAGGAAAGCGACAGACCTGCCTCCTGTCTGCTGTGTGCATTTCTCCTAGCCTGGCTGTGGGTCATCATTGCCCGGGCGGAGACAAGTCACTGCTCAGCTATTGCTGGTTTCTTACGGTTATGACTTTGTCTTTACTCATTATACTACATGCACAATTGTAGGAAATAGGGGGTACTTTAAACTGGGATGTGTTCTTAGGAGATTTTACTTTCTGGTAGATTTATTCTCTGTTCTCAAAACCAACAGCACTTTGTGTAGCTGTCAGCTATAACCCTTCAGGTCTTACTGCTTCCATTGAATTTTGCCATTTGCAGTAAAGAAGTCTTATTCTCCTAGCTTTTAATATCATTGGTCACTCTGCATTGCCCAGTCACATATTAAATACTTGTGTATCAGTTAGATTAACTCCTGTTACCATTGTTCTCTTTAAAAAGCATGCAGAATTTGTTTCCTAACACACGAAAGGCAAAATAAATAAATAAACAAACAAATAAATAAATAAATCTTATTTGTGTTAAATCTTTGAACGTGAAAGCCTGAAAAATATTATTATGACATTCATAAAGACTTTGTTTCTTTTCCAAGGAAGATAAAATGAATTCAGCTATATGTACATTCCCAACTAACACTACAAAATTAATTTATTACCAGAGACAAGAGAGCATGAAGTAAAAATAGATAAGTACGGTATATGACCCTAATAGTGAAGAAAAGTAAAAACCACTTATCTTGGAATAGATCAGACACACTGTTATTCAAACCATTCAGGAATGTAATTACATACATCTTTTATAAGCCTATCAGTCAGCCTTATTTCTCTAAGTTTGCAGCTGCTTTACGTTCCTGGATTTATAAATACCTCCCCAGAATGTGAAAGTAGCACTCAAGTCCTGCATCGCACCTCGGCTCCGAGAAACACGCACCCCAGACAGGTGTGTGGAGGTGGTGGGGGCGAGTGTGCTGAAGAGCGTGCACACGCTGTGCGCATCCTTCTGTGTAGGGACGACAAGTGGCCAAGGGGTGTGAACACAGAGTGGTTGGAGGGGAAATGGAGGAAGTGGGTTTTAGTTTCGGGTATGAAACAGTATTATAGGGTTCCTTTGGACTTTTTTCTTGGAAGTGATACAAACCAACTTTATTCATAAAATTATGTCAAAATTTGTTTTTAAGTAACTCAGAAGTAAAATAAAGTATTGGATTAGACAGATGACAACACATGTGGTATTATCTTCTCCTTCCCTGCTATGGTGAGGGGTCC